>OX438816.1:18892529-20092529 GCA_949316475.1 Hypomecis punctinalis
GTCTTCCTGTAAAAAAATCCGGACAATGCGGCAAGTATTGAGAATTACGGCTTTCTGCTTTGTCATGAACGTGTTCGGAGATATTTCTATTATTGTTAGAGATTGAAGAAGGTGTTTCGGTATTACGCCTGTACTGGACAGCACCAGTGGCACAATGTAAACTTTATTCATTTTCCAAATTCTTAAAATTTCTCCTTTTAATTCAGTATATTTGTTGATTTTTCTGTTATGGTTTTGTGGAGATTATGAGTGTTGGGTACAGCTACATCAATTATGAATACTACTTTATCCTGTTTGTCAGTCAATGTTATATCTGGTCTGTTGTTATGAATAGTTTTATCGCTTAATATGGCTCTATCGTAATATAGTTTGTATCTGGTGCTCTCCAGTACAGGTTTTGGTTCATATTGATTTATTATTTTATACACATATTATTATTATACACATATTTATTTATAGTCTTAAATTCAAGTTTTTTTACAATATTATTATTATCGTCAGAAAAATTCTAAATTTTTATAGCAAAAATGCAAGACGACGGATATGTCGTTAGCGGGCTACCTGGTGCATGGATGTAACCGTCATTGCGTTGAAAAGGTTAAACTATAGAGTTAAGCCTCGTTGAAGTTTAAATCTAGAGTCCTTTGCTACGCTTAGTGTCCAGTATGTCACCCGTGCCACAAGATATGACTTTGTTCTCTAGGTGCACAATCTACTATTTTCAGTGGTAGATCTAAATATATTTCAATGTTCCAGTACGATATGCAAATCCCGCAAGACAATTGCGAAGGGAACCTGGTGCAACTTGGGCCACTTTGCGTCGGAGCGTGGGCATAAAGTCGCCAAAGAACATCTCTAGCAATGTCAATGGTAGGTAAGCACCTCAGGAATCTTCACTATTTTTCAATTTAGTACGTTTTTTATCCAAAAAAAACCCTGTAACAACCATCTGTAAAGTTGCGATCCGACAGCAAGCAGCAGCGTTTGTGGGCAAAATGGGAATGCCCATAGCCTAAATTCATAAGTTTTTTTTATTTGTCGATGCTTAAAACTCAAGCTGGTATCCAGGGGAAGAGCAGTCATGACATTTTATTTGCAAAAAATAAAAGGTCTAGGTGAAGCCATATTGCTATTATACAAATAATTTATTGGTACCATCATAAAGATTGTTTAGTGGTAATGACACCCGCCTTACAATCGTGAGGTCGTGGGTTCAAATCCCGATCCCGTACCACTGAATTTCTTGGAATTTTGTACGAAATTTCACACCACGGGCTTTTCGGTGAAGGAAAACATCGTGAGGCAACCTGCATGCGTCTGTAGAAGAAATTCGATGGCGTATGTGAATCCACCAACCCGCACTGGGCCAGCGCGGTGGATATGACCCAATCACCCTTCGTAGGTAGGCCTACGTCCTGCAGTGGACTATCAAAAAGGCTAGTACAGTACAGTACCATAGTGATTTACATGTCAAATTATTTACTAAAGAAAACATACAAATTACAAAATTAAAGTTAACCGATACAATGCAGTCAATCTCATTTTAAAATATAAATTAGATATTATTATATCCATTAAAAAGTTAATCAGACACAATTTCTGGTAATTTCAGAAACTCTTGCTCATTTTGTATCTAATTTCTTAGTCTAGTTTTAAATGACGCGGCGGAAGGTGCATCACGCACTTGACCGGGTATTCTGTATAAATCGCGGGGCCTGATACATAGACCGACCCCTACGACCTCGCGAGCTTGTGAGTGGGCGTCACCAGCTGATTATGTCTCTTGTTACTCCTTAAATCACGGGTGGTGTTGACTCCTCTCTTATTAAATGGAGACAAGTGAGTATGGGTAAATAAAGGCAGTTGGTAAATTACCTCACACGGCAAAGGTAGTATCCGTAACTCCTTGTATAATAATATTATATGCTATCTACATGCTTTAAATTGAAAGCTGTGACGTTATAGTACCTAAATTTAATCGAATTTTGTTGTAGGTTAATATATTAAATACATATGCTACAATCAAAGCTGAGAACCACTAATGGTGTTTGGGAAACTGCAGCCGATATAAAGTTACATCATTCCTACAGGCGACGTGGGCCATCGCCTCAAAATCTTAAAATAAATTACGAGCTTGCTACGCTCGCGCTGATTAAATTGGTTTTATTTGTTTTCGATACATACCTATGTAAGTACATCAATCTATGCAAGCCATATGGCCAAGGCTTGAAACCGCTTTAAATTAACCAGAATCTTACCGCTGCGTCAAGAAACAGCACGCCGCGCGGGCGCCCGTGCCGTGCACCCGGCACGGGCGCCCGCGCGGCGTGCTGTTTCTTGTACAGTCCGCGCCATACAAGTTGGTAGATGTAAAGTTGATCAGCGCTGCGTGCAAACCCGCTCCGCGGGCGACAGGTGTCCGTGCGACGGAGCACGCGAGCGGAGATGTTTCTAGAAAATCAGTTAGCGCCGTTGTGTTATCCGTGCCGCACGTTTCGTGCTGGTACAGTCTGTTCCATAATTTGATAACAATGAGTATTACGTGTCATTTTAAAAGTCCAATGTCGCCCCGTAAGTAGTGTTATTAGTAGTAGTATTTAAAGTAATTTGTAAAGGTGACGTCCACAAGTGGTATATTATTCAGAAAAAAATTGAACTAAGATGATATATACATAATTAGAAAGCTGGATTTATGGGCTTCTCAAAAATATTTAATTTAGTTTTTTTAATCCCTCCATTTTGTTTTCAATGTTAAAAATAAATTGTATGAAAAACAATAATACAGCTAAGTATTTTTTCTAGTTTAGCAATAATAAAGTTATTTTCTATTGTTATTTTACTTGCATTCGTAGCTGATTCTTCCACATTCATCTCTTAATTTGCTAAAATTAAAAATTATAACCTACCAGTGTGACCAGTTAGTAGGTACAATGTGACAAATAAACACTTAAAAACTGTGTCTAATTGGTAAAAATACTTCTATTCAACAATTTGGAGGTTACTTAATCATTGTTGTTAGAGATAAACTACCTATTATTATTACTTATTAGCACTTCATTATTGCTAAACTAGAAAAAATACAGTTGTATTATTATTTTCATACAATTTATTTTTCACATTATACCACTTGTGGACATCACCTTTGTCCACGACGGAGCACGGCGCAGGTCCCCGCGACTGACGCCCGCTTAACGCAGCGGACGCCCTAAAACGGTCTTTGATTTTTTTCTTTCGGAGCGTAAACGTAAAAAGTGTTTTAAAAACCTTTATAAACCGGATTACTCCGCGAGAGGCACGCGTTGCGGTACGTAAGGTGCGGGGGCGGGTAACAGACACGCGCTAACTTCATCCTTGCCGTCGCATCACGTGGCCCAATGAAGGCGTGAAGAAAAGAAAAGAAAGCCCGCAGAAAAGAACTGTTCTAAACCGTTTTTTGATTATGGAAACTAGCGTGGTTTCCGCACATTTTAATTAAAGTATAGCACAGGTGTTACTCCTGTAAACCGGTTTATTCCGTTCAACCGATATACGAACTTTATTGAATGAACAGCTGATAGAATAGAACGGAGTCGAAAAATAAGGTTAAGTATAATGTACTTTAGGCCTTAACCGGTTCGATAATTAATCGGGTTTTCAAGCCTTGATAAGCTTTGTGTTTGGGGTCAGAAATCGTGTCCCTAATATATATAGCAGGTTGCATGGTTGTGGCCATTTTGATTTCAAAATTATTACACAGTTATAAACAATGTAACAATAGCACCAATACCCCTTGATTTGGTAATCTCTTATGTTTTGGACCCTGCGATACAGGATCCTCCTAGTGCAGGGCCCGCCATCAACCTGAAACCTTCTACTTAGCATTTCTAAAGTTTAGCTCTAAGTTACTTTTAAGGTTTATGTAAACATTATGCTTAATAAATGATTTTGTATTTTTGTATTTGTATAAATATTGTTTGTGCGAATCTCAAATTATAATTTTTTTTCATATTATTCGAACAATAAATTGTCTAATTAATCAAAAATTTAAAGTGGCCACAAGCGGGGCATCTGCCCTATATAATAAAAAATTCACTTGATTTCCGACTTTAAAGACATTTGAAAATTGCAGTTACTATTTGTGTGTGTGCTTGATTTGATTGACATTGGCAGGTTTGATTTTCAAATAAAATATATAAATATAATATTTTTTTTATTTAGTAAAAACACGTTTTTATAACTATACAGAGAGCTAAGGAATTTACTTACACAGCCTACTTTTACACTTAAAAGTTAGCTTCTTTAGATATGTTTGACACCTTTTTATAACATTCGAAACAGTCATATTACTATTATTTATCTATTTAAAATTTTAGTGTTTTCATTTCATCTTTAAAACAATACAGTTCAACTGTTTTTTTTTTTTAATATCAATTCCTCTTTTTTAAATGGTTTTACATTAAGTTGCAATAAACTATTGACTATTTGCAGACAATTGACAAAATTTTGAATTGCAGACATTTTCATAGACAAATTTTACGATTGCAGACACTTTGATAAAATAATTGCAAGTACATCTTATTAATGTCATAAGTGAATTTCGTTCCTTTATATTTTCTTTGCATGTTACTTTTGTCTGCGTTTTTATGAATATTTATTTAATAATGAAATGAGCTATCATTTCATTATTAAATAAATGTTCGCATGCTAATGCGAGGCCTTTACGCCGCAGTTATTATCCTTTAGACGACATGAGTATATAACCATCGTTTCCCCATTGACGAGACCTTGAATTCTTGATAAACCTGTATTTCTAGCCATATCCATAACTTTACAAGCTATATCATCAATTGCAAACATACATTGACAAAGTTTTGAATTGCAGACATTGTCATAGACAAATTTTCATATTGCAGACACTTTAATAAAATGATGGCAAGTACATACGACGAGTATTAATGTTACTGTGTAATATTAGTGACTGCTTTCATTACTGTTTTTTTTTTTAATGTTTTAGTTACTTTTTTTAACTTTTTATGAATATTTATTTAATAATTAAACGATTTCATATGTAGGCGCGGCTTCAACACCACAGTTCTTATCCTTAGACGAATGAGTACGTAACCATCGTTTCCTCATAGATTGGACCATGAGTTCTTGGCGAGCCAGTATTTCTAGCCTTCCATAACTTTTACTAGCCATATCTTCAATTGCAGACATACATAGACCACGTTTTCAATTGCAGACATTTTCATAGCCAAAATTTTCTAATTGCAGACACTTTAATAAAATTATGGCAAGCACTTATTGACATTGTTATTAGTGACTGTTTTCATTACTTTTTTTAATTTTTAATTTATTTTTTATGAAAATTAATGTAATAATTAAATGATTACATATGTAGGCGCGGCCTCTACGCCGCAGTTATTGTCCTTAGACGACATGAGTACGTAACCATCGTTTCCCCATAGATTAGACCATGAGTTCTTGATGAGCCAGTATTTCTGACCTTTCAGGATGCCATAGCCGACCGCTAGGACTGCGTGGTCGAGTTCGTCCACTTTGTTCTTGCTGGAATGATAAACAAACATTATTGTAATAGGCATGATGACTAAAAAAAAATAATTAGTCCGTAAGATAGATTTAAAAAAAAATATTAGACGAGTTATTTTTCCTTTGTCGACTTAACAAAAATTGATGAAGATATAGCCCGTTAAAGTTTCGCGTGACGTCACGAGTTTCAGTGTAATGTATAGACTACGTAGCACTAGTGACGTCACGAGCCCCCACTCCCGAACTTTGACAAGGTTTCAAAGAGTTATCTTTGTGATAAGCATTTCAAAAATCTGAAGCGAACGAAGGATTTGAACCTTGCCCCTTCGGATCACTAGCCCGACGCTCTAACCAACTGAGCTAGCTCGCCTCCTAAAGGAGTAGGAGGTAGGAGGTAGGAGGTAGGAGGTAGGAGGTAGGAGGTAGGAGGTAGGAGGTAGGAGGTAGGAGGTAGGAGGTAGGAGGTAGGAGGTAGGAGGTAGGAGGTAGGAGGTAGGAGGTAGGAGGTAGGAGGCGAGCTAGCTCAGTTGGTTAGAGCGTCGGGCTAGTGATCCGAAGGGGCAAGGTTCAAATCCTTCGTTCGCTTCAGATTTTTGAAATGCTTATCACAAAGATAACTCTTTGAGATAAAAATCTAGTGTGGAAATCACTTAAAATAAACATCATAACATTGACAAGGTTTATCTTTTGTCATTTATTGTTTGATTGACAAAAGAAAAAATACGTGTCCAATTTCTTTTAATAATCCATGTAGCGGACTAATATAATAATGATTTTATTCAGTCATCATGCATAATATTCTAAGGTTATTGTAATTATAAGAATCTGTATCCTGTCCTTCGATCTAATATCTATGGAGTCACAGTCGTGCAAAAAAGTGTCCAAAAACAAAACTCTGCCCAAGCTACGTAGTGGGCAGACTTTTTGGTTAGTCGAAAGGCGATTGCAAGCCGAGTACAACGCTGCGCGATGCCAAAATGTTCTGTTACAAGCATTAATTAGGTGACATAACGTCGCGTTTCGACAAAACGGGTCATTGTGAATTATTTAGATACTCTGTGGTCACTGTGGCTCTGTAGATATTTGCTTAAAGATCCTGTCCCATACAAACGGCAACTCGGCATCGACTAAAAATAAATTAGATTTTTTTTCTCGAATTCCAGCTTGGCCATAGTAAAATGTGTCTGTAATGATGATTGAGATTTAATCATCTTTCAGCTTAATACTGTTTATAACCCCATATACAGGGTTATACAGAACTAGTGTACTAAGCCGAAATCGTGCTCAGCGCTGTCAAAACTGTCAAGCAAGTATAGGAATTTGAAACTACTGAGAGAAAAACACTACAACTATATAGCCACTGAATTGAGATATTGTTTAGGTCTCTTTCTAACACATGTCATATTAAATCGATGCATCTCTTTCTTTCTTTTCTCGATCGACCACATTATCCGCCTGGTATCTTTCTGTGTTTTATACATTTTGTCGATTCCGAGTGTCATTTTTAGCTGCTGTGTTTTTTTATTCTAATATTCCAGGTTGACGCCATAGTAAACGTTGTTCTTAGTTATGGTTTCAACCACCCCCCATCGGTTTAGTCGGGGCAAATAGATAACTCTGTATAAATAAAAATGTTTAGTCACTCACATAAATTCACACTTTACATCTTATTCTTAAAAATTACGAGTACAATAATTACTCTTATAAGTAGAAAGTGGTAAAAATAAGGGTAATTTTATACGTACCATTTAGGCTCGTAGTAGACTCCATGAGAGTAGAAACTGAAGCTTTTATGAGACGCGTCGATGGCCACCGAGATCGGGCCGTGCTTGAATATCGCCAGCTGAAAACAGTACGTAATATATTGAAAATAAAGTCTTTTTATACAAGTATTGCAATAATATGTCCAATTTTTTTCTTTCTACTCAGTATATGTTTGCGTTTGACTACACACTGCCTGCTGTTAAGCAGATATGCGGTCTAGGGTGTAACACGCTTACCTAGAAGATAACTATTTACTCGGGATTTGATGACGTAGAACAAAAGTTGTTTGTATTGATGTACAGAACAAAGATAATACAAAAATAGTACAGAATATGCACTTAAAAGGATGCTAATTGATTACCAATAACCCTGTATATATAAAACTAAATCCCTATTTCCCTTGGTCACAGCATCCCGCGTGAACGACTGGACCGATTTCGCAATTTCTTTAATTTTTTGTTGTGTTTGTGAGGAGGTTCTTTAAAAAGAATAATATAAAACCAATTGCGCGGAAAATAATAAAAAATCAATTTTATTTCCCACACAAATGGATCCAAGTGGAGGGGGGGTAAAATGTTCCCACATTTAAAAGTTTCCGTATCTGGTCGTTGGTGGCGCTAAACGTCATCAAAGTTAGTGTAACAGATGAAGGCGATATGAAGTTCACCGGGTCAACTAGTATCATTAAAATAAAATGAGAGCGACAACAAAGTGCCAGATGATAAAATAGGCACTTTGAAACTTTAAAATGATCACTTTGATATATTATTATGTCAAATGACATTAATGCTGTCTTATGTCAAAGTGACAAATCAAAATTACAGATGTATAATTTAAATATTTCTGTAAAAATAGAGAGTTATTCTCACCCTGAGTGCGTTTTCGTTGTTGGTGGTTACATTGACCCAGCCCTTGATCGAGGTGACAGCTGTCACGTTGTCAATATGGCAGTAGCCGTCCTGGAAACAAAATACAAAACCTGGAGTTTGTGCAAAAAGGTTTTCTTTAGCGTCGTAGCGTTTCGGCGAACTAACAATAACATTTTAATCAGCAGCCAAAGTACTGACTACTTGGTAGACGAGAGTACTGATGAAAACCGAATTGGTGTCCACCAAGTATCAAACACTTTTAGCCTATAGTCTTCGCCGTCGTCGCAACCGTGGTTACCAAAACTGATCTAGTTCTAACTATCTAATAATAAAGCGAACCTGTCCCAAGTAACCGCCATAGTCCTCCTCAGTGGGCAGGCCGTGTCGCATGATCCACTGGTAGGCTCTGTAATCCTCGCCGCCATCGCAACTGTCGTTACCAAAACGGAACAAATTCTAACTATATAGTAAAAGAGTATATCTGGCATAAGTTACCTACGTGATCCACTGGTAGGCCCGGTAATCGTCGCCGCCATCGCAACCATAATTACCAAAACTGAACTAGTTAAATAAAAAAGCGTACATGTCTTAAGTAACCGCCATAGTCTTCCTCAGTGGGCAGACGTGTCGCATGATCTATTGGTAAGCTATACAGTCCTCTCCGCCGTTGTACCCGTGGTTACCAACACTGAACTAGTTCTAACTAGCTAATAATAAAGCGTACCTGTCCCAAGTAACCGCCATAGTCCTCCTCAGTGGGCAGGCCGTGTTTCATAATCCACTGGTAGGCTCTGTAGTCCTCTCCGCCGTCGCAACCGTTGTTTCCGAATCTGGAATTAATTTCAATCAACGTTAGGAAACCGACTCCGGAGCCAAGTGGGCGGCGGCGCGGTGGCAGTAGCAGCGGCGCAAGTAGAAGGGATTTGCACAGCTTGCAGCTAACTTTACAGCCATTAAGCTTGATTTGGCCTATACCATAGATAGGTATTAAAATAGAATATAAAAGACTGACCCCCAAGAGCAGTCGACAAGCGCCTGCTGGCTGAGCCTGGCCAGATGTCCGCCATTTTGTAGGAACAAAGCTCCTTCCACAGCTCCCACCGTTCCGAAAGACCAGCAAGATCCGCAGACTGATTGATCTGGAAATACATTGTAAATAATTACGGCCTTTAAGGGTCACATACACAAAGGTATTTCAATCAATCAATAATTTATTTATTTTTAACACATGTTACTGTTTTTTTTTATCACGAATAAGTCCGCGCTGGATCTCGCCTGATGGTAAAAGACGTTGTGGTCGAAGATGAAGCACGCAGTCCTATAAACTATAAACTCTGATATTGAAAAGTCTTAGATTATATCTCTTAAGAAACAGGATCTTGGAATGTACATTATCAGGATGTTCATAGACTATTGAACTAGTATAAGGCTGTGTTTCAGGTGCAAATGTCTTCTCTAGAGTAACAATTTTACACATTATGTCAAAAACTCAAAACAAATCGTGTTTTAAAGTTACCTTTTACAGGTGTGACAGCGCCAAAGAGTCTCCAGTCGAATTCAGGAGGCAGTTTCTCACTCATATCTTCTACCATTGACTCGCTGTACGGGAACGGGAGACCTGTAGACACCAAATGAATTTAATATGCTAGCAACACTACACAAAAATAGTTGTCTCTAAAGTCGGTTGATGAAAGATAATTTTACGTGATAACGTCATAAGAAAACATTGTTGAATCAACAACTGAAACAAGCCGAATGCTTAGGCCGACCGTGCCTCTCTATAGCTTGTTCTGCACTGTGTCTAGGCGGAACGTGACACGTTTTCGTGCATGCAGCCAGCGTTCATCGATTTATAAGACGATATCACGTCAAAAACATCAAGAATTATACGTTTGCTGTTTTTATGTCAGTCTAATGAACGAAATCAGACTGCGACAATATGTTTTAATAAAAAGTAAAAATCAAAATTTTGGACTACATCTACTATGACTTTCGTCCCCTACAATATCTTGTCGAATTTACAAGATATTACCAATATCTCATTAACTTTGTATGATATTATCTCCTGCTTAGTGCGCGGAGTATAAAGCTTACTTTCGTTTAACCACTACTACATGTTATAAAGCAAAGTCGCTATCTGTGTATTTGTTTTTGCTTGTCTGTGTATCCGCCTACACATTACAAACTATATTTTGGTTTTCACTATATTTTAGTGTTTCAGCGAGAACAGTGCGAAGCCGGGACGGGCAGCTAGTATATTATAAGATATTGTCTTACCGATATCTTCCTGTTTAGTGCGCGAATATAAAGCCTGCCAGTTTGTGTATTGAACTTATCTACAATATCTTTTTGACTTTGTAAGATATACGGTTTGTTGGGAACACAGGACTTGTGTGAGGACACACATTGTCAGGATGGCCGAATGTTGCGTTTCCGACTAATGTGTGGAAATGTATTGATATTAATATAAGTCACACCAATATCTAGAAGCTTACGGTGTTTGAAGTCTACAACATAATGCTACGGAAAAACTTCGCCACGCGCTTTTGTGGAGGGCTCATATTTACAATATCTTGTTTACCTTATAAGATAGTATCAATGTCTTGATGCCTTATAAGATAAATACAGTATGTTGGGTTCCCACCGGGAACGTGTGTGAGGACACACACTTTGTCAGAATGGCAGAATGTTAGGTTTCCAACAAATATTTGCAAGTGTATTATAAGATATCAATATATTATCTCACCGATATCCTCCTGCCTAGTGCGCGGAGTGTAAAGCCTGCCGCGTAGTGCCGCCAGTTCATCGTCGGTGCGGTCCGACAAATGGTTTACTGCTACCGAGAAACCACGACGGGCGCGGTTTGTGGAGTGCACGTATCTATAACATTAATAATATTATCTATATTAACACAAAAAGAGATTTAATGATACTAATCTACACCGTCTATAAGTTTAAAAAGGTGATTTTGTAAAGAAAACAAATGGCAATTTATGTTACTGACTATCTGACCCGGTGAACTTCATCTCACCATTTGTCAACTGTCAATGACAACTTTTACATGCAGAAACATTTTATATGGGAAAATTTTCTTGATTTTTTTTTAATAGATAGAATGATTCGTTCATAAACCATGCGACGCCAAAATATAAAATAAGAAAAAGACTCATTATTATAATCGACAGTAGGACGTCAACTGTAGGACATAGGCCTCCATTAAGGAAAGTGGGAAGCGGTTTGCATCCAGCGCGTGTCTGCGGTACTTAACATAGTTGACTATTAAATCGCTATTACTAAAAAAGCCAAATTTAATATTTTATAACAAAATATATATCGGGATAATAGATTTAAGTTTATTTTTAAATAGTGCCACATAGTATAATTTCGAAGGACTAGGAATGGTAGTGGCAACATTCCTGGGGTAACGCTTGTGACGAACGCTGCTGATTGTTTCCAAGGAGGTTTCAAGTGCATCGCATGACTGGCCGGTGGGCGGGAAAATGCGATGATGACTTGACAGATGTCACTTGGGAGTTGAGAATAGAGCTGGTTCGGAGAGGTTATGGCGAACTGTGATTAGAACGGCTCGAGTTGTGATTCTTGATAAAATGGTGGCAGCGCGCGTTACGCTGCGGAACGCTATGTCATTCGCTTAGAGTTTTCTCCATAATTGTAGTCATACGTAATCTGTGAAATAAACTGATTTTTCGTGACGTCGCAATTTATCTCCTCGCCCGCTTAAACCACGCCACACTGAAGCATTGTTGGGTCAGATGGTATAAAATAATTACCACATTGAATCACCATAACTGATGCGGATCCTTTTATGGATTCGACATTTATATTTAATAGATTACCTCAAGTTTTGCCTGAAGATGTTGAGTCGCTTCAGGTGTTCCATTTCACTCGCGTACTGCTTGCTGTGCTTCTGTTTGAACCTGACCAACAAACGTAGTATTTATTAGGTATACAGATTTTTGTTTGCTATTTTTGTTAGCAATAATTTATTGGTATAGGCCGCGCCACACAAGTTGGCGGATGTGAAGTTAGCTACATGCTGCGGAATATCCAATCCTAACTGAAGCTCACGTGAAGCCGCGCGTTGATTGGCTATTGCACAGCTTGTAGCTACTTCACATCCGTTAACTTGTGTGGCGCGGCCTATAATTTTTGTACCAACACAAATTTATTATAAAGAATCATTTCAATTGTTTATGTACTTAATTATAAAGGGTTATCTACTCACCCTGTATAAACCGAAAAGGAGGTAATTAGGCCCATCATTATGAACATCTTTTACTGCGGGGCCAACCCAAAATTCGATAAAAAAAATCATCTGTCCTTTACAAACTGCAACTCGGAATCGACAAAATGTATGAAACAGCAGATATTTTTCTCAAAACCCGAGTTGACCGCATAGTAAAAGTTGTTCATAATGATGGTTTTAATCACCCCTGACAGTTCTGGATAATCCTGTATTTTTTTTTGTGAGGTTTTTACGAAGTTATTTGTGAGTCAATTAACATGTGTTTCTTTTTCAATCCAGAATCGGCGCTTTTTTGAATCGAGGGATTCTAGAGTAGTTTACCTCTTTAGTAGAATCCCGCTACGATTCAAAGTACGTCGCCCGAGCCAAAAATATATTATGCGCCCAAGTCGTGCACTCTACTTTTCATCACCTCTATGAGAAAATTAAGTATTTTATTGTAATATTATTATTTAATAAAACGCAAAGTAACAACTAAATTGAAATTAAATAGTATCTAATAATAAGACAAATGAAAACTTATATTTACATTCTTTTCATTCATTTTCTTAGCGCTGAACACTAACATTACAAATATTTCCAAATTCAAAAAAATGCAAATATCATTCCGGCGCACTTATTAGCTCCATATTCAAAAAGTGCGCGGCAAAGATAATTCCGGCGCACTTATTTGCTCCCTATTCAAAAAGTGCGCGGCAAAGATAATTCCGGCGCACTTATTTGCTCCATATTCAAAAAGTGCGCGGCAAAGATAATTCCGGCGCACTTATTTGCTCCATATTCAAAAAGTGCGCGGCAAAGATAATTCCGGCGCACTTATTTGCTCCATATTCAAAAAGTGCGCGGCAAAGATAATTCCGGCGCCCTTATTTGCTCCCTATTCAAAAAGTGCGCGGCAAAGATAATTCCGGCGCACTTATTTGCTCCATATTCAAAAAGTGCGCGGCAAAGATAATTCCGGCGCACTTATTTGCTCCATATTCAAAAAGTGCGCGGCAAAGATAATTCCGGCGCACTTATTTGCTCCATATTCAAAAAGTGCGCGGCAAAGATAATTCCGGCGCACTTATTTGCTCCATATTCAAAAAGTGCGCGGCAAAGATAATTCCGGCGCACTTATAAAGTCCTTATAGAAAACTTCTCCTTTGGGCGCACTTAAAGGCGAACCAGTAGTCATTTTCGAATAGATGTGATGAAAAATTTATTTAGAACTACAAAATAAATAAGTGTTGCTCATGTTTTAGCAGTCCGTTTGCTAGGGTGTTTCCTCGTGGTCATACTTATGATTTAAATTTCAAGCAGCAACATTTCTTTTCAAGCTTGGTATAAAGTCTGGTTTTACAGTGAAATATCTTCTTTGAACAGTTTATAAAAAAATATGTTTCGTATTTATCATTGTTAAATTCTGTTATTAACAATAACAATAAAAGTAATATTTACCTTTCAAATTCATCGCCAACATGTTCGTCTCTCGCCGGATGAACGAATTCCTTCATAGGGTTGAAAGTCGCCTGATGGCGCGCGCCCGGCCCCGGGAACGATGTGCATTTTGAACCTTAAAGGTATTAGAATAAGTATTATAATATTATATGCTTATTTTTCAAGAGCTTTGTCTTCTTTAGGAATGAGCCTTTAGGATTGAGTCTTTAGGAACGAGTCTACGGAACATGTCTTTAAGAAAGAGTCTCTAAGTTTCTGTAAGCTGAGTGTGAGTTTTGTCGTAAACGTGACGCGCTCTTCGGCGAGCGTGTAAGCATGTAAATGCTTACGCGTACAAGAAACGCGCTCGCATGTAATTTGTATGAAGAAATATACAGCGCCACCAGCGGCGCATTTTTGAAACACAAGTTCATACAAATTACATGCTTACGCGCTCGCCGAGGAGTGCGTCATGTTTACGACAAAATTCACACTCAGTCTACATTTTTCAGGAATGAGTCTTTCAAAATGACTCATTAGGAATGACTCTTTAGGAGTGAGTCTTTAAGAATGAATCTTTAGGAACGAGGCCTTAAGAACGAGTCTTTAGAAATGAGACTTCAGGAATGAGTCGTTAGGAATAACTCTTCAATAATGATTCTTTAGGAATGATTCTTTATGAATCTATGGTCAACAAGACGAGTGATGATAAATATTATTACTCTTTCACAAGATATTATTTTACAAAGTGCATAGACTTTCAGTTGTATAGTCGTATACAACGAGTGCGCGTGCGCCAGTCGACGGGAGCGCGCGTATTCCCTGACGAAGGAGTACTAATTACTCTGAAACCGGTCGGGTTCCCAGCGGCCCGGCCGCGATATTATACGTGAGTAAAAACCGGTGTTTTCTTTAGTATACTCGTATACTTATCGTTATGAACAAGTTTTACTATGGAACTAAATGCTTACCATCAATATAGAATACATTAGGGTCAATATCCTCTACGTCATAATCGGTATAGTCCAAGTAGTAGTGGTCGTAGTGAGACCCGAGCAGAGAATTGAACCCTTTCATCTCGTACCTGAAAAAAATATTTTTTTTTTAATTTAATTTCTAGTTTTTACGCGCGGCTTCGCCCGCAATATATGTTGATTTTTGTGCTATCCCATGGGAACCCAAAAAAAGTGTGCGGCAAGGATCATTCCGGCGCACTTATTTGTTCCAAATTCAAAAAGTGCGCGGCAAAGATCATTCCGGCGCACTTATAAAGTTCCTTATAGAAAAAACACCTCCTTTGGGCGCACTCAAAGGCGAACCAAGTAGTCCTTTTCGAATAGATGTGATGGAATAGTACATTGTTCACCGAGAGGAGAAAGTGACCGATTACCGTCGAGGGTGTCGTTTGGCTTTAAAACACCCGCGATCGGGAATCGCACTTTCTCTCGAGTGATACATAGTGCTTTATACTACACCTACGAGGAAAATAAAAAACTAAACTGAATCCTCAAACAACACACAAATTGAAAATGGCGCCAATGGCGTCTGCAATTTTCACATGTTCTTTTTTCAAATTGTCTGACACCATCCAACACACAGCTAGTGGCCAGTGTCATTTTGCGAACTTGGAGATAAAAACTCACTGCAAAAACTTTTTGGCTTTTGATATTTAGATTACCAGCGCATAGTCTTACCCAAAATTAAAAAGAAAAACCACGTAAGAAATGGAGTTTCATACACTTTTCTCTCCCGCTCAGATGCGTTTTCTCGCCGCATATTTGTTCGATATGCAATGACGTACTTTCTACCGTAACTTGATAAAGTATCAAGGTACTTTCCGAGCAGGTGTAGTATAAAATATATTTCTGGCTCGGGCGACGTACTTTGAATCCCTCGCTACGTTCAGGATTCTAGGGATTCTAAAGTAGAATCCCTCACTTCGCTCTGGATTCAAAAAAGCGCCCTCGCAGTAAAAAAAAATATTTTGCTCCCATATAATACAATCTACTATTAATAACCGGTTTATTCCGCGAAAGGCCCGCGTCGCAGTACGCGCGCTAACTCGCTCCTTGCCCTCGCGTCTCGGGGCACATTAAAGGCGAGAAGAGGGGAGGGGGCGCACGGGAGGAAAGAACTCTTCTAAGCCGGTTTATTCCGTTCAACCGATTTGCTAATTTTATTGAACAAAAACCCTTAAAATTAACCTCAACTAGAATGAAACCGTAAAATAAAGTTATTATTTATGTGGCCTTAACCGGTTCGAAAAGGACATGTCCACAAAATGTATGGAGGCTGGTATAATAATAATCAAAAATTCTAACCACAATACTCGTTACATTTCGAGAAAGTTTATATTTTTCTGAGTCTATTACAACAGTTAAAACAAAAAGAGCCCTCCGTTTTTTTAAAATTAATTTTGAATCTAGTAGGATAAATGAATATATTTCGCTCAATAGGTAGTTTATCTCTAGCAACCCTGGTTAAGTAACCTCCATCATTGTTAGATGGAAGCATTATTACCAATAAGATTCTGTTTTTAAGTGTTTTTTGTCACATTGTACCTATTAACTGGTCACGCTGGTAGGTTATAATTTTTAATTTTAGCAAATTAAGAGAATCAGCTACGAATGCAAGTAAAATAACGATAGAAGCACTTTATTATTTCTAAACTAGAAAAAATACAAAGCTGTATTATTATTTTTTCATTCAATTTATTTTTCACATTTAAAAAAAATGGAGGGATAAAAAAATCAAAATTAAATATTTTTGAGAAGCCCATATATCAAGCTTTCAAATGATGTATACGAGGGTCAAACTGAAAGTTCTTAGAAAATCAAAAACTGATTACATTAGCCAGTTATTAGTTTTATTATATCTTTTCAAAATATTGTCCATTCACGTCAATACACCGCTGCATGCGATGGAACCACTGGGAAAAGCACTTTGCCCACTCGTCCTTAGGGGTCTCTTCAATGGCATCGCGATACGCAGCCACCGCTTCTTCAGCATTCATAAACCGCTTTCCTTTAAGTTTTTCTTTAATTTTTGAAAATAAATAAAAATCACAAGGCGCGAGGTCGGGGCTATACGGCGGGTGACCCAGTAATTAAACGTTTGATGTCGCCAAATAGTCGATCGTTCGCTTGGCGGTGTGCGATGAGGCGTTGTCGTGGTGAAGGAGGATCCTACTGCGAGGTCGTTTCTCTCGAACTTTTTCCAAGACAAGTGGCAAACAATTGGTAGTGTACCATTCTGCAGAAACTGTTTTTTGATCCTCTAACACAATTGTCGCGAAATGACCTATCCTTCCAAAGAACGAGGCCACCATTTTTTTCCCCGCACTTCGATCTCTCTTCACTTTAGTTGGCAACTCCTCGAAAGGAAACACCCACTGAGCAGATTGTCTTTTGGTTTCAGGATCATAACAGTAAATCCAGCTTTCGTCACCTGTTAGTATGTCGAACACAGCATTTGAGTCACCTCCGTTAAATCTTTCAATCATTTTACGGCACCAATCCACACGATGGAGTTTTTGAGCCTCAGTCAAATTATGAGGTATCCACCGGGCGCAAAGCTTCCTGACCGCTAAATGTTCGTGTAGGATTTTGTGCACTTGACTCATACCGATGCCTAAGCTTGTCCGAATCTGCTGATAGGTCACTCTTTTGTCAGTCTCTATCATACGCCGCACAACACAGATGTTATCTTCAGTCGTCGCCGTAGAAGGCCGTCCCTCACGTAAATCATCAGTGAGATTAGTGCGACCACGTTTAAACTCATTAAACCAGTTGTAAACAGTCGCACGAGATGGGGCTTCATCGTGAAAGGCCAATCGTAGTCTATCATAACTTTCTTGTTGACTTAAATGACATCGAAAGTCATAAAAAATCATTGCACGAAAATTTTCTCGTGTTAAATTCATGTTGACGTGACACAGACAATTTTCAATTTGCCGCCAAATCGTAAAACAAATGACAAATGAATGAAGTATATACTCAGTAATATTGGCAAAGAGTTCTATTTTCAAATTATAGAATTATTTTTTTATTATATTGTTTATAAGTGGCCAGTTCTAAGAACTTTCAGTTTGACCCTCGTATATATTATCTTGGTTCGATATTTCTTTGAATAATATACCACTTGTGGACGTCACCTTTACCGGGTTATCAAGCCTTGACGATGACAGAGCCCTACAACTCACCTAACAGGGATAGGCACGGTTTCCCCTCGCAGCGTTTTCTTGTACTTCACCCACATGGTGTACTTGTTTAGTTTGTCGCCGATGGGCTGGATCATTTGCCATTTTGCCGTCTCCGAGTCTTGCATAGTTTCGGTGCCTGTCAACAAATACATCAATTATTCACTATACATACTAAATAATCTAAAAGAACTGCTTTTCTAAGTTTGGGGACTTTCTAGGTACTAATCGTTATAAAACAATGAGGCGTTTTCCAAAAAAAAAATAGTTTCACAAAACTTACTAGATGGCGTAATAGTCATATAAATTGATCTGTCATTGTCAACTGGAATAGGGTATGAGAGGAGAAACCTATATTAAAGTCTGCATTACTTTACTGAGATATGACTTGGACTACGTTTGGACTTGACCACGACTTTATTGGACTATGACGTAACTATTTTGATAAAATATTACTAAAAATTATTCAATCTTAATACTTGATATTGGCAAATGCACAACAATGCGACGCCAAAACATAAATAAGAATCATCAATCATCTTGACAATGAAAATACGATTTCCATAGTCAAAGGATTGACAATTTCAAATTATTGTCGCCATCTATTGGATACTTTCATCACAAATTTTTTTTTTTTTTTAGAAAACGCCTCATTTCCAAAAAAAATTCACAATTTCAGTTTTATTTTTTATTTTAACAACCAAACACCAATGTCCAAAGACTGACCATGCGGAACGTTGCTTAACTTCGGTGATCGCTGACAAACATCTAGCTAGTCAAACATCAATATGAGTGCTATACTTAGGGCTAATAGACTATATCCATCCAACAAGAGCTCATAGCGTAGTTTGACTTGGTGATTGTCAGCGATCACCAAAGTTAAGCAACATTCGACACGGTCTGTCTTCGGAAGGGTGACCGCGGGTAGTTTTACAACTGAGCACCTTCTGGCGGCTTAAGGTGACGCATTGATAAACTATTGTTTCGAAAATTCTCCCTTCACTCGGACAAATTTTACGCGGTCGCGCTCGACAGGATCGCGCCAGAGCGGCGGGCGACAGTGAGTTTTTAATCAATTACTCATGAGGTACACATTTAAAAAAATAACTTCTCGGTTTATTTAATAGAATAACGGTCTGGATATTTTATTCGTAAAAAATTATGGGGTGTTGGCGCTAATAATTCTGAGCATTACGAATTATTAAACTTTTTTTAGTGAGATTGATTAAACTTTTTTTTATTTAGTCGGTTACTTTTCAAAATTTTGTCCGGTTCATTAAATTTTTCCTTATCTATGATATTTTTTAAAATTGAATCAATATCATTCGTCCTCTCACATTGCGCATTCAAAAGTACTCATTTTCGTGTCTCTCGGCCCTATGCCTCGTCTTAAAAACTCTGACATCAGAGAATTCGCGCGCAGTGCGCGTGCGCCAGTCGACGGGAGCGCGCGTATTCCCTGACGAAGGAGTACTAATTACTCTGTAACCGGTCGGGTTCCCAGCGGCCCGGCCGCGATATTATATGTGAATAAAAACCGGTGTTTTCTTTAGTACAATGAATAAATTCCAATCAATAGTTTATTAATCCAGGCCTTATATTATGTGCCTACAACAGAGCGGAAATACACTAAATATTTATTAAAAACAAGGATTTATACCAATGAATTTGAAGTCGGTCATATCTGGTAACACGGACTGGACTTCCTGTGCCTGGTCCTCGGTGCCGTTCACTTGGAGACAGGTCACCTTGTTCAGCTCCTTCTCTGTGGTCACGGGAGCCAACTGAAATTTCATAATTTGTCCTTCAGATAGACTGTCAAAAAATTATAGACACGTATTTTTTTCTATTGTCAATTAAACAAATTTTTTTTTTAAGTTCCGCGTGACGTCACTAGTGCCATACAAATGTATAGACTTTTGTGAAGGAGGTGACGTCACGATCCCCATTCCCAACCTTTGCCAATTTTTATCTATGTCATTAGTTGTTTGATGGACAAAAAAATTCGTGTATAATATTTTTTGTCCATCAAACAACTAATGAGCACGCGGAGCCGTCTCGCAATGCTCTGGACTGGAGTGTGCATTGCGAGACGGCTCCGCGTGCTAGCACTCGCCAACTTGAGAAAGGTCGCCGAATGCGACCGAAACTATAGTCGTTACGACTATCCCTACACGTGAGTTCAGTCCCGTTAGTATAAAATGTGTGAAAACCACGTTAATTTCCATAGTAAAATAAGGTTTATAATAGATAGATTTATTGCACACCAAGAAATAACCATAATAAGAAGAAATAAAGGTACAAAAACAGTGTGACAAAGGGCGGCTTTATCGCTAATAGCGATCTCTGCCAGGCAACCTTAGGATGGATAGGATAGATAGATATAATATTAGTATGAAGTAAGATTACTGTTTGTTAATTACCTTAACGGAAGTTCCGTAGGGGCCATACGCGGACTTGGTGAGCTGGTAGGTTTTGACCATCCCGCCGTAATAGTCGATGCGTGATTTGCCATTGTTGCCATCATACCTGTGAATAAGTATAGATTTTTTTTCCAAATACCCAATATCATGAATCTAAACTTATTTATTTATTAAAAATCACTAGGTACATAGTATAAAACAGTCGCTTCCCTTGTCAGTCTGTACTTATGTATGCTTATATTTTTAAAACTACGCAACGGAGTTTGATGCGGTTTTTTAGGGTTCCGTACCTCAAAAGGAAAAAACGGAACCCTTATAGGATCACTTTGTTGTCCGTCTGTCCGTCTGTGTGTATGTCAAGACTCTTTATCTCGAGAACGCGTAAAGATATCGAGTTGTAATTTAAATTGTATACGTATATCGATGAACTCTTGCTGTTGTGTAAAAGAAAAACTTCTCAGTTGTCGTTTAAAAAAGTTAGAGCCGTTTATGTCGTAAAAACCGCATATTTCGACAGTCACAAAAATCAAAACCTACAGGATACTTCCCGTTGACATAGAACGAAATTTGGCGAGAAGCATTGTCTCAGAGTACACATATAGGAATAAATTTGAAAACTGTACATTTTTATTTACATCACAAAAAATAGGGCCTCAAAATTCACAAAATATGGGCTCGAAATTCAAAGTGAGTAAATCGTGTCATGAAAGGTGTCATATAAAAGAACTTCATTAGCTTATGCTAAAACAGATTTTTAATTATTTTAACAATGTGTTTGTACGGAACCCTCGATGTGCGAACCTGACTCGCACTTGTCCGGTTTTTTTAATAGATAGAATGATTCAAGAGGAAGGTTTATATGTATAATACACCTGTGCGAAGCCGGGGCGGGTCGCTAGTATAAAATAAAACAAAACTAATCGCGTTTCCGCTTCGTTTTCGGATCTTACTCGTATACCTGTTTTATTTTTTCTAAGCCACGCACTTAGATTATTTACTTTAAATAATCTAAGGCCACGCAATAAGTTCTTTGGTAAAACGACCATATTACTACAGTTTTGAGACTTCACAGATTTTGTGTATAGTTTTGATAGATAGAATCATTATGAATCATTTATTCGTCAACCACATTAAAAATTACAGGGACAAAAATATTAAAAATTGGTTATACTAAACGGCGCGGCGGCCTTCTCACTTCCAAGGGATTTCTTTTTCACTTACGGAATTTGTTCCCCGATAGGTAGGTTTATCGAACCCCTGACGAAAAACATTGATCAATTCTGTAAGTAACAACAAAAGTAAGCAGCTTGAAGGCCTCTGACATGACTATAAGGTTAAAACAACCGGGACCTACAATGTAACGTGCAATAACACATCTGAGCCACATCTTAGCGCCAGTTGCAAATGCCACCCACGGTCACCCATCTGAAGACTGTGCAAAGTACATTTGAAGGGTTTTTTACAAAAACTATATTTTTAAAATTTTAGCATATTTTTCTCAGGAAACATAAAAAAATGTTGCTGATGCAAAATATTACAAAGATAAATACCATAATATGATATTTAACTGAACAGTGATAATCTTTAGAATTAACTTTAAATTATAAAAATATCTTAAGCCTTTGTGTTCTTAAGTTTTTGTGAAAAGTGGTTTTTGTAAATAAATAAAAAAGATAAACTATTTTTGTAAAAAATATCTTTTTATTTTCTTTATTCCAATCCCAATCTTAACTAAGTGTTTAATCTTCTTCTCCACTACTGTTGTCTTGACTATCAATTTCAACATAGCTTGAGCTTGCAGTTTCTATTTTAGCCTCACTTGTTGCTATAATTTGGTCATAGAAAGCCATATCGCATTGGGCACTTAGAAAATTTTTCAATCGTTTGAGATCTGCAACCATGTTTAGGTTGAGTGGTATTTTATTTTTGTACAGCAATTTACAGCATTTCAAATGTAGCTTCACTGGGAAGTGCACGTGTTGAATGGTTTTGGATTCTTGTCCAATCTCCAGTAAAGTTGTACTTAACCCGAACAAACTGATTTTCTCCAGCTTTTTTGTTTTTTATTACATTTTCTTTCTTTCCTTCCCTTTTCGCGTTTTATTTGCACTATTTTCAAATCCACTTTCCGTTGTATCCTAAATCTTTGACAATAGCATTTTTTTCTTTTGACAGCTATCAATGACTTTCAAGTTCAAATTGAATTGGCGGTACCAGCTGTTCTACATTCCAGTCTACCCGTGACCACGGTCGATGCAACTCGGCCGAAACGTCGGGATGATGAGGTATTTATTTATTTCGTAATTTTAGTGCGCGATTAGTCCCGTAGTATATAGTAATTATGTGTTCAAATCGCGAAAGTTTAAAAACAACATATCAATGACTTTTTTTTACAAAAACTGCTAAACTGCGTTTACTTACTATGTTTTTGCGAAAATATTAAAAAGTAAAGTAGTTTTTGCCAAAGTAGTCGATTTTTGAAAGGCTTTATCTTGTAGGATAGGTTGTTTTTGTAAAAATCGGATTAGTTGCAATGTTCAATTTTTTTAAAGGAATTCAGTGCTGACAAAACCAAAAAATCATAAAAATTGTTAGTTATGTAGTTTTTGTAAGAAACCCTTCATTTAGTTTGAAAATAAAGCAAACGCGCCCAGAATTTTCAATGCATTTTTTACATCGCTTCCATCAGTTTATTTACATTATAGTTTTCAATTTATTCCTTATTTAAAGTTGGCCAAGGAGATAGTTTAAGCGATAATATCTAATAATTATTGTCAATAAGTCATAAGTGCGCGCACGTCTAGAATTTATCAGCAGCCCCATTTGACCTTTCGGAATACTCCAGATAAAGTTCAAGAAATATAAACAAATGTTCTGTCTTTGTTTTCGTTATTCGATTTGTCTATTAGTATGAATATGATTTGGGGCATACTGATAATTGTTGAGTTATTTGTAAAGGTCGCCAGAAAAATATGATAAATATTATTTTGAAGTTCAATGCTCCAGCTATATTTGTTCTAGTTTGACGAAAGAGCCTGAAGGACTGATGACCGATGGGATCGAAAAGTTCTTGAGTGGAGACTACGTACCGGCAAGCGCAGCGTAGGAAGACCTCATTAAGATCGCAGGATCGCGCTGGATGCAAGGCGCTACCAACCGGTCTTATTGGAGATCTATACGGGAGGCCTATGTCCAGCAGTGTACGCCCTATGGATGATGGATGGATGGGTTGGTAAAAGAGAGGTATGTACAGGCCTCGTCACACAAGTTGGCGGAAATGAAGTTAGTTACAAGCTACGCAATATCCAATCAACGCGCGGCTTTGTGTGAGCTTCAGTCTGGATTGGAGATTGCACAGCTTGTGGCTAACTTCACATCCGCCAACTTGTGTGACGCGGCCTGTAACCTATAGGTATTATATTTTGCAATGGGTTGAACCAAAATGCCAATAATGACGATGATGGTGATGATAATTGCAAAATTAAATGGATGTGTTTTAAAGGTTTTTTTTACTGTCATAAGAAATTACATAATTTGTAAACCAGCTTTGATAAGCAAGTATCAATAATAGTTAGTTTTGGAACTAACTAAATATCTTTTAAAAAAACCGGACAAGTGCGAGTCAGGCTCGCACATCGAGGGTTCCGTACAAACATATTGTTGAAATAATTAAAAACCTGTTTTAGCATGTGTGCAAATGAAGTTATTTTATATGATACCTTACATGATATGATTTAATCACTTTGAATTTTGAACCCATATTTTGTGAATTTTGAAGCCCTATTTTTATGTGATTTAAATAAAAATGTACAGTTTTCAGATTTATTCCTATATGTGTACTCTGAGACAATGCTCTCCGCCAAATTTCATAGTTCTATGTCAACGGGACGTACCCTGTAGGTTTTGATTTTTGTGAGCGTTGAAATATGCGTTTTTTTACGACATAAACGGCTCTAACTTTTTTATACGGTAACTGAGAAGCTTTGCTTTTACACAACTGCAAGAGTTCATAGGTTTACGTATATAGTTTAAATTTCAACTCCATATATTTACCCGTTCCCGAGATAAAGAGTCTTGACATACACACAGACGGACAGACGGACAACAAAGTGATCCTATAAGGGTTCCGTTTTTTCCTTTTGAGGTACGGAACCCTAAAAAATTAAATAGGTATCTGAATTTTTCATTCTTGGTTCGCGATAGAAAAGTTCTATATGACCCATTCAATGAACCGGTCATTAAATCGGTCATAAATCGTAATAGGTCAAAAAATTTACAGGGAATAAACGATGCTAAATTTTATTCTCTACAATAATAGTCTCTGTGACTTTTACCCCAAAGTGCACAGTTTCCGAGATATCGGCCAAAAACGTTTTGTCAAGATGGCGCTTGAAGCTCCACCTGGATCTGACAGCATTTTGTGATTTTATACTCAGTACGTGATCCTAAACCTTACAAAAGAAATTGAATCGGAAATTTAGTGCAAAGTTAAATTCTATTTTTCCTGATTTACTCGAGACACCAAATAACGAGGTAAAATAAAAGCAACGAGAAAACCGTGAAAAGATTCGCAAGTCACAACAGCTACTTAACAATTGTCACAACTAGCACATAATAGTGTTAAAAAACTAAGTTCTCAATAAAGTACCGACGATGCCACTGGCATACAAAGATGGCCATGCTGGTCAATCACCCCGAGAAACAATATAAATGATACCAACTGGCTTTATGATTCATGACCGAAGCCCGACTTTGAACTCTGTAGTAAGTATTTTCAGGGTCTTTTTATCAAGTCATATACTCAGAGCAAATAAAATAATCCAGAGAGAACGTCGTTGAACAGTCAAGTGAGGCCGGTTTATTATACATGTGTGAGAGCGTCGCTGTTGCGCCGCCATAGTTTGACTGACAAGCCAAGGCGTAGTTTCATAGTTACCTGGATGTGTGTGTAATTGTCTGTACACGGCGAGGCGTAGTTTTGGTCGGCCTTACTTGTTTGTTCACAACATTCTGTCTTTATTTTTATTTTTTTTATTCCTTGTAGGTTTGCGTTTGACTACATACTGCCTGATGTTGAGCAGATATGCGATATTTGATCTGAGGTCATATAATAGTACTTTCGGAGCGAAACTGTGAAATTAAAAGCCATATTACGAAGAAAGCAACCAATCTAAAATGTATTTATGACATTCTTTCAAAACAAAAACTGTGAAATTAAAATCTATATTTAGAAAAAAGCCAGTTTAATAAGAATCTGAAGGTAACTAACATCTTAAATGTTGTAACCTCGTTCGTTTCAGCCATAGGACGTCCACTGTTGGACATAGGCCTCCCCTAACGATCTCCAATAAGACCGGTTGGTAGCGGCCTGCATCCAGCGCGATCCTGCGGTCTTGATGAGGTTATCCGTCCACCTTGTGGGTGGACGTCCTACGCTGCGCTTCCCGGTACGTCGTCTCCACTCAAGAACTTTATTTTACAATAACATTTGGCATATATTCTGTGTCTTATTTTATTTTATCGCTGCTTATTAACTAATCAACGATATTTGAAACTATAGGTCTTCGAATCTAAAGCCACAAACTCTGTATTCTAAAAAAAAAACTACGTGTTTCTGAAACAAAAAGTAATGTTTCAGCTCAGAGCAAATAAAAAAATCAAGAGAGAACGTCGTTGAACAATCAAGTGAGGCCGGTTTTTTATACATGTGTGAGTGCGTCGCTGCTTCGCCGCCATAGTTCGACTGACAAGCCAAGGCGTAATTTCCTGTAGTCTGTACACGGCGAAGTGTAGTTTTGGTCGGCCTCACTTGTTTGTTCACAACATTCTGTCTTTATTTTTTTATTTGATCTGAGTGTTTCAGATACAATTATTTTGTTTCTGTAAACTGTGTTTAACAGTATGTTACGGTCTTACGGTAAACATCTACGTGAAGTTACTGAAACGATGTATCCGAAACACTGTTACTCAGTAAATACATAGGTAGGTATCAAAGGTAGTCAAAATGTCGGTTAGATCAACGCCAACTTTAGAATATGGTTTATTTATATCAATTCCACGACATTTTTTCTTAAAAACGAGATATAAAAACAAACACCGATAGTATGTCAAATGTTTTCTTGCCAGTTCTGTGAAATATTTATTATTATTTTCAACTGGAGCGCAATATGATAATGTAGTTACGAAATGGTATCATAAACAGCTGATTCAACATAACAATGTAGATCATTCAAACGCATCTCCTCGCGTGCAAGCGTTTCTACACCTAAATTATGATTGTCTTAGCATTCATTACATTTGCAAGGTCAGTACAATGACTAGCAAGTAGCTAAAATAATTCATTTTAGCATAATAATATTATTTGACTCATGCATTGCATTTAGTACAATAGGTATCCTACATGCTTGTTTTAAACATTATCAAAAGAATGTTTAACCAGATGACAATGTACTTTACTGGTTTGTAAAATAACCGATTAGTTTCTTCTTCTTCTTTTCAGCCAAAGGACGTCCACTGCTAGACATAGGCCTCCCCTAACAATGTCCAAATCAAATATAAAAATTTTATGGTAAAAGTCACAGATACTATTATTGTAGACTCTAGACTCTACAATATAGAGAGTAAAATTTAGCATCTTTTGTTTCCAGTAAACTTTTTTGTAAAACTTACCTGCTGGACATAGGCCTCCCCTATAGATCTCCATTAAGACCGGTTGGAACCGGCTTGCATCCAGCGCGATCTTGCAGTCTTGATGAGGTCGTCCGTCTACCTTGTGAGTGGACATCCTACGCTGCGCTTGCCGGTACGTGGTCTCCACTCAACCAAGTCACCGATTAGTTTACAGCCATAGAATATCCATAGATGGATATAGGCCTCTCCTATGGACCTCTAATAAAACCGGTTGGAAGCGGCTTGCATCCAGCGCCATTCTGAAGTCATGAAGAGACCATCTGTCTCTCTCCACTAGTTTCTAGTATTTAGGCTATTTTCGTTTTTTGTTATCGACACTTTATTGTAAACTGTCCGATTACAGAACCCGAGATTGGATTCATTACAAGAGCTTGGTAGGTCATATTTCACTACGCTAGCCAAATGCTATAGGTACTTTAGTATACTTACTTAGTAAGTATACTATACTTAGGTACTTAGTAAGTATACTATACTTGAGCATACTTATAAAATAACAAAACTTTCGTACAAAACCTCAAATAACTCTCAGTAAATACACTTGCGTTTTTCTTAGGATGCTTTCTGTGATTTTGAAGCCAGAAAGATACAAACTTTGATTGTTTGGTTTGGTTAATCGACCAAAGCTTGAATCTATCTGGCTTCAAATTATTTTCTGATGATGTTTTTATAAAATATTTCCTTACCAGGCATAGAAGGGTTCGTGTAGCTCAGCATAGGGGATATTCAGCAGACCTTTTATACTGTAAACGGCGTTCCACTGCGGGGGCGCATCTGAAATCAAATAAAATCTTTCAAATACTTGTTGCCTTGTGAAAAAAAATTTTGAATACGTAGTGAACCCACCAACCAGCTTAATGACATATGTACTTTTACCTTGTTACGAATAAAAAAAATATTTTTAATATTCTCCATTCATTTATCAGCCATAGGAAGTTCACTACTGGACGTAGGGCCTCGCCTATAAATCTCCAATAAAAAAAGAGTTAAAAGAGGCTTGCATCCAGCGCGATCCTGCGGTGATCCTTGATGAAGTCATCTATCCACCTTGTGCAACGCTTGCCAATACGTTGTCTCTACTGGAGAACTCTCCAACTATGCGCCCTGCAAACTGCCATCTTAACTTGCCCTAGAAAATCTCCGCTAGGAGTAGGTACCTAAATATATCCCGCTTTTAATTTACATACACAAAGACATGAACTACTTAATTGGTTAAAGTACAAAACTCACTTTAGTGGTCAACCATTTTCCTGTAGATAATACCTAATAATATTGAACTGTAAATGAAATAAGTATAAGTACCTAGTCTTGTAACTGGAGTTCGAATATAGTTTGTGCAAAAAGAGAACCATCGTGGCGTTTCGGTGAACTAACAATAAGATTTTAATGAGCAGCCAAGGTACCGACTATACTTGGTTGACGCGAGTAAGTAGTGATGAAAACCGAATTGGTGTCTACCAAGTATCAAACACTTTTAGTTGTACTAGCAATGACAGAGAAGTGTTGTCAACGTAACAAAACTACTTAAGGTGCGTTCGGATAGCATACTGATGGCAAAAATAACAGTTAAAAATGCTAACAACGCTCACATTCAGCGTTCGTTTTGAGAATGTTTGAGCAAAAGTGGCATTTTTAACTGTTTTTGTTCACCGTTCGGATAGCTGAAAAACAGTTAAAAATGCTATCGTGAACTGCCACTTTTGATCCATCTGCGGAGGTGAGTTCTTTGTGATCGTTTGAGTTTGACGTTTCAGCGTTCGTTTTGGGAAGTGAGCAAAAGTAGCATTATTGGCGAAATGGGTGAAATTCCCAAACCGAACGGTTTACATCAACGATAATTTTGCAAATGCCAAAAACGCCATCGAGCCCAAACCGAACGCATGTTTAGTAAAATGGCACACGGGCGACCTCATCTACGATGCTTCTTTTTTTGCACAAACTGTACGGCTGTCATTATCATTACACAGTTAAGAAAATATTATAATATACCTAAAGTACAACAGCGAGGGTAGAGGTCAAAGCAAAATATCAATACCCAAATGTATCTATATATATACACTATATAGTCATGCTTCAACATACCTTTATCCAGTATCTTCCCAAAAACAGCACTGAATGCGACACAGAGCACCGCGAATCGCAACATGATTGACGACCGGCGGCGAGCGCGGGCCTGAGAAGAATGACGGCGGGTCAACGGTGGCCGTGTAATTATTATTACGAGCTGCGCGTACGCCGCGAAATGATAAATGAGGCAGCTCGGAGGAATTGGGGGTAAGTTAAGTTTGTAGGATTTTGAGGAAGCTGAGATATTCTTTCGAATCACATGAATAAATAAATATTTGAGGACAAGCTGCTGCCAGAGACTGATATACCTACTACATATACAATATTGAGTAAAAATACCTGTTTCTTGTATGGGTGCCCCCCTTAAATATTTATTTTATTTTAATTTAACTATTTATTTTTGATGAGAATATTTAACTAAATATTCTGTGAATATTTTAAGTATTTACCTGTCACTGTTATTAATATCGAGCAAAAAACAGCTAATAATTCAGGTTTGTTGTATGGTAAATAGTTTTTTTTCAGATTTTAGTATTTCTTGTTAAAGCGGCAACAGCAATATGTCATCTGTGAAAATTTCAAAGTTCTAATAATCACTGTACATGACTACATGAGATACAGCTTGGTGACAAACAACAGACAGACAGCAGAATCATATTAATAGGGTTCCATTTTTACCATTTGGGTACGGAACCCTAAAAAATTAGCTGTTATAAATACCTATCACTTGCCTTACACTTATCAAAAAAAACTGTACAGAGAAATAAAATTGAGCAGCTTAGTATTTCTAAGTGTAAAAGTTGAAAAAAATTCAAAAGTCAATCATAAATAATAAACATTAAGTAAATTAATTAATAAGTGTCTTGTGACAATTATTGTAATTTGACTGTATTTTACATACCTTTAAAATAAAAAAATAAAAAATAATAATGTTTATTACATTCTACTGAAATAAAAAATAACACCAAACAAAAAACATAATTTTTAGATAATCCTTACATAAATCCTCATTGGAATTCTTTTGCATTTGATGGCACTGGATACAAAGGATATACTAAGCGCCACACATATCGGCGGATGAGATGTTAGCCCCAGATGACACTTTGTCGTGATTGGCTAATAATAATTACGCATGTGTGCACAATTCCAACAGCGCGTGTCATCGTGCGTAGGGAGCGCGCGCAAGGCATGAGGTTGGCGGGCGGGTGTGCCCCGGCGTCTCGTCTCTCTGGCTCCAGCGTATACCTATATTTCGGCTTCTGCGCAAAACTTCCTATCCGCCGATTTGTATGGCGCTTAGTATACCTACCTACATCAAGTGAAGTTGTATTGTACTGTAGGTACTTAGATGAATAATAAAATAAATTTTCTTACCTGAGTATAAATACAATTTTAAACTTATTTCTTCTGATTTTTACTATCGCGATTTCAAATCCCAGTTGTTTTCAAGTAAAAATAACAGTTAATAACAGCATACAAAAAAATATATTTTTCAGTTATACCGGTTTCCCTACAAACCGCTTCCTTTAGTCATCAAACTCAAAAGGAATCTAAACCACGAGCAAACTTTAATGACTTTCTTGTTATTGTTCACAGAAATATTTTAATCGTCTACAAAATGTAAGTAGGTACTGGAAATATTCAGAAAATATTTTGCTTTTATAAATAAAACATTTCACCCTAATATCGTTGGAATTATTTTGCTTTTGATGGCACTGGACTCACAAAATACATCAAGTGAAGTTGTACAGTAGATGGATAATAAAATAAATCTTCTTACCTGAGTATAAATATTATTTTACACTTATTCCCTCTGATTTTTATTTTCGCGATTTCACGGCGTTTTATTTCGATTATTTTTGCTTTTGGTAATAGTGTTACCATACCTCAGAATTTGTCCCGAAACCTCAGGATATTTGATTTTTTGACTTTACTTATTTATACAACATTCATCCAGATACACTGAGCGCCACAAAAATCGACGGATGGGAAGTTATGCGCAGCGTTCTGCGCAAAAGCCGAAATAAAGGTACGCGCGGGAGCCAGAGAGACGAGACGCCGGGGCACACCCGCCCGCTAACCTCATGCTTCCCGCGCGCTCTCTACGCCCGAGCTCACTTCTTCACCATTTGTATAAGAATTGTGCACACATGCGCAATAATTAGCGAATCACGGCGAAGTGTTATATGCGGGTAACTTCTCATCCGTCGATTTGTGTGGCGCTTAGTATACCTGTAGTGTAGTTTTGAGCAATAAATTTTACTTTTAGTGCATAGTGAAGGGACTTAATTCACAGCATTCGCCCCATAGACAAAAAAATTAAACTTGAGGGTATCACAATATGGCTGCCAAAACTGAGTAAGCAAAAAAATATTGAGATACCTACAACATGTACCCATGAATGATGGAAATATTATTTTCACGCTTCCTTGCATGAACAAACGCTCTCTGTCATTCCAAACCAATGACTTTCAAATATTAACTGATTTAGGGATGACTTATACTACGACGGAGCAGACGCGGAACGGGCCGGGGACAGGTCGGACGGGGCCCGTATGACGCCTCACGTTTCATACATTTTTGTCGTTGCCCGTACGACGCCCGTCCCCGGCCCGTCCCGCGCCCACCCCGTCCTAATATTAATCACCTTTGAGTAACCTAGAGATCAAATAATGCGCCACTGCTATCAAATGTCAAACTATACATATGAAGCTTCTTCATATATATATTTTTGGAATCCATGCTCTGATGTTATTAGTGTGACCATTTTCAGTAAATTGCCTACTGTTGTAGTATATTTTTGATCTACAGGTAGTGCTGTGGATTTTCAGTAGTGCTTGAAAGTTAAATAGAATTATTTGTGATTTTTGCGCCAAGACATCTCCTGTGTCGTCATCCTTGGATGAATTTAAAGTGCTATACAGGTCGGGGCACGTAAGTCTAGCGCTGAGTGAAGTCTGGAGGGGATGGTTGCGCATGGGTTTAGTAACTATAGCGGCCACCATGCGCAGCCATCCCCTCCACATCACCCTCAGCGCTACACTTACGTGTCGGGACCTAAATGCCACATGTTAACAAGAGCCGAAGTTTTGAAACGTGTTTTTTATCCTTATTCAAAACTTTTTTCTTTTATTTCTTATAAAGCCAGTGCAGTGCCCAGAACCGGTGCACCTGCGGTGTAATTAAGAATTTTCTTCCCTACTTTTTCCTTAAAGTGCCTCTTTACCCCAAATATAGGGAATGCGGCAATGATCAGATGACAATCCTATTTTGACAGTTGACAGTTCTGAGATAGCCAGTCAGTGCTACCAGCTTAGCGCTTTCGGCGCCAGATCTGTCAATTTTTTGGCTAGCTCATTTCTAGCGCTAAATCGGGCGCGTTTTTTGAATCAATATTATAATAGCGTAAGTTGTTTGATTATTACCACACGAAGGCGTTGAGATAAAGTGCCTGTGCCATGATTGTGGTTAAAATTAAGGAACATTTTTGTTTGAGTTTGAATACCATAATAGTAGATGCCATTCTTTATTTGGATAAGACGTATCTTTAAAAAAGTCACTACACTATTCATAACTACCAGACCACGTTTTGAGGGGAACATATGACATAATGTCATTCTTCGAGTCAATCAGAGCGTTTTTTTTTTGCCGTGGCTACAATTAAGCGCTTTTGGCGCGTTTTTGACGTGCTGATAGCGCGTTTTTTTTGCCAAAGTGGGTTGGCAGCACTGAAAACTCGGAAAACCAGTGCGAATTTGCGAAACTTGGGCAAACTAAATTATGTTATAATTCATGTAATTTATCATTTTTGTACTCCTTTTACATGATTTTGTGATTGTGAACGCGGTTGAGTTTTCAAATTGGTATAACGAGGGTTTTCCACTAATCGCAAGCCACAAAGATACTGTTTCAAGCAAGACCTATAAGGTCAACATTGATTCCCCAGAGTTCCAGTGAATCCCGCTTAATATTGTAATTTTATCAAAACAACAAACATTACGATGAGTAGGAAGGGTATATCATTCGGCAAAATAAGCTTCAAATCAGCTACGCCAGCCGAAAACGCAGACCAAAATCAAGAGTCCTCGACTTCTGGTTTCGGCACTTTCGGTCGCACTCCCATCCAAGAGAGCAAAGAAATCGAAGAAATCACCGACGATTTGGAAAGCCAGCAGTTGCAGCAAGCGATCGGTGTCAAAAACTTTGGTAAAAAAGCTAAAAATGTTGACATAAATGAAATGGTAGAGCAGGCGCGAAAAGCAGCTCACGAAGCCACCAAACGAAAACAAGTGACTGCAGAGCAGCCCGCGTCTAAGACTGAAGAAGAAGATGATGATGACGATGATTTAATAGGGCCTCCTTTACCACCAAATATGGTCAAAGATGCAGAAGAAGAAGTGATCGGACCTCCAATACCTCCAGATCTGTCAGGTTCGAAAGATGATAAAAATAAGAAAGAAGAAGATCAAGATGAAGACAGTTATGATGAGCTGAGTGGGTCGGATGATGAGGATTTGAGCTTGAATAGACGAATACCATACACTCATGAGGTAAACTAATTGAGTTTACTATAAGTTAGGTTATTTTTTATCTGACCAACTAAAGAGATTATCCATCCATCTGCCAGAGGACGTCCACTGCTGGACATAGGCCTCCCCTATAGATCTCCAATAACACCGGTTGGTCACAGCATTTTGTAAAATGCAGTTTAAAAAAATATCTCTATTTACAGGTGGAAATGCACCATGGTACCAAAGCAGTAGTGGCGCTGGCAGTGGATCCCTCAGGAGCAAGACTGGCCACGGGATCCATTGATTATGATGTGTCATTCTGGGATTTTGCTGGTAAGTTGAACCATGGAGCAATGCTGAGTGTGAGTATTGTCGTAAACATGACGCGCTCTTCGGCAAGCGCATAAGCATGTGATTTATTTATTTGTTTATAGGCGAGCAGTGTATACTGATGTGCCTATATCAAGCAGTGTCGAATAAAATTAGTATTTATCTGTCAAGGAAATTTTTTCCTTCTTTATCCAAAGGTCCAGACTATTTTTAAATGTGTTTATAGTTTTTGCCGAGATAACATCCTCAGGCAACCTATTCCAATTGTATACAACTCTATTGCAGAGCATGTGGTGTGCAGTGTTGGTTTGTGATGGTGTAGGCTGTAAGAGGACTCTATGGCGTCTGCTATCGCGTATATTTTCCTTCAAGGTGTACATGTTGTGGATATCCGGATGATTATAGAAGCCATTGAGAATTTTGAAGGTCTCAATCAAGTCTCCACACAATCGTCGTTCTTCAAGGGTCGTGAGACGAAGAGCTTTTAACCTGTCTTCATAGGTCTTGCGGCGCAGAGCATATGGAATCACCAGGATTCCAGCTTTCTTTGTGCACTTTCAAGCAAATCAATATCTTTTTTAAAGTAAGGACTCCACACCTGGAACCCATACTCTAGCAGAGGCCTTATATAGGTTTTGTAAATCTTAATAAAAACATCAATTGTTACTGTCTGGAAGGACTTGCGTATGACATAGATAAATGAGTTAGCCCGTTTGACTCTCATAGATATATGCTCTTCCCATTTCAAATCTGCAGTCATGATGACTCCTAAATCCCTCTGTTGGTCTACAGATGCCAAAGCAACTCCATCAAATGTGTATGTCTCCCTGGGGTTGGTTCTACCGAGATGTAACACACTACATTTGGTTGAGTTCAACTTTATTATCAATTCCCTGGTCCAGTTCTGAATACGTTCCAGATCTTCCTGAAGTTCTCCAGACTTTATCATCGCATTGGCAAAAAACTTCCCATCGTCTGCGAAAAAGGCTGACTGACATTCTATGAGCTCTATCAAATCAGTTATAAAGATTCCAAACAGCTGAGGAGCGGTCACAGAACCCTGAGGGACACCGCTGGAAACCATTTTACTTTGAGATAGTGAGCTTCCCACACGAACCTGAAATGTTCTACCTGATAAGAAACTCCGGTACCACTCCAGCAGTTTACCACGCACACCGTGATGATCAAGCTTAAACAACAAGCGCTGGTGAGGTACCTTGTCAAATGCACGTTCAAAATCGAGGTATACTACATCAACAGGTTCTTTCTTATCAACTTGTATGCTCCAAGCATGAACACATTCCAATAAGTTAGTGACAGTTGACCTCTTTTCAATAAAACCATGTTGCTTTGTTGAGATCACACAATTTCTGTTTAAAAATTGCGCTACTCTCCCACTTATAATCTTTTCTAATGGGTCGAAAGTTTTCTGGTTTAGTTTTGTCACCTTTCTTAAAAATTGGAGTCACTATAGCATGCTTCCAGTCCTGAGGCAAGTAACCAGCTTCAAATGAAGTGTTCATTAATTCTGCTAAGACTGGAGCAATAGTATCAACACAATTCTTAAGTATGCAGACTGGAAGTTGATCTGGCCCAGGAGATGACTGGATATTCAAATTTGCAGTGACCTTCCTTACATCACTTTTGGTGAAAGAAATATCACACAAACTTTCTTCAACACGTGGAGTTGCAATAGTCATACTGTTCTGAATGAGTGCTGATTCGACTGAGTATGCTTTTTGAAATTCATCTGCAAAAACATCAGCAATATCACATGGCTTAGTTACAAGATCTCCATTGTGGTTTCTGATTGCTGGTGGAATGCTAACAGTAGAAGTAGTACAGCGTCGCAGGTATGAATAAAAAGCTTTATCACCATAGTCAAGGATTCTGGCCTCAAGCACTCCTCTGCTTCCTGGACAAGGCAACATACCTATTCACTTCACGAAACTTCTTATAGTCATCTTCATCCTTAGACATTCTGTACCTGTCCCATAAGATTTTCTTTTCAGAAATTAGCTCAAGAACACTGTTATCAATCCATGGTTTATTTTTAATTGGTTTAGATCTTACTTGCCGTAGAGGCGCATGTTTGTCTGTAGTAACATTAATAGCATTTAAGATACCATAGTTGTTGAGGATCATCCGTTTCGCAAACAGCTTGCAAAGTTTTATACAAATCAGAATTATAACTGTCATAATTTATGCCTTGATAGTTTCGCCTGAACTTGGGTGCTGTCCTTTCTTTTTTCATTAGACACTGGATAGTGAATTCCAAGACACAATGGTCACTTTTTCCAATGGGTGGTTTATGGTTAACTTCTTACAATCTTAGGAATTCCTTTAATGTACCTTATAGTGAGATTGGTTTCACCCTTTTCAATTCGGCTTTTGAGAGTGTCCCGTAATTTATTGATCTCCTCCCTTTGTTTGGGTGTCTTATCATCATAAACTCTTACCTCTTTAGGGGCCTTACTCTTATTCTTCAGAATCAGCACAGCATCCTGGCGGGTTTTGAACACCACCTTCATAGCGGCCGTTGCTTTCCAGGTTCTCGACGACCAAGACGCTGCACTGACGAAACTTTAGAAGAGTAGTCCTCCCCACTATTGATATCCTTGAGGACCTTACTCACAAACTTTTCATCATAACTTTTCCTGTCCGTGCCACTGTCTGAACCACTCTCCTTAATGCCTACCAGGATCACATTATTAGCTCTGCGTTCGCGCTCCTGAAGCTCCTCTAAAATTGCATTTGTGCTGAGAGGCGACGGCTCGGGTGTTGCTGCCGCTGACGGCGGCTGCGCGTCGTTCCGACCCGCACAATTCGTCCGTGACAAGAGCTCCTTCACTTCGTCAAGTTCCTTTCTTAGCCCGTCGTATGATTTTATGAGCTTGGGCACTTGAAACAGGGCTTCTCTACACAAATCACATAGATACAGAAGCGTGCGTTTGCCCTTAAGCCCCATGACGCGCGCCTCACTACTAGTTAAATTGCTGCATTGCATGCAGATGTATCTCTTGCAACCATCACGTTGCACCAAGGAGTCGTTAGTAAAGTCATTTTCGCACACAAAGCACTTCATTTTTGTTGATCAATTTGAATTCACAAAGAAAAAAAAAACGAAAAAAAACGGTCCAATTTTATCTCGTCTTTTACAAGTCACTGCAGCAAAATTCCAAAAGAACTACACTGTTCACCGAATAATTGACAGTTTATCGACCAAAATAACACTATTTTAACACGGAATTAACGAAATAAACAATATTTTAAGAAATTAGAAATAGCAACGCAAATTCGACACTGCTTCACTCTCGAGGGTAGGCGACGAAAAAAAAAACTTTGTATTAACTGGTTGTTTCAAAAACGCGCCGCTAGTGGCGCTGTACATTTCTTCATACAAATTACATGCTTACGCGCTCGCCGAAGAGCGCGTCATGTTTACGACAAAACTCACACTCAGCATACAGATCGAAAAGTTCTCAAGTGGAGACTCCATACTGACAAGCGCAGCATAGGATGTACACCCGCAAGGTGGACGGATAACCTCATCAAGACCCAAAAAGACCATCAACTGGTCTTATTGGAGATTGTCAGGGAAGACCTATGTCCAGCAGTGGACATCCTATGGCTGATGGATGATGATAATATCCATCCATCCATCCATCAGCCAAAAGACGTCCACTGCTGGACATAGGCCTCCCCTATGGATCTCCAATAAGACCGGTTGATAGCGGCTTGCATCCAGCGCGATCCTGCGGCCTTAATGAGGTCATGTCCACCTTGTGGGTCGACGTCCTACGCTGCGCTTGCCGGTACGTGGTCTCCACTCGAGAACTTTTCGACTCCACCGGTCATCAGTCCTCCGCGCTATGTGCCCTGCCCATTTCCATTTCAACTTGCTAATCCGTTGGGCTATGTCGGTAACTTTGGTTCTTTTACGGATCTCCTCATTTCTGATTCGATCACGCAGAGAGACTCCGAGCATAGCCCTCTCCATAGCTCGTTGGGCTACTTGGAGCTTACTAATAAGGCCCATAGTGAGAGACCACGTTTCTGTGCCATAAGTCATCACTGGCAACATACACTGGTCGAAAACTTTCGACTTGAGGCACTGAGGTATGTCGGACGAGAAGACACTACGCAATTTTCCGAACGCTGCCCAGCCGAGTTGGATTCGACGATTGGCCTCTTTGTTGAAGTCGGACCTACCTAACTGGACTACTTGTCCTAGGTAGACATACGAGTCAACGACTTCAAGAACCGAGTTTCCAACAGAAATCGGGGTGGGTAAAACATGGGAATTAGACATGACTTTCGTCTTGTCCATGTTCATCTTAAGACCCACCTGTTGAGAAACCCGATTGAGGCCTTCGAGCATCGTGCTGAGCTCTTCCATCGATTTTGCCATGACTACTATATCGTCGGCAAACCGAAGGTGAGTGAGGTATTCGCTATTGATATTGATGCCGAATCCTTTCCATTCCAGGAGCTTGAAGGCGTTCTCCAAAGTAGTCGTAAACAGTTTCGGAGAAAATTACGTCTCCCTGTCTTACGCCTCTTTTTAAAGGGATCGCCTTGGAGCTCTCTTCGTGTACTCGGACTAACATAGTGGCGTTATTATACAAGCACTTCAACACTTCGATGTACCGATAGTCAATACGGCATCGTTGGAGAGACTCAAGCACAGCCCATATCTCGACCGAATCAAAGGCTTTTTCATAGTCCACAAACGCTAAGCAAAGTGGCAGATTATACTCTTCGGTCTTCTGTATAACCTGCCGCAGCGTATGAATGTGGTCCATGGTGCTAAAGCCTTTTCGGAAACCGGCTTGTTCGCAAGGTTGAAAGTCATCAAGCCTGCGCTCGAGACGGTTCGTAATGACCCTTGAAAACAGCTTATAAACATGGCTCAGAAGTGAGATGGGTATCTGTAGTTCTTCAATAAGGTGCTGTCACCTTTCTTGAAAAATAACACCACCACGCTTCTGTTCCATGCTTCTGGCGTGATGCCCTCGAGGACGACGGTGTTGAAAAGCTTCTGGAGGACTTTTAGTACCGGTGTTCCACCCGCTCTCAGCAGCTCTGATGTGATACCGTCGTCACCCGGCGCCTTGTTGTTCTTAAGCTGATTCAGGGCCATTCTAATCTCGTACAGGCTGATGTCCGGGATATCTTCGGTGAAGTGTCGGGTCAGCTTGGCTCTTGGATCTTTGGCCGCGCTGCTAACAGGCTTAACGACCGAAGCGTATAGCTGTCCATAGAACCTTTCGATCTCCTCTAATACCTCTGCCTTGGTCGACGCTACACTGCCATCTTCTCTCTTCAGCTTTGTCAACTGGCTTTGCCCAATAGACGAATTCCTCGCGGACACTTTGGAGCCTTTGTTCTGCTCTATTGTATCTTTAATATGTTTAGTATTAAAGAGACGAATGTCGCGCCGCACGGATTTTGAAATTTGTCTATTGAGCTGCCTATATGACTTTGCATTATCGGAAGACTGCAGTCTCTGTAAGCGTCGTTCGGCCATAAGATTTAGAGTTTGATCGGAAATTTTTTGAGGTCTATTTGTACGACGGCGTCTAAAGAATTTATCACCCACCGTCTGGACAATTTCTACGAGCCCGTTGTTATTCTCGTCCACCGACGCAAAGTTCTCCAGGCAAGCAAAGCGATTTGAGAGCTCGAGCTGAAAGCTCTCGGGGTTCTGGATATGGGCACGAGTAGGCCGGAGCGTAGACGTCATCAGGCGTGACCTTTCGAGTTTAACGTTAATATCCAATGTGCCTCTTACGATTCTGTAATCACTACCGGTTTTCACTCTGTGGATCACGGAGACATCATTAAATATCCGTTTCTCAGTGGTCATGATGAAGTCCTATCTCATTTTTGGTGGAACCATCGGGGCTCATCCAGGTCCACTTCCTGTGAGGCGGCTTCTGGAAGAAAGAGTTCATCATGAAGAGTCTCTCTCTCTCCAGAAAGTCAGCCAGCCTCTGGCCCCTGGGGTTCCGTTGTCCATATCCAAATTGCCCCACTCTCAGCTCATCATCGCTTCTTTTGCCCAACTTTGCGTTGAAGTCCCCCATAACAACAGTAAAGTGGGTCTTAGACGTATGTATGGCCTGACTTACGTCTTCATACATAGTCTCCACTTCGTCATCTGGGTGTGACGAGGTCGGTGCGTATACCTGAATGACCTTCAGCGAATACCTCTTGGATATTCTGAGTATTAGATATACAACCCTGCTCGACACACTTTCGATGGTGATAACGTTGTTAGCGAGGGACTTATGAACGAGAAAACCGACACCACCTTGGGACCGCTGGTCACCTTCCCGGTAGTAGAGCAGGTTGCCGGATTTCAGAGTTATCGTGTCCTCCCCCTCTCTACGGACTTCAGACAACCCCACAATATCCCAACGCAACCTACTCAACTCTTCTTCCAGCTCAGCAATCCTCTCGTCAGTCCTCATTGTGCGCACGTTGTGTGTTACCAGGGCCAGTCGTCGTTTGCGGGAGTGGTAGCCGGGCGTCTGCCAAGGATTCTTAGCACCCCCTTCTCCGCCGTTACCGGGGCCGCTACCGTAGCCCCGGGCTAGCGGAGCTGCTGGGGACTGGGGACCTGGTCTATTTGTTTCTGCCATATATTGGGGGTATTTGCCCATAATCGCCGCGCTGGGCAAGCGTGGTGGCGATCGCCGAAAACGTAGCTTCGCGACAGATATGCTGCTCCCCATCCCTGCCCTGTGCCATTTTAGCTACGTTTTTATTTGAATGATTATACCGCCATTAGTCGGTTCCGCTGTACCTCAGTCGGCTCTTACGACACCTGGTACTAGAGGGGGGTGCTATTCTACTCTGCCGGCACCCCACGGCACATGGATGATAATATAAGTTTCATATATTTTCCAGGTATGGACTCATCTCTTCGCTCGTTCCGTACTCTCCAACCATGTGAGAATCATCCGATCCGGTGCCTGCAGTACTCGGCAACTGGTGACAGCATCCTGGTGGTCAGTGGCTCAGCTCAAGCTAAAGTTCTGGACCGAGATGGCTTCGAGCAACTCGAGTGTGTCAAGGGGGACCAATATATTGCTGATATGGCGAGGTAATATATTTTTATTCTTAATTGGAAAATTTACCTCTATCGTAACTTCTTGCCAACCCTTCTCGAATGAGTCAAGATCGATACGCCATCGTTTCTTGGGCCTTCCCTTGCTGCGAAATGGGAGAGACCTTTGCTCAAGAGTGTGACAGTAAAGGTAAAAAAATATTGGAAAATTACTCACATATGTTACTTTACTGTGTCCACTATAATATACCATCAACACACGTCAATAATAGCATTCGAAATTCATTGGCACGCAATGGTACTGCTAGGTGACAAAACGGTCTAGTAATTGTTTAGCTCGAATCACACAAGTCGGCAGATGTATGATAATAAATGTTTACTGTAAAAAAGTTTTTATTCAAACCAGCTAGGCATTTTACAACCAGGCATGACCAAAACATAGCTTAGTTAAAAATGAGCTTAATAATACTGACCGCGATTGTACACATGCGCTAGTCGCCCCACTGCTTTCGCCGAGCGCTCTTAACTCGTGACGGGACCTACACAGGCCGAACTAAATTTCTTCACAGCTGTGAAGTTAGCTCTAATCAGGATTAGTTTTGCACAGCTAGTACTTAACTTCACAGCTGCCAATAAGTTTGATTCCATTGACGAAGACCCAACTTCAATCAGTTTGTTACTCAATGCGTCGTAAGTTGTTTCCTGGAACATCCTAGAATAATAATTAGTATTACTTTTCCGTAGTTTTATATTTTTATCTCAAAACAATCCCAAAATTAGCCCAACGGATTGGCAAGTTGAAGTGGCAATGGGCAGCACACAGGCACCACACACTGGTCGAAAACTTTCGACTTGAGGCACTGAAGTATGTCGTGGGTGAGGAGATCCGTAGAAGAACCAAAGTTACCGACATAGCCCAACGGATTGGCAAGTTGAAATGGCAATGGGCAGGGCACATAGCGCGGTGCACTTATGACCGATGGGGTCGAAAAGTCCTCGAGTGGAGACCATGTACCGGCAAGCGCAGCGTAGGATGTCCACCCACAAGGTGGACGGACCTTATTAATACCGCAGGATCGCGCTGGATGCAAACCGCTATCAACCGGTCTTATTGGAAATCATTAGGGGAGGCCTATGTCCAGCAGTGTACGTCCTATGGCTGAAATGATGATGATGATGAATCCCAAAATATTCTTATGCTTTTATTGCAGAACGAAAGGCCATACAGCATCGCTGAACAGTGGGTGCTGGCATCCTCACACGCGGCAGGAGTTCCTTACTTGTTCTCAAGACGGAACCCTGAGGATCTGGCACACGGACAACCCTAAACAACATAAAGGAATCATCAAGGTATTACATAATATGCTAATGTTATAATTGTAGAATGGAAGGCATCTCATATCACATGACAGGGAGCCAGGAGGCTGATTGACAACGACACCTTGACTAAGTCGCAGCTGCAGTCTTGAGCATCGACGTAAGGTGGCGTGTTTGTCGGCCTTTTACCGGATACACTTCGGAGAGTGCGCCCAGGAGTTGCACAATCTGGTCCCCCCTGCCCCTTTCTTCTATCGCACGGCTATACAGACGCGACCAAAGCGCCACCCTTTTATGGTGGACATTCCGCGCGTTAGAACCAAGCGTCTCGAATCCTCATTCCTCATACGAACAGCCGGAATGTGGAACGCTTTGCCTGGGTCTGTCTTCCCGTTCAAGTACAACGTAAGGTAAGCGTGCTACACCCTAGACCGCACATCTGCTTAACATCAGGCAGTGTGTAGTCAAACGCGAACATATTCGAAACTAAAAAAAAAAATCATGAACAGCCCTTAACAACATAAAATAATTATCAAGGTACAAACTATACTCATGGCTTCGCGCTGGATTCTTATTTATTTCTGGACAAAAAGTTTACACTACTTTAACACTCCTACCTTTAAATGCCTTGCAAAAAATCAAGCCTATTCGTTGCTGCGTGAAAGAGTAACAAACACAAAAGTTAGCCATGTTAGAAGCTTTCAGGCGGCTTAAACTGACTGCCTCAGTGGCTCAGTGGTTAGTGACCCTAACTTCTGGGTCCAAGAGGCATGGGTTGGATCCCCACGCAGGACAAATATTTATGTGATGAACATAGGTGTTTGTTCTGTGTTATTTAGGTACTATCTATACCTATAAGTATGTATTTAAAAATAAGTATATGAAGTATATCAGTCTCTGGCAGCCATATCACCAGCTTTGCTTAGTTTGGGGTCAGAGACCGTGTGTGAAATGTCCTAAAATATTTATAATATTTATCCGAAAAAATAAGTATACGAACCACCATAATGTCCGTCCAACACGCACTCAAGCACTCTTGCATAACCATAGATTTTCAATGCTCACTTCCACTCCCACTCGGGCACGTGACCATTTATGAATACGTTCAGCTGTTCAAATGGTCCAGTTATAACTTTTCAGCCATAGAAATATGGCTATTCAAACAAAATGTATGAAACATTATGCCAGCCTAAGACTATTCGCAATATACTTAGTTGGATTTCGTTTTGCTCACAATAACGCTTGTTTCCTTACAGGCGAGACAACAAGGAGGCCTCAAAACCAACCCAACCTCATGCGCATACTCTAGAGATGGCAACACCATCGCTTGCGGCTGCTTCGACGGCTCCATACAAATGTGGGACGCCAGGAAAAACTTCGTCAACACCACCGCCATGCTCCGAAACGCACACCAAAAACAATCAGAAATATCTTCCATATCATACTCATATCTCAGCCATTACTTAGTCAGCAGAAGCAACGATGAAACTCTTAAACTATGGGACTTGCGAAACTTTAAAACTCCTCTAAATACTGTTGATAACCTATTTTCCAGATACGAACAGACTGACTGTGCTTTCAGCCCAGATGACTCCATGGTTTTCACCGGAGAGTCCTTACAAAAAGGCCAAGATACGGGACGTCTAATATTCTTCAATACTCAAACATTTGAAAAAGTAACACAGATAGAAGTTGCCAAATCTCACGTGATCAAATCGGTTTGGCACGCGAAATTAAATCAAATTTTCGTCGGTTGCGGCAATGGAATAGTCAAATGCTATTATGATGAAAAGAAATCGCTACGAGGTGCCAAGCTATGCATAGTTAAATCGCATAGGAAAAAGCATTCCGCTGAGATAGTCAGTTCACAGCAAATTATTACGCCTCACGCTTTACCTTTGTTCAGACAGGAGAAACTAAGGACTAATAAGAAAAGAATGGAAAAGGATAGGTTAGACCCAGTTAAGTCTAGGAGACCTGATCTGCCTATTACTTCAGGGCAAGGGGGTAGGGTAGCGCAATCGGGAAGTACGTTAAGCTCGTTTGTTATTAGAAATCTTGGTTTGAGTAAACGGGTTGATGATGAACAGGATCCTAGGGAAGCTATCTTGAAATATGCTAAAGATGCGGAGGAAAATCCTTTTTGGGTCGCTCCGGCGTATAAGAAAACGCAGCCGAAGGCAATTTTTCAAGGGAATGAGGAAGATGGGCCGTCAGATGCGAAAAAGTCGAAAACGTCTTGAATTAATAGTTGTATATAGAATGGATTATGTATAAATGTATGAAATAAATGAGGTTAAATTATGTTGAATTAATGAAATTATTTTTATCGTGCTTCAAACGCTAGATGTAGAGAAACTTTCATTTTGTGATAAAAAAATTTAAAATTGACGCGTTCGCAGGATTTGAACTTGCATCCTCTGGGACTCCGGCCCAGATGCTTTGTCCAATTAAGCTAAAACGCTCTCTACGAAGGCGCCGAATTAGTGAGTGTTTATCATTTTTACCAACTACTACATTGTTGGATGCGCCATTTGTGAGAATTGCTTTAAACCAGTCAGTCACTTAATGTGAAATTATTAGAACTTCTTACCATTAACGAGAAATGACGCATTGCTTAATCAATGAAATTATTTTGATCGTGCTTCACACACTAGGTGTATGGAAAAGGATGCAGGTTCAAATCCTGCGAACGCGTCAATTTTTGAAATGTTTATCACAAAAAGAAAGTTTTTATGTTGAATTAGTTTTTTTTTATTGAGTTGGTATTCAATTTGCTTTTTTTAAATGCTCGGTTTTGTTTTCTTTGCGAGAAAAATTAAGTGCATCTAGATAGTTCATTCAGATTTGACAATGTAACCTATTTTTTCGAAATTTGAAGAAAAAAATTTTCAGAATAATATTTACAGTACCTCAGACCAAATAAAAAAATCAAGACAGAATGTTGTGAACAAACAAGTGAGGCCGACCAAAACTACGCCTCGCCGTGTACAGACAATTTACACACACATCAATGTACAAGGAAACTACGCGTAAACTTGACTTGACAATCAAACTATGGCGGCGCAACAGCGACGCACTCACACATGTATAAAAAACCGGCCTCACTTGACTGTTCAACGACGTTCCCTCTTGATTTTTTTTTTCTCTGAGTACAGGACGTATCATACAAGTCTGCGGATGTGAAATTAGCTACAAGCTTCGCGAAACCCAATCAGCGCGCAGCTTTATGTGAGCGTTAGTCAGGATTGGATATTGCGCAGTTTGTAGCTAACTTCACATCCGCTGATTTGTATGACGGCCTATAGTACGAGTTCCCACATACCTACCTATTTATGAGAGGTGATTCCTCCGAAGTACAATAAGCGCAGCGTATACTGAGCGCCACACATATTGAAGGATGAGAAGTTAGCCGCAGATGACACTTCGCCGTGATTCGCTATACTTTATAAAATATAACTTTATCTCTGCGACAGCTGTCAGAAAAATCACGCTTATGAAGTCCTGAATTTCTTAATAGTACAGACAGTACCTGTCAATGTCATACTTTATGGGCATGCCGATTAGTGATGGGGGACGAATGATCGTGACCACAGAGCTTTAGATAGAGTTTTATTTAAAATATCGATAGTTTATACGAACGATATTTTAAATAAAACTTAATTTATCATTAATTTTATGGTATATTTTAATATCATAACATTATTTACATGTGTATACACTTGATCTCAAATAATAGTGAGTAAATTGAATCCAAATTCTCACCTACTCATGTAACATTTGGCTCAAGGGCCATGTTACCAGGCCATAAACTAAAAAAAGGCACACCGCCTAAAAATGTCAATATCACTTTCGCAGAGATCAAGTTATATTTTATAGAGTGTAATTATTGCGCACGTGTGCACAATGCCTATACAAATGGCGAAGCAGTGAGCTCGGGCGTAGGGAGCGCGCGGGAGGCATGAGGTTGGCGGGCGGGTGTGCCCCGGCGTTTCGTCTCTGGCTCCCGCGCGTACTCATATTTCGGCTTTTGCGCAGAACGCTGCGCATAACTTCCCATCCTTCAATTTGTGTGGCGCTCAGTATAGGAACGTCTACCCACAAGGTGGATGGATGACCTCATTAAGACCGCAAGATCGCGCAAGATCAATAGAGAAAGTCTATATCTAGCTGTTGACGTCATATAGGCGATCAATAGTAATGCCATAAACTAACCTGCTCAAGTAATCAGTTAACTAATTAAGACTAACCCTTAAGTATTAGTCTATGGTAATGCTAAATACTGCTATTATAATAGAGGAGTTCCTCGTGGACCAACTGCTTTATAACTGATTTTTGGCCACCTTGTAAGGCATGACAACCAAGTGACAATCATAATAGAAGGAAAAATAACGGGAAGACCACGTAGGGAATTTTTAGATCAGATCAAAGAAAACGTACATGTCATTTGTGAAGACACTAGCGGAAGACCGCGAGATATGGAAGATGTTCCACCGACAATAGCCGCGCTCCTGAATCAATGAACCGATTTTATTAGAAAACCATAAGGGGGGCCTATGTCCAGCAGTGGACGTCCTAAATCTAGTATGATGTTGATGATTGTAGCCTTGCCTACCCTATTAATATCAGCTCCGCATGTAATATTTATAGATATATTAGAGATTTGAACCATCAAATCTACATCAAAAGATATCAACAACTTCAATAAAACTCATTTTACCGTCTTAAAATTTTAATAACTTATAATATTGACACTACATAAAACTAATACTACAATAAAACACATCACGCCGAGGCCGCCACTTTCTGCTTCTGTTCTTTGCGCTCCGCGTAACCGTTGATAGGCGATCGCGCTGGATTCTACAAACAACAAATGCGATAACATTTTAGAAATATCCATTTACACAATCATCTCAATTACATAAACTGTCAAAGAGAAAGAATCGCATGAAAATCGGTTTCTTGCTGTAGGAGTTATGATGTCACATAACATACGTATCGTTTCGAACGTTACAACTCTTCTCGTTTTGGGTTTGGGTAATACTTGTTCAATATAAGCTAAATTGGAAATACAGCTTGCTTGATACTTTTATGGAGCATCATTAGAGTGTATACTCCATTAGGGCTATATTTCACTGGGACACCAAGGCGGCGCTACCAGTGGCGCCATAGACCTGTATACATTTTGTTGATTGCGACGCCATGGTGTCATAGCCCTTAGTATCATTGCTCTTGAATGCTGCTAATAGTTTGTGCAAAAAGAGAACCGTCGTAGCGTTTCGGCGGACTAACAATAAGATTTTAATCAGCAGCCAAGGTACTGACTATATTTGGTAGACGCGAGTACTGATGAAAACCGAATTGGTGTCTACCAAGTATCAAACACTTTCAGTTGTACTAGCAATGACAGAACAGTGTTGTCAACGTAACAAAATTAGTAAAATGGCACACGGGCGACCTCACCTACGACACGTCTCTTTTTGCACAAACTCGCACAAACATTATTTTAAGTCAACGATGTTGAACCTTCAGGTGGCTTTACGAGACTAGGGCTACATTAAAACTCGCGTGAGAATTCATTATACTAAAGAAAACACCGGTTTTTATTCACATATAATATCGCGGCCGGGCCGCTGGGAACCCGACCGGTTTCAGAGTAATTAGTACTCCTTCGTCAGGGAATACGCGCGCTCCCGTCGACTGGCGCACGCGCACGGGTTCCCAGCGGCCCGGCCGCGATATTATACGTGAGTAAAAACCGGTGTTTTCTTTAGTAGACTAGGGCTAGTCACCCAGCCTATACTAAGTTACTTAAAGTCCTTTTCATCAAAGAAGTCCCTCGGAGAATTAATGAACTAATTTTAACCTTAGATAAATGGATTTAGATAGATCGGCCAAGCGATTGTGCTGCTTCATCTGCGAGACATCTTTCGTAAAATGGGCTTTACCGATATTGTGCGAAATAAGAATTCTTCAAGCAGCTGCGGGTAATGTGCGGGCACGGCTGCCACAGAACAGCAGAACTAGATCTTCTGTGACGGCTGCGATCTAGGCATCTACCAATCAGTTTTTTTTTATAAATTAATATCTGTGTTTGGTGGATGATATATCACAGCAGTCTGAAGGACGAGAGCAGTTTGGAAAACACGTCGATGTAGGCATTTTGTTGCGCTCATATGCGATCAGTCCTATACTAAAATAAAGCTTCCCGCTGACAGCTGCGATTCTTCTGCGAAGTTTTAAGATGTCCGAGCAGATTATCGGTTTCCGATTATGTAATACTAGTTTTTACCCGCGGCTTCGCCCGCATACGCAATATATCATAATAATTTATAGCCTATGTGTTATTCTGATATATAAGCTATATTATTGCAAAGTTTCATCTCAATCCCTTCAGTAGTTTTTGCGAGAAAGAGTAACAAACATTCATCCATCCATCCATCCATCCTCACAAACTTTCGCGTTTATAATATTAGTAGGATAGGTAAGGCGAAGTGGCTGAGGTGAACTCCCGCGGGTAACGCAACTCATTGGAACCGATACAGCTGCTTGATACTACTCTGCGGACCCTGGATTATGTCTGAGACAATCCGTACCCGTTTCTTGACCCGATCATGCATTTTGATGGTCTATCTGACGGATTAATTCTATTTTTAGGGTTCCGTACCTCAAACGGAGAAAACGGAACCCTTATAGGATCACTTCATTTCATTTCATTTATTTCTCAACATAGATACAATTATATGTATTATTATTATGTATTTTTTGTGACATTCACACTTGTGAATGTCACAAAAAATACATAATAAGGTTACGAGCCGTTTATGTCGTAAAAAACCGCATATTTCGACACTCACAAAAATCAAAACCTACAGGGTACATCCCGTTGACATAGAACTATGAAATTTGGCGAGAAGCATTGTCTCAGAGTACACATATAGGAATAAATCTGAAAACTGAACATTTTTATTTAAATCACAAAAAATAGGGGCTCAAAATTCACAAAATATGGGTTCAAAATTCAAAGTGTAAATAGTATCATGTAAGGTATCATATAAAATAATTTCATTAGCACATGCTAAAATAGGATTTTAATTATTTTAACAATGTGTAATTTTCGATGTATGACGAGAAAAGTGAAAAAAAAAACTTTTTTGTCGATGGTTATAGTATAGGGATTTTAACAACTTACTTCCCAATTTTGTGAAATTTTCTGGACTTTTACGGAACCCTCGGTGTGCGAGCCTGACTCGCACTTGTCCGGTTTTTTCAGTCATCATGCCTTCATACCGGTTTCTTGGCCCGATCGTGCAGTATAGTTTAGAGACAATTCTTACCAGTTTCTTGGCCCGATCATGTAAAATAGAGAAGGCGAAGTGGCTAAGGTGAACTCCCGCGGGTAAAGCGACCCCTTGGAACCGGTACAACTGCTTGATACCGCTTTCTTCAGACCCTGGAATAACCAATAATGATGATCAAATTAGGAGCCGTATTGTGAACGCGTTCTGACGCTCGGCTTCGCTTTTTCTCCTGCTCGCACCAGTTAGTCGCGCCACGAGAGTGAGCGGGAGGAAAAGCGAATCCGAACGCCAGAACGTGTCGAAAAGTTTTCGAGTGGAGACTCCGCGTATCGGTAAACATAGCGTCGGATGTCCCACAAGCTTGACAGATGGTCTCATTAAGACCGCATGATTGAACCGGATGCAAGAGGTTTCCAACCGATCCTTGTTGGAGATCTATACTAGGTCTACAAATATTAAGAATCGGACCAGAAGTCTAATGTCTGAAAAGAAAAAGACTATCAAATCCGTCTCGGGGTCGTGGTAGCGTTATGTAGACGTGGTAGGAAGAACGCTCACTTCACAAGCGTGAAGCGTAGGTTCGGTGCTAGTACCAATGACTCTTTGGATAGTATGCACGGATTTACACGACAATGGATTTTTTTTGAAGAAAAACATGTCATATAAACAAACAAACAAATCATTTATTTTGACATAATAAACGTGTTAAAGCGAATATTAACATAAAAAGCATGCCAAAATGTAAATAAAGAGCAGACTTAACTAATTTAGAAAAATAAAACGTAAACTTTTAAGTTTAAATTGAAAAAAAAATCCGATATAAATTATAAATTCTCATTTATACATTAACACAATATATATCTAAACATATTTCAAACCAAAGATAAAATAATAGTCATAGAAATTCGATAGTAGATTTACGTAATTGCCACCAGTAGGCTGTTGAATTTTTGCCGCCCCTCCCTAAAATCTGCCGCCCCAATATGCAATACACAAACGGCAGTAATAAATATCACAGACTGTGATTCTAAACGGTAAAACATATCATATTTTGTTTTATTCAGTACTAATTTTATTGTATAGTACGTTTGTCTTGCATAAATAAATAAAGTATTCTATAGACCTAATACTTAATATTTAAGTAAGTATAAAAAATTTTAATGACAATATTTTCATTTTTATTTATTTCCACAATACACATATCTTTACAGGTTTAACCTAATGCGATAGTGCAGCTAACAATTAGAAAACAAAAATCTTAAATAAATACAATTTACAACCACAACATATTATTAAGTACTACTTATAATCTCAACAACATTATTAGTATCTGTTGCCATAACATAATATATACCAAGCTATTTTTGTGAATTCGTTCAGAGAACAACAAAATAGGTCCGTTTCAATAGCGATTAGATTGATAGTGATAGATTATTAAAATGAAACGGTCTTAAATTTGCCGCCTTCTAAATTTCCGCCTTTCTGCAGCGTAGGCTCCAGCCTAGTCAGCCTATTGGTAAATCCGTCACTGAGGATAATGTCCAGTGGACCATAAAAATGGCCGGTACAGTACTACCTCAAGAAAAATAGTATATCGTAAACGGTAAGTTTTACAACAAAGTTTATAGGAATTAAAAGATGCGATTTATTCTCTACAAAAATGATGTAAACTGCATAGTTTCCGAGATATCAGCCAAAAACATTTTTTCTAAGATGGCGCTTGAAGCTGCACATGGATCCGTCAGCATTTTGTGAATGCTCAGTAAGTGAACATAAAGCCTTTAAAAAAAAATAATTAGATCGAAAATTTATTGCAAAGTTGACCAAAAAAGTATATTTTTCCTGAGGTACATATTTACCTTGTAGTGTGTGCACGGAGGCGAGGGAAAACCGCCCGATTTGCGAAGTGTTCGCGATCATGGGGCCCTTCGACATGTCCACGTGGGTTCCCACCCGGTACACTGTCACTTTGCCTGGAAATTAAAATATACAGGGTTATTTCTAATCAATTAGCATCCTTCTAGAGGCTTATTCTGTACATCAAAACTAACAACTTTTGTTCTGCGACTTTCGTCAAAACTCAAAAAAAAATCAGCTGTCTGTCAATTTTGTCGCGGGTGAACTATATTTTTCTATGGAAACACAAAATTTTTTTTTGAGTTTTGACGAAAGTCGTAGAAGAAAAGTTGTTAGTTTTGATGTACAGAATAAGCCCCTAGAAGGATGCTAATTGATTAGAAATAACCCTGTATAAGAAGCAAACGATTTTGCGAATATTTGTTTTGAATCTAATTTCGTCTCACATCAAGTGCTGTAATAGAATCGGGTGCAAATTGACATGAGAAATGTAGAAGAATTAAAGTGAAGACCGTGCGACATAGCCCAGCAGATTAGCAAGTTGAAATGGTAGTGGACAGGGCACACAGCACGTATGACTAATGGTATCGAAAAGTTCTCGAATGGAGACTACGCCCGGCAAGCAGCGTAAGACACCCTCCCAAGGTGGACAGATTACTACCTCGTCAGGACAACAGTATGCTGAGTGTGACTTTTGTCGTAAACATGACGCGCTCTTCGGCGAGCGCGTAAACATGTAATTTGTATGAAGACAAGTACAGCGCCACCAGCGGCGCGTTTTTGAAACAACACAAGCTCATACAAATTACATGCTTACGCGCTCGCCGAGGAGCGCGTCATGTTTACGACAAAACTCACACTCGGCCTACAGGATCGCACTGAATGCAAACGGATCTCAACCGGTCTTTTTGGCGATCTATAGGAGAGTCCTATGTTTTGCAGTGGACGTCCTGTAGCTGATGGATTATTATACAAAGTACATAAGTAATTTACTTGGTTGCCTGGAAGAAATCGCTTGAAGCAATTAGGCCGCCATTTAGTATAACTAATATGTAATGTTTTTTTTTCATGTGTTTTGTTTTGTAATTGTGGTTAAGCTAAAAAAAGGATTATTTATCTTATCTAATTTACCGTCCCGTGCCGCGATGCTGGGTATCTGCCTGCTCTTGTGCTCGTCTGCGACGAACATCTCGAGCGCCAGGGCTTCGCTCACGTCCAAACGCTCCAGCGGCAGGTTCCGTCTGATGAAACAAATATTATTTTATAATAAACTAGCTGACCCGGCCACGCGTTGCTGTGGCTAAATAAATTAAAATTGCGACTATAATTTGAGATTTAAACTATCCTATCTCTCAAGTTGGATCGAACTGCACATGGTGTGCGAATTTTATTATAATCGGTTAAGTGGTTTAGGAGTCCATTGAGGACAAACATTGTGACACGAGATTTATATCTTAATATATATATTATTAAGATACTACCGGACCCGGTGAACTTCATCTCACCATCTGTAAACTGTCACATGTAGGAATATTTTGTATGGGAAAATGAAATTAATGTTTTCATTATTTTTCTCGCAACTTTTATAAATTTTCTCACCGTTTAAACCTTTCCTTAACTTCCACAAATATTTCAAGATCAAAATTAGCCAAATATGTTTAGGCGTACTTGAGTTTTAGCGAGACTAACAACCACGATTTATTTTTATGTTTAAGATTTTGATCTAGAACTAACCTGACTAGTTTAACGCACTCGGCACCGAATGTTCTAATTTCTTGTTGTGTAGGCTTCCAGTCGGGAAGTGATGGAAGATCGATGTCGTATACGAAGGACCCGCTGCGGACTGGAATCAATAATTACAATATTTTTGAAACAGAAACATGAAATAAAGGCGTATTTCCTGATGAAGGAGTAGTAATTTACTCCGAAACCGGTCGGGTTCCCAGCGGCCCGGCCGTATATCATACGTGAGTGAAAACCGGTGTTTTATTTAGTACAATGATTTCTCACGCGAGTTTTAATGAAGTGATCAGAAACATGAAAATAGGATTTTGAAATAAAAATATAGAGCGATACATTCAGCATCGACATCAGCATCGACATCATCATCATCATCCTCATCGCCATCTAGTATACCATCCAAGCCACTGGAGCAGTTATGCCAGCGGCCCAGAGCCACACTCCATTACTTTAAGGAGCTGGGCTGGCTCGGGTAGACGCTGGAGGGGGAAATGCACAAAACACCTCATGCGGGACGTCAGTGCAGGACTTATCGCCCCTACTTCAAATGAGAATGAGAATAGAGCGATTTAGATCTTGCACTGCTGTCTCGGGTGTGTTTAATGTATTTCCCCCTCCAGCATCGACCCGAGCCAGCCCAGCTCCTTAAAATAACGGAGAATGTCTCTGGTCTACTGGCACAAGTGTTCCAGTGACTATTTTACAATATGCCCTTAGATTTTTCAAACAGATTATTTATTTATTTGTTTATAGGCGAGCAGTGTATACTGATGTGCCTATATCAAGCAGAATCAAATAGAATCAGTATTTATCTGTTAAAGAATTTTTTTCCTTCTTTATCCAAAGGTCCAGTCTATTCTTAAATGTGTTTATAGTTCTTGCTGAGACAACATCCTCAGGCAACCTATTCCAGTTGTAGACAACTCTATTGCATAGGATGTGGTGTGCAGTGTTGGTGTGTGGATCAATTAAATAAATAAAAAACATTTCCCATGTAGATCCACAAATTTTTCTTAGTATCAGGCCCTGGGAAGCCCAGGGATGACAGCTTGACGGGCACATTGTCCTTGAAGGCCAGACTGGAAGTTGCTCTACCAACCATCAACAAACAATACTTACTATCAGGTCCGAGGAAGCTATGCAGCTTGACAGGCACATTGTCCTTGAAGGCCAGACTGGAAGTTGCTCTACCAACTATCAACAAACTATACTTACTATCAGGTCCGGGGAAGCTATGCAGCTTGACGGGCACATCATCCTTGAAGGCCAGACTGGCAGTGGCACCAAGCAGTAATGAGCAAGTCCTCCAAAAGGCTCTGTTTAGCTGCATGGGCTCTTCCACTGAGAAGTTTTGTAACTGGAAGTGGAAATTAGATACTGTTTTGTTATCTGATTTACACTGCCGTAAATAGGGTGGTGCCACCAGTGCCCAGGACCAGGGTGTAGACTCTGGCGGACGCAAGAATGGCCAGACCAGGCAGGACTATTATTTTTTTCGGTTTGCTCCTGATAAGTTCCCTCTATGCCTCTCAAGGGCAAACCCAGGGAGAGGGTCATGGGGTCCGATGTCGATCTTTTAGGTTCTTCACTTAAAATCGGTTCTTTGTGGATAATTAAATGGAAAAGCTTACACATTAAGGTGCAGAAAATATGATTTACGGCACTGCTGATTTTTACAGAGTTATTGTCAGAAAAAGAAATGTGTCCAGCAGATTTAAGGCCAGACCAATCAAACACAAAAATCTTTCTGTGCCAACAATAGGCACTCAATTATTAGGCTTAATCTTGACATATTTAAATTTACTAAAAATGTAGCCGTCTTTTTCATTGGGACCTATTAAACTAGATCACTGGCATTTAACAATAAAACATTACTTAAAATGTTCTACAATAATTTAGTTTTTTTATAAAATTTTTAAAGGTGAAGTTCACTTACTTCCAATACACAGTTTTCAGTCAAAGGTCTGTTCATGTCCCAGTACACTGTGCCGTCTAAAAGTGCTAACACACTTGTGTTCACATGCCATTCACTCAAATCTGAAAATTAACATTAAGTAATTTACAAATATGAGAAAAAAATATTCTTATACTAAGGTTAATTACGGACTGGACACAAGCTACTTTAGTCATATTGATATTGAATAGGAGAGTACTATATTGAACAGTGGCATGGCTAAGGTGATAATAGCAGATACTACTCACGTCTAGCGCAGTCGTTAGGGGTTGATATATCCTTATTCATAATCAATGTGCAGTCCTTCGGGATACCCTTATATTGTACCTCAATCTTCTCAATTCGACCAACATCCTCAAGCTGGCGCTTCTTTTCTAGCGTAAATAAGTGGTTACGACGCTCGGTTGCTTCTTTAGTACTCAGAAATCCTATGAAATAACAAAATCTTTCAATGTTTATTTTGGAACCGATTTAGGTTAGAATTATGTTTGTTATCGAGTTACTTACTGCATATTGGTCTTGTATAGTTATTCTGTGGTATACTTTTCGAAAAACAGATTAAATGGCGCTTCATTCTGAGTTTTTATGAATTATTCTTTGATAAAATTAAAAAACTCTCGTTTCTCAATTTTGTATTTTGAGGTTATCCAGTTTTGACATTTACAGATAGTGAGTAGTGACATTGACATTATTGGCTGCTATTTTTTTTATTCAAGTATTTGCTGCTGGACATTATGTTCTCAATATCTTCCGCAGCGTATTTAAAAAAACATTATTTTATTGCAGTCATTGATTGAGATTAATATTAGCTGTAAAATATACTCAGTATCCACTGCTATCCATAATAATTTCTCACTTTTATCCACGTAGATGCCTACTGTTTTAGAGCCCTGAGGCTTTATCATGACAGCCCTAGTTTCATTAATTTTAGGTAATTGGTTCATTTTATTAAAACACAATTTAATCAAAACTCATAAATATATTAAAACTACAGTAACTTAAAAAATACTCCTTAAAACTACCCAATCATAGTTCTCTTCCTACCCCTCGCTCTAACTTCTTCAAACTTATTGATAATTTCCTTTACATTATTCTTGCTGAAACTTTTATAAGCTTCTAGGATTTTAGGAAACAAATCTGGTACATCATTATGAGTACTTATTAACGCTCTTTCTAGGACATACAAGTCTACCCCTTTATCTTCAGTACTTGAATCGATGTATGATAATCCAAAATCTATCATCGCTAAATCAAAGGCATTAAAATCGCTTATTTGAGTTTTGTAAACCAATAGCATGTTAGATGTTGTCAAATCTCCATGTATAATGTTATTTTCATGCATTTTTCGAACAGTTTCACCAATCATTTTAGCAATGTTGTTTAAACTGTCTGCATTGGCTGAAGTTCTCATAGTGTTGATGATAAAATCTTTGACAGTGAAGGAATTTTCGAAATGCTCCATGTAGATGCGCCTACGCTCGAAATCTACGAGGTATAATGATGGAGTTTTCACGCCTATGCTTTTACATCGGACTATGGCTCGCGCTTCGTTCTTTATCCGTTCTTTGGTGATGGATGAGTCCAAGTCCGGGTGTCGATAAGTTTTTATGAATCTCTCCTTTATAAGTGTGGGGCGGCCGAGGTAATTGCAGATGTAGAGCTTTGCTTCAGCGCCCTGTTTCAGGATCTTCAGATTTTCAGTCATTTTTTAACCTAACCTGCAAATACGAAGTGATGTATTCGTAGCGTATCAGTAAAATATAAGATTTGACTATCAGTATAGAAATTAAATGTTCAACATAAGCCAACCTAAAGGCGAGACTTGCTTACTGATCAGGAATAACTTTTAATTTTCAATTAAACACGACAACGAATTAAACCGAGCTCAAGTTTGTTTTGTTTTCATTTATTTTTTTCTTAGTAATGACATTTCAATTTTTCTGTGACAGTGACATTGACATCCAAATACTCATTAATTCGTTCAAAAACTACAATTTCTATGAAAAGTACGTAAAATGGAACGCATGGAGAGAGAATTTTTGATATTCCACGTAGCTGAGCCGTACTTTGTAACATGTATGTAGGTATTTTATTTAGGTATTGAGGCATAATATCTACTTTCTATAGGTTTCTTTATGTAGGTATGCACTCACTGGAGAGTGAGGGAGGCTGTGGGCGTGATATCTACTGTTGCAACCATACCGGGCACTGGCACGACCAATAATTCATTTTAACACTTATTCCTCATCAAGTTGTTTTATTAGACTGTGATTTAACTTAGCTATTAAGCGTTTAGTGCCGGTTTGTTACCAGAACGCTCCGCTAGTTCAATATAAATCGAAATATTGTGTAGTAAACCAGTAAAGACACCAAAAATTGTACATTTTTGTAGTGTGGATTTTTGCTGTGATTTTTTTATACTGTGAGAATGATGTCGGAGGGATTGGAGTACGAGACCATCGTTCAAAATGGGCCCAAAAAAGTGAGTTTATTTTTTATATTTTTAATGTCACAAATTCTCTTTTTTTCACTAAAAATTAGTTTCCACATTGAGACATTAATTCAAAGTAGGTATTGTATATTAGACAATATTAGTAAATAACTGAGGTATAATAATTATTATATGTCGCACGAAACAATTAAAAGAAAATCAATACTTTTTATGAAAAAAAAAAAATATTTGGCCACACAACCCTTCTTGTTTCTGCCAGTTTCGGAGTTTTATCACCCATGTACGTACAAACTACATACAGAGTACGCATCGCTATGGGGACGAAATGTTATAGTCCTATACAAACGTCTGGGTGCATTCTAGGTAGATATTTGGGATGCAGTCGCGTCTAGAAATGCCGGCTGATGCGATTTCCTGCGTTCCCGATTTAGTAATGAGTTGGCGGGAAAAAACGTAGGATTTGATTAAAATTCGCTCAATTGAATGACAAGGATGTTTTCCTGTATGACTGGACAAACTTATAAAAATTAATTGAACCATAATGAACCAAAAGAATTTACAAAGAGAGATGAGATTTTTCTCGAAATTATTGCAATTATGATTTTGAATCTTTATACATTTGATAGGTGTAGAAAATACCTATATGATCACTTGGTGAACATATTTCCAATAGTTTGTGCCACTTAATAGAAATATGACACAAATAGTTTTTAAATCTCTTATTCTGCTACCTAATAATTGCAAGTTATAAATCCCAGATTCATCTCAATAAAGCACAAATAAAACATAATGACTGCGAAATGAGCGAAATTAACCGTGAGACCTCTAGTGAAAGTCTAGACTTTCACATTGAGTTTAAAAAAAGCTTAACGTCATTATCATGATTCGACTTTATTAGGGCGGCAGAAAACGTATTACTTTATTAGTCAAGTAATATTTACTTTTTAATCGGATATTTTCCTTTTATAACCCTACTACTAGGTAAGTAGTACCTAAATTAAATAGTACCTATAACTATTCAAAATCTCTCGAAAGAAACTATTGTCATAAAGGAGTTGGTAAACTTTTTATATGGGAGGCGGTCCTTGAAAACCGGCAGCGATGCGAGCTGTATTAATGTTTAGTGCCATATTTAAGAATATTATTTCACGCAAAAACATATTTTTGTGTATCGCCGTTTTATTATAATATCTCTTATTTATTTCACTAAGTAGCAAATATTTAGACTGAACTGGTAATACTAAGAGGAGGTCTACGTAGTCTACGTATCAGACAGGAATCTTCTAACAACCAATAGCGGGCTGGTATTTTAGAGTTTGACATTTATTTATTTTTTAAAACATGGCGACCAGCCCTCTATTGGTTGTTCAATATTGACAATGTCATTTCCTTTTGCTGTTTCATAATGTCAATGTCAGGTTTTTTTTTCAATTTAGGCTTAATGCAGTTATTTGGTGTAGCACATAGTTCATTTTTCTAATATTTTTAGAACCAATTTGAAAATTAAATGGCGATGAAAAAAATTCTAAAAAATATGTGATTGAAAAGTTAATTATATAAGCTTTCTATTGGTATATATTTTGTTTCTGCAAGATTTCAAAAACCGCATCTTTTCCATATCCTTTGCCCTTTTTTTTGTTTTTTTTTTTACGAGGGGGAAATCTTTCAAATCTTTCCGCTTTGGGGTGCAGTCGGGTTATGTGGGATTGTACCCACTAAAACCCCCTCGGTGGCCAGCCTATATGCCTTCTTGGGAGCTCCGGGATCTCCAAAAGGAACGCACCGGTCGTAGCTCCCGGCACTTCGTGTGTCTACTCGCCTGGTAGTAGACCAGGCTTGTACGGTCCTGTACGACTGCGTTGCCACACACGCTGCCGTCCTTCTCAGGCCCGCTTGAGTGAATGGCCAGAGCCCCAACTCTGACCACCCACGAGCCCAGGGGTCCCCTTTTAGTAGGCTCTTACTACAGGCAGGGGATACCGATGCCGTATTCTAGTGCCCCGGCATCAGGGCAACATACATTCGCCCTAGGCACTGGCAGACCAGACAGCTCCTTCCTCGTCTAATTACGAGATATAAATATATTATACAGATACTATATTCTATCTAAACATCATGATCGATTTATACTAGGTACTACTACTAAAATCTGCAGTTCCATAGGTACAATAATTATTATTATGTTGTCGAAAGCCGATGAACTTTAGTGTGGATCGTCTGATGTTTTTCGAAAAAAATCATGGTGGGTTCCATAGTGAGCGTTGGTAGGTAGAGACCTACGAATCTACAATGCGCTGTTGGCTTAGAGGTAGAGTAAGTATAAGCACATTCAGAAAGAACATACATATTATAATGCCTATGATTCTGTTTGCGTTTGCATGACACGTGCTAGGGTCACGCTTGTCTTCTCTCTAATTAAAAAAACCGGACAAGTGCGAGTCAGGCTCGCACATCGAGGGTTCGCTACAAATCCAGAAAATTTCACAAAATTGGGAAGTAAGTTCTCTATACTATAACCATCGACAAAAAAGTTTTTTTTTTCTCTTTTCTCGTCATACATCGAAAATTGTTAAAATAATTAAAAACCTGTTTTAGCATGTGCCAATGAAGTTATTTTATATGATACCTTACATGATACGATTTTCTCACTTTGAATTATGAACCCATTTTTTGTGAATTTTGAGGCCCTATTTTTTTGCGATTTAAATAAAAATGTAAAGTTTTCAGATTTATTTCTATATATATATTATGTATACTCTGAGACAATGCTTCTCGCCAAATTTCATAGTTCTATGTCAACGGGAAGTACCCTGTAGGTTTTGATTTTTGTGAGTATTGAAATATGCGGTTTTTTTTCGACATAAACAGCTCTAACTTTTTAAACGATAACCAAAAAGCTTTTCTTTTACACAGTTGCAAGAGACCATAGATATACGTACACAGTTTATATCTTCTCAAATTTCATATCCTCGATATCTTTACGCATTCTCGAGATAAAGAGTCTTGACATACACACAGACGGACAGACGGACAACAAAGTGATCCTATAAGGGTTCAGTTTTTTCAGTTTGAGGTTCGGAACCCTAAAAAAAAACACTTTCATACACATTTCTTGACGCAATCATAAAAAAATAAAATCCTACAATAGTAGTAATCAGGACCGAATTCAGAGGATAAGGATAAGGTGCAACCTGGGGGCCGAGGACTCCACAATAAAAAGGTGAATTTGGAGGACAGTAGATTTTGAAAATAAAATCTTTCTATATTTCTAATTTGAACACTCTAACTTCTAACACAATACTTTGTGTATTGTAAATGGATAAGTAAGTATTTATCCAACGAATAGTCGCGTCGCGCGATTTGGCAAAGCCTGGGTACGTAGTATTATTATATCTTCTTTGGCCTGGGTCTGCGGGCACCCGAGGATTGCGGGTTCGGGAGTTCGTGATGGGGACTCCGCTCTTTTATTGTCCCGGGGTCTTTATGACTGAGCGCTACGGTGACTCGGATGACACGTTAAATTGTAGGTTCCGATTGTTTTAACCGTTTAGCCGTGACAGAGGCCTTCAATCGGCTCTAAAACTGACACCAAGGCTAGCCACCCGGAATAATATATGAACTTCTGAAATCTTACAATTTAGGAATCAAAACAGGTTTGGTGCCAATGAATGGGCCAGTCCGTGACCGTGCCCCAGAATAAACCATAGTCCGTAACCCGTCACGGGTCACCGCCAACAGAATTCTGATCTTATCTTAGGATAAGTGCGAAAGAATCTAAATATCACACGATCTTCTTTTTTAATTTACAGTAAATAACTGTATTTAGTTGTTATTATCAACGACCATGCTCTAATGTAGTTGGACTGGGTGCTTGTCAGCGATCACTAAAGTTAAGCAACGTTCAGCACGGTCAGTCTTCGGATGGGTGACCGCCGCCGCGCCGGTGACATTTACAACTGAGCGCTACCGTGGCTCGGATGGCACGTTAAATTGTAGGCCCCGGTTGTTTGAACCGTTTAACCATACCATAAAAACCCACACCGGGCTAGTAACCCGGCCTAGCAAAGAAGAAATAATAATACCTACTACGCTATAGGTACAAACTTACATTGGCTAAAGATTGGGAATTCGGAAAAAAAAACTTACATAGGCTCATAAGCTGGAAACATACTATCTGACGCGACTTAGGAATGTGCACAGTCTTAAAACATCCGGTGTGCCAGATCGCTCTCGGACGTCCGAACACTCAAGGTCGTCCGAAGGTGAAGTCAGCGACTTATGTCCGATAGTGTGCACGGCTCAGTGTACTTTCATAGTCTAGATACCTATCAGTCGCGGCTGTCAGTCGCGTCCGTAAGCTGCGTCCGATAGTATGTTTCCAGCTTTAATGTAAGATCAAAGTCGACTATATTTTCGACCACATTTCAAGACATAAAAATTTACTACAAAATTGTTAAATAAAAACTGTTCATTTATTATGGAAATAGTAAAAAAATGACCGAAATCGTAAGCGTTCGTATCTATAATGCTATGCAGTTATGTATTTCTCCCAATGAGGTAATCCCGAGTCAGTGACCGCGCCTACGCGACTCGCCCGGTGTTACCTACCTACATACCTACCTATCACTTTATAGACCACATTACTTTATCACCACAATAAACATGAGAAACTAACATTTGGTGAAGTAAAAGAAGTAAAATAGAGCGAAGGTTCAGTATAAAAATAAAGGTCTTTGAAAAATAATCAATCTTTCAAAGACAAATTCGAATCATCATCATCGTTAGCATGTGTATACCTACTGCTGGGTATAGGGCTCCTCTCTTATGTGCCATTGTTCCTTATCTTGGACCAATCTCATCCACGCCTAACCAGCGATGGGTCTCATGTCGTCGACCCATAGGGATGGTGGTCTGCCTATAGAACGCTTATCTGCTATTGGGAGCCACTCAGTCAGGGATCTACTCCACCGGGCGTCACCACGCCTATAACGTGTCCTACCCAGCGCCACTTGAGTCTCGTAATATGGTTTCCAACATCTATGACTTTCCTTCTTCAGATTTCCGTATTACGAACTCGAAAATTCGAATACTTTCCTCGAATTGTATACCTACCATTTCTATACTACGCTGTTGATTTTTCTAAAACAGCCGATTTCGATAAATTTTTAATGGGATCACCTCGGAAGTAGATATACCCTTTCGAACTTAAAAAGTATTTTTGATTCGGTTCACATTTGGCGAAAATATCGACGAACATACACAAAAAAAAACATAGAACTTCTTCCTTTTCGGAAGTCGGTTTAAAAGGGCGCACCTGAATGAATTAGAATTAAAATTATTGGTTCCTTAGCACGAAAAACTTGTAAAATGCAGATGAAAAATATATATTACAGTCTCAATTGCTCTCTCTATAGTAACACCATGAACACAAAATATAAATAAACTTAATGGCATCTGTGACGTTAGCTACAAGCTGCGCAAATCCCCACTTCTTCCCGCTGCTGGCATATGAATTTGCTAATGCGCAATGACTCACCCTGTGTTCAGACGCCATTAAGTTTGATTTGGCCTACATCACATATCGTGGTCATATACTTAATTAAGAATATAGTTTTATTTTGTCAGCTAATTATACCTACATATAGTGCTGCAATTTATTTTTAAGACTCCTGTACCTATTGTTTTATCATAATAATATTCAGCTTTGTAAATCCAATACGTACCAAAAATATCGACCAATATGGTCGTTATATTGTATGGGATCCATAGATTTTATTATTAGTAAAAAATAAAATTGACAAAAACAAACAACTAGCTCTAACTTAACTCAACTTAGCTCAACTAACTTAGTAAAAGAGCCCATTGGATTATCGTATCCTTTCCGTAAGTAGTACGGAACTCTGAATACCAACAAAAAACTGTTGTTATTTATAATTAACACCTCAGGATACCTATTAAAATCCGAGTAAATAACGACCTACAATTATAAAGGATATCACTAGGGGATATAAATAAATTATATTCTGCCGAAGAGGAAATTAACCAATGAAATCAGACTTTCCTGTTTACCAGGTATTTTATGATTTCAATAATATTTTACAGAAGTTCTACCATATTATTTTCAGGAATTGCAGTTTTAAAAAAAATACGTCTTTTTGAAAATTGTGCTTTGAATATGTATTTATCTATAGGGACGAACTAAGGGAGGTTATAGTTTGGGGCGCGTCCGTTAAACCCTCTCAAAATCATAAATCAAACTTACATATTGTAAGTACATTTAACTAGGTACTTATCTTTGTAGTAATTAATTATGTCTATGGAACCTTAGGGAATTATAATTAGAAAAAATAAACTGCATGCAATTTTATAAAGAAGTCGGGCACACTAAATGGAGGATAGCGAATGTCAAGTTTTTAAGCTGCCTGTCAGCAATGCGAAGGTATTATACAGGGTTATTTTTAATCAATTAGCATCCTTTTAGGGGCTTGTTCTGTACATCAAAACTAACAACTTTTGTTCAACAAAACTAAAAAAAATCAACTGTTCCATACATTTTGTCGCGGTTGAACGATATTTTTCTATGGAACAACAATTTTTTTTTTTTGACAGAAGTAGCAAAACAAAAGTTGTTATTTTTGATGTATAAAATAAGCCCGTAAGAGGATGCTAATTGATTAGGAATAACCCTGTATATGTATTCGATTTTCTTCTGAGCCACTTAATATGTCAGTTGTTAATCCATAACTATATTTCCTCTCGAGGAGAAAAAATGGCGGAAAAGTGGTTTGGCTATTTGCCATGATAAGGATGCTGACATAGCTAAACAAATAAAAACCGGGACCTCTTACTGAACATGTCACCCAAGCTACGGTAGCTTCCTTAAATGTATTAGAAAAGTGTGAATATACCTTACAATACCGAAGATAGTGTACAGTCTTGTTTGGCCATATTGGGACATATTGGTTCTAAAACCGTCCGAGACGCGTGCCTGACATTGCCGTAGTTATAAATACCCGGTCGGCGGCTTTACTCCGCTATGCGTGGAATGGGCGAGATTAGGTATAAATTAGCTATTTTCGGTTCGACTAGCCGTATTTGGATTATGTATCTACTTAAATAGCTACTATATACTATGGGTAACGTTGGTGTCCGGAAAATGTATGAATAAGATCAAACTACACATATAGATATTGCATACGTTCGTAGAAGAAATTCGGTTGAATGAATGAAGAAATTCAAATTGGGCAAGCCCATCTTCTGTAGTGGTAGTGTTGTAACAACAAAGTGTTTAAAAAAATGCAACCCAATTTAATAAATTTCTTCTCCTTAAATTTAAAATCGCGATGCGAATCATCAGATGCTAACTCTTTGTTCAACACCCTTTATTCTACAGACAGTTGCTGACTATGGATAGCATTTACAACTGAGGACTACCGTGGCTCGGATGAAAAAGATGACTTATTTTTGATACCAGCGGGGCAATTCTGTTAACCGATCTCTTTTCTGAAGTGATAGGTTCTTGAACCTCTCTCGTTTTTCTGACAGGCTCAAAACTGTCAAAAAAACGACAGAGGTTCTAGAACATATCACCTCAGCAACGAGATTGGTTAACAGAATTGCCCGCCAATTCTTTAACCTCTTAGCTAGCTATGTCAAAGGCCTTTAAAATTCAAAATTTCTTTATTTCTGTATAGTACACTAGTATTTCAAGATTTTCAAGAATGGTCGTCAATAATTATGTAATTGGTACTATAATCCAAATAAAATTATGAAAATGTAATAAAATTATACAAAAAAATTATGAAAAAGGTAAAATTGGAACAAAAATAATTAATCATGATAAAATGTTAGTCTAACTAATAAAATAATGCGAAGGCTTTGCGAGGCGTAAGAACTCTGAACCAGAGCTTACCCGTCTGTCAAGCCTATATGAAGTTAGTCACTCCACAAACTTGGCAAACTAATAGGGATAAAGACACATTAATTACAACATGACAGCTATAATTAATTTGTGTCACGCAAACTATTCTAAGCTCAGCTAATTACCTAAACATCCGCCGGTGAGCTATCATTGTCTTGTGACGCCAGTGTAACATCAAAACAATTTTCATAAACAATAGTAAACTAGATCGGAGTTGACGAACCAAAGTTATTGGAATAGCCAGTGGAATTGCAAATTGGCCTGGCACTGGGCGGGCAGGGCATTCAACATGCAAAAATGATAGCGAATGGAGCTATATCAACCTAATATTTTTGAATAGAAACTAGTAAGCGTAGTGAAGAGCATGCATCCAGGAAGTGCAATTGACAATGGACATAATATACCTAATTGAGGCATATGACTCTATTTTTAAGTAGGCTAAAAAGTCCCAGCTGCTTCGGGAAGTTGCTGGATTTTATAGAATGCCTAAACTACTAGCAATAACCGTTGTTGATCTCGTTGCCTACTGAGATTCTAGAACCCTCTCAGTAGATCCTTTTTCCCTATCTTTGTGCTCTATAAAGATACCAAGGACTCCTATGACTAGTCATTTCCATCAAATGTAATATGATGACATTTGTCGGTGGTTGACTGGATCATTAAAGCCACATGTGAGCCCAAACGTCTCATTTTACTAGGCTTTTACTATAAAGGATATCTACCAATTTAGTGCCTCCTCCCCAGCAAGAAAACCAACCGTTCAAATTCTGACATTGAAGTAGTCAATCCCTTCATTCAGCCGCTTCTAACCATAACTGAGCAGTTTGTATGACTATATTTTTCCAAACCAAATCAATATGTGATCTAAAAGCCAGCCAATGGTACATTGGCTCGTTGACAAAACAGTTATAAGTAAACTAACATTCGAATCCACGATCTCACGATTATTAGGCGAAAAGATACCTATACCTATTTATCTTCTCATCGAAAATGCAAACATTGTATTGTATGATACTGTTACTTAGCATCCACAGTTCATATTTAGTCGAAGCATTTAGAACTTATTGAATTAAAGTCTGTAAATTAACGCACTAAATTAATCTAAGAGCCTCTACCTCAGAGCAAATAAAAACATCCAGAGGGAACGTCGTTGAACAGTCAAGTGAAGCCAGTTTTTTATTCATATGTGAGTGCGTCGCTGTTGCGCCACCATAGTTTGACTGTCAAGCCAAGGCGTAGTTTCATAGTTACCTGGATGTGTGTGTAATTGTCTGTACACGGCGAAGCGTAGTTTTGGTTGGCTTCACTTGTTTGTTCACAACATTCTTGATTTTTTTATTTGCTCTGAGGCCTCTACAAACCAAATCACCAAGTGATCCTAAACTCAGCTTCCCGTACAATGACTTGTTGACAAAGTAGACGTTACTTATTGAATACCAGACGAAAAATCTCTTATTTGTCTTCTCACCACGAAGTTAACTTTGTACAACTCCATGTACGTGATATAGTGAGTATCCACAGTTCACCATCTTTAGACAAAGTCTGAAGATTAACACACTCAAAAGCCTCTCCAAACCATACCACCAAGTGATCCAAGCCCAGCTCCCCGTGCATTGACTCGTTGACAAAGCAGTTATTTGTTTGCGCATATCCTGACCCCACTTAACGCAACGCTCGAAATAACGCGGTGACTTGCTTGGCGAGCTGCCAAATGCAGTTATTGGAATTATTTTAAACCGTTTTTATGTTTTTAAAAGGAAGATGCTGTGTTGTATTAACTAAGATAAAACTATCAAGTTTTGTAAAACAAAATATTTTGTAGTAGGTGTATTTTTTACTAGCAGCCTCTTTTATAATTAGGTAAGAAGTGTATCTATTTAACCTTATGTTGCGCTTAAACTATGATGGCGCAAAATGTGCCTCGACTCATTTTTAGGTGCTGCTATGCAAAGTGCTACTACACATAATCAATTAGATCGTTGGTAGTTTATTAGTGGCTAGCTGACCCGACGAACTTCGTTTCACGCATTATCTTTAGAAATTATTTAATTGTAAAATTAATTATTGCAAAGTTTCTTCTCTATCCGTTCAGTAGTTTTTGTGTGAAAGAGTAACAGACATCCATAATTCCATACATACTCACAAACTTTCAAGTTTATAATATTATTAGTAGGATTTTGCATGTATGGGATCTATCATTGACAAGAGTGTACAATCAATTCAGTACAGTCTATTTTGTGCTTGCTCTATCCATCATCACTCTACTTTGCACATCAAAGACAACACATAAATTTAAAGAGAGAGAGAGAGAGTGAGAGAGAGAGAGAGAGACACTAGGTAATATTACTTAACTACACTTTCTTAATTTTTTTGGCTCATGATACATCATTGATTTATTTATCAGAAAATATGAAGGTTGATACTCCAACATACTCGAACCAAAATCTTCATAAGTATATTTAACATCGAATGAAATCCTGATCACTTATAGCTTATAGCCATCGTCCCAGTACAAAAGCCGCTTTCAAAACAAAGGCAAAAAGCAAAAAAAGTAAATATCGCCATCGACCATTGAGAGAAAATGCGGAAGTATTTCTCTACACATGTTCGGTACAGTAGTCCATTGTGCTCTCAACAGCCTTCTGTGGACTCTGTATTGGGTAGAAGAAATAACGGCAGATGGCTAAGTCCGTTAAAATCCAACCACGCAAGTTGTTTTACCCGTTTAACCATGTCAAAGGTCTTCAGGACTTCACTCTAACACCAGGGCTAGCCAACAAGCCTATACGAACTTACTTACTACATGAAAATAATTAGATTCTCAGAGATCAGTTTCGAATTCAATTTTCAATTTCTATACTCATAAGAAACATGACAGTATAAATCGTTACGTATTCTACAATTTTAATTAGAACCGGACTCCAATAGCATCTCAGTCTGAATTTTTATAGGTACTAAGAATGAAGATTGTGCCTTGAAGTAACTAAATAACTTTACATCTTTCATGTTCGGTAAGTAGGTTCTTATTACCTCCAAATGGGGTTTGTGGGTGACTAATTAGTGCTCTAGGGCTATAATGTAGCTAGAAAAGCCCTAGGTTGTAAGTAATTAAAAAACAACACTTCTCTCTTTCAAAAAGTTCGCGTACATCTAACCATCATACTGGCAATAGACAGCATGCAGCCTTGTCTTCGTGTGAGTATAATAGTCATCAATTTTAAATATCGTACGGCGAAGCTCAATTTGGATTATGAAAAAAAAAGTTATTTACTGGATTCTTTTTAATGAAAATGGACGGGAATAGAAAATTTTTACTTTAAATATTGTTTCAACAAATAAAATGTTTTATTCTTGTAATGCCGGTTTTTTTCTACTTACCTCACAATCGAGATGAAAAGCAGAATAGTTAGCTCGGGTGTAAGCACCAATTGCACCCTCGAACTCGGGCAGCAATTGATGCCTTACAACCCTTGGCTACTAATCTACTATTACTAACTATTTAAAAAACATTAAATGACACCTAAAAGTTTGGGCCCCAAAAGAGAAATTCTGCTGTAATCATACGGTTAAATTCAAAAGTTGGGGGCCCCAGGATGAAATATTTTGTTGCACTAACGCCCAAAAATTAAGGGCCCCAAAATAAAAATCTGTTGTACCGTATCACATCCAAAAGTACGGGGCCCCAAAAAGAGTTTTTTTTTTTACTTTTTCTTTACTAATCTTTTTACAGCTCAATATTCTAGTTAATTTTTCTAGCTATATTGAAGTAAAACAAGTGAATTCAGAAATGTCTAGATTATCTGTGATCACAAATTTTTTTAACGTACCTAAGACCCGATTTCAAAATTGTTTTAGTTCAATGCTGATAGTAGTTTATGCTCTCTTATTTCGATTTTTTTTAACTATTTTTTCTTATTTTTCAAAGTTATACATTCGTTACCATAATCTGCGCCATCATCACAGATTATTTGATACCCATACAGTAGCAGAGTAGTAGAAAAAAGCTATAAACAAGTGCGATGACCTGCGACCGGATTGAATGTGCCTCATTGACTGAGTTAGAGCTGTTTAGGCCGTAATGTGGTAGGGTTATACCTACTTGTTTATTGAATTCAATAAGTAAGTAGCAAGTAACCAGGGCTAGGCTCCTGGCGCATACCATCGAGGGGCCCTTATGTCGGAGTTTTTCAGCCGCTTGAAGGCCTCTGACATGGCTAAACGGTTAAAACAACCGATATCTCTAATTTATAGTGTCTTCCGTCACCTATCCGAAGACTTGACCGTGCATTGATTAAGTTTGATTGGTGTACCTCGTCAATGAAATTCTTACACTGTTTGGTCGACATTGAAATCTTTGCGATCCTATCGGCCACCATTGAGCTATATTATACTATGTGTAACTGTAATTGTGTATTTATTGATTTAGAATACAAATTATTTTTAATTCATAATTACTCTATATTCATATTGTATTTATAGCATCTATGTTTGCTTAAAATATTTTTTCTGTAAAATGACTTGTAAATTGTAATTTGCCAATAAATAAGTATGAGTAATACTTATAGTACAACTAGCTGACCCGGCCACGCGTTGCTGTGGCTAAATAAATTAAAATTGCGACTATAATTTGAGATTTAAACTATCCTATCTCTCAAGTTGGATCGAACTGCACATGGTGTGCGAATTTTATTATAATCGGTTAAGTGGTTTAAGAGTCCATTGAGGACAAACATTGTGACACGAGATTTATATATATTAAGATACATAGTGATAATTTCTCAAAGTCGGCCCACTTTGACGCACACAAATCCTTACTAATATTATAAATCGAAAAGTATATGTTGTTATACAAAGTATATAAAGTATATTAGTATATATGTTGGTTTGTTGGTTAGTTCCTCTTTCACGCAGCAACAGATTGACTTGATTTTAACATGCTAGTCAAACATGGGACCACGAAAAGAATTCTTTTCGACGTGTGAAAGGGTGACAGACATATAATTTGCCATTACACATCGAAAGAAATATAACTTCGTGCGCATAGTCTGAAAGACGGAAAGTGACATAGGTTACTTTTTATTAAAAAATAAGGGGTTCCTATTGAATGGCACAAAAATCAAAATATCATGCAGCCGAAGACTCGATCAAAAGCTAGTACCTAACCATAATCCAACCGGTACGCCTAAGCTTCTTCAAAACCAGGTAAAGTCAGCCATCCATTAACCAGTATTTCACCAGCGTGGTGGACTATGGGCTAATCAGAAAGAACACGTGTTTAGAAGTTATTAACGAGAACCATTTTGAAAAGTTTTATTAGAACTAAATACATACGTACCTACCTAAATAATCCGATGTACCTATAGGCCGAATCATATAAGTTAGAATATGTGAAATTAGCTACAAACTGCGCGAAACCCAAAAAACTCGCAGCTTTTTGTGAGCTTCTGTCAAGATTGGATATTATCAAAGAGTTATCTTTGTGATAAGCATTTCAAAAATCTGAAGCAAACGCAGGATTTGAACTTGCCCCTTCGGATCACTAGCCCGACGCTCTAACCAACTGAGCCAGCCCGCCTCCTACGCAAGCTTCAAATTCTTGAAGTGCTTACTTTACACCAACTTATAGCGTTGGTGGCGCCACCTGTGATACCCGTATTAGACAGGTTATCACTCAACTAGAAGTTATTAGAACTTCTAAAGATTGACAAGAGATGACGCACTGCTAAATCAATATTATGATTTTTATTTTGAGTGCTTTCCGCACTAGATTAGTAAGAGGCGGGCTGGCTCAGTTGGTTAGAGCGTCGGGCTAGTGATCCGAAGGGGCAAGTTCAAATCCTGCGTTTGCTTCAGATTTTTGAAATGCTTATCACAAAGATAACTCTTTGAGATAAAATCTAGAGCGGAAAGCACTCAAAATAAAAATCATAATATTGGATATTATATTGCGCAGCTTGTAGCTAACTTCACATCCGCCGATTTTTATGATTCGGCCTATAGGTAAATACCATAAATATGCATATTGTGTACGAATTTAAATTAATAATTTGACATAAACGTCAACGGCGCAATTTATCATAGAAATGTTGCCATAAAATACCTGTTCCCTAACATACATTCTCCCATATTAATTAACTCTGTAATGTAAATGTTACCGAGCTATTGACTGAATAAAATCAAGACCGCTAATCAGTAGAAATACCGGAATTATTGGAGAAAGCACTGCGACTAGCGTCTGCCAACTTATCAGTTTTTTTTACAAACGGTAGAATGGAGGAACTAATTGCGCTTCAAGTTTTGCTTGTAAGTTCCGATGAGGAAGTGCGATAACAGCTCCGCTCCCGTCTGCATGAGTTTTCGTTGCTACACAGACGATTGACTACACAATCTGTACAAGTGGCTAATTGCAGGAACTAATTTCTGTCAAGTAGTCGGTCATTTTGTTGGAGAAGTTGCGATGGTAGCGCCGCTCCAGTCTGCATGTCAGTTGCTATATAGGCGATCGATTCAGTTACTATGTTACCGTTGTGACTTCACAAGTCTGCTGAAATGTGGGTGAGGCTTTGATAAATTCGGCTGACAAGGTTACACGAAAAATAACTAAGCTGAATGGATGTCGTTACTGATAATATCAATTAATTGAATTTTATCTTTTTTATATTTATTTTTAATTTTTATTATTTTTAATATATATATGTATAAATACATCTCTCGGGCCAAGCCCGGTTTTTTTAATGGGCATCAGTGGAGCCGAAGCCAACACTGAGAGGCCCTTTTTAAACATCATTTAGCTATGTTGTAGGGGTGAAGGTACAAGGAGCCTATTGTGAGTAATGAATTGAAAAAATAGTGGGTTATTGTGGTGAACTTCTGGGTGTTATTCAAAACTAGATTATGGAATGAGGTACGGCACCCGCCAAATAATGCCTCATTTCAAATATTCAGGCGGGTGGTGACTTGCCATCTACTAAATGGGCCCCTCATAATAGCTACCTACCGTATATTGGCGCCGGAGGAGCAACATTGGTGTGGACGGCTTAGGGTGTCGAGCGGTGTGCTGCGCGTTCACTAAGAGCTACTAGCGGCGTTATGCCCTTTAACACTTCCACCCTGGAGCTTAGGTTCTTAGCTCTTGCGGTTTCCACTCCAAGCCGGCCAGTTAAGGCAAGAGAGGAGTCAGGGGTCTCATTTAGCCCCAGGGAATCAGGGTTCGCGGTGTCGCCACTCACCGACGGCTCAGTAACAGCAAGTAACCAGGGCTAGCCCCCCGGTCGTAAAGGCCGGGTGTCAGAGTTTTTATTAATTATTATTTTTCGTTTCTCTGAGTAGAACTCTAGAACTGCAAAATTGTGCTTAAATTATGATAAAAATACTTATAATTTTAATATGTAAAAATGTTTTTATTTTTGTCATGATTGGTATTGTTATTCTAAGCGCCTAATATTGACAAACAACTTGCAACATGTGAAAATAGTAAGACACATGTAACTACTCTTAAAAAAAAAAGAAATTTGTTTCTCGCCCTTCTCAAATTATCGTTATAAAAAAAACATAAAACCTCCTTTCGGCCGAATATTTCTTTATTACCTTTCTATACAGCCTAATCATATGCAGGCAGTATATTAATTATGCATAATATTACAATATTTTTTGTCCCAAACAAGCTTAGCCGGTGAAGTTTTGCCATCGGACCTGTTGGTTATCAAAAACAGGCTTATTATAGTTATAGCTAGCATCTCACTAAGCGAGAAAAGTTATCTTAGAAGTAATTATCGTAGACTTTTTCCTATTATTTATGGTAAAAAAACGTGGGATAAACAATCTGTAATTAATTAGGTTAAATCTTTAAAAATCCCTGAAAGTATGGAATATTTTTTTTTGTGGTTACAGGACTTATCCTGTATCTATTAAAAATCCTACTAATATTATAAACGCGAAAGTTTGTGAGGATGGATGGATGGATGGATGGATGTATGGATGTTTGTTACTCTTTCACGCAAAAACTACTGAACGGATTGAGATGAAACTTTGAAATAATATAGCTTATATATCAGAATAACACATAGGCTATAAATTATAATGATATATTGCGTATGCGGGCGAAGCCGCGGGTAAAAACTAGTAATTCATAGTGATGATAGAATGTAGAAAAAAAGGCAAAATGCTATTTTTTCCTGAATATATTCCTGGTTTGCGTTTGACCACACCCTGCCTGTTTGATTCAAATATGGATACTTAATAAAGGTTCCGTGATGAGTACTGTCTCTATATATTTAATCATGCTCTGTCATAATTATTTCCGGCGAAAAATACCAAGAAATTTCTTTAGTCGACAATTTTTTAGGTATAATTAAGATTCCTAGATTGCGCTAAAGTCAGACAGGATAGTGGATACAATCAGCTTTGAGTCGTTTCCGAGTAATCTGCTCGTATCTTATCACTTCCAACAGTTAAACATAGGTATCGTGTTAAGTACTTAGTGCTTAATCTGTCCTAGCGTAGGACTGATAAAGGTTACGTACCTGTGGATACAGGGATATTGCGATATCCCTGTATCCACAGGTACGTACAGGACGTGAAATTGCTGGTGGAAAACTGAGGCTTGGCATTTGCTCTAGTGACCAGAGCCATACTGTAAAACTTTTTGAAATGTAAAATAAAAAGAAAAGAAAAGCTTGGACCAGTTTTATTGAAATACCTAGGTATCGAGTGTAGCTAAGAATCATATTTTAATCATTATCGGTCAATTCTTTAGGGAGACATTAAGCCCGCTTACAGAATCGCCATCGTAATTATAATAGCTAAATAGCATAGTTCTGTTTCTTTTTCACTTTAGGCATTTGATAGAGAGAACGCTTTTTACATTGCTATTAAATTTACGCTGGCGTCTTTATAATTGGGCTTATTTTATCGCGAATGCTACGATAGAAATCCAGATACCTACCAAATACAATTTCAAAAAAGGGTTCTTTTTGAAACTGTCAATGATTCCTACATAGACATTAGACAATAGACATACACGTAACACGACAATCGTCATAACATCAAAAACCTAACCCTCTCTCTTTATTACATACGAGTAAGTATGTACTTTCATAATACCTATAGGTAATAGATTATATTGTCATGGCAGTGAGCTCATTGTTTTGTAAATAACAAAAGGGCATAGACCCTGCTGTTTATGAAGCAGCAAATACCAAAATAAAAAACTTATAACATCCCTCTTATGGACCAAGCTGAGGGTTAATAATTATTATTTTACAAAAAAATAACAGTCGCTTCAAGTCTGCTTATAAAGATTGAAAAATTTCAATCTCCTTCTATCCTGACCTAGTGATTGCCTGGTAACTATACTATGTATACCCTCAAATAAAAAAAAATGCAAACCGGTCCAAAAGTCTTTAAGTAATAAAGGGAACCATTCAAAAATAAGATTTGAATGGATTGAAATTCTTCTCTTTTTTGAAGTTGGCAAAAACGCTCCAATACTGTAAAATTCTGTAAATGAATCTATAAATAATAAAATATGGTAGCTAAACGTCGAATGATGCAGCGTTCTGTTTTCATGGACGCAAATGAAGATATATCTGAAATTATCCTGCTTAGAAAACGAGTCGATGAACTATGCGTCACGATGTCGGTGAAATCTTTAGGTTAAAAATAACTGCATGTGTTGACCATGACTTGGAGATCTGAGAAAAACCGACATACGGATAAAAATATATTCATACCTATGTGTAAAAACATTCCCTCTAAGCCAAGTCGGAAGATAGAATACAGTATTTGTTACTCAAAACCGATTGTAGACGTGAACTAAGTAAAACAAAATCAACCTGACCCGCACTGTGCCGAAATGGCAAATATGACCCGATCGCACTTCGTGGATAGGTCTATGTAGAATAGAATAGTCTATTCTACATAGACCTATCCAAACTTTTCATAGGAAAAGGGTGGTACTTACAGTACAGTTCTATCATCATCATCATTTCAGCCATAGGACGTCCACTGCTGGACATAGGCCTCCCCTAATGATTTCCAATAAGATCGGTTGATAGCGGCTTGCATCCAGCGCGATCCTGCGGTCCTAATAAGGTCATCCGTCCACCTTGTGGGTGAACGTCCTACGCTGCGCTTGCCGGTACGTGGTCTCCACTCGAGAACTTCTCGAACCCATCGGTCGATTACAGTTCTATACATAATTATATTAATGTTACGAAATGGGTTCTTGGATAATCAGTTAAAACGCCGATTATTCACTTTGCACTTTATTGCACACAATCACTTCACAAAAATCACAAAAACACACGACACAACTGGTTCGCACAAACACTTCACAATGGCACTGATATTCACACAAGCTAGTCACTTCACAATCACTGGTATCGCACTCTAACCCGAGGTGTTATCGCTTCGACGGTAAACGAACAACTGATCCCCAAGGGTCGGCCGGCGTATTTATATCCGTTATTTCCTACAGTCTCAAACCTACGAGATATTTCGCAACATTACTCGATCTTAATAAACGCTATTGTGTTGACAAGTAAACAACTTGAAAGTTCGAGAATCCCTATTGTTTTTCAAATACGTAAACACCAACCAAAAAAACTAAACAATAAACGAGATACAAAGACTGATCCCGCTCGAGTCATAAAGCCATAAAACCGAATACAAAAGGCACCAATAAAAACACAATAAAGCTTCACAGAACAATAGAGCTTCCCAGAACCGGATCACGTAAACACCGCAGATTACATCATAGTTACACCATACCTACAACGGGCGTCTACTGCGTTACATTAATATACTTATGCGTACCAGAAGATAGGTACAGTTAATTAAATTACGGTACTATTTCAATTTATAATTACATATTCAGTTTTCCTCCTATGGGAAGCACGTCTATTCAAATTAATTTATAATTATTTAATACATGAATTGACAATTTACTTACTCAGTTAACTTCTTGAAGTGTAAATAAAAATTTATGAATATAAAAAAATAGTTTATTTAAAATTAATTACTTACAAAGTATTTACGTATTTGTGGAATTCATTTTATAAATGGCGGTGAGTTTTTGGTGTATTTACCTTTTTTTTTGTTTGTTGAAATACGTTATTTAATGTTTGTTCTTGAATGATCTTAATGTAATGGTGAAACTGACACTTGGGGCCCCGGGGTCACTAAGTACCTACGCCTTTTGATAGATGCATCCTTAGTCCGTCCCTGGTGATGTTAACCTTTATTGTATTTTTCTGCTTAGTATAGCTACTTAATTCTTATACTTAGACTACCTCGGTGGCTCAGTGGTTAGTGACCCTAACTTCTGGATCAAAGAGGGTTCGATCCCCACCGGGGCAAATATTTGTGTGATGAACATAAGTGTTTGCTCTGTGTCTGGGTGTTATAGTTACTATCTATAAAAGTATGTATTTAAAAATAAGTATATGTAGTATATCAGTCTCTGGCAGCCATATCACAAACTTTGCTTTGTCACTTTTCACAAAGTTTGGGGTCAGAGGCCATGTGTAAGATGTCCCAAAATATTTATTTATTTATTTAGTAGGTATCTCATCTTCATCATCTACAGCCTTCTTTATCCCACTGCTGGGTATAGGCCTCTCTCTTATAGTGGTATGGCCTCGGTCCTTTGACATAACTTGTTTAGATTATGAGAATTTATATTTGAATTCCTATATTGCTTAGATTATAAGTAACAATAAGATAAGTAACGCAATGGTAATAACTAATGTTATTTGTCTTTATTCAAATAAATAAAATAAATTACCGTGTCCAGGTTCGCCCAGCTATATCGATCTGTTTATATTATAGTAGTAGCAAAGAAGATATAATAACAATAGTAGTAGTATAATTTTGTGTTAGGTAGGTATTAGTATGTAGTATTAATTTTTATGTTTATAATAATTTGTTTTTTTTTTATTTCAAATAGGTTTGCGTTTGACTACACATTGCCTGATGTTAAGCAGATATGCGGTCTAGGATGTAGCACGCTTACCTAGAAGATACCTAAGTATTTACTCGAGATTTGAAGACACCTACATTGTACTTTAACGGAAAGACAGACTCAGGCAAAGCGTTCCACATTCTGGTTGTTCGTATGAGGAATGTGGACTCAAAACGCTTGGTTCTAACGCGCGGAATGTCCACCATTAAAGGCGCTTTGGTCGCGTCTGTCTAGCCGTACGATAGAAGAAAGGGGCAGGTGGGACCAGAGTGTGCAACTCCTGGCCGCACTCGCCGAAGTGTATCCGATAGTAGGCTGACAGACACGCCACCCTACGTCGATGCTCGAGACTTTGCAGCTTCGACTCTGTCAAGGTTTCGTTGCCTATCAGCCCCTTGGCTCGCCTTTCAATTCAATTTAGCTTTTTCAATAGTTTTTTTCTTTTTGAGTATCACATTATTGTACTCCCGTGATATATTTTAAGATCATTCCGTTCCGTGCATGGGTTGCCTGGAAGAGATCGCTTCCAGCGATAACGCCGCCTTGAGCTACACTAATGCTTCGGCTACATTAGCGGGCGAAGATTCGTATCGTGTTGGCGAGACAAAAACAACGTGTTCGGGTATAGGCGATGTTCTTGTCTACATTAAGGCAGGCGAAGATTCGTGTCGAGTTGACGCGATGCATCCAAAGAGAATGTAATACACGACACTGAAATGACGTAGATGTAGCCACATAAGCGAATATTGGCGCGACAAATCCCTTTGATTCGCGCCAGTTTACCGACAGCTCCCCGATACTACATCGTCTTCGCCCGAATACTACGCGATGACACGATGAACCCGGCCACATTTATCGCGTTAGCACGAATATTCGCCATAGCCCGCTAATGTAGCCAAAGCATAATAAGTTTTCATGTATTACCGTTGTCTTATATTTTACTGTGTACAACAAAATGTTTTCTATTCTATTCTATCGATAATATTGTGGAGTGTTTGTATAATTATACAGGGTTATTGTTATTGGTAATCAATTATATTCTGTATAAATCATACTTTGTATTACCGTAGTCTTTTATTTATTTACAAAAAAATACATATACATTATATTTTTTACAGTATTACAGTACAGTACAGGTGGCGCCGCCAACGCTATAAGTTGGTTAAATGATAAACACTTCAAAATTCGACGCGTATGCAGTATTACGGATTAGCTCAGTTGGGCAGAGCGTCGGGCTAGTGTTCCGAAGACGCAAGGTTCGAGTCCTGCATCCGTGAATAATTTTGAATTGTTTATCACAAAAATAACTCTTTGAGATAAACCTAGTGTGGGATGCACTATAAAATTAAAATAATTCAATTATTACAGTACAAGTTGTAAATTAAACTTAGTGGCTAAAATATTTTTAAATGTTACGAAAAATTTTCAATTTAGGCATATTAAATCTAATATCGAAACCTTAGCATACTTGGCAACACCAAGAATTTGCTGTCTGAATTGCAGTTAGGTAATACCATACCAACAGGGCCTAAGAACAGGTCCGACAATAATGACCTTGAAGTAAATCTCGCATGTTATGTATTAATTGTCTAGATTCTTAGCAACTAATTTTAACGGCTTTACGAGTACAAATTCACATTCTTTTTTTTAATGGCGCCGTCTGTAAGTTTGTGCGTGTCCATTTTCTATAGGATTAATTTCAGAGAATATGCATCTGAGCTACACGACCTTATCCCACTATCCTCTTTTTACCACTTACAGGATAAGTAGAAAGACGCCTCAGAAATATCTCTACAATCTCTACACTGTCGATTTTCCGTCGATACGTATGTAGAGGTTTGACTCAACGTTTCTGTATCATGCCGCCAGGGAATGGAATAGTCTGTCGGATTTCCTGTTTCCAAAGAGATATAATCTAGATCTTTTAAATAATAGAGCCAGAGTGAATGGAATCTTCTAAATTTGCGTGCTTCATCTTCGACTACAATGTCGCTTACCATCAGGCGAGTCGGCGGTCAAGCGCGCACATTCGCGATAAAAAAATTACTACGAAAGTAATCAGTTTTATTAATTAAGGTACATTCATCCATCAGCCGTAGGACGTTCATTGCTGGACATAGGCCTCCCCCATGAATGTTCAATAAGGCCAGTTGGAAGCGCGCAACCAACGTGATCGCGTTCCTGCGATCTTTATTATATCAGTCCACCTAGTCTGTGGTTGTCCTACGCTGCGCTTACTGGTCCGTAAACTCCATTCGAGAACTTTACGGCTCCATCGACCATCCGTTCTTCGAACTATGTGCCCTGCCCACTGGCACTTTAATTTGCTAACCCGCTGGGCTATATCGGTAACTCTGGTTCGTCTGCGGAATTCATTTATGATTCGATCTCGCAGAGCGACCAATAATAATTAAAATACAATAAATAACTTAATTCAAGTTTCCTGCTAATGCTGCGGTTTTCAACGAAGCTCCATTGGCACAGTTTATGTAACAGTTTGTGCGTGCTGTGGTTTTGCCTGTGGCCTCTAAAGCCTTGTCCTAGTTTTTCACATTCCACTGATTTCAAGGCGATATTTATATTTTAACCCTTAGATTGCAGGGTGGAAAAAAGTCACGTAACGTGATTGGTAGAGACTCAGGGACGCACGAATAAAACAATACAATTACAATTTAGTACAATTTTTTTTTAATTAATCATGTACTTAATTTATTTAGCCGCTCTTTTCATCAATCAAACACCAACATATAATTTGGTAATAACGAATTATATCAATTACAAAAAGTTGTTGAAATATTGATATAGCTAGTTTGACCATAAAATTTTTAGAAAAATATTACAATAATTGATATGTTTTAATTGTTGCCAATAAACATTATACCTAGTCTTCTTGAGAGATTAAACTAAATTTATTTTCTAAAATGCATTCAAAAATGTGCAACCCTTTTGTTACTTCTTTTTTGACGCATTGTTTACATACGTTTTTGAACACATAAAACATATTGGTTTGTAACATGATCTGTAGATGTTTCTCCTCATTTATACAATTATTGTCTTTAACCATTCAGCGTGTGCAGCCAGCGTTCTTGGCACCCTACCACACGGACACAGTATTTGTTTCGATTTTTAGCCTTTTTTTTGTATATAGGTAGGATATATTTATATAGGTAGTTAAGAATTGAATTTCTATGTTTTTTAAGTTATGTAAATAAATATTATTATAATTCACGTCCGTCCAAAAAATGATGTCAGAAATAAAAAATATTTTTAGACGGAGTCCCTGGGACGCACGATGCAAATTAAGGGTTAAATACACCCCTGGTAATATATAGGGCATCCTATGATAATATTATGTATTATAAAGACCTAGCTATCATAAGCATTATTCAAGGTAGTTGAAGGGGCAGTGGGCAGGGCACATAGCTAGATGCAAACAGATATAGGTACCTACCAAAGAAACCTTTTGTAATAGCTATCCATCTAACGGCTGAAATGATGATAAAAACGAGGAAATGTGTTTAAGATGTCCCCTAAGTAGGTAGGTACCTATTTATTTACTTTGTTTATTGTGTTTAACATCATAAAGATACTTTTATACTTATATCATGTACTAAGATAGGTGCCTATACTCTATAAAATTTAACTTGATCTCTGCAACAGTGGAAAAAATCGATTTTCAAACAATGTTGTAATGAAATCGAATGAGTAGTTGAAGGTGAGAAATTGGATTTCATTTACTTACTATTATTTAAGATCAAGTATGTACACATGTAAATAATGGTATGATATTAATTATATACTCATAATAATGTAACGATAGTATTTATCGACGTTATTAACTATTATCGAAGCTAATGTAACATATAATCGGGTTTACTTTAATTACACATGTAAAAATGTTATAATATTACAATATACATTAAAATTAATGATAAATCAAGTTATATTTAAAATATCGTCAGTATAAACTATCGATATTTTAATTAAAACTCTATCTAAAACTCTTGTGGTCACGATCATTCGTCGCCCATCACTAATCGGCATGCCCACAAAGTATGACATTGACAGGTAGGTACTGTCTGTAGTTTTAAGAAATTCAGTACTTCATAGGCGTGATTTTTCTGACAGCTGTCGCAGAGATCAAGTTAAATTTTATAGAGTATAGTATAAGTAGTAAGCAAGATAATTAAATTACAACGTTCGGCACGGCCAGTCCCGGATGGGACAACTGAGTGCTACCGTGGCGCGGTAGGACCCAGTTGTTGTATCCGTTTAACCACACCAGAGACCTCCAAAGCTACTTACAGACTGACACCAGGGCTAGCCACTCGGCTTACACTAAGTTACTAACTTATCTAAGACTTAATTACAAACGCACAGTGCGCAAATGCGTAAAAACCACTTAAAAGTAATGTAACACATTAATTACGATTATACTCCAACTAATTGAGAACTTTCTTATCCGGATTGCGGACAAAAACACTAAAATAACAACTAACACGACGTAACATAAAAACGTAATATTTTACCCGAGATTAACAACTGTGAAACTATTGGAATAACAAATTGAATTACTCTGCCGTGAGCTGCCGTGTTTCTACTGGATTTCTGGTGGCGTAAGACATGAGCGACAGTCAACTGGGCCTTGTTGATAAGCTACAAGTAGCCCAACGAGCTGTGGAGAGGGCTATGCTCCGGATTTTCAATCCGAATGAGAAATATTATTAACCAACCAACCCACGTATAACCAAGGTCATTAATTATTGTTGCAATAATTATTTTTTACAAAAAATGGCCAGACTGACTTCAACCTTGTACTGGATTCGCGAATATTATTATTATTGATTTATCAAAAACTAGCGACTCGCACCCGGCTTTACTCAGGTGTATTATACATATAAACCATCCTCTTGAATTGAAAAAAAAAAAAAAAAAATGAAAATGTATTTATTAACATAAACATAAGTTAAGGTGGGCACACACGGTCAGTTCAACTGATCAGTTTTTCGCGTCACTCCAATTGGGGCTCATTCAGTAAATTAAAAGGTGGGAATTGGTGGCTCCTTGTATAAACCACTACCAGAAACTGGGCACACATGATGAAATGATCGCATCAGTTCATCAAATAATTGCAGCGAGGTCCTAATGTAGTCAACTATTGCCGATAGGTACTGCGATAGTTTGCATGTTTGTAACACTTCGATGATTAACTGAATCTTCAGTAACTCACGTAATTTCAATTTTTTATAAAAAATATCTGAACCAAAGTTGTTTGGAATTTGATTAACTACAACTTTAATTCACGTCAACTTTTGTAGGATCGGTATTAATTTTTCGAATATGACAGTGGTGCCATTGTAAACAATATGGCACCACCGTCTTATCAAAAAAAAAATATCGATCCTAGAAAAAATTGATGGGAATCAAAGTTGTAGGAAATCAAATTTCGAACATTTCTGGTTTCCAAAATTTGTCATGAAAAATTGAAATAACACAAGTTATGGAAGAAGCAAAATGGCAACACTGCCTTTTTAAAAAAAATATCGATCCTATAAAAAGTGGATAGGAATCAAAGTTGTAGGAAATCAAATTTAAAACATTTTTGGTTCCGTTAATTTATCATGAAATATTGAAATGATACAAGTTATTAAAGAAACAAAACGGCACTACTGTCTTATTAAAAAAAATATCGATCCTAGAAAAAGTTGATGAGAATCAAAGTTGTAGGAAATCAAATTCTAAACATTTTTGGTTCCGATAATTTCTCATGAAATATTGAAATAACACAAGTAAGGATATGGAAGAAACAAAATGGAACCACTAACTTTTAAAAAAAAATATCGATCCTGGAAAAAGTTGATGGGAATCAAAGTTGTAGGAAATCAAATTTCAAGCAACTTCGGCTTCGATAATTTCTCATGAAAAATTGAAATAACAAGTTATAGAAGAAACAAAATAGAACCACTAACTTTTAAAAAAAAATATCAATCCTGGAAAAAGTTGATGGGAATCAAAGTTGTAGGAAATCAAATTTCAAACAACTTTGGTTCCGATAATTTCTCATTAAAAATTGAAATAACACAAGTTATCGAAGAAACATCATGGCACCACTGGCTTATTAAAAAAAATATCGATCCTAGGAAAAGTTGATGAGAATCAAAGTTGTAGGAAATCAAATTCTAAACATTTTTGGTTCCGATAATTTATCATGAAATATTGAAATAATACAAGTTATCGAAGAAACATCATGGCACCACTGGCTTATTAAAAAAAATATCGATACTAGAAAAAATTGATGAGAATCAAAGTTGTAGGAAATCAAATTTCAAGCAACTTCGGCTTCGATAATTTCTCATGAAAAATTGAAATAACAAGTTATGGAAGAAACAAAATAGAACCACTGTCTTATTAAAAAATATATCGATCCTGGAAAAAGTTGATGGGAATCAAAGTTATAGGAAATCAAATTTCAAACAACTTGGGTTCCGATAATTTCTCATGAAAAATTGAAATAACACAAGTTATCGAATAAAAAACATCATGGCATCACCGGCTTATTAAAAAATATCGATCCTAGAAAAAGTTGATAGGAATCAAAGTTGTGGAAAATCAAATTTCAAACAACTTTGGTTCCAATAATTTCTCATGAAATTTTTTTTAAGTATAAGTTAACATAAGTTACTTAACATAAGTTATCGAAGAAATATCATGGCTCCACTGTCTTCAAATATGGAACCACCAATTCCCACCTTTTCATTAACTGAATGAGCACCCAGTTGGAGTGACGCGAAAAACTGATCAGTTTAACTGACCGTGTGTGCCCACCTTTACACAAGTGCATGAGAAGTTTTATTAAGAGAAAACATATGTTTATGGATAGTTTTATACAATGCTAGATAAACAGCGGTTCCCGCACTAGGCTGGGCCTGTATCGCGGGAAACCTGATACGATTAAAAATGTAAGTAATATTTACATTTAATATATTTAACACCACTATTAGAATTTACAAATTTACAAGTCAGAAAAATAAAAATCACAATAAACAAATGATAAAGCTAAGCATAACATATTAATTTACTACAACTAATCTATAAAAAAAAAAAAAACCAAAGCTCAAAAACACAAATTAAATAAGTACATAATCAGGTGCAACGTAGTTTCAGTTTATTATTATTATTATTTTTCATTAAATAATACTCCTATTAATTAACAAGATTAAGACAATATCTTTAGCAAGTCTTCCGTCTCTCTGTGATCCAAAGTCGACAAAAACCCACATACTGTCCTTTTGGCTTCGTAAATTGACTTATCCTTCAAACTGCAGTATCTATCAATGACATTATATATATGAGATCTGATGAAAAGGCCAAACCGACGCGCGAAACTAGTTTTTACTTGAGGAAAGGGCAATCTTCGACAACGTTTTTGCGACGTTTCTCCACCGTCACGGGCAGCAAGCACGGACTTATGAACAGAGAGCGACGTTTTGAGAATAAACAACTGTCTAACGCTCAGTACACCACTCTCCCTGAACAGGTCAGCCGTGGGGTATCTCAGCGGCTTATTCATCATCACTTTGAGTACAGATCGTTGAGCTCGTTCAGGAAGTATGATGAAGGTCGCCGCGGCACTTCCCCAGCAGGTTATGCAATAATTTAAGAGAGACTGGCATAAAGCGTAGTATACCTACTAATTACTCTATCTATTAAAAAAACCCGCACCAAAATCCGTTGCGTAGTTTTAAAATATATAAGCATAGGTACATAGGGACAGATAGACAGGGAAGCGCGACTTTGTTTTATATTATGTAGTGATAGTGATTGCTCAGCCGATTTCGATAAAATTTAAATACGAAAAATTTCGAAGTATACTCTTTCCAATAAAAAAAGGGTTATTGAAATCGGACCACTACGTACAAAGTTATGCGTTTATACATAAAAAAAAATATATACGCGTCGAAGTACCTCGTCCCTTTCGTCGGTCAAAAATCAGTTAGTACATATTATTTGTTACAATAATATGTACTAACTGATATTAATGGTTACAAAGCGCTATTCCCCAAATTAGGTACACTCAAGCACAATGTTACGGTTCCTTACCCGACATAGCTCAGTGGATTGGCAAGTTGAAATAGCAGTAGGTACGCCTGCGTACTGCTATTTCACTTATCACCTAGCACGAAAGACTGATTCCAGGTGATAGAGTCAAAAAGTTCTTGATTGGGGACCACGTACCTATCAGCAAGCGCAGCGTAGGACTTCTACCCACAAGCCGTCGGGCTAGGATGCGTACCAAATATTTTTTCTTTCGACGTGTCAGAACGAGACAGAGTCATGGTGATGCAAGATTAGTCACTTTTTTCACATGTCGAAAAGAGTTCATTTCGTGGCCTTTCGTGGTCGCATGCTAAGCTAGCTGAGCTGACGTCCTTAGCCGATCTCAACTTAGAATCTGTTTAATAAATGGTTTGCGAAATGCTCAGCTCGTGACTTGGACCCCCGTTTGCCCCAGTTGTGATAGCTGGCCATCGAAAGTGATGCTTCCACCGTCCGCGTGGCGCTCAACCCGTCACGGTAGCTGGCTCCTTGGCGCGTGGTGTACCGAGCTGGAGCTGCGACACATTCCTTGTTCATTGGTGTAGGTTGGATACTTTATACATAATTATATGTGGTCGATTGAACACTTTATTGACCACAATAGAGTCGGCTCGCCGTAAACTTGGCACCAATATGAACCATTAAAAGTGATGATTCCACCGTCCGCGTGGCGCTCAACCCCTCACGGTAGCTGGCTCCTTGGCACGTTGTGTACCGAGCGGGGGCTGCGACATATTAGTTGGTCGTTGGTTTAGTTTGGTTACTTTATTTGTAGTTGATTGAACACTTTATTGACCACAATGGAGTCGGCTCGCCGTAAACTTGGCACCAATATGAACCATCAAAAGTGATGATTCCACCGTCCGCGTGGCGCTCAACCCCTCACGGTAGCTGGCTCCTTGGCACGTTGTGTACCGAGCGGGGGCTGCGACATATTAGTTGATCGTTGGTTTAGTTTGGTTACTTTATTTGTAATTGATTGAACACTTTATTGACCACAATGGAGTCGGCTCGCCGTAAACTTGGCACCAATATGAACCATCAAAAGTGATGATTCCACCGTCCGCGTGGCGCTCAACCCCTCACGGTAGCTGGCTCCTTGGCGCGTGGTATACCGAGTGGGGGCTGCGACACATTGGTTGGTCGTTGGTTTAGGTTGGTTACTTTATTTGTAGTTGATTGAACACTTTATTGACCACAATGGAGTCGGCTCGCCGTAAACTTGGCACCAATATGAACCATCAAAAGTGATGATTCCACCGTCCGCGTGGCGCTCGATCCCTCACGGTAGCTGGCTCCTTGGCGCGTGGTATACCGAACGCGGGCTGCGACACATTGGTTGGTCGTTGGTTTAGGTTGGTTACTTTATTTGTAGTTGATTGAACACTTTATTGACCACAATGGAGTCGGTTCGCCGTCCAAACTTGGAACCAATATGAACTATTATAAGTGATGCTTGCACCGTCTACGTGGCGCCCGGACGTCACGATGGCTGATTCCACGGCTCGTGGATTACTGTGCGGGGGCTAGGACACATTCCTTGAAATTAGCGTAGGTTGGAGACTATGTGCCTTATTATAGCTTATTGACTACAATGGAGACATATTCTCTCTGCGTCTAAAATTGCCCCATATATTGGCCTATATTTACAAATACATTGGCTTCAAAACTTTGTTTCAAAGTGCTGATACACACAAGTAGATCGATCTGGATACAAGACACTTCCAACTGGTGATGTCCCTGGGACACCGGCCTAGGATGTCCAATGGCGTGCTATGCTATAATCTCTATGGCGGTCTATATCAAACTACGTGTAAACTTTTTACTGTTCCTTCCAAATTGACATGAATCTCCAACCCCTAAAAATCAAATGTTGTCAAATTGACACTCGCTGTTAGTTCCCTAAATTGCTTAGATTCGTATAAATTCTTAAAAATTGTCCAAATTTTCGAACGTATGATGATAAATTGATCTCAAAAGTCGCCGCCATAAAGATGGACCAACCGCCAGCCGAGGGTTCTTACAAATCCCTCGAGGAACAGATAAATAAACTTTCGGAGACCCAAACTAATATCATAGCTCAGTTTGACTTCCTGGTCCAGAATGTGGATGAGCTCAGGAAGGTATCAGCCCAGTTGTCCGAAAAGACTGCGGTTTTAGAAGACCTGCCGTCAGATCGGAAGAAACTGAAGGCAGAAATCAAGGTCTTGAAGACCAGGATAGATGAGCTCTATGCTATAGTGAAGGAGGGCAAAGAAGACGATTCTTGCCACAGCGATGTGCAGGATATCGAATCGTGTCATTCTGGATTCTCTTGTTCTTCCAAGGTAAAGGGTTCCGTCTGATTTATTTCTCGTGGAAATTAAAGATCAATGAAAAAATTAAAAGGGCTAACTTCGCAAAAGGATTTTACTGGCTAGAATTTGTAAAAAGGGGCGTTACAAAAAAGAGCTACTCGGAAATCTTCTATTATCCTTCAATCACCTTCAAAGAGACTGCATAGCTCCTTATTTATTTACTCATTTAGTCACTACGCAGTCTCTTTTTCGGTGATTTCGGATAATTATCATCAATCTTCTCTTAACAGGTAAGCTCGATTGATTCTTAATTATCTTCAATCACCGAAAAAGAGACTGCATAGTGACTCAATGAGTAAATAAATAAGGAGCTATGCAGTCTCTTTTTCGGTGATTTCGGATAATTATCATCAATTTTCTCTTAACAGGTAAGCTCGATTGATTCTTAATTATCCTTCAATCACCGAAAAAGAGACTGCATAGTGACTCAATGAGTAAATAAATAAGGAGCTATGCAGTCTCTTTTTCGGTGATTTCGGATAATTATCATCAATCTTCTCTTAACAGGTAAGCTCGATTGATTCTTAATTATCTTTCAATCACCGAAAAAGAGACTGCATAGTGACTCAATGAGTAAATAAATAAGGAGCTATGCAGTCTCTTTTTCGGTGATTTCCGATAATTATCATCAATCTTCTCTTAACAGGTAAGCTCGATTGATTCTTAATTATCCTTCAATCACCGAAAAAGAGACTGCATACTGACTCAATGAGTAAATAAATAAGGAGCTATGCAGTCTCTTTTTCGGTGATTTCCGATAATTATCATCAATCTTCTCTTAACAGGTAAGCTCGATTGATTCTTAATTATCCTTCAATCACCGAAAAAGAGACTGCATAGTGACTCAATGAGTAAATAAATAAGGATCTATGCAGTCTCTTTTTCGGTGATTTCGGATAATTATCATCAATCTTCTCTTAACAGGTAAGCTCGATTGATTCTTAATTATCTTTCAATCACCGAAAAAGAGACTGCATAGTGACTCAATGAGTAAATAAATAAGGAGCTATGCAGTCTCTTTTTCGGTGATTTCGGATAATTATCATCAATCTTCTCTTAACAGGTAAGCTCGATTGATTCTTAATTATAACCTATATTTTGTTATCCGACCTTCAAGGGTCTGTGGAAGATCCAGTCGGTTTCTAAGTAGTAGTAGTTTAAGTATAGACCTAATCATAAAAGTTGGCGAATGTGAAGTTAGCTACCAGCTGCGCAATATCCAATCCTGACTAATGCTCACATAGAGCTGCGCGTTGATTGGGTTTCGCGCACATTGTAGCTAACTTCACATCCGCCTACTTGTATGATTCGTCATATCTGTAGTTTTAAGTAGGTAGCTTAAGTAAGTAGAATTGTATTTTGTTATAGCACAACGGAAGTATTTTATTTACACAAAACTTAAGTAACATTTCATAAACTTAACTATATATATTACAACTACTACGCTAAATGTACAAACCTAAACAAATTAAAAAAAAAACACTTTAATTAAAAAAAGGAGTACTGTACTGTACTGTACCAGCCTTTATTATTATATACTACGGCACTAATCGCGCACTGAAATTACGAGATAAATAAAAAACGGGTCTAGACCCGTGACCACGGTCAATGCAACTCGGCCGTAACGTCGCGATGAGGAGTTATTTATTTATCTCGTAATTTTAGTGCGCGATTAGTCCCGTAGTATATAACAATAATGTGTTCAAATCGAGAAAGTTTAATAAAAAATGTACCAGCCTTTTTAATAGTCCACTGCAAGACGTAGGCCTACCTACGAAGGGTGTTAATAAAGGCTATAAAATAAACATCTTACTCACGGCCTCTCACCCCAAACCGTAGTATTTATTATATCTTCTTTGCCCAAACTAAGCAAAGCTTGTGATATGGCTGCCAGGCTAACTTAGGTACCAAATAACCTTATAGGTTGTTTCCGGTATGTAGGTAAGTCTCACCACAATCAATTCGATAATACGTCCAACATGTTCAAGACCACAATCCAGTTGTTTACAATGTTACAAAAACTCTGTGAAGTCGGTCGAGTGCGCGGGCGCAGCCTGAGAATTTACTTTCTTTTCAACTCTTATCTCCCAAGAATCGGCTCACTCATTAATCAAGTCGGAATAATGCTCAATAATTATGAAAACAATTGCTTTTGTAGGCGTGGTAAACGTCTTGAATGATACGAGTCCATGGAAATGTTTCGAGATGAGATTTTTGGAAAGTTGGCCGAAATATGTTATTGAAAGGTTGCTAGCTAATTAAAATGACTGTTATGTTGTCTGAAGTTTAGAATGTCTAGTGTCCAACTATTTATTTATTTATCACAAATACTACTATTATTACAGGCTTAGCCTAATGCAATAGTTTATATCACTCTTATAATTCTTATATTCACTTCACACACATTATTATTATAAATAAAGCTCGTTAGAAATTAACAAAATACAAAGTGATAACTTGTAATTAGTTAGTAACTTTTGTTTTTTTTTTTTTTTTTTTTTTAATTTGTGTTAAGTATCTGTGTTCAAATTAGGTTACTTTAGCGGTCAAAAGACCAACAGAAAAATGTACCCTGCTATACAGGCTCTTACGAGACCTAGTGTAAGGTCCAAATATTTTAAAGGTACTTTTGCGACTTTCCACCGCACCTTATTTTTAAGATTGTTTGTAAGTACCTCCACATTATTATTATTTATTATAATTATGTTAGTGTAGTATGTCTAAGTATGACTTATGAAAAATTAAATACAGAATTACAAAATGTTATAAAATGTTATAAAATGTCATAAATTCAAATTCATGTCCATAAATCCATAAAAACAATGCCATTTAAACAAAAAAGTCAATTCTTAAATAACGTACATATCGAGCCATAACTACTTATTATTATAACATGCGTCAAATAATACAGCTCTTTCAAAGTCTGCAATTGAACATGCAAATAAATCTATATTCTCGGCAACTCGATTTAGAGCGTGCAGCGTCCTCACCAGCGGCGACTTAGCGAGTAAGTTAGTTTTGGCGCGCGGCACCGCAAACAACCGCGGCAGACGGCGGCGCGACACTAGTGCATAGGTCTTCCCTATTGAACTATTAAAGGATCAGGTATTAGTCGAATCAAAATTTTTGGCGGCTGTGGCCATAGGTATACTTAATGATTTTTTGGCTCCTAAAATACATACTATAGTAGTAGCTCTGAGCTAATTTTAATGCGATAAATAAGTAATAATGTAACTTACTCGTAAATAGAAAATGTAACATAGTTTAACTTAGACAGGTAAACTCTAAAAATTATGTTACCTAAAATTGCATGTCCGCTAGGATAGACTGTTGTTACTAAGAAAATTTGTACCACCATTTTACACAGTTTGTGCAATAAATTTTTACTTTACTTTTACTTTACTTTACTGTATGTCAATGATCAACGAAGTGTAGTAGGTATTAGACGTCGTAAGCCGATCAGGGGATTGGTCAGTCTGGGTTTCAAAAAACTAATACTTATAGACGGTTTTTCCAGTCTGGCTTAGAAGAAATATTGTTTAGCGTTTTCAAAGTCAAAGTCAAATCATTTAGTGCAACATATGAAATTTACATGCGGTTCTTAGTTAACATGTTTTGTATAGTGATACATATGACCCTATAAGGGTATGGCAATTTTATTATTTGTATTGGAACGATTTATTTTTATGTTTTCTAGATTATCGTTAAAAAATTCGTCTAATGTGTAATAGCATTTCGATAAAAGGATTATTTTTAGTTGTTTTACATAACAGTTTTCTCTTTCGATATCTTTTAGATTATTTGGCAATTTATTGAATACTAGCGGACCCGGCGAACTTCGTTTCGCTTTCCGTAAGAACCTTGTACAGAGTATTAGAAAACTACAAAAAAAAATAAGCCAAATCGGTCAAGCCGTTTTCATGTTATGTCGTGACAACGGAAAACGGGTTTCATTTTTATATACATATATAGATTTTTATAGCCATAGAATTTGGGCTAGAACTGTGCATTTTTCATCGTTTTTCATAAAATCAACAAACAGTAAGTTCGTATGGGCCGGGTTCGTATAGGCTAGCCTGGTGTCAGTTTTTAAGTCGCCTAAAATCATATCACATGACTATCAGATTTATACAACCGGGACCTTCAATTTAACGTGTCATCCGAGCCACGGTAGCGCTCAGTTGTAAATGCCACTCGCGGTCTCCCATCCGAAGACTGACCGTGCCAAACGTTGCTTAATTTCGGTGATCGAAACAAATCAACTTCGGTGATCGCTAACAAACACAAATCAACAGTGTATAGGCGATAGTGCGGCCCAGCTAATCCTGCATGCGACCACGACAAGAATTCTTTTCGACGTGTGAAAAAGTGACAGTTATACACTTTGCCATAACGTTGTCTCGTTCTGACACGTCGAAAGAAATAGGTATTACGTGGTGCGCATCCTAGCCAGGCTGGAATCGTACTATACTTTAGGTACTTAGTGAGGTACATATCTATGAAACTATCCATCTTTATTATATACCATGGGCCGAAATACATCGATCGTGCTCACGGGTAGGCTGGAAAATCACTGGAAACGGCGGGACGAAACCGTGCAGGACACCAAGGCTAAGCGTGTCGACGCCCGATGGAGTAGATCCCTGACTAAGTGGCTCCCAATAGCAGATAAGGCAGACCACCAGCCCGATCGGTCGATGACATTAGACCCATCGCTGGTCAGGCATGGATGAGATTGGCTCAGGATAGGAAAGAATGGCATATAAGAGAGGAGGCCTATACCCAGCAGTGGGTCGACACAGGGTGACGATGATGATGATGATGTCGGGATGACGAGGTATTTATTTATCTCGTAATTTTAATGCGCGATTAGTCCCGTAGTACATAATAATTATGTGTTCAAATCGCGAGAGTTTAAAAACCACTTCTATGAAACTAATTTGTCCCCTGTGTTGTTTCAGGTAACGATGACGACAGGACTCGACCGGGACACGATACGGTCAGCGTACGATGACGTCAGAGCCGACACCACGCCCACGGAGTGGTGAGTTTTGACCACTGATACACCAGGTTTTTTCTACACTACCAATATGGTCCAAGGTCGTAGCCGTCGTCATCATTTCAGCCATAATACGTCCATTGTTGGACATAGGCCTCGTCTATAGACCTTGCCAGGGCCAGATTTAGGCGAGGGAAACCGGGGCAACTGCCCACCATAGAGGCCCTCACAATAGATTTCGAAAAAAATGTTTCTAAATTATTTGTTCAATCTAAAGACAGTACATCCTACTAATATTATAAACGCGAAAGTTTGTGAGGATGGATGGATGGATGGATGGACGGATGTATGGATGTTTGTTACTCTTTCACGCAAAAACTACTGAACGGATTGAGATGAAACTTTGCAATAATATAGTTTATATATCATAATAACACATAGGCTATAAATTATAATGATATATTGCGTATGCGGGCGAAGCCGCGGGTAAAAACTAGTACCTATATAAAATCATCTTAAGAAATATGTCGGCGTCTTTCTGCTAGATCTTATCAGGAATGAGGAGATCGTAAAAGAACCAAAGTTACCGACATGCCTAGCCCATAGATTGGCAAGTTGAAATGGCAGTGGGCAGGGCACATAGCACGGAGGACTGATGACCGATGGGGTTGAAAAGTTTTCGAGTGGAGACCACGAAGCGGCAAGCGCAGCGTAGGACGTCCACCCTCAAGATGGACAGATGACCTAATTAAGACCACAGGGTCGTGCTGGAAGCCGCTACCAACAGGTCATATTGGAGATCATTAGGGGAGCCCTATGTCCAGCTGTGGACGTCCTATGGCTGATAAATAGATAGAAGAAATATGTACGAGTATCAGATGATAGTCACGCGATTTGGCGAAGCCCCAAGGATTGCGAGGTCGGGAGACCATGAAGGGGCCCCCGGTCTTTTTTTGCCCCGGGGCCTCCACCTCCACACCTCTAAACCGGTCCGGTCGGTTAGTGAATACTACGTTGGGCTTCTTGGAGATTACTAATAAGACCATAGTGAGATACCGTGCTTAGTCGTAGGTGGGATAAGTCGAATCACACAAATATTGACTGTGATGTTTGCTACAAGCTACGGATAACCCAATCCTGTCATTCCTGACTGAAGTTCACGTGTGTAACTGTTGTGCGAGGATTGGGCTATCCGCACTTGTAACTAATATCACAGCCCCCAAATTGTGTGATTAAAATAGATCTAGGTATATGACTGACTTTTACATATTATGAGAATAATCACCTGCAAGACGCATTCACCGTGCATGACTGTTAAACAAAAAAAAAACAATTAAAAAAAGACAATTTTCGTTTTGGACAAAAATTACGGTTTTTGCAACAAAAGTCAATTCTTGTTGTGGACAAAATTAATATTCAGCAGTACGGTTGTTGCCCAGCCAACTCAACGTTTATCTAGATCGAAGTGTGATAAAAATGAAAGTTCTCAGACGTGGGAGATACCTAAGTAGATACTCAATATGTGTAGATAAGTTGGAACTTACATATATAGGAGATCTTTATATTATTATCCTTATTTTCAGAGATTACTCGTATTTGCAAATGGATGCTAAGGTAGAAGTTTGTTTTCAAGTTGCCATTTGAATTTGTTTGAATATCGCAGACGCAGAATTTGTCGCGACGTCAGAGTCGCGGCAGTCGTTTCTGCCATGGGATGGCCACTGATAGACATAGGCCTCCCTTATTGATCTCTAATAAAACGTGTTGGAAGCGGCTTGCACCCAGCGTGATCCAGCGATCTTGATGAGGTCATCCGTCCACTTGGTGGGTGGACGTCCTACGCTGTGAGGAAGAAGCGAATCGCTTATTATAAAATATTATAAAATAAGCGAGTCGCTTCTTCCTTCAAAATGCGGACCGCCAGGGATTGGAATGCCCTGCCTCCGTCATTGTTTCCTGACAGTAGGTACAATTTGGATATCTTCAAGTCAAGATTGAATAGGTGTCTTCTAGGTCTACGTACTCCATCTTCGGCTACAACTTCGCTTTCCATCAGGCGAATTGGTGGACAAATGTAGACCTATTATGCAAAAAACAAAAAAGTAGCGTTACACTCGTTCAAGAAGGTTGTGACTCATGGAAGGATTTGGGGGACACCTTTGCTCATCAGTAGGATGCTAGGATAGTATATGAAAATAAAATAAGCTTTATACGTTTGTGATAAAACTGACAATTGAATTCCAGGGCGGTGTTCAAATTCGACGGCGCGCGGATCGTGTGCTCGGCGAAAGGCGCAGACTTCTCCGAGTTCCGGGGGCAGTTCGCTGACGACGAGCGCGCCTTCGGATACATTAGGTGAGCTCCAACATTCTTAGTACAAGCACACCATCATCATCACTGTCAGCAGTAGGATGTCCGCTGCTGGACATAGGCCTATACATTTCCCATAAGCCCGGTTGGAAGCGGCTTACACATGTAGTGAGTTTCTGAGATCTTAACAATCGTACACAGAATACCGGTAAATAGATACTATATCTGTAAATACGGAATGGCAAGTCACTAGTCACAGAATAACAATGTCAGTTTATTATTATTATGTACTACGGGACTAATCGCTCACTCAAATTACGTGATAAATAAATATCTCATCATCCCGACGTTTCGACGGAGTTGCATCGATCGTGGTCACGGGTGCACTGAATAAGCTGAATGAGCAATATCAGCGTTTTGACTCGCTCCGGGTAGAAGGTTATGTTTGTGTTAGGTACATTAACACTTAACCCCTACAAATCTACCATCTACTTTTGTCAGAAATACTTCATCTTTGAACGTAGAGTACAGAAAAAACAAAAAAGTATACCTACTGAAATTAATTTTACTATTACACCCTTAGGAGCCCGTGCTTGACGTAGTTCGTTCCCGTGTAAGAATGTTTTTGTGCTTCAACCACAATTGACTTGTTGAATCCAATGAATCGTGATCGGGCAATACGTCCGTATCATCTCTGCAACTTTAGTCACATAAATTACAATTTGTTTACATTAAACGGCAAACAGGATGGCACATAAAACATGATTACTTTTTGGCTTTCCTATATAATGAGCTAGTTTAATTAAAGCTGGCGAACCGCTGGAGCGTGTTGGTTAATTTTACGAATTGATGCTATCGTATCCCTGCCCACCTGATCTGGCAGAGGGCCATAGGAGCTCCAGCGTCAGGGTGAGTAACACGATATGTAGGTCGGTGACATTACGCTACTGAAATAGGTGGGGAATGCTAATTTCAAAGACACCTACTGATGAGTCATAATGGGTGTTGGAAGCCGTAGGATGCAGGACACAAACATCTGTTAAAGTAGAGAAGAGCAAATGCTAATCTTTAGAGTAGGTAAAGATTAGCATTTCCTCTATCCTCCTATAGATATGTAGGTAACACAGGCCGCTGAAATACGGTAGATCCATATCCATCAGCCATAGGACGGCCTTGACTGAGGCCTGCTGATTGACTGCCTCGGTGGCTCAGTGGTTAGTAACCCTAACTTCTGGATCAAAGAGGCGTGGGTTCGATCCCCACCCAGGGCAAATATTTATGTGATGAACATAAGTGTTTGCTCTGTGTCTGGGTGTATTTAGTTACTATCTATATAAGTATGTATTAAAAAATAAGTATATGTAGTATATCAGTCTCTTTAGGGTCAGAGACCGTGTGTAAGATGTCCCATAAATATTTATTTATTTTTATTATTTATATTTATTATATTATATTATAGTCATCACAAAATAATAGGCCCGTTGACATTTATCTTCGCGACGTAACTAGTGGTGTAATCATACCATAGATAATATAAAAAAAATGTTATGAACAGCACTTAGCCGAGTGGGCGGTACCCATCAGTGAAAAATGTAATTACATTAAACATTTCGATGGGTAAAAAATAGAAAATCAACTGTCAAAACGGGTCTTTTATTTTGTTATGACTCTAACACATGCTTATTGGAGACCACGTACCGGTCTCGAGAACTTTTGCGCTGGAACTGGACTCCTACCAGGCTCAGAGACGATCTGGATTAATTTCAGTATTAGAGGTAGATCCAACTTATATACAGTCTACCGGCTACTAAAACTCATACGGTCTTACCATCAAAGTTTTAAACACGCTTTAAACACTGTTTAGCCGTGCAATTTGTACAGTTAAACATCGACTAAATGGTACGTTAAACTTTTAAAGACGGATATTTTTTTTATATTATGATAGTAGGTACTTGGATTCTCAGTGGGCACCGTGTTTGTTTTGCAGGATGCAAATGGGCGACGAGATGTCGAAACGCAAGAAGTTCCTGTTCATAACCTGGGTGGGCGGGCAGGTGTCCGTCATCAACCGGGCCAAGATGTCCACCGACAAGGCCATCATCAAAGACATCATCTCGGTAAGTTACAAGTTTTGTACTTTACTGTACCGGCTTGAAAACACAAAATGGCGGATTTTTGGGCGCCAAATTAGAAGTAGGTACATACCTACATATTTTCTCTAGCCAAACCTATCGAATAGGGTATCAAATTATTATTAACTAGTTTTTACCCGCGGCTTCGCCCGCATACGCAATATATCATTATAATTTATAGCCTATGTGTTATTCTGATATATAAGCTATATTATTGCAAAGTTTCATCTCAATCCGTTCAGTAGTTTTTGCGTGAAAGACAAATGTATGTTTGGATGTTTGCGTAACAAACATCCATACATCCTCACAAACTTTCGCGTTTTTAATATTAGTAGGATATAAAATTAAAAGATTACAATATTTATTATGACGCTAATAATACACTGCTGAACATAGGCCTATCCACGAAGGGTAACGGGGCCGGGACTTGTCCTTCATGCTATGTGCCCTGCCCACCGCCATTTCAACTGCTCAGCTATGTCGGTTATTTTGGTTTTCTCCCCATTTTTGATTCGATCTCGCAAAGAGACTCCGAGTATAGCCCTCTCCATAGCTTGTTGGATTACTTATAGCGTGCTAAGGCCTATAGTAAGGCTCATAGTAAGAGTAGTTGTCAATAGAATGATATCTTTCCTTCACGGCTTTTGCTAGGGCCTTGCCGAAGCATTAGTATAGGTCGAATCAAACTTCTTGGCGGCTGAGAACTTAGCTGCAAGCTGTGCGAAACCCAACCCTCGCGCAGCAGCTAAGTGAGCTTCAGCCAGGATTGGCTTTGGCGCATGCAATTGAGACACGTCTGCTAGTCAAGCATGCGACCATCCAGCTAAGATGCGCAATAACGAAATTAAATTTCTATTTTGATGCTATTTCGGGCTAAATCGTCACAAGAAACAGATGTTACACTGGTAATTTAAACGTGCGGTTGATATAATGGTATTCGATACAAGATGAGTAATATTGAATAGATCCGAGTAATAAGTAATACGACAAAATCTGATATCCTCATATTTCGTATTCGCATAATATTTGTAAAGACCATTCAAATTTAACTGGATAATGTCGTTCGGATTTACAAATCTCTGTGATTGGCGCATATTCGCGGCGGGCCCCGCCCCGTGTCACTTCCGGACTTGCGGATAGATGGCGCTCTGTCACTTGTGGCAAAGAAGATAATTATAATAATACTACGGCGAACGGAAGATTCTTAAAATCATTTATTTATTTCAAAGTGTACATGAATAAATTTAATTCCGTTTTCGTGTAAGTTTTTGACAGTTGTGTATTGTCAGTGGTAAATGTACAATAAACGTGGTATTTTACTGTGGGTCTTATAAATAAACTCAAGTCATCCTAATGTGCTATAGAGAGGGCTATGCTTGGTGTCTCTCTGCGAGATTGATCTGCAGAGGAACCAAAGTTACTGACATAGCCCAGTGGATTAGTAAGTTAAAGAGGCAGTGGCACATAGTTCGAAGAACAGATAGCCGATGGGGCAAAAAGTTCTCCAATGGAGACCACTGACCAGCAAACGCAGCGTAGAACATCCACCGACTAGTTAGACTGACAATATCATAAAGATCACAGAAACGCGTTGGATACAAGTCGCTTCCAACCGGCCTAATTGGAAATTTATAGGGGAGGCCGAGGTTCTGCAGTGGACAGCCTACTGATGATAAATTGAATATTCTATAATTTCTTTACATTTCTCACGACATCCACCGACTGAAAATGACGACGAACTTCGTTCTTTTATTTTAATTTTAAGAAAATATTTGTTCAACCTTTTATTTCTGCGTATTTCGGCCTCAAAAACAAGGACGAAAAAATACTCGTGAAGTAATGTCAAAATTCGACAAATTTCGCTTGCACATGTTAGAGATTCTCGACAAGACTGCTACAGCCAATAAGCACTCACGATATGTCTTCATTCCGTTGCGTAGTCATGTTAACGTCGCCCGAAATATCGAATTATTGCTTTATTGTAGAAATATCGAGAAATAATTCTTTGAATCGTGGTCGTATGCTTGCCCCGCATGAATAGCGACGAAAAGAACTCATTTCGACGTGTGAAAAAGTGACAGATATACCTACAGGGTTATTTCTAATCAATTAGCATCCTTTCAGGGGCTTATTCTGTACATCAAAACTAACAACTTTTGTTCTATGACTTTTGTCAAAACTCAAAAAAAAATTGTTGTTCCATAGAAAAATATCGTTCACCCGCGACAAAATGTATGGAACAGCTGATTTTTTTTTCGAGTTTTCACAAAAGTCGTAGAACAAAAGTTGTTAGTTTTGATGTACAGAACAAGCCCCTAAAAGGATGCTAATTGATTAGAAAAACCCTGTATACTTTGCCACAACGCTCTTTCGTTCTGACACTACGAACGAAATAATTCGTGGTGCGCATACCAGCCCGGCTGGTGACTGGTAGAATGCCAGGCCAAAAAGACTCCAATTTCAGGACGAACTCAGGAAGCAGAATTTCCAGAAATTTTATTCTAGAATTGAACAACTTTCAATCTCTGATCATATTTTATTACAGCTGTACTCAGACCTAGACCAAATAAAATGCTTTAACATGCGACATTTGGCGATTATTGTTTAATACTTATCTTCAAAATTAAACAATATTAATTAATGATGTCATAAAGAAAATATTGGTAACAAAAAGTCCGCTATCTCGTAGCTATCTCCAAGTTTATATAAAACATGTTTTCGATAACGTTCCGCATGTGAAGATCTCGTGTTTTGACAACTTTGATTATACAATACTAGCGACCCGCCCCGGCTTCGCACAGGTGAATTATAGATGTAAACCTTCCTCTTGAATCACTCTATCTTTTAAAAAAAAACCCATCAATATCCGTTGCGTAGTTTTAAAGATATAAGCATACATAGGGACAGACAGCTGACGACTTTGTTTTATACTATGTATACTGAGTGCCACACAAATTGAAAGATGGGAAGTTAGACGCAGATGACACTTGGCCGTGATTCGCTAATTATTGCGCATGTGTGCACAATGCCTATACAAATGGCGAAGTAGTGAGCTCGGGCGTAGGGAGCGCGCGGGAGACATGAGGTTGGCGGGCGGGTGTGCCCCGGCGTTTCGTCTCTCTGGTTTCCGCGCGTACCCATATTTCGACTTTTGCGCAGAACTTCCCATCTTTCAATTTGTGTGGCGCTCAGTATAGTGATAATCAGTTTGACAGACGCGCCGACACCCGACAAAGTTGATAGGAAGATAGCAACGGTATCGGCTCGTTTCCGATTAATTTAGCGAGAAAGTAATCTTATCGGATTCATTTATGAAATTACTGTAATTAGTTGAAATGGCAATGGGCAGGGCACATAGCTCGGAGAACTTATGGCCGATGAGGCAGTAAAGTTCTCGAATGGAGATCACGCATCGGCAAGCGCAGCGTAGGACGTCCACCGACCAGGTAGACTGACGATATTATCAAGACCGCAGGAACGCGCTGGATGCAGGCCGCTTCCAACCGGGCTTATTGGAAATCCATGGGGGAGGCTTATGTCCAGCAGTGGACGTCCTACGGCTGATAATGATGATGAGTCGCCAGCAAACATGATCAGTTTTTTTTTTATTTCAAAAAGGTTTGCGTTTGACTACACACTGCCTGATGTTAACAGATATGCGGTCTAGGATGTAGCACGCAAGTATTATGCATGTAGGATGTATGATCAGTTGGTCTCTATGGCCATCTCTATGTAAGCTCAACAAGCTGCAGAGGGGGCTATGCTTGGAGTCTCTGCGTGATCGACCCAGCATCGCTAGCATGCGCTCCACGATAAACATTTATCAACATAAGAGAATGTGACAGACGTAACTCGCCGGCCATAACTTGGTTTTGTTTTGACAAGTTGATAAAATTATGTCGTGGTGCGAATGTCAAGTTTTTTCCTAGGAGTTTCTGAGACGAACTAATGTTAGTGACAGCCCAGCGGATTAGCAAGTTGAAGTGGCAGGGCATAGTTCCATGGAGCTGTGAAGTTCTCGAATGGAGACAACGACCCGGTAGGCGCAGCGTAGGATGTCCACCGATGATTAATCATATCATCTTATCAATACCGCAGAATGGCGCTGGTACAGGCAGCTTTCAACTGGTCTTGTTGCAAATTGATAAGAGATCTTTGTAGACTCTTTTCTCACTACTGGACATAGGCCTCCCCTATGGATTTCCAATAAGATCGATAGGAAACAGTTTGCATCTATCAGTAGCTAGTTAGGTATATGAGCAAAAGTAAAACTAACTGCTTTACCACAAAAAAATTAAACATACTTTAATCACTGTTTACCATGCAATTTGTACTGTTAAACATTGTCTAAACCGTGTGTAAAACTTTTGTGGTAAGATGGTAAAGGTTTAATAAAATCAATGAGAAAAAATGTACCAAAATCATATATTTAAAAGAAAAATAGTTTAAGCTAGGGATGTAACGATTCCGCTACCAATTCCAGTATATCGGCATCACTAATTATAAGTATACAACTAATATTAAGATTTGGGAAGTGTACTTTACCACTTTGTGTAATGATGATTACTTTCTTAATTAGTGCTTTGATTGCTTGATAATACTCTTGATTATTAATTTATTTCATATAAATTAAAATGTTTTCACTTGATTTGATATTTAGATTTTCAACCTTCTCTAGGTTAAGATTCTGATAAATATTGGTACTTGATAGCTTCTATGCATAATAAAGAAAATTATTCATTATTTATCCTTTTTTTTTTCTATTTCTACTAAGCCACCAATATTGGTATCAATATCACCAATTATTTACTACAGTAATAATTAATCAGTATCAGATTGGCATAATTATATATCATTACATCCCTAGTTAAAACACTGAACACAATTCATACAGTCAAAAATGCAAATAGAGACTCAGGAGATGGCAATTCTATTAATGATGATCCTCTCTGTTAAAAGAAATATGATTTGACCATGGGTCCAAGGATACAGTAAAAGAACATTTTCTATGAGTTTTAAACTCATATCTTTCAGGAAATCATGTTGGAAAGATAAAAAACACCCTGAAATGTTACCAATGGTTTTCCATAAATACATTACATACTCACAAACTTTCGCATTTATAATATTACTAGGGACCTGCCCCGGCTTAGCACAGGTGTATTATACATATTTAAACCTTGCTCTTGAATCATTCTATCTTTTAAAAAAAAAAAACCAAAATCCATTGCATTGTTTTAAAGATATAAGCATACATAGGAACAGACAGACAGGGAAGCAACTTTGTTTTAGACTATGTAGTGAAGTCTCAGAGCAAATAAAAAAATCAAGAGAGAATGTCATTGGACAGTCAAGTGAGGCCAGTTTTTTAAACATGTGTGAGTGCATCAGTCAGCGCAACTGCCATACCTCAACTGACAAGCCAAGGCATAGTTTCGTTGTATGTGGATGTGTGTACACAGAGAGGCTCTGCTTGCTCTGAGAGTGAAGTAGGATTATTCATATTAAACATACAGCTGAAACAGTTTTTTAAAAGACATTCTATGGAGTTGAACTCAATTCTTTTAATCTATTCATGTTACATAAAATCGTACAAATACTTCCTAACATTAAAACCAACTGTTTGAGCAACTGCCGATATAAAATCATAACCAACTATACATTTAAACTTTGCTGCGTCCAAATCTATCTCTTTACTCCCTGCTATCAGTTTTAATTCAACCAAAGTGGCTATTTGGGCCAGCAAGTTGCTTGTAAGACCTATCTTTTCTTCTAGAATGGCGTAGAAGATGGCTAACAGTCTATCTAAGGTGAAGACTTTAGGTCCGAGTTGTGTGTTTAATTTCTCCGCAATTTTAGCTTTTGCTTTAACTTGCCGCAGTTTTTTGCGTTGCTTCCCATGATTCTTCACAAATAAACGCTTATCTTCTTTCGGTGGGTTGTAGCTGGCTAAGTATGCAGCTATGAGGAGGTATTTCGCATAGTAAGGTAGCTCGAAACTTTGTGCAAAGGTTTTTGTAGACATTAGCTCTTCTTTCAGTGTGCTTTCGATGTTGCGTTGTATGTCCATTTTGTTGTTTTCTTTTTCTGGAGAAGGATTGGTTGGTTTAGAGTTGCTGATACGCAAGTAAAGAAGCTCTAAGCTAGTTTTGAGTATCGGTGAGATGTGACGCCAGAGTTTCGCAAGATCAGACGCTTGGACTTCATTTCTGATGATTGGTTCACAGTATTTCACAAAGTTTACCTGCGCCATGTGTCGTAATTCAATCAGATCCCGACACGGTCTGTAGAACACGCTGAGAAATGCGTTAAGAAAGTTTGCAAATAGCTCAGGTTTTTCGAGCTCTATTTTTATATGTTCTACCACTTCGTAATTAGTCAATAAATAGTGTACGAAACTCTTTTGATGTAGAAATATGATTTTGAACAGTTCTTCCTTGTTATAGTTGGGGAAATACAGTTTTATTGGTTCTCGGGCGCCCATCTTGAATTCGAAGTTTTCGTAAACTAAATGTGTGATGAATATTGTGCAAATGTTGAGGTTACAATGTTCGCGTAGGCTTAATAATGCGGGCATCATTGTTTGGTTCATGTATCTGAGTCTTTCAGCTCTGTCAAAGACCAGGACAATGGGTTTGTATGAGTTTTGTAGACGGTTGAAACCGTTGATGAGATCAAGCATTGTATCGCAGCGAACGTCGACATCCTCTTTTTGTAAGCCTGACAATATTGTCTCGTACATTACTCTGGGAGTATAGCATTCGATACAGTCAACTAAAACACTTTTGTATTCCAAATAACGAAGAACCGACTCGACGCATAAACTTTTGCCGGTGGCCATGTTTCCACTTATAAAAATAGAACAAGGCAACGGTTCATCGTGATCGCCGAGAAGATCAAATAAGTCGTTTAACTGGTTTTCTCTACAAGGCACTCTGCTGTACAACTCTTCCATTTTGTTAACTATTTTCCGTTTTATAATTTGTAAACATTCATCACCGCAACTCTCCTTTTCATATTTTTTGACAGACTAAATGACGTTTCGTTTTTTTTTTGCCTCTCCCGCGCTTGTGAAATGTCAAGAAGACGAGAACTGTGAAAGTTTTTGAACGACTAACGTGCGGTCTCGCTACGTCGAATTTCATTCGAATATTTCTGTGGCTTACGTTCCTTTATACGCAAAAGTAGATTGTACTTACTACAAAATATCTGAACAAATGTATTTCTTTTTCTGAAATGGGATCTGTGTAAAAAATGGTTTCTTGTTTTCAGAACTTTGCTGTCGAGCTCCAGTTGGAAAATCAATCCGAAATAGACATCGATCAGTTCAAAGATGCCCTAAACAGGGCAGGCGGAGCGAACTACGGTACTGGCGTCAGGGATTTATGAACTACGAAATGAAATAATCTTCCTGCATTTTGATTGCATTGCATATCAAAATTACGACTATTTATTACTTTTTTATACTACAAAATCGGTGTACTACGTCATAATAAATTTATAATTCGTCAGGTATTTTTTCTCAATAGATAAAAAGTTACAAATTATTTAATTTTATTTTTGTAAAAGTTTGCATTTATTTTTAAGAAAGTAAGATTAGAAGTTTAATTTATTTTATGAATTTTCTTCAATTTATCCAAACCATATGTAATAGTGCTGCAATATTTATAAACTAGCTGTATTTTCATAAGGATTTTGCCAAAAACTTAGCAAATGTTGCCATGTAGAAGGCGCGATAAGTGCATTTATTTTTATCTAGAAATTCTAAACTTGTAATTTTAAAATGGACATGTCAAAATTTTAATATTGTATACAATATATTTGGATTTTACTGGCTTTTTTATACATTGTCTAGTGTTATATTAAACAACATGATTATTATTGATACCTATACTAATAACGAAGGTAATTACAGTTAACCAAACAAATATGCTTGTTTCATTTTTAAAATAAAAATCCCGTTAGCACCTGAAAAACTAAGCAATTATTGCTAATCAAGTGGAAAAAAGACAAGTTTTACATATCATAACCTTTATTTTAAAGATACTAAATACAAAATACATCGGTTACAAAAGAAAATAAAATTCCATACAGGAATGCAAACAAGAATTATAAACTTAATTTAACAGTTCAGATTTTTCCCTAAAAAAAAGTTTTGTATCAGATATTTTGTTTACAAGTCAGATTTTAAAAACAGAATTTTGAGTCATATTCTTCCGAAAATCTTTTGACCAAAATGACCAAAACTTCTTGGCGGCTGTGAAGGAAACCCATTCCTAACACAGCGGTTAAGCTATGTATTCACTGAGCAACAATTTTATTGTTTATAAACTCTGTTTTAGAAACAAAATTTAGGTGTTTCTGAAACAAATGTTTCAGATACAATTATTTTGTTTCTGTAGAAATGACGTGTTTACCGGTATGTTTCTACGTGATGTTTCAGAAACTGTGTATCCGAAACATTGTTGCTCAGTGAAAACATGGTTTTGACCGAGCTTCAATCATAATTGAGTTTTGTGCGGCTTGTAGTTAATTTCACAGCAGCCAAGAGGCTTGGTTCGGCCTATTAATTTTTTTTAATCGTGCTCAAACAGTTATGTATGTACATTTTTATAATATATGTTGCACACATGTCATATTTGGTTGTTTTGAACACATTTTCACTTATTCGCTATTTATAAAATCGTTTCACTACTATACGTAGGGAGGGTCGAAATGTTAATACAAATTTATAAAATAATAACAGTAATAAGTGAATCGAGTGTCAGGAAATGATTGCTAAATTTAACTAAAAATTTAATTTAAAGAATTTTCTTTTCAAAAAAATACGAAACTACAAAAATAGAAAAAGGAAAACACGGTAACTGCTAATACAACAGGTTATATTTATACAGTTTATTTCTTTTCAGATCTATATCCATGCTAAATTTTATTCATAGGCATGGGCTTCAACTTATTGAAAAGATTAGCTAATTTTCTGAAATTGTATTTGTATGTGGCAACACTAATAGATATTGAAAAGAAACAAACTGATCTTCTGTCTTCTTTATTTATTGTTTAGCTACAACTTTGTACTTTATTGCATAAAAAGATATCTAAATACATCTAGTTTTTACAAAACCATCTATTTTAAGTGCATTTAACAATAAGTTTTTCTTTCTATTCTGTTAAAGATTAAACCAAAATGCGTTCCAATATCATTCCCAATTCAAAAAACCTTTGGTAAATAATACAAATTGTTAAGAAAAGTTATTTCTAATAATATTGTCTCAGGTTTTTCATATTTTATTTTTATATTTGGTGTCTATAATAACTATGAAAAATAAAAGCAACTTATATATAAGTCATTATCCTATAAAAATCATAAGAATAAAATAAAAACATTTCAGAGGGTATCCTGACGTATTCGATATTGTCTCTCACTCGCTCTTTCACGATTATAATAAGAGAAACAGAGAAAGCAATGACGCTTTCAATTCTAACTCACAGCTCATTCATCCAAACTAAATTAGTAATAGGCCGCGCCACACAAGTTGGCGGTTGTGTTGACGTCCGCCAATTTGTGTGATGCGACTTATAAGTGTTGTTATTCTTTTCTTATACATTTAAATGAAAAGATAAACAAATATGTACTTAAGCTTTGTCAAATTGGTTTTGTCAAAAAAGTGGTTCGTTTGTTAAAAAAGTCCATCAAAATACCCTACTGAAAGTGATTTCGAAAAAGTATATAAAAATATTATGCTTAAATATAACTAACATATTATATTAGATAATATACTAGGATCCAAGGACATGCTTTAGACATATTCCATTGTGAGCTAAGCTGATACTACCTATATATTCACCCGATCTTGAAAAGCCCAATGTAAGTTCGTATAGCCGGATGTTTGTTTTTGAATTTGTTTAAGTCTCTGATAAAATAATAGTTAAAAACGGGTTTTACAATGTGACGTGTTATCTGAGCCATGGCAGTTGAAAATTGCGTAAAGGCTCGATGGCTGAATCGACGTCAACGAAAGTAAATATTAATTTATTAAATAAATAAAACATTTGCAAGTCAAATGTTATACAACCTTTTTGTAAACATGGAGTTTTTTACTTTTACTGCACATATTGGCATTTTCACGAGAGCTCGAAGTGTCTCTCGATTTGGTTTTGTTGAAATATCTAGATCTATTTTTATTAGACTCTGCAGTTTTATGTATACCGTGACAAAGAGTTACGCGCGTTAAAGGTTTCTTCAGTAGCGAAATCCTCCAAGTGTGTAGTGGATACCCTACAGCTTGAAATCGTAGTGACTTAGGTCAGCGATGGTAGTACCAGTAGTAGTGTGCAGGGAGCCGGGTTATATTTTAGCGGCGGGCGCGGGGGCGAGGGCCCGGAGCAGTTTGCTGCGCGTGTGGCTGCCGAACAATACCGTGAGTAGAGCCACACCGTAACCGGTCGCTCGCTCGCCCTGGAAACACAACAAAATATATTATTGTACGAACAGGACACCGATGCAATAAAATTAGTTATTTTATGTAATCATCAATATTTTTTAGGACTTTACATCGTGTCGTATAAACTCCTACAATTTTAAATTGATCGCGAAGCGCATGCAGCGTTTGCGCGCAAATTTCTTCAAGGAGCTTTCCTGTAAATGGATTTGACAATTTTGACATTGACATACTGTACTGTACCAGCCTTTTTAATAGTCCACTGCAGGACGTAGGCCTACCCACGAAGGATGATTGGGCCATATCCACCACCCTGGCCCGGTGCGGGTTGGTGGATTCACATACGCCATCGAATTTCTTCTACGGACATATGCAGGTTGTTTCACGATGTTTTCCTTCACCGAAAAGCCTGTGGTGTGAAATTCCGTACATAAATTCCAAAGAACTCATTGGTACGGGACCGGGATTTGAACCCACGACCTCACGATTGTAAGGCGGGTGTCACTACCCCTTGACCACCACGGCTTCTACATACGACATTGACATAACGGATTGCTAAAGATGGAGGTTTTGTGTTCCAAGACAAAAATATTATTTATTTTATATATAATTGTAGCATGAGTTCTTTAACATAAGATTACTTAAGCAGACTCTTTCGCACTCGTGGACAAGACCTATGGTGCGAGGGAGAACGACGGGGCGGCGTGTCGCGCGCGCTCACGTCCCCCCGTCGTTCTCCCGCATTGTCAGGACGTCAGTAGCAATCTCAGAGGAAATAAAAAAATCAAGAGAGAATGTTGTGAACAAACAAGTGAAGCCAACCAAAATTACGCCTCGCCGTGTACAGACAATTACACACACATCCACGTTCAACGAAACTACGCATTGGCTTGTCAGTCGAACTATGGCGGCGCACAGCGACGTACTCACACATGTTTAAAAAACCAGCTTCACTCAATTGTTCAACGATGTTCCCTCTTGATTTTTTTATTTGCTCTGAGGAAGCAATATTGAATAACCTAATGCAAAAGTTTGAGTGAGAATTAGATATACTTTATTAGGATTCATATTAAACCTAGTTTATATGTGCAAATAATGTTCAGAAGAAATGTACAGAAATGTCGATGACATGTGTGAAGGTGCTGCATGCTGAGTGTGAGTTTTGTCGTAAACATGACGCGCTCGCCGCGAGCGCGTAAGCATGTAATTTGTATGAACTTGCTCTCGCACAAAGTGTTTAAAAAACGCGCCGCTAGTGGCGCTGTACATCATTTCTTCATACAAATTACATATATTTTTTTAAATTATTTGTAAGCCTCTATACGGCCTGCAATTTGCATTTGTAATTATTTTTAGGTAGGTTTTACATATTAACAATAAGTATACATTTGTCAATGAATTTAATATTATTTTGTGATATTTTTGGATGACACTGCATTTTTGCATCTAGTATCATTATTAAGAAAAATGTGAAAAAATGTTTAACTGGACGAGCATGTAAATGAATCTATATTATGCAATATTATTGTTTATAATATTAGGTTCCATGAATATCAATAAAGTTATCTTATCATGCTTACGCGCTCGGCGAAGACCGCATCATGTTTACGACAAAACTCACACTCAGCATATGATATTGTAATGACAGCTTTTACTGAATATCTATAAAATTCTTATTTTTTTCTTTTATAGATATATAAATATTTTTTCTTTAGTGAGGTGTTTCAAAATCTGATTTTTTGGGGAATTCCAGGATTGATTTGGGGGGAAAACAAGATAGTCATCCGGTAATAGTCGTAGTCAGTCCGTAGCATTCCGACGGACGTTCCTCACATCTGTACGCGATACGTAGGCCCCGTGGGACGAGGTGTGCTATGTTCTGGTTTTCCTGACATTATTTTTTTTACAAGAAAGCATTCACTACAATATTAGTTTACTATGTAGTCATGAAATACAGAAAGCAACTCACGCAATGCGCGGGCGCCGCCATGTCGACGTGCAGCCACGAGCCGGGGAAGTCGAACCCGAGGTGCGCCAGGATGAACAGCCCGGCGCAAGATGGCTGGGCGTTGCCGCGGTCCTGGAACCAATACAACAAACATGTTACAATTTCATAGTCATAGAAGTCATAGCCATAGTGGTCATAGTCATAAACATAGTCATATCTTTATTGCGTATATGGGTAATAAAAGATGGTAAATTAATAACAATCAACGAATCAACCGCCATATTCTACCTGTTTGGCATGCAATAATAACACCATTGTAGGTCCCGGTTGCTTTCACCGTTTAGCCATGTCAGAGGCCTTCAGGCGGCCTAAAAACTCTGACACCAGGGCTAGCCACCCGGCCTATACGAACTTACTTACTTACTTATAACACCAGTGTCATAAATAAATAAATATAAATAAATATTTTGGGACACACGGTCTCTGACCCCAAACTAAGCAAAGTTTGTGATATGGCTGCCAGAGACTGATATACTACATATACTTATTTTCAAATACATACTTATATAGATAGTAACTCAATAACACCCAGACACAGAGCAAACACTTATGTTCATCACATAAATATTTGCCCTGGGTGGGGATCGAACCCACGCCTCTCTGATCCAGAAGTTAGGGTCACTAACCACTGAACCACCGAGGCAGTCATAGATAATATAACATATACTGGATACAGGACATATATAAATAATACTAAAAAAATATAATCAGTCCGTCACACAGACTATAAAAAAATAATAGATACGTATTTTTTCTTTTATACATGAAACAAAAATTGATGAAGATACAGTACGTTACAGTTCTGCATGATGTTACAAGTGCCGTACAAATGTATAGATATTCTGTAAGAGAGGTGACGTCACGACTCCCACTCCCAAACTTTGACAAGGTTTATCTTTGTCATGTATTGTTTGATTGACATAAGAAAAAATGTGTCGAATATTTTTTGATAATCGAACTCAAGGACTAATAATTATAATTATTAGTCCTAGACGTTAGATATAACGATTATTTTACCGTTCGAGGTAGTATTGACCTTCGGAGCGAAAGCATCTCGTGTTCAGTGCACTATTCAGTGACTAATGTTTGTGAATATATTATATGCCGCGTGCTCAGAGCAAATAAAAAATCAACAGAGAACGTCGTTGAACAGTCAAGTGAGGTTTTTTATACATCATGCCTATTATAAGACTTGACACTTTACACTAGCCCAGTCAAAATAGACATTCCAATTTACCAAAACACCGACAGAGCTTAATTTTAATGGAGATCTTGGGAACGCTAGTATAAATAAACTGCCAAAAGGCCCCATCGATCCCAACGCTAAAATTTTTAATAAAACATTTTTGACTTTTGTGCTTGAATATTTTTTTTAGCTTCTGTAAAATGTTAAAATTAAAACTACAGTGGCCGCCTTTTTATTTTTTGCTCGTTAATGACAATAGCGTCGATTATTCTAGAGAATTCGAGGCGACTTTAATTCAGATACAAATAGAACGATGAGCTTTCGTTCGAGGCAATATTGTGTTTACCTTCGGAGCGAAAGCATCTCGTGTTCGTGCAGTGTTCAGTGACTCTACCAGCCTTTTTAATAGTCTACTGCAGGACGTAGGTCTACCCACGAAGGGTGATTGGGCCATATCCACCACGCTGGCCAAGTGCGGGTTGGTGGATTCACATACGCCATCGAATTTCTTCTAAGGACGTATGCTGGTTGCCTCACGATGTTTTCCTTCACTGAAAAGCCAGTGGTGTCAAATTCCGTACATAAATTCCAAAGAACTCATTGGTACAGGACTGGGGATTCGAACCCACGACCTCACGATTGTAAGACGGGTGTCACTACCTCTTGACCACCACGGCTATTTCAGTGACTAGTGTTTGTGAATATATTATATGCCGCGTGCTCAGAGCAAATAAAAAAATCAAGAGAGAAGGTCGTTGAACAGTCAAGCGAGGCCGGTTTTTTATACATGTGTGAGTGCGTCGCTGTTGCGCCGCCATAGTTCGACTGACAAGCCAAGGCGTAGTTTCCTTGTACGTGGATGTGTGTGTAATTGTCTGTACACAGCGAGGCGTACTTTTGGTCGGCCTCACTTGTTTGTTCAAAGCATTCTATCTTAAGGCGCTATAGTATCAGCGTAATTTTTCGTGTGAGGGGGTGAAAACCAATACGTCCTCCCCGCATGCAGTGCGGCGCCGCGCCACGACGCAGCGCGCGCGCGGTGTAGCTATCTTACAATCAACCGCGTTCGCACTAGGTATATTAGCGTGTGCGCTGTTTTTTAGTAGTAGTTTTGTAGTTTTCAGTAGTAGTTTCAGTATTAGTAGGTAATATTGTAAAGGCCGGGTGGCTAGCCTAGGTGTCAAAGTATTTTTCAGTATAATGTAACCCTACAAATTCAATACTTGGTGAGTTAGAATATAATATATAATTATCTTTATATTTATTTGGTATTTTATTTTAAGTAGGTACAAAATAAGGTAGAATAGATTAGAGAAAAAGTGTTTTGACGTGGGGTTTCGAGACTTTATTTATACCTTGATACTGTACAAATGTACGTAAAAATTTGAATTTGAATTGGTTTCGCTTATTATAACATACATATAGCTACCTACTTAGATAGAAATTTAGATTCCAATACTATTATCATTTGGTTAGGATAACTATATCTTTCGTAATGTTATTTTGAATAATGGCATGTAGTGTAGGTGTAATTCCGACGTAAGGGTAATTCCGTTTTCTCAAGAACAGAAAACGAAATTACCCTTATGTCAAAATGACACCTACGTAACATGTTATTATTTAAAATGCGTGCAGCCTAATTATTTGTGTACAGTTATAAGTATTACAAACGCTTTTTGAGAAAAGGAATTACCCTTACGTGGGAATTACACCTACAGTTCAAAATGTTGTTTATAGCATCTATGAGTTTGCTCAAATAGACTGACCATGGAGGAGGTCAATGATAAGCTGTTTACTCACATGGGGTCTCTACAGACCCAAAACAAAATTTTCAATATGAAGTAGAAGAAATAAAAAAATATATAAATATGTAATGAAAATACTTTATTGTAAGTAAAGTTTTAAAATTAAAACATAACTTAGCCTTTAAATAACTGAAAAATTAAACCAACTTCTGTTTTGACTCGAATGTTCTCAATTTGTGTAAGGCCGAGATAAATTTTAATATTATATATATACTAGCTGACCCGGCCACGCGTTGCTGTGGCTAAATAAATAAAAATTGCGACTATAATTTGAGATTTAAACTATCCTATCTCTCAAGTTGGATCGAACTGCACATGGTGTGCGAATTTTATTATAATCGGTTAAGTGGTTTAGGAGTCCATTGAGGACAAACATTGTGACACGAGATTTATATATATTAGGATTAATCAGGGTTATCACCAGATTTATCTGTTTGCATCCAAATCAGTAGGTCTTAAAATGTTACTTACAAATGAATTTGAATTTGTTTTTGGGATTTACTGAACAATTTGTTGGCAACAAAAAAAGTTCTGCTATTACTCGCATGGGGTCACCTCTTAGGAGTGCAGCGACGTATCCAGTCACTCCCGGGACTATAATAAACTTTGACAATAATTATGAAGCTTCTGGGGGCGCGGGGAAATTCAGGCAGTGGAAAGTCCTTCATTTTTTAATACGAAACTGCTTTGACCCCATGCGAGTAATCAATGGATAAAAGGAAATAAAGATAACGTAATATTTTGTCTGAGTCAACTATCAAAATTACTTAATTTCGGTTTTCAAAGTTCTTCAAAATTTAAAGTACTGGTTTTACCGGCTATTGGAGAAAGGCTTTGTTGTCTTTCATCTATTTTGTTTTCTTTGTTCCCTTCTTTATCCCTTACTGGTAAACCCCTACTATGGTGCGAGTCAACCAACTCGTCAAGAATGTGGTTTATATAAAATTCGACCAGTTTTGGCTCCATTTTATTTTTCCAGAAATCTTGATCTTTTTTAATTTTAATAAGTCTTAACGGTTTTGTGTCACTTTCCCATATAGCAAAAATGCAGACATCTCTTCCAGAAACGTTTAATTGCCTCTGAGCTTGGTGAGCTTGGTTTACCAGTTGCTATCGCAGTTAATTGATACTTCGTTGTTTTTTTGTTTATTTTTAATATTTGAACCTTGTTTGCTAAAATGGCCTCATCCATTCCAATTTTGGCAGCAGCAACTGGGCATTTCACCTCTACTATTGCATTCTCGCCTACAAGTCCTTCGGGACTCGCCCCAAGAAAGGGATATTTCTTATGGACGAAAAGGCCACAAGGTTCAATTGTGAAACTTTCTTGTTTGGCCAGCTGCTCTAGCGCAAGTTTTTCTGTTCTGCCAAATATCAATTGGAGGCTCTGGAGTCGATTGAGAGCCGAGTCAGGAGGCTGATTGACAACGAAACCTTGACAAAGTCGCAGCTGCAAAGTCTCGAGCATCGACGAAAGGTAGCGTGTTTGTCGGCCTTTTATCGGATACACTTCGGAGAGTGCGCTCAGGAGTTGCACAATCTGGTCTCACTTGCCCTTTTCTTCTATCGTACGGCAAGACAGACGCGACCAAAGCGCCACCCTTTTATGGTGGACATTCTGCGCGTTAGAACTTAGCGTTTCGAATCCTCATTTCTCATACGAACAGCCAGAATATGGAACGCTTTGCCTGGGTCTGTCTTCCCGCTTAAGTACAACGTGGGTGTCTTCAAATCCCGAGTAAATAGGTATCTTCTAGGTAAGCGTGCTACATCCCAGACCGCATATCTGCTCAACATCAGGCAGTATGTAGTCAAACGCAAACCTATACGGAATAAAAAAAAATATATCTACCTAACCCTCTGCTGGGCATAGGCTTAGATTATGATTATGGAATAACTGATATTTTCTTCTTGAATTAGCTTGGTCCCATAGTGAAAATTATTAATAATAATGAATACAATGATTCCTTAGTGTTACTAGCAATTAAAAAATAAAAATGTAAAAATACCACTTTAGCCATAAATAGCTTTTTGAGAAAACGGAATTACCCTTACATCGGAATAACACCTACGCAACATGTCAGTATTCAAAATGCGAGTAGGTATCAAATTATTTGTGCACAGATATAAATATTACAAAGCTTTTGAGAATACGGATAATTCCGTACGTAAGGGCCGGAATTACCCATACGCATCATGTCAACATTCAAAATGCGTACATAGTATCAATTATTATTATTTGTGCACCACGTTGTACTTACTTCAAAATAATATAAGGAAGACAGACAGACAGACAAAACTCTTTATTTCCAACACAATATGAAAAATAAAACACTATTTACACATATACGACATAAATATGATTATAAAGTGGCGGCCTTATCACCCATGGCGATTTCTTCCAGGCAAGTATAAGGTTATACTAACATAGTTGTTCCAGATGCATCCGGGCTTTCTTCTGCAATAAAAAAAAAACTATCAAATCGGTACCTACTACATAGATACCTAAAAATATTGGTAACCAGTATAATTATTTGTAATCATATATTTATAATACTTATATGTACTTAGTTGTACATAAGTACAGAAAATGTAGTTGTGTACTTTTAGTAAGGCATGTTTCAGCCATTTCCATTTGAAATAATTACTGTTGTCATAATAAAATAGTAGGTAAAAATAAAAGGTATTACGTAGGAACTATGTTATGATATTAGTCACTTACCTCCGTTTTCTCTCTTGGAAAGCTTTGAAACAGCCAAACTAGATAGTCTTCTTTTTTTATTGCCCATAAAACGTATATAATTTGTGAAGTACGGTTTCGCGGAAGCGGAAAAAATGGCGCGAAATCCGGCACGCGTCCTACGTCGGCGAGGTCTGCGACCGTACTGACTCTGTCATATTCTATGTCCGAGCGTGCGGGCGACGCCCGGTTTCGACGGATTTTTGTATTCAAAAATCAATATTAAATTGGTATCACCACTTTTGCCAAATTTTATGGATCATTGCCCAAGTTCAATTCATGAGCATAAAGTACACATTAAAAAAAAATTAATTATAAACGTGTAGGAAAGTGCCCAAAAATGCAATAAACTTTCTTGGAAAACATGAATATTCTCTAAAAAAGCGGTATTTTCGCAATTAATTTCTATCGAGCGAAGTTTTTTTAATCGTGTTTTGAGTATTACTGTTCTCTACCTTATAGCTTTAAGAATATTGTGTATTTTTTTCTATCCAAAAACTTCAAGATTTGATGGAGAAAAATCAGTTTAACTAGGGCTCTCTTCAAGTATTTTGAGATTGGATAGCGGCTTAATTTTTTTAGTTGGTCTGAGGCCGCGTGTTACAACTATAGACTCACGGCGACGCTGTTCTTCATATCGGCGACGCAGCTGGTGAACTCGGAGAAGTGCAGCTCGGGCGCGAACGGCAGCGGGTGTGTCAAGTCGCCCGAGCGCGCGCCCGCGGTGACCGCCAGCGACTCGAGCCGACCGGAGTTGCTCACTATCGCCGCGTGGTATTTGTTACAACTATACACTCACGGCGACGCTGTTCTTCATATCGGCGACGCAGCTGGTGAACTCGGAGAAGTGCAGCTCGGGCGCGAACGGCAGCGGGTGTGTCAAGTCGCCCGAGCGCGCGCCCGCGGTGACCGCCAGCGACTCGAGCCGACCGGAGTTGCTCACTATCGCCGCGTGGTATTTGTTACAACTATACACTCACGGCGACGCTGTTCTTCATATCGGCGACGCAGCTGGTGAACTCGGAGAAGTGCAGCTCGGGCGCGAACGGCAGCGGGTGTGTCAAGTCGCCCGAGCGCGCGCCCGCGGTGACCGCCAGCGACTCGAGCCGACCGGAGTTGCTCACTATCGCCGCGTGGTATTTGTTACAACTATACACTCACGGCGACGCTGTTCTTCATATCGGCGACGCAGCTGGTGAACTCGGAGAAGTGCAGCTCGGGCGCGAACGGCAGCGGGTGTGTCAAGTCGCCCGAGCGCGCGCCCGCGGTGACCGCCAGCGACTCGAGCCGGCCGGAGTTGCTCACTATCGCCGCGTGGTATTTGCCCGTCGCCGTACCCTGGGAAAGAAGTAATTTTTATTTATTTATTCATCATAGGTTACAGCAACTTTACAGTTTAAACCAAGTTGATATGAGATACAAACATAAAAAACCGGACAAGTGCGAGTCAGGTTCGCACATCGAGGGTTCCGTACTAACACATTGTTAACTTGTTTTAGCATGTGCGAATGAAGTTCTTTTAAATGATACCTTACATGATACGATTTGCTCACTTTGAATTTTGAACCCATATTTTGTGAATTTCGAGGCCCTATTTTTTGTGATTTAAATAAAAATTTTCAGTTTTCAGATTTATTCCTATATGTGTACTCTGAGACAATGCTTCTCGCCAAATTTTATAGTTCTATGTCAACGGGAAGTACCCTGTAGGTTTTGATTTTTGTGAGTGCGAAATATGCGGTATTTTACGACATAAACGGCTCTAACTTTTTAAATGATAACTGAGAAATTTTTCTTTTACACAACTGCAAGAGACCATAGATATACGTATACAGTTTAAATTTCAACTCGATATCTTTACGCGTTCCCGAGATAAAGAGTCTTGACATACACACAGACGGACAGACGGACAACAAAGTGATCCTATAAGGGTTCCGTTTCTTCCGTTTGAGGTACGGAACCCTAAAAAGAACAAAAATTACTTAAAAATAAAAAAGAGAAACAAAATCATAAACTAACATAATTTATACTATCGTTTTCACATGTTTTCAGCGCCAATTCTGTGAATTTTGCAAGACTACATCCAAATATATCAACATCTTTAGCGATTATATTCAATACTGTTAGAGCGTGACGTGGGAGCGTACTTGACGAGGTTCGTCTTACAGCTAATAATGATACATTGATGCATGTCATATGGAACTGAAACGTGGTCTTTTAATGAGGGCTTTATGAATGAGCTCAAGATAGTCCAACATACTATGGAGAGGGCTATGCTCGGTGTCTCTCTGCGAGATCGAATCAGATTCAGATCATTTATTGGCCATTCATAACATGTCAGTCATACAAGGCAAGTCAGTTTACAAAACTAAAATATAGAAATTATGTAATTTAAAAATTCTTAATCATAAACAATAATAATCAATAGTAAATAAAATAATGACAAAAGTCAAATTATACATCAGCGATGCGTCATAGGAAATCACAAAAATAAAATTACATATTAGTCATAAAATTTGTTTTGTAGTGGAACTTTTCTAAATGTATGGAGTTGCATGCAATTATAGATATATAGAATCAATGTCAAATATCAAATATTATTGTATTAATCATCAAAAGAATCATCATTTAATTTCATCGCTAAAAATTCACCCAGTTTATAAAACACATTATTGTTAAAAAATATTTAATTTTTCTTTTAAAATCAGACTAAGGTAGGAATAATCAGGAATGAGGAGATTCGCAGACAAACCAAAGTTACCGACATAGCCCAGCGGATTAGCAAATTACTGGCGGTGGGCAGGGTACATAAGGATGGTCGATGAGACCGTAAAATTTTTGAAAGGAGACCACGGACCAGCAATCCCAGCGCAGGACTTTTGCGACCACAAAAAATCCTTACAAGTATAATAAATCCGAAAGTATATTTGTTGGTTTATTGATTTGTTCTTCTTTCACGCAGCAACAGATTGACTTGATTTTTGACATGAACATTAGTTTCAAAGTCGGAAAGTGTCATAGATTCATACTTTCTATCCCGAAAAACTAAAAGTTTCAATGGGATAGCACAAAAATCAAAATATCGCGCCAGCGAAGCCGCGGCGGGCAAAAACTAGTCAAATATACAGGGTTATTTATAATCAATTAGCTTCCTTTTAGGGGCTTATTCTGTACATCGAAACTAACAACTTTTGTTCTGCGACTTCTGTAAAAACTTTTAAAAAATAACAGATTTCTATAGATTTGCTCGCGGGTGAACGATATTCCATAGAATATTCAATGGAACACCAATTTTTTTTTGAGTTTTAACCAAAGTCGCAGAACAAAAGTTGTTACAATATAATACAATACAACAACACTTTATTGACACCAACAAGAAAATATAACGAAAGAAACAAAGACAGAAAAGGCACAAAAGGCGGTCTTATCGCTAAAAGCGATTTCTTCCAGGTAACCTCCACCAGTTGTTAGTTTTGATGTATAGAATAAGCCCCTAAAAGGATGCTAATTGATTAGAAATAGCCCTGTATATAGAACCTGTGTACCACATTTCGTCAAGATTCGTTAAAAAATACCACCTGTAAAGGGGAGTCAATATCCAGATGTAAGTGTCTTCTGTATGGCTCCAATTATATATAACAAAATACCACGTGTATTTAGGGAATCAAATAATGATAGGTATATTTAAAAAAGAATTTAAAAAAATATTGTTGGACAAGTGTTATTATCGTATTGCTGACTTTTTAGATGACAAAAAAAATCTTACTAATATTTGACATTACTATTGACATACTTAATTAAATTACTTTGACATTACTAATTACCAATTGTGTGACATTATTTTAATACTTGACAATATATTTCAACTTCTTGACTTTATTTTAATTTTCGTTGACATCTTTTGATTCAGTGATACCTATTCTTGATTATTATTATTTTTTAATTTGTGAAATTTATATTATCTTGTTAAATTTAAATTTTGATATCATATAATTATAACGATATTTGTACGCCACAATAGGCAAAAACATGCGCTCTCAACATCTACATGTATCAAGACCTGTATACGACTTTGTTGTTGTTACACTGTTACCATGTTTTTACAAATAAATGATCTTGAATCTTAAGCAAAATCGTCAAATCAAAACTGAGACGTTTCGCTTACTTCGCTTCCTCAATGAAATAATTACCTGAGCGCCCGTGAGCGTGGCGACGTCGACAATGGTGTCAGCTTTTAGATCTCTCGAAGCAAACACCACTCCATCGCTCAATACCAACCGACCTGAAACCAAACATATACATGTCATACAGGGTTATCTCCTTGTTCTAAGCCGAAAGGGGGTGATTAAGTCCACTATTATGAACAACTTTGACTATGGGGCCAACTCGGATTTCAAGAAAAAAAAATCAAGTGCTCCATACAAAATTGCAACTCAGACAATTTTGATACAGCTGTTTTTTTTTCTCGAATCCGAGATAGCCCCATAGTAAAAATTGTTCATAATGATGGTCTGAATCACCTCCTTTCGGCTTAGTACACCAATTCTGGATAACCCTATAGGCTAATAGTGATGTCACAAAAATCGAGTCAAGTGTTCATTGAAAAATCGAGTTTTATATTTCTTCAATCAAAATGAAACATCAGACTTTTGAAAATTTCGCGGAATCATTTCAAACAAAAGGTGACGTCCACAAGTATTCAGAGAAAAATCGAACCAATATGATATATACATCATTTGAAAGCTTGTTTTATTAGTTTTTCAAAAATATTTAATTTAGAATTTTCCATCCCTCCATTTTTTTAAAACGTAAAGGTAAATTCTATGAAAAATAACAATACAGCTATTTGTTTTTACTAGTTTAGCAATAATCAAGTGCTTCTATCGTTATTTTACTTCCATTTCTAGCTGATTCTTCCACATTCATCTCTTAATTTGCTAAAATACAAAATTATAACCTTCCAGTTAGAAGGTACAATGTGACAAAAAAAAACACTTAAAAAGTGTGTCTAATTGGTAAAAATGCTTTTATTTAACAATTAGGAGGTTCCTTAATCAGGGTTGATAGTGATAAACTACCTATTGAGCCAAATATATATATTTATTTATCCTTATAAATTCAAAATTAATTTAAAAAAAAACGGAAGGCTCCGTATATTTTTAACTGATGTAATAGACTCAGAAAAATATGAACTTTCTTGAAGTGTAACGAGTGTTATAGTTCGAATTTTTGATTATTATTATACCAGCCTCCATACATTTTGCGGACATGTCCTTTTGCTTTAAAACTGTTAAAGACACTGATGTAAGATAAATTAAACAATGAAGATTAACACATTAGCAAGCAAACAATTGTATCAAATTATAGAATATAAAAACAAAATGGCGTTAATAGTTAATTGATACTGACATTTCTTTCGCTCCCGCTCATAATGTTGAAATCCCAAAATGTTGAATCCTGAAATACATTATGTGAATTCAACATTATGAGCCGGAGCGATTTCTTTGTCCACATGTGTAGAATGTATTTTTATCTCCTTGTACATAGATACTAAGTTATATAATGTGAGAGCTATCCTGCCTACAAAACGTTTCGCTGTTTCGCAGTACCTTTAATTGTATTATGTATGTTATATTCAGGACATATCCTACTAATATTATAAACGCGAAAGTTTATGAGGATATGAGGATGGATGGATGGATGTATGGATGTTTGTTACTCTTTCACGCAAAAACTACTTAACGGATTGAGATGAAACTTTGCAATAGTATAGCTTATATATCAGAATAACACATCCATATATATAAAAATGAAACCCGTTTTCCGTTGTCACGACATAACATGAAATTGTAGTTTTCTATTACTCTGTACAAGGTTCTTACGGAAAGCGAAACGAAGTTCGCCGGGTCCGCTAGTAGGCTATAAATTATAATGATATTGCGTCAAAAATCAAAATATCATGCGAGCGAAGCCGCGGGTAAAAACTAGTAAAGAATAAAATAAAAAATCTGTTCTAGTTACCTTCGGCATCAGTGTTGTTGATCTCGACCGTGCGGCCCGAGTACAAAGTATGGATATCGTCCGGTCTGAAACAACCAACGAAACCATGAATATCTGTGATCAATATAATTATATCATAATGAATAATAACAGTGATGTTGAGCCGAGTTGAGAGAGCCGAGCAAGACTACAAATCGCTTTGGGAATAATGGTTCCCATGGGATGCGCTGGCATTTTTGTAGGATTTCTATATTTTTAGGATAAAATTATCACCTGATCTGCTTAGTTTTTATAAAGCGCAAGTCAGGTCTTGCATGGAATACTGCTCTCATCTTTGGGATTGCTCTGCCAAATACCAGTTGGAGGCTTTGGAGTCCATTGAAAGACGAGCCAGGAGGCTGATAGGCAACGAAACCTTGACTGAGTCGAAGCTGCAAAGTCTTGAGCATCGACGTAGGGTGGCGTGTCTGTCTGCCTACTATCGGATACACTTCGGAGAGTGCGCCCAGGAGTTGCACAATCTGGTCCCCCCTGCCCCTTACTTCTATCGTACGGCTAGACAGACGCGACCAAAGCGCCACCCTTTTATGGTGGACATCTCACGCGTTAGAACCAAGCGTTTTGAGTCCACATTCCTCACACGAACTGCCAGAATGTGGAACGCTTTGCCTGAGTCTGTCTTTCCTTTAAAGTAGGTGTCTTCATATCTCGAGTAAATAGGTAGGCTTCTAGGTAAGCGTGCTACATCCTGGACCGCATATCTACTAAACATCAGGCAGTGTGTAGTCAAACGCAAACCTATTTGAAATAAAAAAAATAAAAAAATGCAGACACATAAAGCACAAAAATTAAAACATCACGCGAGCGAAGCCGCTGGCAAATGCTAGAGGTTTATGAGTCATATTTACAAAATACATTGGGAAATCTGAAAAAATACATATTCTAATTAAAAGTTACGCCACACAAGTTGGCGGATGAGAAGTTAGCTGCAGTAAAGGTGTGGTGCGGCCTAACCTGGTAGAGTTGGGTCCCACAGCGTTTTCAGCCAGGCACAGCACGGCGTGCAGGTTGACAGTGGGCTTGGCCTTGACAGCCGCGGCGAAGGCTCCGAGCACCGCCGCCGCGCCGCCGCAGTCGCCCTTCATACCCACCATCGACGTCTGTACAAACAAAAAATAAGGTAATAAACTATGAAACCGTAGTGCGGGGAAAAGGCATGACATTGATGACTAAAAATATAGATAATGCGACAGATTTAAAAAAAATATTCGACCCGTATTTTTCTTTTATCAATTATACAAAGATTGACTAAGGTAAAAATATAGTCCGTTAAAGTTTCTCAAAAATTGGGAATTTTGTAAATACCAATTTCAAATATCTGTTTATTTTTTTAATTTAAGATAGTGTATTTCATAGTCAAATTAGTCAGAAAAAAGTAAACAACACACCCTTAACGGGAATAAGTCGACTTACCCTGTAACCCTGTATATTGATTTATTTAAAAAAAAAATCGTTATGAATGAAAGAGGAAGCGTTCAATAAAAATACATATTATGTTTTATGATAATTTTAGGGTTCCGTAGTAAAATGATGAACCCTAAAAACGTAAATCGTTCGCTTAATAGTTACAAATACACACATTCTTTCAACACTACGGCGCGCGACTGACTCGCATACTGGGAGCATACCGAACTGCGCTCGTAGGTATGATTCGCGTTTAGACCGTTTGTATGAAGATGGAATAGCTGTTAGCATAACCGTGGCGAAATGATATGATAGGTTAGTACAGCGTTTTTCAAACTGTGGGTCGCGACCCCTTGGGGGGTCGCAAAACCTCGGTAAAAGAAAAAAACATGTATGTTAACTGAGAAAACATAAATTTAAGAGGAGGTCTGCACAGCATCGGATTTCTACATGCGAAGACACATAAAAAAAATACGCGCACACTACTCTCTCTTTTAGTACAATGCTTTCGTTGCTTACTTCTTCTCTTTTATCTTCTTTAGAAAACGATAAAAATATAGAGATCAAATATTTGTGTATAACATACAGTATTTCAAATCGAACATAGTTACCCAAAAATACAGTTTAAAAACACAATACAGTAAGTAAAGGGGGTCGGGCCATGAAAAAGATTGAAAAACACTGGGTTAGTAGGACTCACCCTTCCCTTAATGCTCAGGCCACCGGTATCGTACACGATCCCCTTCCCGACCCAGGCGACCGTCTCAGCCGCGCCAGGGGCGGAGTAGGACAGGGCCACCAGGGCGGGCGGGCAGGAGGCCGCCTTGCCCACGCCGTAGATGCCCCCCATACCGCGCGCCTTGAGTTCTTCCCCGCGGATGATCGTCGGTTCCGCGATGTCGAGGGAAGCCGCTACGGCGACCGCTTCCTATAAAGTAATAGTTCCTGCATTACTGCAGCAGACAGCAAAACTGGCATTGATGGAGGAACGTGTAGTTGTGCGCCGAGGCGAAGCCGAAGCACACATACGCGAGTCCATCAATGCCTAGTTGTGGCCAAGGCTTGTATAAGTGCTTTTCTCAAATAATGCAAGGAATCAGATCAGCATCAGATTGCTGGGAGTGTCAGTAATTCGAGCTGCGAGTTTCGTGGCATCCTGTGTGGTTTATATTTTATAGTTTTTCGACTGACAATGACCCATCTATACTCTATAAAATTTAACTATACTCTATAAAATTTAACTTGATCTCTGCGACAGCTGTCAGAAAAATCACGCCTATGAAGTCCAGAATTTCTTAATAGTACAGACAGTACCTGTCAATGTCATACTTTATGGACATACCAGTTAGTGATGGGCGACGAATGATCGTGACCACAGAGTTTTAGATAGAGTTTTAATTAAAATATCGATAGTTTATACTGACGATATTTTAAATAAAACTTGATTTATCATTAATTTTATTGTATATTTTAATATCGTAACATTTTTTACATGTGTAATTAAATTAAACCCAATTATATGTTACATTAGCATCGATAATAGTGAAAAACGTCGATAAATACTATCGTTACATTATTATGAGTATATAATTAATATCATAACATTATTTACATGTGTACATATTTTTTATACTATATATAACGGGACTAAACTCACGTGTAGGGATAGTCGTAACGACTATAGTTTCGGTCGCATTCGGCGACCTTTCTCAAGTTGGCGAGTGCTAGCACGCGGAGCCGTCTCGCAATGCACTGTGTACATACTTGATCTTAAATAATAGTATGTAAATGAAATCCAATTTCTCACCTTCAACTACTCATTCGATTTCATTACAACATTGTTTGAAAATCGATTTTTTCCACCACTATTTCAACTCTAAAAATGTCAATCTTCTACTGTCGCAGAGATCAAGTTAAATTTTATAGAGTATAGATCTCTGCGACAGTGACATTGACATAGAAGATTGACATTTTTAGAGTTGGGATAGTGGTGGAAAAAATCGATTTTCGAACAATGTTGTAATGAAATCGAATGAGTAGTTGAAGGTGAGAAATTGGATTTTATTTACTTACTATTATTTAAGATCAAGTATGTGAATGTAAATAATGTTACGATATTAATTAATTACTCATAATAATATAACGATAGTATTTATCGACGTTTTTCACTATTATCGATGCTAATGTAACATATAATTGGGTTTAATTTAATTACACATGTCAAAAATGTTATGATATTAAAATATACAATAAAATTAATGATAAATTAAGTTTTATTTAAAATATTGTTAGTATAAACTATCGATATTTTAAATAAAACTCTATTTAAAACTCTGTGGTCACGATCATTCGTCGCCCATCACTAATCGGCATGCCCATAAAGTATGACATTGACAGGTAGGTACTGTCTGTACTATTATGACATTCAGAACTTCATAGGCGTGATTTTTCTGACAGCTGTCGCAGAGATCAAGTCTAAATTTTTTTTATAGAATATAATTACCTCAATAAACTTGTCAACATCCATCAGATTGCAGGGAGTGTCGGTGATCCTGGCCGCGAGTCTCGTGGCGTCAGCTATGTCTTGGATGGTGGTTAAGTCCTCGGCTGACAGAGACCCGTCTAACAGAGCGGGGTCGAGCGAGCCCAGCGAATCTTCTTCTGATTCTCCATCTATGGAAGAAAAGGCCAGTTTTCATTTAGAATGTATTTATTAGAGAATCCATCCATCCATCCATCAGCCATAAGAAGCCCACTGCTGGAGATAGGCCTCCCCTATGGATATCCAATAAGACCGGCTGGAAGCGGTTTGCATCCAGCGCGATCCTGCGGTCTTAATGAGGTCATCCGTACACTTTGTGGGTGGACGTCCTACGCTGCGCTTCCCGGTGCGTGGTCTCCACTCGAGAACTTTTCGACCCCATCGATCTATGAGGAGGATAATGAGGAGATCCATAGAAGAACCAATGTCACCGACGTAGCCCAACGGATTGGCAAGTTGAAATGGCAATGGGCAGGGTACAGGGCGTGGAGGACAGATTAGAGAATACATAAGTAGAAAACGAAGCCACACCTTTTTTTAAATGTTTTTTAATTTGTTTTTAGACAATGCGGTGCCCAATCATCAATGTTCACATCAAATATTGGTACGGTTTTCAATTGTAAATATCTTAGGCCGAATGATTATTGAAACATTTTTGTATCGTAGTTACATTTTCTTATATAAGCGCTATGAAAGCACCTCTCATATTTTGAAAAAGAATTTAAATCGAAATAAAGGACATGTCCACAAAATGTATGGAGGCTGGTATAATAATAATCAAAAATTCTAACCACAACACTCGTTACATTTCGAGAAAGTTCATATTTTTCTGAGTCTATTCCAACAGTTAAAAACAAAAAAGACCCCTCCGCTTTTTTTAAAATTAATTTTGAATTTATTAGAAAAAATAAATATATTTCACTCAATAGGTAGTTTATTTCTAGCAGCCCTGATTAAATAACCTCCAAATTGTTAAATAAAAGCATTTTTACCAATTGACACAGTTTTTAAGTGTTTTTTGTCACATTATACCTACTAACTGGTCACATTGGTAGATTATAATTTTTAATTTTAGCAAATTAAGCGATGAATGTGGAAGAATCAGCTACGGATGCAAGTAAAATAACGATAGAAGCACTTTATTATTGCTAAACTAGAAAAAAAAATCTGTTGTGTTATTTTTCATACAATTTATATTTCGCATTTAAAAAAAATTGGAGGGCTGAAAAAATCTAAATTAAATATTTTTGGGAAGCCCATATAACAAGCTTTCAAATGATGTATACAATGTGTAACGGAAAGGCTGTATACATAAAAAGTGGGTTGATACTATACCTTATATAGCAGCTGTATTCGAAATTTAGAGCCAAAATAACAACATTCACTTTTAAAAAAAAATTAAACATGACTGACTAGAAAAATCTTTTGCACGTAAACAAACATGTCACAACAAGGAGGTGTGGTCTGATTTTGATGGGCAAGGTCGTGTTATGGACCTCACAGCTGTTTAGTGTGATAGTGCTGTGCAAATGTCAAACTAGTCATAAAAATGACTAGTTTTTCAAAAAAAGATTAAAAATCAGCAAACGAACTTACACGGCTAAACATGCCCCCATCTAGTTTGTTACCGTTATCTGATTTGGTACTTTCAGTATGTATACAGTCTTTCCGTTACACGTTGTATATCATCTTGGTTCGATTTTTCTCTGAATAATATACCACTTGTGGACGTCACCTTTATCTGCACGAGTATACCGTGTGTGTGAAAGTATGGCGGGCGTGTGTGTGAAAGTATGTGTGAGGGTGTGTTTGTATGCGTGTATGTTTTTGTGTGGGGCGGAGCGCCCGACCGCGCCGAGTACAGCGGCAGGGCTCGCGCGATGGCCATGGCGCTCGCTAGGATCTGTTTGTGCGTGTTTGTATGTATGTTTGTGTGTGTTCACCTTGTTTATCCTCCGCGTGCAGTAAGATCTCGACATGGAGCGGGCGCAGAGGCGGGGTCGCCGCGCCGGGGAGGGGCGGAGCGCCGGACCGCGCCGAGTACAGCGGCAGGGCTCGCGCTATGGCCGTAGCACTCGCTAGAATGTCGCGTTTACGGCACACCAGCTGGAAAGAAGATTTATTTTTTCAACCGACTTTCAAGAAGGAAAAATGAAGTTCTTTTGTCTGTATGAATTTATTTTTAGTTTTTTTGGAAGTTACTTCATATCTCCGTCATTTATGAGGCGATTTGCCAATGCTGTCGGCGTTTTTGTTACGGTTAGGTCAATTGACCATGTTATGCTTTCGATTTCTTTGTGCTTACTACGATATACTCCGTCCCTCTCGGGTGCGCAGTGCGGACGAGCTTGGCCAGCGAGTGCGAGCGAGACGGCGCGGCGTGGCGCGACACGCGCGCCGGTAGCGCGGCTATGGAAGCGCCACGAGGCCAGAGCTCGCACGAGTCGCCGGGAGACGATGTGACGCACGACAGACCTCGCTTCCACACCTGATGAACAATATTTAAAATTAAATTTATTCAAGATAACACACGAATAATAAATAAATAAAATTCTTTATTTGGCACAAAAACTTAGTTCTAAACAAAGGAACGATATAACCTGCAGTAGTCAGAAAGACTGTTGCGATCAGCATCGCCTACCTCCGGCAAATAATTCAGACCACATATGATTTTGAATTCAGAAAATCATCAAGAGAATATAATCAAAATGACAACATTTAGACAACAATCCGCATCTAAAGTTTGAATTGTATGTGTGAATGCAACAACAGATAAAATTAATAATGTTTTGCCAAAAATGGCATAACCAGCTTCAACAGTATACAGAATTCGAACAATTTGCGCGGATCAAAGTATGTAGTGTCATCAATTTAGTAATTTTTACATCATTGATGATTTTTCAAGAACGTCTCAGTCAATTTCGTTAAAATTTATAAGGGATCACATCTGAAGTATTAGATCATACCAAACAAAAAAAAAATCGAGTATTGTTGATCATGCAATCAGTCTATGAGACTACAAGCAGATGAGTTGCTTATTTTGGCGTTTATAGTAATCTCCTAGCGTAGCTAGCCCATTTATTTTATGGGTTATTGTTAATTCTGGTCAAAAATATTCCACTGCTTTTGAGTCGACGTATGGTGTCAGAGATAGTGAGTTGACCAGCGAGGGGGTTTGGATGGTTTTCCAGCCTGTTAATCTCGCTCGAGACTATTTCCTCTTTCACCATGGGCTTCACTACATAGTATAAAACAAAGTCACTTCCCTCTATCTGTCCCCATGTATGCTTATTTATATCTTTAAAACTACACAAAGGATTTTGATGCAGTTTTTTTAAATAAATAGAATGATTCAACAGGAAGGTTTATGTGTATAATAATACACCTGTGGGAAGCCGGAGCGGGCCGCTAGTATAACTATAATCCTCGGTCATCGGCATCTGTCTACAACTAACAACAGGCTTATGAGGCTTACCTCTTCAGATACCCTGGGTTCCAGCTTGCATTTGACATCGTCCCAAGACAGAGCGTTCAGATGAGCCGCCTGACCCACGAACAGCACAGGGTTTTGCTCGGGGTCTGATGACGTCAGACCCCATCGGAACTTTATGTTCACCGAGTTTGACATCCTGCGAACTAAAAGTGCATTTTTATGATTTTTTGCCTACAATACAATAGGCCCAATTATAGAGGAGTCATCATACATTTAATAGTAACTTGAAAAGATTAAGTGTTATCTCTATCGGATGCTCTAAGTGTAAAAGAAACAGAAATATTCTAAATTGATAATATAACTATGATGGTGCCTTCTTAATTGGGCCTGTTATAATATTATACCATATAACAACACATTTAAATCAAGTATGTACAACAATCTACAGATAGACTGAGCTATAATAAGTTCATAAATAAATAAAAAAACAATTCACAATTTCTTGGGAATATAGCTTATGCAGATATACAAAGAAAAGCATATTAGCATACATTGTACATGATAATAGCATAGAAAATATACTTACTTACGAGTATCTTAAAAATGGAAAGTGGGAACAGTATTGTTAAGTATAAAATATAATGTTTCATTTGGTTTTTTTGGGTGATTTCATCAAGGCTTTCTACTTAACCTGCCACTTGTAACTAGGTATGGATACAATACCTACTCAGCCAGCAGTATCAAGTTACACAATGAAAACTAGTGCTAAGTGAAAATGTATCTGCTCAACTGATATCATAACTTGCTATCAATACAAAAACTAATAAAAAACTAGTTTACGACCCAGAATAGGTAATGCACATTCCAACACTGATGAAAAATAAAAGTACTCACAATGTCACATTATCATTTGTGTACTTACTTCTATTGTTCTATTTTTTAACTTGTTTTGAATTTTCTGTAAAATTGTTTCACAATAGGCTATTTGACAACATTGAAAATATACTATTGAGTGTGGTAATCCCTACAAATAATAGCTGAAAAAGACATATTTCACTTCATTTAAACTAAAATATGTATAATTTTCGCAAATTACATGAAATTAAATACAATATTTATTTGATATTTTATCGGTGACAAAAACGCTCTAAGTCGGGTGGCAACTCTGGTCACTACCAGAGTTGCCACCCGACATAGCTAGTAAACGAGAATTTCTCACGTTTTGTGTTTTTGAGCAATATTATTGGATCTGTAAGTTACTTTTAAAGTAATTTTTGTCAATTTTCAGATGTAAACTGCATAACAGCGTATTCACTAGTATGAACTAACGTTATTTACTAGTGTGTGATGTCACAGACCAGCGCCATTACAGAATGTTGTTTTGGCAGGATCTTAAATATCTATTCTATATCACTTGATTTTCATTGTTAATACAGTAGATGGAATAATATAATACAGTGGAAATATAAATGTAGTGTGCTTATTATGTACTAACAAAATATAATTTAAAACTATTTCCAAAAACTAGTCAAATAGCCTATTATTGTGTATAGGCTGTGCCACACAAGTTGGCAGATGTGAAGTTAGCTACAAGCTGCGCAATAGCCAATCAATGTGCAGCTTTATGTGAGCTTCAGTCAGGATTGGATATTGCACAGCTTGTTATATGTTGCTTTGTTGTTATAGCTTACTAACTTCACATCCACCAACTTGTGTGGCGCAGCCTACCTACTTGCAATCTATTCTGATACCCACTTCACAGTATAATAGTTTATGTAGGTATCATTGAGATTCAACATTGATATCTATCATATTTGGAGGGTAGGTACATTCAAATGAATATTGGTAGGACTATAAGGAAAAAAGATTTTTATGAATAGCAAGCAATATCATAAAAGATTTCATCACTATCAGCCTGTATCAAACCACACTGGTTATAGGCCTCCTCTCTCATAAGTCATTGTTTCCAACTTTGGGCTAGTATTAATTCATGTGTGACCCATTACAGAAAAAAAATATTCATAGGTGCCTACTGAAAACTTTTCAAGAGGTAGAAATAAATTGTCAACACAATAAAAACCTTAAGCCTATGAATTAGGTTATATTATACTACTGAGGGTTTTTGAATTAAATGTCTAACTATACCACATCACACACACAGATGGAAAAATAGGTCAATCACCTGCCACATAAGCTTGCTGTTTAACTATCGTAGAATACACACTATAAGTCCTTAGAAACAACATGATTGCTTACATAATCTAAATGACAATACACAAAACAAATAGAAGCGTCTTAACGTTATCAATTAAACCGCTATTTTCAAAAATAACTTACCCAAGAGATTCACTGGTCCCTTATTGACAACCGCTTTTTATATTACTACTACATGTGAACACGACGGAAAAAGTGTGAAGTTATAATTAGCAGTGCTAGCAAATAAAATAGTAATAAATCAGCACATAAAACACTTAAATTAACCGCAGCAACAATAATTTATTATCCGCAACTTTTTGCAAACTCACTCAAAATTATTTTCTTTGTTGATTTGACAAGACAATTTGACAGTTTTGACTGACAGCCGGTGCGTTTAGGCAATCCAGACTATAGGTGCGTTCGGTTTGGGCTCGGTGGCGTTTTTGGCGTTTGCAAAATTAGCGTTGATGTAAAGCGTTCGGTTTGGGATTTTTGTTCATTTCGCCAACAATGCTACTTTTGCTCACTTCCCAAAACGAACGCAAAAGTAACAAACTGCGGTGCGTCAAATGTCAAACAACATAATTATGGCGGCTATATTTCGCAAATTCAGAAATTCGCAAGATGTGATTTTTGTTTTGCAAACTTACATGTTCTTTGTTTTGCTGTTCGTTCTGAGTTAAATATCTGCTTTTGACGGTCAATCACCCACGTGTCACTCGTAGCAGTAGTAAGATAGTGAAACATCAAATCACAGGACATTACACTACACAATTAAATATAAACATTAAATTACACAATTTTATCCGATTTTAGCAATACGCAATTATCTGGTAGTATTTACATTATCTTTGCTTCGCTGTTCTACCTTAAACACCATCTATTATTAATTGTACACCGTACAAACTATTAAAAAGCTTGAAACTTTAGATTACGCGCAAAATTTTATCAACAATAAAACATCAAACTCTTAAATGTCAGAAAATGATCACAAAGAACCCACCTCCGCACGTGGGTCAAAATTAACAGTTCACGATGGCATTTTTAACTGTTTTCAAGCTATCCGAACGGTAAATGAAAACATATAAAAATGCAACTTTTGCTCACACATTCTCAAACCGAACGCTGAATGTGATCGTTTTTAGCGTTTTGAACTGTTATTTTTGCCACCAGTAGGCTATCCGAACGCACCTTATAAAGGCTTAGAGCAAATAAAAAAATCTATTTATTTGCTCTGAGACTAAAGGTGCGTTCGGCTTGGGCTCGATGGCGTTTTTTACATTTGCTTAGCGTCCCCCCTACCGCCTAAGCAATAGCAATCGTAATAGCAATCGTTTATGATTTCATTTTAGTCATTTGGCACCGCCTATGTGACGTTAGCCATCAATAAGGAAGTTTCCTTTATCATAAAAACTAAAAATAATTATATACATTTAAAGACTTTAGAAATATATTAGATACAGTGAAAAAATTACTCGAATATCTTAATAAATGACGGAGTTATGGATATCTAAACATGACCGCACGAAATCAAAAAAACCCGCGACGGATTTATGCGTGTGACGTCATTCGGCCCAGGAGCCGCGCCGTGGGTAAAGCAAAAAAAGTAAGGAAAAAAGAAAATAAAGTGCTTCATTCAATACCAGGTATTTTTCTAAGCCACGAATACGTTTTAGGACATCATAATACTCATCTTTATGTTATGATCAACTTTTACTATGGGACTAACCCCCCAATATTACGAATAAAAAGTCAACATTCCCATAAATTTTGTCGTGAGTAAATGAACTTTATTTCTAAATGGAACAAGATTTGGCGTGTGTACCTAGTGTACTGCGGTTATTACATCTGTATATATTGACTAGTAGTTTTCCAAATAGTAGACCTCAGAAGTATACATTTTGGTGAACATTTTCTGGTAATCAGTTTTTAAAAATGCACAACTTGCACAGGCAAATATATTCATAATTACAATATTCTGCCCTAAAATATCATTGTATATTATGATCAACTTTTACTATGGGACTAATCCCCTGTCCAGGGTTATCTAAAACTTCTCAGCCAAATATTTGTTCTTATAAAGTACTTGTAGGTAATAGGTTTTTTCAGGACTTATTTTTTAGTTCCGAAAATGACAGATGTCAAAGTGACAGCTGCCATTATATGGCATATTATTATAGAATTCATACTAGAGTGGCATGACAGATGTCATCCGAAATGTAGATCTCGTAGAGCTCTATCAATTTTGTGCCTAAAGTAACAGTCTAGAAACGACAGTTACGAAGATAAATTACTTTAAAGAACTGTCATCCGAAATATTGATTTTGTTCAGTTCTATCACTTTTGTGAAGACAGCAATGGTCTAAAATCGTTAGTTATAGAAATAAACCGCATTTAAGTTTGACAGCTGTCACTTTGAGACCTGACATGTCATCCTAGTATGGATTCTAGAATATGACGGCTGTTTCGTTTTCCATCCGTGTAACAGACGGACGCCGTTTATAGACCATATTAAAACTTTCCCTGAAATTTATTTTGAGCACTGGAATCATAACGTTTTGAGCTATAAAGGAAAATTGAAATATTTAAACATTAGAGGTCATCGACCTTACAAGTATATTTCATACAAACAAACAAACAATAACACTTTATTAGACAACCACATTAGATAAAAAAAATTACAGGGACTAAACAATACAATTTGTAGGTTTCTAACTGGTGGCCTTATCGCTTTAAGCAATTTCTTCCAGGCAACCAAGAGTTCATACTAAATTACGTTTTCCTAGTAATAAACCATCTTAAAAATTGTTTTTTATCATTATCATAATCACCGCCACGATCTACGGAAGCCTATCATACGCATGTCTCAACACGCACTTTACAACTTATTGGAACTAGAAAATAAAAACCTTGAAAATAATCATATAAAGTATTTTACTACAGCATAATATATTACGCTTCATCAGTTCTAGCTAACCCTGTATAGGGGATCAGTCCCAAACTCTGACACCAGGGCTAGCCACCCGGCTTATACAAACTTACTTACTTAGTCCCATAGTAAAATTTGGCCATAATATACCATAATATCTTAGGAAAGAACCTTACCATTTTTGTGATTAAGAATATATTTACCTGTGAAAGTTATGCATTTTTGAGAACTTATTACAAGAAAATGTATAGTTGCGAGGTCTACTGTTTGGGGAGCTACTAGTTAATAGTTACAGATGTAAAAACCGCAGTACACTAGACACATACACCAAGTCTTGTTCCATTTAGATATAAAGTTCATTTATTCACGACAAAATTATGGGAATGCTGACTTTTTATTCGTTATATTGGGGGGTTAGGCCCATAGTAAATGTTGATCATAACATAAAGATAAGTACAATGATATCCTAGAACGTATTCGTGGCTTAGAAAAATACCCAGTATAGAATGAAGCACTTTATTTCCTTTTTTCCTTACTCCCGCCTAACCCACGGCGCGGCTCTAGAGCCGGATGACGTCACACGCGTAATTCCGTCGCGAGGTTTTTTGATTTCGTGCGGTCATGTTTAAAAATTCATAACTCCGTCATTTTTGAAGATAATTGAAAAATAAAAACACCATAATTTATTGCAGACTTGGTGTAATTTAATAAAAACTAGAAAACGGGAAACTTCCTTATTGCTTTGCGCGGATTACGAAAGCAATCGTTGAATGAACAACTTTGATGGCTAACGTCACATAGGCGGTGCCAAATGACTAAAATGAAGTCATCAACGATTGCTATTGCTTTAGGCGGTTGGGGGGCGTTTCATAACACAAAACACAATTTGGAAATTATCTGCCCAGTTCACTCACACGGGTATAATTTTTATCCGACGCTAAGTTTTATCGAACAATTCGAAGTATTTAGGTTGATTTTAGAACTTCGTGTTTTAACTTTTTAAGTACGTTAACACGGATAAGAACAAAGGCTCCATCAAACACAGGCGGTACGAGCGGTAGAGCGGTACGAGCGGTACGAGCGGTAAAGGGCGGTACGGCAGTACCGCGACCGGACCTGTGTGAGCCCTTCTTAAGGCTCCTTTACACACAAGCGGTACGAGCGGTATAGCAGACGGGCGGGCATCAGTATTGTACTGGTTATATAAGAAGGGCTCACACAGGTCCGGTCGCGGTACTGCCGTACCGCCCTTTACCGCTCGTACCGCTCTACCGCTCGTACCGCTTGTGTTTGATGGAGCCTTTATATAACCAGTACAATACAGATGCTCGCCCGTCTGCTATACCGCTCGTACCGCCTGTGTGTAAAGGAGCCTCAACAACAACAACAACCTACAACCTAAGAAGAATTACCATAATAAACATCCATGGTGCCCTTTTCGCAATGGTTGTCACTTGTCACATCAATTTGTCAAAATTGTCAAGTCAAATGTCAATCGATTGTTGTGGTTTGGTTAATTTCCGCACTGGCTATTGTCACAAACTGTCATTTTTTAGGGTTCCGTACCTCAAACGGAAAAAAACGAAACCCTTATAGGATCACTTTGTTGTCCGTCTGTTTGTGTGTCCGTCTGTGTGTATGTCAAGACTCTTTATCTCGGGAACGCGTAAAGATGTCGAGTTGAAATTTAAATTGTATACGTATATCTACGGTCTCTTGCAGTTGTGTAAACAAAAAACTTCTCAGTTATCGTATAAAAAAGTTAGAGCCGTTTATGTCGTAAAAAGCCGCATATTTCGACACTCACAAAAATCAAAACCTACAGGGTACTTCCCGTTGACATAGAACTATGAAAATTGACAAGAAGCATTGCCTCAGAGTACACATATAGGAATAAATCTAAAAACTGTACATTTTTAATTAAATCACAAAAAATAGGGTCAAAATTCACAAAATATGGGTTCAAAACTCAAAGAGAGTAAATCGTATATGAGACATGGACGCTGCGAGATATTGAAAAGAAAAAGGTAGATGCTCTAGAAATGTGGTGCTGGAGAAGAATGCTTGGGGTATCGTGGACTGAATTTCGTACCAACGTCTCGATACTACTAGAACTCGGCATCAAGCAGCGTCTATACGCCATAGTACAGTCTCGCATACTCGCTTACTTCGGACACATCTCAAGGCGAGGTAGTCAGTCTTTGGAGCGTCTTGTCGTCCAGGGAAAAGTTGAGGGCACAAGACCACGCGGAAGGTCGCCCATGAGATGGACCGATCAGATCAAGTCTGCTGTGGGTAGGTCCGTGCATGAGTGTACCCGATTGAAGTCCCATAGAGAGAGATGGCGAGACATCGTGAGGCGCATTACATCTGCCCCTACAAATAATAGTACTACTTGATGACCACGAACGCTCTGTCAAGAGCGCAACGATCAAGAAGAAGAAGAAATTGTATCATGTTAGGTATCATATAAAAGAGCTTTATTAGCACATGCTAAAACAGGTTTTTAATTATTTTAACAAGGTGTAATTTTGTGTAAATGTGTGATGGATGACGCGAAAAGTAAAAAAAAAAAATTTTTGTTGATGATTACAGTATAGAGATTTTAACAACTTACTTCCCAATTTTGTGAAATTTTCTAGATTTGTACGGAACCCTCGAAGCGCGAGCATGACTTGCACTTGTCCGGTTTTTTTTTAAATATCATGTTGTCCTGGATACTTGTCTTTTTTTGCCACTTATATATATAAATTTCGGGCCGCTGTAATAGTACAGGCCAGAAATAGATAGTTTTTGCAACTTATTTACTGTGAATAGTGATAGGGAGCAATAATAATCAGTAAAATAATAGGTATAATCAGTGATAACACAGTGTTCACTCAAATCATTCGTTCAAAATAGGGTCTGTTGATAGACCCACCCTAAATAGTAAAATGTTCACTCAAATTATTCGTTCAAAATAGGGTCTGTTGAAAGACCCACGATAATATCATAGGTCTTCTAAAACTTGCCTAAAACTAACTCCGCATTAACAATAAAAAATATTCTCATTCTACAAACTAACCAGAGAATTGTTTTATTCTGGTTATTCAATTAAACATTGCGACATTTATCGATTTTTCGTAGTTGACAAAAGTAACATAATATGGACGCAATTATTTTGGATTTTACTGGTAATATCTAAAACTATTAAAAAATAACTGTAGCGAAGTGTGGGTGCAAATTGTTTCAATGTGTTGACGTTTTTGTCAATGTGTGACACGAACTGCTCACGCAATGTGGTTTGTTTTGACTATTCACACACAACACCAACGTATGCAGTGCAGGTTGTCAGATCTTGTGTCGATGGCATAGAGTTCATTATGGTGCGCAATAGGTGCATTATCGTATGGTTTTTGTAATGTTTCCATGTAGTACCTGTAATACAATACCGTGTACTTATATAAGATTACGTTCCAAGTTACGGAAACAAGTATCATCTGTAAATGTTTTTAGCAAAATTATCCCGGTTATTGGACAAAACTGACATGACTAACAATAGAAGAATTATAGAGGTATCAGTTACCTACATGGTTTTTAATTAATTTATTAATTTTAATAAAAATATTTTGATAATTCTGCAAAATTAACGAAACAAAATGTTTCCCATCAAAGGGATCATCTATTAATTACGTGAAACTCGAAACTACTCGAAAGGGTCTGGAGGGTGGAGAGGGTTCGGAAAAAAAAACGGAATTTCACAAGAGGGGATAATAATATGATCAAATGCCACGAGTAATTTGCGCTAATGGCTTTTTTTAACATTGTTAGGTAATAATTTCCTAACGCAATGATGCCCATGACGCCCATGAGATTTTATTGTAGCTGTAATGTAATTGGTTTTGCCGAGTTATGAGCTCAATAAATGAATTTAATTTAATTTATTTTATTTGATAGCTTTTTGCGAACTAAAACAATAAATCATATTGACATCGTACGTTAACATGATTTGATACTGTAATTTTGTCTTTGATGGTTATGGGAACCTCCCTTTATATATTTTAGTTCAATTACTAGTTATTAATATACCTATACATAAATTCACGTTTGTTGGATATAATTTTTTAATATTTATTTTATTCCATTATTAGGGTTCCATACCCAAACGGTAAAAACGGCACCCTATCACTAAGACTTCGCTGTCCGTTCGTCTGTCAGTATGTCACCAGGCTGTATCTTATGAATAGTGATATCTACAACGCTGAGACATTCACAGAATATTAAATTGGATATTTCCTCTACAAATAAATAATTAAATTAAAATTATATATACTAACGGGGACTTACGTACGACACGGAACCCTAAGTGCGCGAGACCGACTCGCACTTAGCCGATTATTGCTATTTGTTGTTATGGTTAACATCAATACATCATTTGTGATCAACTTTCTAGCTTCTAAGGTTCATGAGATACGTGCCGCTATTTGTACAGCCTGGTGACAGACAGTCTAACGGACATACGGACAGTTGAGTTTTAGTAATATGGACCCGTTTTTACCCTTTGAGTACGGAACTCTAAAAATCATTAATATATGAAACCTGCGTACCAAGTTTCATCGAAATTGGTTGAAAAATTCGTAAGTTGCTTAAAATAAGTCATGACTAGTAGACGACCCCAAACCAATTATTAGTCAATCGTTTTTATTTGTTACTACTTTCTATGGCAATACTGATGAATACTGTACCTTTTATAAGCTGTGGTGAACGAACATGTTTATTTCCATTTTTAATCTGTGGTACATTTATAATCTGTGGTATTGTCGTCAGTGTGTGTGAATAACCTTTGCCGTTAATTTCGCTAGTGATAATAAAATTTTAATTTCTCTCCCAATGAAACAAAGATTTAAGAAATAAGTATGTAACTAATAATAAATACAATTGTAAATAGTGGTACAAAAATACTATCAGTATAACCTACTAATTAAATTGGAATTAGAACATTACGCAGGCGTATAACCATATCGCTGGCAAATACTTTTAAAATATGTAAGTATTAAATCAAATTAATTTTGGACTTGTGAGCGTAATTAACTTCTTAAGAGGCTCCATTCGCTATAGAGTTAATGATTCGTCTGGTTTCAGCTCATGGATAAGTTTCCTGACTATTCTTGGTGGCTGCAGGCGTTGTAGAATTATGAGGAGATTTCCACTGTATTCAGACATAGGTAAATAGACAAAAACCAGCAGAAACTAAGTTAATATAACCTATAAGCCACTTAAAATACTTAGTAAATAACTTTACATCATGGAATTAAATATTACAACTGCAGTGACCAGAAATCTTGAGTTGTGTGAAACAGATACTTCTGAAATACCTGAAGAAAAATTTATAGACAGCCAAACTGTAATCGGACAATATGCCTGTAATGCATGTGAATTCAAAACTTCAAGCATAGACATCATAGAAGAACATAAAGGAATACACCCAGAGGAAGAATTTAAATGTTATGTCTGTGATTACAAAACTTCAATTACTCTAACTTTAGTGGAACATATAAAAACTCATCTAAAAGAAGAATCAAATTTGTCTGAAAAACCTAAAAATATCGAACCTGTGAAGCAAGAAGCGGAAACAAGTGACCTCAAATTATATTTGTCTGAAAAAACTAAAAATATCGAACCTGTGAAGCAAGAAGCAGAAACAAGTGACTTCAAATCATATTTGTCTGAAAAACCTAAAAATATCGAACCTGTGAAGCAAGAAGCGGAAACAAGTGACCTCAAATCATATTTGTCTGAAAAAACTAAAAATATCAAACCTGTGAAGCAAGAAGCGGAAACCAGTGACCAACCTTGCCTAAGTCATATGTGCAGTGTCGTTTATACAAAACCGAAACCAAAATACAAAAATTATTATCTAGTAAAAAAGTTTGAATGTGACACTTGTGGCAATAAGTTCCGTAATAAATATGACTTGCAGGAACATATTCGACGGCACACGGGAGAGAAGCCTTTTGCTTGTGAACTCTGTTCGTACCGAACTGAACGGGCAGCGAATCTTAAAATTCACCAAAAGACGCATAGCAAAGAAAAACCCCATTCCTGTACGATGTGTAGTTATAAAAGCACACACGGATCTGACATGAAGAAGCATATGCGAACTCATACAGGAGAGAAGCCATATTTCTGCACCATGTGCGATTACCGGTGTATAAAGTCAACTCGGCTAAAAGACCACATCATGTCGAATCATACGAAAGACAAGCCGTTTTCTTGTGATCTTTGTGACTATAGATGTTCAAATGTAGTTCAGATAAAACTACACATTAGGAAGCACAACGGACAACAGTCATTCTCTTGCAATTTGTGTGATTATAAATGTGACCAGTCTTACAGATTGAAACAGCATCAAAAGATTCATAGTGGGATTAAGCCATTCAAATGTCCCGTGTGTGAGTATAGAAGTGTACAAGCATATCAAATGAAAATACACATACGAACTCACACAGGTGAAAAACCATATAAATGTGAATTGTGTGAATATAGGTCAATAAACTCAAGGAACTTGAAACGGCATATGAAAAAACATGAGGATTTAAATCAAGTATTATAATTTAAAAAAATAAAAATAAAATTTATTATATTTACTACATATACAACAAAACTCAAAGAACTTGAAACTGCATGTGAAAAAACATGAAGATTTAAATCAAGTATCATAATTTAAAAAATAAATATAAACTTTTATTATATTTACTACATATACAAATGTAAAAATGTACATAGGTAGTAGGCCCACTCCAATCTCACGCCTGTCCATCATCACCTTGAGACAGATCGACCCCACCTATTGTTTCACACGGAGACGCAGATTGCTGGTCCATCCGACGTGTCGTATCTTTCCTACCTAGGGTACTCCCTGGAGCACTGTTTCAAACCACGTATGCGTGTACGCCCGGGATGACATTTGCTTTCTGCGCCTTCGTAGGTTTGTAGACCTTTCATTTTCCGTGCTCTGGGCTTTGGCGGACACTGGCGTAGAGAAAATTATCTATGCCTGTGTGTACCTGGCATGGGTCGATGCTCGAAACCGTAAGTTGAAGGACGTTCGTGTGAGGAAGAAAGCATACAATAGGGCTGCTAAGTCCTGCAAAAAGGTTATGCGGAAGGCTCGCTTTGATCACATTAGTCGAATAGGGAATAAGCTTGCTTCTTACCCTGCGGGTAGTAAGGCATTCTGGTCCCTAGCTAAATCGGTTGAAGCTAACTTCTACCGTCCCTCACTGCCTCCGTTGCTGAAACCCAATGGTTCGCTGGCCCATACCGCGGTGGAGAAAGCAAATTTATTTGCTTCTCAATTTGCTGAGTCTTCGCGTCTGGACCCCGGTAGTGCGAGACCTCCAACTTTGCCAAACTGAGGCACTGTAATGAGTGAAATACACATCCGGCAAAAGGAGGACCTCAAAGTTCTCCGCAGTCTAGATGTGAACAAAGCCAGTGGCCCTGATGGTATTCCATTGTATTATTATTATTCGGCCATTGTATTGAGGACTTGTGCGCCTGAGCTGTCGCCTGTGCTGACTCGCCTCTTTCGCCTATCTCTGAAGACTGGTCAAGTGCCCAAATCTTGGAAACTTGCTAACGTGCAATCTGTTCCCAAGAAGGGCAGCCGTGCCGACCCTGCCAACTACAGACCAATTTCGATCACGTCTAAACTCTGTAAGAGTATGGAACGTGTTCTTATCAACAGGCTCCTGGCCTACCTGGAAGCGAATGACTTACTCAGTGGCCGCCAGTACGGCTTTCGCTGAAACCGGTCTACTAGGGACCTTCTGGCGTACGCCAAACACATCTGGAGTGAGGTCATGGAGAAGCACGGGGAAGCGGTGGCTGTCTCCTTGGACATTTCCAAAGCTTTTGAAAGGGTCTGGCACGAGAGCCTTATTGGCAAGCTTCCACCTTACGGCCTGCCTGCTGATTTCTGCGCATGGATATCAGATTTCTTGAGGAATCGGTCGATACGGGTTGTCGTTAATGGCTGCTCGTCAGACCAAATGGCTATCAATGCCGGTGTTCCTCAGGGGTCTGTGCTCTCTGCGACACTCTTCCTATTGCATATCAATGATCTGCTTAAGCCCGAGATTTTTGGGTACGCAGATGACAGTACAGTCGTGGAGAGCTACACATCCGTTGCGAGAACCAGCGGGCCACAGATCGAGTTACACAGAGGGGCTATGGTTGAACGGCTCAACTTGAGTCTGCAGGCGGTATCCGACTGGGGTGATGCTAACCTGGTCAAGTTTAATGCCACGAAGACTCAGTGCTGTCTGTTTTCGGCCAAAAAGAGACCCTTTCAATTGTCTCCCGCTTTCCGTGGTGTCTCCGTTCCGGTAACTGACAGCTTGGAACTATTAGGCGTTTCACTCTCATCTTCTCTTAACTTTGGCTCTTACATAGAGTCTAAAGCCATCCACTGTTCGTCAAGCGCCTTCGAAGGCTGTCTTTAAGGGCCTTGTGCGGGAGCATTACTTAAAGTTGTCCAAAATCTCGAACACATAGGATAAGCTATTTTTATCTTTTACTAGTTATCATCTTATTATTTAGTATAATAGTTTATGTAATTTTATGTATTTTATTTATTTTGAAATTGTATTATTATTTAGTATTTATTATTATTATTTTTTAGTTTTGATCTGTGTTGATTCTAGTTAATTTATCTCTTTGTTTGTTTATTCATGCCTACTTCCCAATGTCTTCTACCTGTAGGTTGACTGGCAGATAATGCTATTTAGCGATAAGTCCTCCATTTGTACAAATAAGTATTAAATAAATAAATAAAGCCCAATTAGCCTCCAAAAAACGTGTTCTCTCTAAGGTGAGACGGTATTTCACACCTGAGCAACTGCTTAGTCTTTATAAAGCACAAGTCAGGTCTTGCATGGAATACTGCTCTCACCTTTGGGATGGCTCTGCTAAATATCAACTGGAGGCTCTGGAGTCGATTGAGAGGCGAGCCAGGAGGCTGATTGACAACGACACCTTGACTAAGTCGCAGCTGCAAAGTCTTGAGCATCGTCGCAAGGTGGCGTGTTTGTCGGCCTTTTACCGGATACACTTCGGAGAGTGCGCCCAGGAGTTGCACAATCTGGTCCCCCCTGCCCCTTTCTTCTATCGTACGGCTAGACAGACGCGACCAAAGCGCCACCCTTTTATGGTGGACATTCCGCGCGTTAGAACCAAGCGTTTCGAATCCTCATTCCTCATACGAACAGCCGGAATGTGGAACGCTTTGCCTGGGTCTGTCTTCCCGTTAAAGTACAACGTGGGTGTCTTCAAATCCCGAGTAAATAGGTATCTTCTGGTTCACGGCTACCTATTAAATAGGTAGCCGTGGTGGTCTAGAGGTCGTGGGTTCAAATCCCCGGTCCCGTACCAATGAGTTCTTTGGAATTTATGTACGGAATTTCACACCACTGGTTTTTCGGTGAAGGAAAACATCGTGAGGCAACCTGCATACGTCCGTAGAAGAAATTCGATGGTGTATGTGAATCCACCAACCCGCACTGGGCCAGCGTGGTGGATATAGCCCAATCACCCTTCGTGGGTAGGCCTACGTCCTGCAGTGGACTATTAAAAAGGCTGGTACAGGTATCTTCTAGGTAAGCGTGCTACACCCTAGACCGCACATCTGCTTAACATCAGGCAGTATGTAGTCAAACGCGAACCTATTCGATTTAAAAAAAAAAAGGTCTAATTAGCTATTATAATTACAATGGCGCCTTCATAATTGGGCTTACTTCAAGCCCAGCATAAAATATGACATCCAACCACCAAAGTATACATAATGACTTCATTAATACTCCATCACCAAAACCACGAAGATTAGGCTCATGCAAACACTAATTTTACCCATATTTTTGTACGCCTCTGAGACGTGGACGTTACGAGAAATCGAAAAGAAGAAAGTAAATGCGCTAGAGATGTGGTGCTGGAGAAGAATGCTTGGGGTATCATGGACTGAATTTCGTACCAATGTCTCGATACTACAAGAACTCTGCATCAAGCAGCGTCTATCATCCGTAGTACAGAGACACGTCTCACGGCGAGGTAGTCAGTACATAGAGCGTCTTGTCGTCCAGGGCAAAGTTGAGGGCACAAGACCACGCGGAAGGTCGCCCATGAGATGGACCGATCAGATCAGGTCTGCTGTGGGCGGGCCCGTGCATGAATGTACCAGATTGACGTCCAATAGAGAGAGATGGCGAGACATTGTGAGGCGCATTACATCTGCCCGTACCAATAATAATACTGCGTGATGACCACGACCGTTTTGTGAAGAGCGCAACGATCAAGAAGAAGAATACTCCAAGATTAAGCCCGATTACAGAGGCGCCAGCGTAAATTAATTAGCAACGTAAAAATCTCAACGTTCTCTCTATCGAATGCCTAAAGTGAAAAAGCAACAGAACTATGTTATTTAGCTAATATAGTTATGCTGGCGTCTCTGTAATCGGGCTTATTGTGCCTCTTTTAACTGGTCTTATTGGAGATTGAAGTATCATGTCTCCAGCAGTGGACATCCTATGGCTGATATAATAATGAATAAAATATATTATTTCTTAATAAGACAAAGGTATATTATTTTACACAGCACATCAGAAGTATGTACTTGGTATAGGCAGAGGCACATCAGCATAATATGCTGCTATGATCCTTTCACATTTATTCATAGGTGTATGAATAAATGTGAAAGGATCAAGCTCGTTACTTTTTTTTTTCATCAAAAGGCACATACTTACATATTTAAGCAGCATGATTTGTTAAATAATTTATCTTTTATTAGAATTTTTTTTTATAAAATACTAGTTTTTACCCGCGGCTTCGCCCGCATGATATTTTGATTTTTGACGCAATATCATTATAATTTATAGTCTATGTGTTATTCTGATATTAGTATTAGTATATATATATTAGTATTAGTATATAAGTTATATTATTGCAAAGTTTCATCTCAATCTGTTCAGTAGTTTTTGCGTGAAAGAGTAACAAACATCTATCCATCCATCCTCACAAACTTCGCGTTTATAATATTAGTAGGATGTACTTTTAATGCCAACTAAGTTCTGGTAGTCTAGTGGTATTGACACCCACCTTCTATTCGTGAGGTTATGGGTTCGAATCCCGTACCAATGAATTCTTTGGATGTATGGAATTTGACATCACTTACTTTTCGGTAAAGGAAAACAGTGTGAGGCAACATGCGTACATCCGTAAAAGAAATTCGATAGTGCCTGAGAATCCATCAACCCCCACGGGCCAGCGTGGTGGATATGGCCCAATCACCCTTCGTGGGTAGGCCTACATCCTGCAGCGGACTATTAAAAAGGCTGGTACAGTACAGTAATGCCAACTTGGGACTAATGATGCTTTTGTTTCCCATGCCTCTTCTGTACGGAGGATGTTGTTATTTTATATAAAAATATTGCCATTGAAGCTAAGCTGTTATGAATTTTTTGTTATTCTTCGTATTATTTTCTAATTTTAAGAATAAAAAGATCTGTCAACTTTATTGTTTGATTTCAATATGATTTAGGCTCGCGCAGACGAGCCACCGACTACAGACCACAGGTGCGGTGGCCAGCGGCAAGCAGTCCACACGATTATTCATATACTTACCTACTACCACCCACACAAGTCGGCAGATGGGAAGCAGAGCCGCGCCGACCCCCGGCAGCGCCTGTGTGCGAAATCCATGAAGCGCCTCCAAATTACGAATCTTAGTTTCAATTTTTTTTATTTGTCATTTTGACCGAAAAGATATATTGTCATTTGCTAAAATGGTATATAAATTCAAAAATTTACCTTTTTTGTGCGGCGCCCTCATTGTCTTGGCGCCTGTGTGCACTGCACACTTCGCACATAGGGGCGGCTCGGCCCTGTTGGGAAGTTAGGCGCAGAACGCAAAAGGCATAATATAGCTATGCGCGGGAGCCAGAGAGACGAGACGGCGGGGCACACCCGCCCGCCAACCTCATGCCACCCGCGCACTCACTACGCCCGTGCTCACCACAACGCCACGCGGCGTCGGCATCGTGCACACATGCGCAATGATTAGCGAATTACGGCGAAGTGTCGTCTGCGGTTAACTTCTCATCCGCAGACTTGGGTGGCGCGGATTATACATTTTGTTAAAACGTGGAGCACACGTGTGGCGGCCACTTGCTACAATAGTGTACGCGACACATACACACATTCAGTAGCCTGTGTGCGCCGAGCCTTATACAGAAAGCTGTAGGCATATTCAGGTTGTAATCAATTAGCATCCTTTTAGGGGCTGTACATCAAATCTAACAACTTTTGTTCAACGACTTTTATCAAATCACAAAAAGAAAATGCTGTTCCATAGAAAAATATCATTCATTCACCCTAGACAAAATGTATGGAACAGCTAAAAGGATGCTAATAACCAGTAACCCTGTATACGCTATCTCGGTTTGCCCAGAAGTGTCCATGGACATATTGCTCTTCACCTCAGAACAGGAAAGGGTGCGCGCGCAGACGCCCCATGGGAGCCACCCGCGCCGCATATCTGACATTAAAATTTTACGGAAATGTTGGCGCTGCTACGTGGATAGGTTTGCTAAGTTGCTTGCTTTTACATATTTATTTATTTATTACAAATACTACTATTATTACAGGCTTAGCCTAATGCAATAGTGTATGTCACTCTTATAATTATGTTAGTGTATGTCTAAGTTCATATTATATAAAGTTTATGTCTTATAAAATTAAATACAAAATTACAAAAAAATGTCATAAAATGTCGAAAATTCAAATTCATGTCCATAAATCCATAAAAAACAATATCATTTAAACAAAAAAGTCAATTCTTAGATAACGTAGGTACAAATCGAGTCATAACTATTTATTATTATAACATGCGTCAAATAGTACAGCCCTTTCAAAGTCTGCAATTGAACATGCAAATAAATCTATTTTCTCGGCAACTCGATTTAGAGCGTGCAGCGTCCTCACCAGCGGCGACTTGGCGAGTAAGTTAGTCCTGGCGCGCGGCACCGCAAACAACCATATATTTTATAAATTATAAAAAACTTATATTTGCGGTGCGTGCAGTTTTTGTGACGCGTCTAGGTGCGCATCCACCCTAAATTGTAGGTACAGCATTGTTTAGCGGTTCACACCACTAGTTTTTCATTGAAGGGGATTTTTCGGCTGGTACACTTGTCTTATCCCTACTGAGCTATCCCCCCTACACGAGTAGCACGGCAAAGGGAGAAAACCATTTCATCCACTTTTAATGTCAGTTGGCATCTATGTATACATTATATTTTCCTCTTCGAGGGGATAATATAATCGTAGAAAGACAATTTTCCCTTTACCATGCTAACCGAGCTGATAGAGATATTTATCATGAGGCAACTTGCGTGCGTCTGTAGAATAAAGTCAACAGCGTATGTGAATCCACCGACCCGCACTTTGCCCAATCACCCTTCGTGGGTTCACATAGGCGTAGGGATTGGCAAACTCCTTACGGAGGAGGAGGTTGCTCGAAGGAGGAGGTATACAATTCGACGCGTATATATATATATATATATTTTAATGTTTAACCACCTATAACTTTTTTCATAGTAGTCCGATTTCAATCATTCTTTTTTTATTGGAAAGAGTATACTTCGAAATTGGTCCCATTTTATTTTATTAATTTTATCAAAATCGGCTGAGCCATTTTTGATAAATCAACAAAAATGTGAAAAATGCTACATCGATCCGTGCGAAATATTCGCGACTTCTGCACTGCTGGGTGAAGTCGGTCATGCTAATTTTTTGCAAAAAATAATCTTGTTAAAAAGTAACTTTTAAAGATTTCTTTCCACATAACTGCCTCGATGCATCAGTGGTGACCCTGACTCCTGGGTCAAAGAGGCAAACCCACCTAGGGCAAATATTTATGTGACTAACATATGGGTTTGCTCTTTGTCTGGGTGTTATTTAGCTCTTATTTATATAAGTATGTATTTAAACATATGTATATGTAGTATATCAGTGTTTGAAAAAGAAGATTAAGAAAAAAACAATCAAGTGTGTTGTAGATTTATTGAACAAAAAACCGTAACTACATTAGTATTTCATTTTCTAGCCACCTTAGAATATAACAATTTGTCACTAGCCACGTTAGTATATTTAAAAATACATATTCTGCTTGCTACAAATATCCATTAAAATTCTGTCAGTGCCTTCGTTTGAAAAAATAATTTGGTTTTGAATCTAAAATAAGTGATCCCTTAAACAGTAAGCATCGGAGGTGTCTACATTTTGTAATAGTCATTTATGTTATATTTAAAACTGTAAATTGAAAAAAACATGCTAAAAACTAGCCCCTCAGGCGATGTATGATACCTTACATGCATGCATGATAACTTGTATGATAGATACATTGCATGCATGCATGATACATTGCATGCATACAAAAAAATGCACTTATAATAGCACATTTTTTTCTCTTATTAAATCATGGTGATAGAGTTTGTACATAGTACCTAATAGAATATTGAAATTACGCTCGATTTCCATGATTTTATATCAGAGACATTAGGCAATACTTGGGCACGCCGCCGGACTAAAAAATATACTTAATCCGGCAGATATATTAAATACTAGGTCATAGTGTTAAGCCGGAAACATACTATCGGACGTGGCTGACGGACGCGACTGACAGCCGCGACTTAGCAATGTGCACAGTCTTAAAACATCCGGTGTGCCAGATCGCTCTCGGACGTCCGCGACTTATGTCCGATAGTGTGCACGGCTCAGTGTACTTTCATAGTCTGTCGCGGCTGTCAGTCGCGTCCGTAAGCCGCGTCCGATAGTATGTTTCGAGCTTTAGCCGCATCAAGTGTACCGCTATGGTACAACACTAACGCGCGACGAACGCGCTGCACAACACTAGCGACGCTACAGTTTGAACAGGGAATACGCAATGGCGCGAGATCGTATCTTTTAATATTAATAAAAATTGGATTAAAAGTGTAACCGGTGCTATATCAGTGTTAATAATGCGCCCACGACCGACCATTAACTAAATTAGTAGAGCAGGCCCATCCTCGATCAATAGGTATTGAACGCAAAACCTTTTAAGGGCGGGTCTAGTACACATAGACAAACAACTTTTTTTTCATATAAAAGGTCGTCAACGCGCGGCAAAATGTATGGAGAAGCGAATTTTCAAAAGTCGTAGTACAAAAGTTGTTTGTCTAGATGTACTAGACCCGCCCTAAAAAGGTTTTGCGTTTAATACCTATGACCCTGTATTATCAAAATATAATAGACATTTTTTTTACAAAACTTGATGATATAGCCCGTTGTGTATATGTGACTCGTGACGTCACGAGTCACATACAAATGCATAGATAGACTTGTCAGAGAAGTGACGCCACGACCCGTACTCCCGAACGTTGACAAGGTTTGTCATTGTCATTTATTGTTTCATTGACATAAGAAAAAATACTTGTTCAATATCTGCTCAGAGCAAATAAAAAAATCAAGAGGGAACGTCGTTGAACAGTTAAGTGAGGCCGGTTTTTTATACATGTGTGAGTGCGTCGCTGTTGCGCCGCCATAGTTCGACTGTCAAGCTAAGACGTAGTTTCCTTGTGTGTTGTCTGTACACGGCGAGGCGTAGTTTTGGTCGGCCTCACTTGTTTGTTCACAACATTCTGTCTTGATTTTTTATTTGGTCTGAGAATATCTGTTGATAATAATCTAACTCACGGACTAATAAAATTATATTTTTTTTATACCCAGCCATCATGCCTATTGCGAAGAACATGCTATCGCCCGTATGCGGGAAAAATCGGCATGTTAGGAAAAGGTCTCATAGGTTTTTGCCCATATCTCTTTGCAAATGGTACATTATGTGAAAAGCACCACAATTTCAGTACCTTAGTTCAATTTATAGTTTTAAAGATAACTTGTTACAAACATTCAAGCCAATCTATGCCTTGTCTACTTCTCGCTAATAAAGGATTTCACGTGCGAAAAACAGACAAAACATTGCACATACTACGCTGACTCAATAATTTTGAGTAACATTTTTAATTTTCAATATTTAATACTTTTAATTTTCCGTGTTTTCAACTGGACATTGAAATTTACTTTTCCATTAAAAGTATACATCCTGAGAGCTTAAGAAATCTTATCGATTGGCAAGTCATAGTATAATCTGATATATGTAAGTAATAACAGTTAAACATTAAATAACTATTTTTACAAATAAATTTTTAATCATAATTATATACATATCATTTAATTTATTGTCAATTCATTAAAAATGACAAATAGGTAGGTTTTATTATTTAGATTATGCCATCTATAATTTTGTTCCTTTTTGAGTCTTTAATGTCTATTTTTTTTTAAATTATTATTGACCTGGTTATATTAGAAATGTACCTGTTTTCATATATTTTCTGCCCACTGTCGTATCCTACTAAATCTACTAATATTATAAACATGAAAGTTTGTGAGTATGTTTGTTATGAGTATGGATGTTTGGTTTTTTTTCACGCAAAATCTACTGAACGGATTGAGATGAAACTTTGCAATAATAATGCTTGTACATCAGAATAACACATAGGCTATAATTAATTAAGATATCGTCTGACACAAAGTTCGTCGGGTGAGCTAGTACCAAATATGCGAAGAAAAATTATATAAACTACTCTGAACAGCTGTTTCTTTTTTTTTTAATTTCGGGCTGGCCCCGTATTTAAAGTTGTTCATAATGAATATAATGATGGTCTTATTCACCCCCTTTCGGCCTAGTACATTGCTGATAACCTTGTATAATCAGTTATTTTATGTATACCTTTAATGTCAATTCCTAAAAAATCCTACAAAAATGCCATAGGGTTGCTATTAATTTGAACCACTTACAGATAGTGGCGTACCTATTAATTATTTATTTATTTATTTATTTATTTATTTATCAATTGCTTGCCGCATTCACAGCGTACGCCAAGGCATGCGACAAGCTAGCTATTTATACTACAATTTCAACAATTTCAACATGCTACATTAAACAATTCAAAGAATAAAATAAACATACAAAAATAAAAACAATTAAATCAGGTCAATAGTGATAAAATGTCAAAGTCAAATAAAAATAATTAATCTTTTGATCATTATTGATCTTTTGGGCACACTATACTGTTGTAAGAGTTCCATGACTTATCATTTATATCTGAAAATACCCCATCACACGTTATCTCAAGGCAATAAACTATAGATGGCATAACCATTCGATAAAATAAACTTATCAAGTGTGACCCACAAATAATGGTTAAAATTCATTAAAAACAACCAAAAACCCGTATAAAAACAGAAAGAAAATAATACAAAAAATGTTGAACACTTAGTGCCTCTGAAATAGTACAGTCAATTCATCAGAAAATGACGTTTGCATAGGCCGGCTGGCTAGCCCTGCCCCCGACCGCCTAAGCAATAGCAATCGTAATAGCAATCGCTTATGACTTCATTTTAGTCATTTGGCACCGCCTATGTGACGTTAGCCATCAATTGCTTTGCGCGGATTGCGAAAGCAATCGTTGAATGAACAACTTTGATGGCTAATGTCACATAGGCGGTGCCAAATGACCAAAATAAAGTCATAAACGATTGCTATTGCTTAGGCGGTCGGGGGGCGGGTCAGATTTTCGAAGGCCTTTGATATGGCTAAAATGTAAGCGACCGGAACCTCTATCGTCTAATAAATAGACTATACTATTTTTATATGCTAAAATAATATATAAAAACATTCATTTTTACCAGTTTGTAATTTAACAATGCTAAATAAAAAGGCACTTGCCCATTCCATTAAAAACTAGTAGATTCCCAGAGGTCAAGACTACGCTTAAAAAAAAAACAAACCGTCCCTCATACCATAGACAATAATACTTTTTGTCTATGCTCATACTAAAGCGGCCCGTAGCTTGGGCAGCAACCAATCACAGGTTTGATGTCAACGATTCGGCCTCTGTCATTGGCTGACTAAAACAAGACTTGTGATTGGTTTATTCAAAACAAAGACTTGTGATTGGTTGCTGGCTAAGTCGCAACGGACACTTTAGTGTAACGCATTATTAATGTGAAGAAAACCAGCTATGTACAAATACTTACACTAAGCATCTAGCAACACCAATTATTTTTACACATACGAGTAGATAAATCTTTTATCATACATTAGTGAGTAGAATAAGTTCAAGCGATTCGAAATTTGAAGCGTTACTAAGTAAAACACCGTAATATACAATAAAACATTGCTTACGGTTAAGTTAAAATAAATTGTGTATCCTAAGTTATGATTAAAACATAATGTTGTTTTGTGTCTTCCCGCCGCCTTTAATGGGTTAACTTCACTTTTGTTGGGAAGTGAGCCTTCTGTAAAAATACCATAGACAGTAGATTTGGCTACTTTCTATGGTATTTGACTTGTGATTTTAATTTTTTTTCTAGAACACATTGATTTCAAATTTTAAACGAGTATTGACTTTCAATTTTTCTAGAAAGTATTGATTCTTCTTTTTGCAATGGGCAGTCGTCCACCCCAGAAAATAGAAAGTATTGACTTTCAATGTTTATAGGGTATATTCAGAAGTATTAATTTCAGATTTATTTTAGATTATTTTATTACTTATGTATTGGATGATTATTATTTTTGTTTTTACAATTTAGTATTTGACAATTTATTTAACTTTGCAAATTTTTATATTAAAGGAATTTTAAAATAATATGTATATGTAGTGTATCAGTCTATGGCAGCCATATCACAAGCTTGGCTTAGTTTGGGGTCAGACCGTTTAGAAGATGTCCAATAATATTTATTTATTGGAATATCTTTCTAAAAGAATATAATATCACGGTGTTTTACTTAGTCTTGTCATAGATATCGTAGGAAGCTTGAAGCGGACAGCGTTACATAGGGTATGACTCGGGTCCCCCATTTTTTAGGAAGCCCATTTTAATTTTAAACAGTTTTATTAGCTCAATAAGAAATAATATATCTTTCCATTTTTGTATTTGGCTGTAACGCCCCTGTGAAAAATTAGATAACTATTTGGAATTCATAAAGAATTATCAACTTAACACACTAAGTTATTATTTAAATTGTCTTAAAAATATATTTACTAAAACACAAATGAATATTTTTAAAAGGCCGGATTTTTCTATTACGAGTAAAATTATACTAGCACTGGGGCTTAATTTAAGAGCGTTGTCCGGCATTACGCGCTTTTTACTTGCATATTCGATATACGCGATATTTCTTTAAGCGATAGACATTTTATACGTATTTCATTGTCTAGGTCGCAGTTTTTATGACTTAGACCTAGCATCAGACTAATCATTTTTATTACCAACTTTTACTATGAATTGAGTTCGTTGGTAATAAAAAAGTTTAATAGAGAAACAAATCAACTTTTCTATAATTCTGCTGAAAGTCAATAACTTCCTGTCAAAACAATAACAGTTGATTAAATATTTACTTTACAACAGTAAAATCGTCGCTTTGATGGTGAACAGAGGTCCACCCACATTTTAGTTAAATTAGTTACAAAGATAATTATCACCGAAATTAAGCAACGTTCCGCACGGGCAGTATTTGGATGGGTGACCGCGGGTGGCATTTTCCAACTGAGCGCTACCGTGGCTCGGATGACACGTTAAATTGTAGGTCCCGGTTGTTTTAACCGTTTAGCCATGTCAGAGGCCTTCAGGCGGCCTAAAAACTCTGACACCTGGGCTAGCCACCCGGCCTATACGAACTTACTTACTTTTTACCAATTATTATATTCAAACGGGTATTCAAAAAGGATATTTTCCTTATACGACTCAATTTTCATCAAAATCGGACCAATGGTTTAGAAGATGTTATAAAAAATATATTTTGTAGTTGACCCTTGTCCCTTAATTGGCCATTATCTCAAAACTTGATTTTGTGGGTTAGCTCTCTTCACCACCAAAGCGACGAAATAATAAACATACTAAAACCTTTTGTACAGGTTTGAGTTATTATAATCACGAATCATATAAAAAAATCGAACGTGCAAGCAAAGAGCACGCGATAAGCAGTTTATCTCTCTTACCACGATTACGAAAAAAAAAAAAATTTTTTTAGTGTTACCATATCCATTTTACATTATTAAAGATAACATCAATGTCTTTTTAGTTTTAAACCCGTACATCTACGTATTTCTTACTTTCACGCTTCTTTTTTGAACAAATTTTAATTATTTTTAATTTATTTATTGTGCTACAACTCTGTGCCAATGGCTTAACCGATTAGTATTTAATTGACGAGAATATATAGATCGTACACGAGTATACATAATTATAGGTAAGTACAGCAAAATATTTTAAACTTACAAACCAATAGCACACAAACACCACTTAATTGTGACCAAAATTAATTAATAAAACAAATAACACTTAAAGACACAGAATGTTGCCACATTCAATTATATAAGTATATCACAATAATATAACATAAATAAAAAATAGTAATCAATATAGTAATTTTACTAGACATAAAGAAAAAAGACCCATTGTTCTAGATTTTTTTTTAAATTTGACTACATTAATATAGCTGATAAAAAGCACCCGGATATTTTTTTCTGGCATCAGGCCATTTTCGAACTTAGCGCCCTTTTCGGTCTTGGGCCACTTTCCTTCACAGGGCCACAAATCGTCACTGGGCCATTTCCTACAATTGGGCTACAATCCGTGTCAAGAGTACATCATATTCTATATTATGTCAAAAGACCACGTCTTATACACAATAAGATAATCTGTTAAAATATTTACACATCAGGGTTACTATACTACAATATCTTAGGTATTGCCATTTAAATCTTTAAATAATCATACCAACTTTTTTTTTATTTACGGGACAATTTAGTAGCCAACTGCACGTAGCAGCAGACTACAGTGTTGTCCTCGTCAAGTGACGTTTAAGCGTCAGGGCAGGCTTTTCGGTAGACTACATGTCGTTAGCTACTGAGGAATGTCGAGGCGACACTGTAGTTTGCTGCTACCGTGTACAATCGGCTGATGACTGGGTTAAAAAATCGTTATTATAATTAGTCCGTGAATAGGCTATTTGACTAGTTTTTGGAAATCGTTTTAAATTATTCGTTAGTACATAATTAGCACACTACATTTATATTTACGAAAGATCTACTGTATTAAAAATGAAATTCAAGTGTTAAAGAAATACATATTCAAGATCCCGCCAAAACGACATTCTGCAATGGCGCTGGTCTGTGACGTCACACACTAGTAAATAACGTTAGTTAGTAGCTAGTTTACATCTGAAAATTGACAAAAAAATCTTTATAAGTAACTTACAGATCCAATAATATTACTCCGAAAACACAAAACACAAATTACACAAACAACAGTCAATCGAGAAATTCTCGTTTACTAGCATGTGACGCTACTAGAGTTGCCACCCATCTTAGAGCGTTTTCGTCATAGATAAAATATCAAAAAAATATCGTATTTTGTTTCGTGTAATTTGCGAAAAGTATACATATTTTAGTTTAAATAAAGTGAAATATGTCTCTTTCAGGCTATTATCTGTAAGGATTGCCACAATCAATAGTATATTTTCAATGTTGTCAAATAGCCTATTATATTATCAAAAAATATTGGACACACGACAAAGATAAACCTTGTCAAAGTTTGGGAGTGGGGGTCGTGACGTCACCTCTTACAGAAGTCTATACATTTGTATGGCACTTGTGACGTCACGCGGAACTTTGACGGACAATATCTTCATCAATTTTTGTTTCATTGACAAAATAAAAAAACACGTGCCTAATATTTTTTAATAGTCTATCTAACGGACTAATTATATTTTATTAGTCACCATGACTGTCGTACCTTCACAGTAATTTTACAATGTGTTTAGGAAAGATGTTGTAATAATGTAAACACAGATGGAGTGCATCATAATGAAGAATGTTTACTATGAGATCAACTCTAAAATCGCGAAATGATTCAACTGCTTCTCAAAATTGTTTGATAATCTTCGACAAAATATGTGAGAAAGTTTTTTTTTTCGCGAACCCCTGAAGTTGTCATTGGGCTAGTTGACAATTTTTTGATGTCCTTTTGTAACTGCTAACCATAAACGGAGCCAATTAACGAAAACGAAAATAAAATCAACTTAGAGATGAAGAAGTTACAAGCATTTTTGACCGACGAACCACCGGAGGAGGTACTATACAATTCGACGCGTATATATATTTTACGTACGTATATTTCTTTTTATGTATAACCACGCATAACTTTTTTCATAGTAGTCCGATTTCAATAATTCTTTTTTTTTATTGGAAAGAGTATACTTCGAAATTGGTCCCATTTAAATTTTATCGAAATCGGCTGAACCATTTTTGATAAATCAACAATAATGTGAAAAATGCTACATCGATCTGTGCATAATATTTGCGTTCTAGCGATGCGCCCCGGCTTCGCACAGGTGTATTATACATATAAACATTTCTCTTGAATTACTCTATCTATTAAAACAAACTGCTTCAAAATCCGTTGCGTAGTTTTAAAGATATAAGCATACATGGGGACAGACAGCGGCAAGAGACTTTGTTTTATACTATATGATTCTGTACACAGGTGAAGTCTGTCATGCCATTTTTTGCAACAAAAAATTATATTTTCTTGCTAGACAAAGAGCGCACTATGGTAGAATATGACGTCACTGTCCGTAAGTGTCCTACATGTGCCATACTATGTTATGCTTTGTGGGAAAGGGACAAGGCATCCCCTCTTAATCCCTACCAAAATCTTTACAAGCTTATATCTCTGAACTGGATTAGCCAATTTTAATTATTTTTACAGTTTACGAATCATAATTTATTGCAGAATTCAGTAATCCTAATTTAAATAATTCAATACTAGTCAACTACCCTATTATGATGTCCCTCATGTGTAGTTACAACCCGGTCAGAATATCTGTGCACCTCGCTGGAATGCGGCGCCTCTCCCGCTTCCCCTGTCACCTCTCCGCGCACTCCCCGGTGCGACAGTACGGTTAGCATCTTTGTTGCCGATACACGTCCCGATAATTTTGATATTTTCGCTTTGTTGTTGTTTTGTTTTTTAATATTTATTGTTAAGTTTAGACTATATGACGTCACGAGGTCAGGTGCACAGATATTGTGACCGGGTTGTACATTATTACACGTGTCGTAAACATATTGTATGTTGCGTGAATACTACGTAAGACCGAAAAGAAAACCCTAAGATATTGTAGCAGAAAGATAATACCGACTGATATCTATCTATATATCTGAGATCTAAGGATATCTAGCTGCCAAACAAATATAGTTATTGTCTTCACTGAAATAAGGTCGAATCATGTTCAAATTTTACTATAAAAAAAGCACCACCAATTAGTAGTAGTAGTAAAGTTACTTCAGTTAGCAACAAAAACGCTTAATTTTTTATTTCATTTGCGATGAGGAACGTACCTATTTGCAACCTTAAATCACTAAACACAAAGTTCATAGTTGTTTGACAGAGAATTACCCACTAGACTTGCACCAGTCAAATTAAGTTATGTCAAAAAATCCCAAAAGGACATATTAGCAACAAAAGAATACAATACAATTAATAATTTTCGTAATGGAAACATTTCACAGCCACATTACCGACATTTTATACAAAACAAAACATTTTTGTATCTAAGATACTAAGTTAGTTCATTAAAAAGAAAACTTAACAAAAAAGTTGCAATATAACACATGATTCATTCGAATACTTTTCAATAGAAAAAAAATATGATGTCGATTTTAGAAGTTGTTGTAATACTAAAAATATTGCCGTCCCTTTCATTGCTTTTCAAAAGACGAAGACAGCAATATTTTTGATATTTTACAGCTAATACTTGAAATCTACATCGAATTCGAAGGAAAATAATACAAGGTAATATTTTAGTCTGTGCAAAATATAAAATATATTTTCTGGGCATAACTATACTGGGTTATCTGCTTCCCGTGTACTAACTCGAAAGGAGGAAATTAAGGCCATCATTATTAACAACATTTTTTTTGTATATTCGTCAGTCTTCTCCTCCAACACAAGTCAGAGACGTTAGGAACAAGCACTTTTACATCATCTTGCGATTGATGCAAATTTGCTATGATATAGGTCGAGCAACACAATATTTTAACATCTTTTACTATAGAGCCAACCTCAAATCTATGTTTTGAATAAATATTTAGCGTATTTCCGCTATCTTGTTGTAGGCAAATAAGTTTAACGGCATTAAGTGCATTAAGGACATTTATATATATATAAAAAAAATTACAAACAATTACTAATATTACAATAATTATACATTTAAAAACATAATTTTACAAAATAGATAAAATAATAATAAACATCACTTACTTTCACTACACTCTATTATATATTTTTAAAATATTATATTGATAATCCGTTAATAACAACTAAATATTATAAAAATCTTATTTTTAAACATTGTATTTTATATTTTAATAATTATGGTAATATTAGTAATTGTTTGTAATTTTTTTTATATAAATGTCCTTAATGCACTTAATGCCCTTAAACTTATTTGCCTACAACAAGATAGCGGAAATACATTAAATATTTATTCAAAACAATGATTTGAAGATGAATTTCCGCAAAGTAACGCCTGATTCAATCAACTGTATATGGCCAACCTATTAAAAAAATAAACAGCTGTCCCATACAAAATTGTAACTCGAAATCGAGAAAATGTAGAACAGCAGATTTTTTTTCGAGATCCGGGTTGGCTCCATAGTAACAGTTGTTCACAACGATAGTCTGAATTACCTCCTTTCGGTTTAGTACACCGGTTATGAATAACCCTGTATACGTTGCAATTTCATTTTGCCAAAGAACATGTATGCAATGACAGAGTAGAATTGTGTTTTTTTCCTTCGTCTTCCTCAAAACTAGCAGTTTTATTCAATAGCAGTATAAATATACTGTGTTCATATTTATTTTATCAGCTTTTAGATAGTGAAACCATTTAGTTGCCAGCTTATCATTTTTAAACCATTTTTTTATATTTTGCACGAGACTTACTAAATAAGAATAATAATAAAAATATTATAAGGCTAAGGGCTCGAGCACACCAAGGCAGCGTGAAATTAGACTGAGTTGAAACCTAGTATTTCAAGAACCTTCCCAGAATTATATTTTTTATTATACCATCGACATTATATCAAAAATCTCGTCAATATTTCCCCATTTGTTTAAAAAGCTACGATTTAAAATCAATCAACGCAATAAAAGCAATTTCTAAAATTAAGTCAGTTCATATAGGCCGGGTGGCTAGACTTGGTGTCAGAGTTTTTAAGTTTTTTTCTTAAACTAGCTGACCCGATGAACTTCTACTGACCATCAACTGTCAGTGACCACTTTAACATGCGGGAACATTTTGTATGGGAAAAATAAATTCACGTTTTTACTATTGTATTTTCTCACCGTTCAAAACTTCCGTTAACTTTTACAGATATTTCAAAATCAAAATTAGCCGAATTGGTTCAGCCGTTCTCGAGTTTTAGCGAGAGTAGTCTCGCTAAAACTAGATTCATTTATTATAACATACAATAAGATTGAAACACAGACTAACTCAGTCTACTAACACAAACCTTTGGAGTTCGCGCCACAAGATTCCATAATAACTACGGAATCCTAAAATAATACTCACATAGCTACTTTAGCGACCAAATTTTATTAAAGGATTGAACACACGGTCTTTAGACGGCGGAATTAAAAAAAATATTTCCGGTCGACGGACGATTCCAGGATATCATTGAATTCATCACTATGATCACCCTTCACTATGGGATCAACCCGAAAAAAATGTGGCGTGGCAGTGTCACAAACACGTGTGTTGTACGTGAATACGTTTACGTAAGCAAAATGACTTCAAAATGGCGGCGCTTCCTCCTCCACTCCCCGCGATGCGTCGCAGTTCTTACTTAGCGTAATGAATTATTTGATCTTTTATCTATCCAACAGTTTAATTGAATTTAGAATGGAGATGATAGAACTGTTGCAACACTAAACTGTAACCCCCGATTTTGTCATCGTTCGTTTTTTTGACTTGCCTCCCTATGTTGCAAATTTAAAGACGCATTCACATCAAAGTCAGCTTTTTCAAACAAAAAAGTTCATCAACTACCGACAAAATGTATGATGTTGAACAGGGGACCGTTTTTTGAATTTCGAACGCCTAGTAACGTATACGTAACTTTGACTGATCGTATGGAGAATCTCTATGTTGTCTATGGAAGTTTCAAGTACTTTATACAAGTTCCGTATACGAACACACCGTGCGTAGTTCAAAAATCGATACCAAGCTATATTTTTTTCTGCGAATTCTGAAGTTGGTCATATTAATGAGTATAGTAAAATCCTAGAATATATCCGTCGTTTAGAGAAACATTGTCCTTTACTTTCGACCAAATATCTAGAGTCACAGTCGCTATGTGAAAGTAATAAAAAAATGTCCGAGCGCCGTCATACATACCGACTTAGATATTTACATTAAATAAATCACCATGACCCGTTTTCTCAAATCTCGATATTATGTCACCTAATTAGTGCTTATAGCACTTTAGCATCGGCCGGCGTTGTACTCGGCTTGCAATCGCCGTACGACTAACTAAAAAGCCTGCCCACTACGTAGCTTGGGCAGGGTTTTGGCTCGGACACTTTTTTTTGCACGTTTGGGACTATAGATAATCGCTCCAAGTCCTTTACTATTTAATTGCCTTCGTTTATTCGACAGTGGTTTACAGATCGTGTGTTAATGCCTTAACATTTCCTCTCACCCTATTTAATTCAATTAAAAACATTATACCACTTAGAAAGTTTTGAAGTAAGCGATTTTTGACCTTAGTACCCTAGTCTTATGAGACATAACAGTATATTAGGAGCACACATACATCTATACTAAATACATAAAATTTCACAATTTTCAAACTTGAAATTCTAATTTTGTGAGTTTATTATTGTTGCCTTGTCTTTATTCTAAAGACATAAAACCAATAGTCCCAGCTGACAGTGCAACAGATCAGATATTAGTTACTATAGGCCGAATCATATAAGTTGGCGGATGTGAAGTTAGCTACAAGCTGCGCAATATCTGATCCTTAAAGCTCACATAAAGGCTCCATCAAACACAGGCGGTACGAGCGGTAGAGCGGTACGAGCGGTACGAGCGGTAAAGGGCGGTACGGCAGTACCGCGACCGGACCTGTGTGAGCCCTTCTTATATAACCAGTACAATACAGATGCCCGCCCGTCTGCTATACCGCTCGTACCGCCTCTGTGTAAAGGAGCCTTAAAGCGGCACGCTGATTGGATTATTTGACGATGGTATTTAATGGTATAACCATTATACATATAACATTTAACCAAATCGTGCAAGTTCCTTATTGAAGTCTTTGTTAACATTTTTCTTCAAACGTCATAAATATCTAGCCATGTGATTGTATATAGTATAGATGTACGTGCGGTAACGAAGGCTGACGTTGCATAGTGCAAGCTGCGCTATGTATGGCAAGCGAAGCGACACAACCGACTAGCAGAGCACCTCGCGCTGGACTCCGCGCTGGAATTATAAAAACATACGCTCAAATACAAGTACTAAACTGAAATACACTCACGCACGCACGCACGCACGCACACACACACACACACACACACACACACACACACACACACACACACACACACACACCACACCAACTGGAACACAAGCGCGGACTTTCGGGTTTTCACAGCACTGCCTTTCAATCAACTCGATAACAAATTAGGAGTAGATTAGTGAGGTACATTTTCGGTGAAGCCAGCCTGACGCGCCCTCAAAACCTTCCCACACATCCCATCCATAACCTCATTACTTATTACCATCATATCATCAACATACACTCACATAATATACAGGTGCGCACGGTCAGCAGATTCTCGCTGAAGCCAGCCTCGTGCACGCTCCAATCCTTCTTACACAACCATCCACGACCCCATTACTTTACTACAACCATATCATCATAATCTACTCACACATACAAGCGGGCGCAGTCACCAGATCCTGGGCGCGACATTTTCACTAAAACCGGCCTGGTGTACCCTCTAATCCTTCCCATACAACCATCTAAGATCTCTTTACTTCCATATCATCCACATATACAGGCGGGCGCGGTCACCAGATCTTAGGCGCGACATTTTCGCTATAAACAGCCTGCTGCGCCCTCCAACCCTCCCCACACAACCATCCACGACATTCCTTCACTACCACCATATCATCGACATATTTATACTCACATATACAGGCGGGCACGGTCACCAGATCTTAGGCGCGACATTTTCGCTATAAACAGCCTGCTGCGCCCTCCAACCCTCCCCACACAACCACTCACGACATTCCTTCACTACCACCATATCATCGACATATTATCATACTCACATATACAGGCGGGCGCGGTCACCAGATCCTGGGCGCGATATTTTCACTGAAGCCTGCCTCGCGCGCCTTCCAGTATTCCCCGCTGAATACCCACGTCTCTTCACCCTCTTCTACCGCTTTACTGTAATTACACCATCATGAATAAGCAAAATTCATTAATTTCGGGGGAGTGCAAACCGCACCCTTCATGTTTGAGACCTCAAAACGCTTTGGCGAAAGTTTAACTTACGTGGCGGTATACTTTGATATTGCATGTATTCTTCTGAAGTAAACTTTCATATCGCTTATATATAGCGTGGTGGATATGGGCGATCACCCTTCGTGGGTAGGCCCACGTCCTGCAGTGGACTATTAAAAAGGCTGGTACAGTACAATAAACTTTGATATATTTTAAGATCATTCCGTTCCATGCATGGGTTGCCTGGAAGGGATCGCTTCCAGCGATAAGGCCGCCTTGAGCTACACTAATAAGTTTTTCATGTATTACTGTTCATCTTATATTTACTGTGTACAATAAAGTGTTTTCATCACATCTATTCGAAAAGGACTACTTGGTTCGCCTTTAAGTGCGCCCAAAAGAGGTGTTTTCTATATGGAACTTTATAAGTGCGACGGAATTATCTTTGCCGCGCACTTTTTGAATTTGGAACAAATAAGTGCGACGGAATAATCTTTGACGCGCACTTTTTGAATTTGGAACAAATAAGTGCGACGGAATAATCTTTGACGCGCACTTTTTGAATTTGGAACAAATAAGTGCGACGGAATAATCTTTGACGCGCACTTTTTGAATTTGGAACAAATAAGTGCGACGGAATAATCTTTGACGCGCACTTTTTGAATTTGGAACAAATAAGTGCGACGGAATAATCTTTGACGCGCACTTTTTGAATTTGGGACAAATAAGTGCGACGGAATAATCTTTGACGCGCACTTTTTGAATTTGGAACAAATAAGTGCGACGGAATAATCTTTGACGCGCACTTTTTGAATTTGGAACAAATAAGTGCGACGGAATAATCTTTGACGCGCACTTTTTGAATTTGGAAGTATTTGTAATGTTAGTGTTCAGCGCCAAGAAAATGAATGACAAGAATGTAAATATAATTTTCATTTGTTTAATTATTAGATACCATTTAATTTCAATTTAGTTGTTACTCTACATTTTATTAAATAATAATATAGTATAATATGAAGCGCCTTTTGTTTTCTCATAGAGGTGATGAAAAGTAGAGTGTACCACTCGGGCGCAAAATATATTTTTGTCTCGGGCGACGTACTTTGAATCCCTCGCTACGTTCAGGATTCTACCAAAGAATCCAGAGCGAAGTGTCGCTCTGGATTCAATAAAGCGCCCTCGCCGTAAAAATATTATTTTGCTCCCATATGATACAATCTACTATTTCTATTCTATTCTACTTTCATATCGCCTGATCTGATTCAAGGGTCCGGAAGACCGAAGCTCAGATGATTATATGCGTTGATTGGATATTGTCCAGCTTGTAGCTAAGTTCACATCCGGCGACTTGTATAACTCGGCCTATGCTAGGGTACAAGAGGAGGATAAAATGTAAGTAAAAAAAGTTATGAGTATGATACGTACCGGAACCAGGCGGGATGATGCGTGGGACTCTCCCTCCGGCGCTCGCGCTGCGCCTGCTCTAACGAATGCTTGTAGCTTTCTGCCGCTTCTATATCTCCCTCTTCTAATGCGCGTTGGTCGGGCCTTCAATAAATTAATCAAGCTTTTACTATAAAAGTAAATCCTACATTGTTTGGACACAATCAATCATTTTTGCTAAAAATGTCACAACCGACTCCAATCGTGTACAACATTCAAGCAGTTCGCTCGAATCGACGTATGCACACCATTTTTGATTATTTTTACATAACCAGCTCAGCCGTTCAATAAAATTTAAATAAATATTGGGGGACATGTTATATACAGGTCTCTGGCCCCAAACTAAGCCAAGCTTGTGATGTGGCTGCCAGAGACTCATATACTACACAAACAAATTTTGAATACATACTTACACAGGGCTATTTTTAAACTATTAGCATCCTTTTAAGGGCTTGTTCTGTACATCAAAACTAACAAATTTGTTCTACGACTTTTGTCAAAACTAAACAAAAAAAACAGCTGTTCTATACATTTTGTCGCGGGTGAACGATATTTTTCTATGGAACAACAAACATTTTTTTTTTTAGTTTTGACAAAAGTCATATAACAAAAGTTGATAGTTTTGACGTACAGAATAAGCCCCTGAAAGGATGCTAATTGATTAGAAATAACTCTGTATAGATAGTACCTAAATAACACCCAGACACAGAGCAAACACCTATGTTCATCACATAAATGCTTGCCCTGGGTGGGGATCATACCCACGCCTCTTAGATCCAGAAGTCAGGTCCACTAACCACTGAGCGACCGAGGCAGTCAAGCCACCGAAGCATGGGATATGGGACCACCTATAAAGTATAGTCTACCAAACCAAAAACTAGTTATCAAAATAGGTTCATAATTGGCGGAGTTATCTCGTAACATACATACAAAAAAAAAAAACAGTCCAAATAGACCTCCTATTTTAAAGTCGATTAAAAACTAAAACTTCACTCTAGAATCAATTTTGGCAATAATAAATAATAATGTTTTTTCAATAAGGCTTTGACATGGATAAATGGTCAAATTGTTGAAGAAAGAAATGAGAAGAATCTCAGCAGAAAAAAAAACCGGACAAGTGCAACTCAGGCTCGCAGAACGAGGGTTCCGTACAAATCCAGAAAATTTCATAAAATTGGGAAGTGATTTGTTAAAATCTCTATACTATAACCATCGAAAAAAAAGTTTTTTTTTTCACTTTTCTCGTCAACCATCGAAAATTACACATTGTTAAAATAATTAAAAACCTGATTTAGCATGTTCTAATGAATTTCTTTTTTAAGATACCTTACATGATAAGATTTACTCACTTTGAATTTTGAACCCATATTTTGTGAATTTTAGGTCCTAAATGTACAGTTTTCAGATTTATTCCTATATGTCTACTCTGAGACAATGCTTCTCGCCAAATTTCATAGTTCTATGTCAACGGGATGTACCCTGTAGGTATTAATTTTTGTGAGTGTCGAAATATGCGGTTTTTTACGACATAAACTCTTAACTTTTTTAAACGATAACTGAGAAGTTTTTCTTTCACACAATTGCAAGAGACCATAGATATACGTATACAGTTTAAAGGATATGGAAAAGATGCGGTTTTTGAAATCTTGCAGAAACAAAATATATACCAATAGAAAGCTTATATAATTATCTTTTCAAACACATATTTTTTAGAATTTTTTTCATCGCCATTTAATTTTTAAATGGGTTCTAAAAAAATTAGAAAAATGAACTATGTGCTACACCAAATAACTGCATTAAGCCTAAATTGAAAAAAAAACCTGACAGTGACATTATGAAACAGCAAAAGGAAATGACATTGTCAATATTGAACAACCAATAGAGGGCTGGTCACCGTGTTTTAAAAAATAAATAAATGTCAAACTCTAAAATACCAGCCCGCTTTTGGTTGTTTGAAGATTCCTGTCTGATGCTAGACTACGTAGACCTCCTCTTAGTATTACCAGTTCAGTCTAAATATTTTCTACTTAGTGAAATAAAAAAGAGATATTATAATAAAACGGCGATACACAAAAATATGTTTTTGCGTGAAATAATATTCTTAAATATGGCACTAAACATTAATAGAGCTCGCATCGCTGCCGGTTTTCAAGGACCGCCTCCCATATAAAAAGTTTACCAACTCTTTCCAACTCGATATCTTTACGCGTTCCCGAGATAAAGAGTTCAAACACAAGACGGACAGACGGACAACAAAGTGACTCATAAGGGTTCCGTTTTTTCCGTTTGAGGTACGGAACCCTAAAAAAAAGATCTCAGCTACAAAGTGGTCAAAAACAGCAGGCACTTTAGCTCACCTGAGTCTAGTGTCCGTAAACGGCAATGCCTCCCTCATACCGGGCTCCAGTTCGTTCAGCTCCATCGCGAAACGCGTGAACCCGTAGTATAATTCGTGCTCCGGGGGCATTGCGCCTGGAAATCAAATATTCCTTTAGAGGCATGAAACGGTGTTGTAGGCCGCGCCACACAAGTTGGCGGACGTGAAGTTAGCTACAAGCTACGCAATAGCCAACTTCTCATCTGCCGACTTGTGTGGCGCTAACTATAGAATAAGTTCCCCAGCAACAGTTAGGAGTTTGTTTGTTTAACTTATATTAAGTGAGTACGTGATCCATTTATTGATAAAAATAAAAAAAAACAATGGGTTAATTAGAATTTTGAATGCTATGATTTTATTTTGAGTGCTTTACACACTAGATTTTATCTCAAAGAGTTATCTTTGTGATAAGCATTTCAAAAATCCGAATCGAACGCAGGATTTGAACTTGCCCCTTCGGATCACTAGCCCGACGCTCTAACCAACTGAGCTAGCTCGCCTCCTACGCAAGCGTCAAATCTTTGAAGTGCTTACATTACACCAACTTATAGCGTTGGTGGCGCCACCTGTGATACCCGTATTAGACAGGTTATCACTCATCTAGAAGTTATTAGAACTTCTAAAGATTGACGAGAGATGGCGCACTGCTAAATCAATGTCAACGCTATAAGTTGGTGTAATATAAGCACTTCAAAGATTTGACGCTTGCGTAGGAGGCGAGCTGGCTCAGTTGGTTAGAGCGTCAGGCTAGTGATCCGAAGGAGCAGGTTCAAATCCTGCGTTCACTTCAGATTTTTGAAATGCTTATCACAAAGATAACTCTTTGAGATAAAATCTAGTGTGGAAAGCACTCAAAACAAAATCATAACATTGATTTAGCAGTGCGTCATCTCTCGTCAATCTTTAGAAGTTCTAATAACTTCTAGTTGAGTGATAACCTGTCTAATACGGGTATCACAGGTGGCGCCACCAACGCTATAAGTTGGTGTAAAATAAGCACTTCAAAAATTTTGAATGCGTTCTCTAAACCTAAATTGTCTTATAGCCATAGGCTACTACTATATATATACTTACAGCAAAAGATGTTACGACATCCATTGCTTGCGTAAATTAAATTAGAAGTTACTCTGCGCATAAATTAACCCGGTCAGGAACCTTTCAACCAGGAACATTTTTCTACAATGTAGCGTACAGTAGGTAAACGAAAAACAACAAAAAAAATTTGTTTAACATGTTGGATTTTGAAAGTTTTTTGGAGGTCCGCGGCAGTAGTCCCGGTTGCCCTCCCCTAAATCCAGCCCTGCGATTAACACTGAGCAACGCAGTGTCTTACTGCTAAATAGAGCTGCCTAGTATTGTAAATGATGACAAAAATATGTGGTCCTAAAAGGTGGTAGGGTCGGCAGCCAAACCCACCGAGGTTTTTTGGTGACGTGTGACGATTTTAATGAGGCGTTAGGTAGGGTCGCGACTGTCAGTGGATAGTAGAGCTACAGCAGCTCCACGTAGTGAGAGGGTAGGGTAGTGACGGCCGGTGGGTAGGGTGGTGCCGGTCGGAGGTATGGTAGTGACGGCCGGTGGGGGTAGTGACGGCCGGTGGGTAGGGTGGTGCCGGTCGGAGGTATGGTAGTGATGGCCGGTGGGTAGGGTAGTGACGGCCGGTGGGTAGGGTGGTGACGGTCGGAGGTATGGTAGTGACGGCCGGTGGGGGTAGTGACGGCCGGTGGGTAGGGTGGTGCCGGTCGGAGGTATGGTAGTGATGGCCGGTGGGTAGGGTAGTGACGGCCGGAGGTATGGTAGTGATGGCCGGTGGGTAGGGTAGTGACGGCCGGTGGGTAGGGTGGTGACGGTCGGATGGTATGGTATGGTATTGACCATCGATGGGTAGGGTAGTGACGGCCGGTGGGTAAGGTGATGACAGTCGGTGGGTAGTAAGCCAGTACTGACCGGGCCTCCACAGGCAGCGCGCGGCGGGCGGCTCCCCGCAGTACAGGGCTTCAGACCAGCGGCCGGCGAGTCGCAGCCGCGTACCACTACTACTTTCGGTCACCGCGCCGCGGACTTCGTGCCGTGTCGCCGACCACGAACTAGCCTGTAACAAACGATACACCAGGGTGATTGTCGATGTAAACAAGCGCGTTACGTGCCCTAAAATAAGTTTCGTTTTCTAGAATATCGAGTGTAATATATTTCTAATACTATAACTTACTCTGTTTTTATTTCATTTTAACGTCATATTTGATATGAAAATAATCTCTGAAAATAAAATAAATACTTGGCATGTTATTATAGCAATATGGAATCAGGGCAGACGTTTACGGTCTCGTCTGACATAAACATTACGTAGGTACTAGCTCTGATAAGTCACGAATTTGCTCTGATACAAACATAACTTGTTAAAGTTCAGTACGCAACCTATTTATGCACGATATAAAAATGTATCATAACTTTAATGTATTGAGATCTATGAATTTGAATAAAACCGTCATCTGAAACTCGACATATAATCTTAGAGTTTAAGAAAATACTTTACGATTTCTTACAAGCTTTTATATTGAATATTTTACTAGCTTTAATTTAGTTTCACCTGTCCCGTTGTCTGTCTGTTAGACTGTTATCTTGCAAGTCTTGCAAGATAAATTTGATCCACTTCTTGTTTACCGATTGAGCTGAAATTTTGCATACATGTGTAAATTGCGTGACAATGCAATATTATGATGACATGGTGCTGATCTGATGATGGAGCTGGAAAGTGGCCAAAGGAACTTTGCAATGAAACGACACAATCTCATCGAGTTTGGGCTCATTTGAATCGTTGATGAGTAGTTTGTCTTTCAATGGTAACCAGGGTTTGATGATGGAAGGTGGTCCTGTATTTGTACTAGGAATTCTGTAACGAAACGACGCAAACCCATCGAGTTTCGGCTCGTTTGATTCGTTTTGGCGAGTACTTGTTTAATAAAAGATTTATTTCTTGTTATTCTTGTTTTTCTGTATCTTTCTTCTTATTTATCTCACCTTGATAAAGTTGAGTTTGCACGAGATGTCGGTCCCGACGCACACGATGTGCATGTCTCCGTACTGGTCCACCCAGCGCTGCCCGCCGAACAAATTGTGCACACACGTCGTCACCTGAAGCAATAGATATTTGTTATACAAGAGCATGCCGTGGTGATCTAGTGGCAGTAATGCCCGCCTTACAATCCTGAGGTCAAGGGTTCAAATCCCGGTTTCGTACCAATGAGTTCTTTGGAATGTTTGTACGGAATTTCATACCACTGACTTTTCGGTGAAGGAAAACATCGTGAGGCAACCTGCATACGCCCGTAGAAGAAATTCGAAATCTGTCAATTGGTTGAATTTCATCATCATTTTGGTTAAATATTTATTTTTTACACAGATTGACTTGGTTTTTGACCGACAAACCACCGGAGGAGGTATCCAATTCGACGCGTATATTTTTTTTCTTCATAGTAGTCCGATTTCATCTTTTTTTATCGGAAAGAGTATACTTTGAAATTGGTCCCATTTAAATTTTATCAAAATTGGCGAAATTGGATAAATCAACAACAATGTAAAAAATGTTACATCGATCCGTGCATAACATTTGCGTTCTAGCGATGCGCCCCGGCTTCGCACAGGTGTATTATACACATAAACATTTCTCTTGAATTACTCCATCTGTTAAAACAAATTGCATCAAAATCCATTGCGTAGTTTTAAAGATATAAGCATACATGGCGATAGACAGCGGAAAGCGACTTTGTTTTATACTATGTAATGATTCTGTACAAGGGTGAAGTCAGTCATGCTATTTTTTGAAAAAAATAATTATTTGGTGTACTTATGTACTCGTAACATGTTAATACGATTCATTTATTGCCGCAAAATCAGTTTTAGTAAATCCAAGGTGAGTAGTTAGGTAACAAATTGCATAAAACCCGAAATAAGTTGAATTTCGCGCTTTGCCTCTAGCGCTCCCCGTTAAAGAGCATCTTGCACTGAAATTGACAGTACTTAAACTAGTAGTTCTGCGAACGGCAGACCTCGCAACACATCTCATTAACTGAATTTTCATAAGCCTATATCTCGACTTGCACTTGACCGTTTTGGTCCAAACTCTTAAATCTTACTCTTGCACTTGGTCTTGATGCGGGCTTCTTGCCAGAAGCACCACTGTTAGTGCATTATTTATTACTTACGAGTATATTACTTTAGTCCACATAATAATGGTTTCCAATAATGCTAGCAGCGTCAAGAGCTTTAACGTCTGAAACGGTTAATTAACGCTTAAAGATTAAACGGTTAAGCTACAAGGGCCCACAATTTAACGTGACATCCGAGCCACTTCGAGACTCAGTTGTATATATCGTCCATCAGAAAATTGATCTTGCCAATCGTTGCTTAAATTGTGACTTAGTGTGGTATGCCTATATTGATGGGTGGTGGAAAATCTATCATAAGACATCCTAGAGAGACATTAATGCAGCTAAAAATGTTCAGTTTTGGGCAGCTGCCGACTTTTACCTATCCCAGAAAAATAGAATGCACTGTTGAGTTTCCTAAGGCCCTGAGGTAATAAATTTTCTAAAATAGAATGCACTGTTGAGTTTCCTAAGGCCCTGAGGTAATAAAGTTTCTAAAATAGAATGCACTGTTGAGTTTTCTAAGGCCCTGAGGTAATAAAGTTTCTAAAATAGAATGCACTGTTGAGTTTCCTAAGGCCCTGAGGTAATAAAGTTTCTAAAATAGAATGCACTGTTCAGTTTCCTAAGGCCCTGAGGTAATAAAGTTTCTAAAATAGAATGCACTGTTGAGTTTCCTAAGGCCCTGAGGTAATAAAGTTTCTAAAATAGAATGCACTGTTGAGTATCCTAAGGCCCTGAGATAATAAAGTTTCTAAAATAGAATGCACTGTTGAGTTTCCTAAGGCCCTGAGGTAATAAAGTTTCTAAAATAGAATGCACCGTTGAGTTTCCTAAGGCCCTGAGGTAATAAATTTTCTAAAATAGAATGCACTGTTGAGTTTCCTAAGGCCCTGAGGTAATAAAGTTTCTAAAATAGAATGCACTGTTGAGTTTCCTAAGGCCCTGAGGTAATAAAGTTTCTAAAATAGAATGCACTGTTGAGTTTCCTAAGGCCCTGAGGTAATAAAGTTTCTAAAATAGAATGCACTGTTGAGTTTCCTAAGGCCCTGAGGTAATAAAGTTTCTAAAATAGAATGCACTGTTGAGTTTCCTAAGGCCCTGAGGTAATAAAGTTTCTAAAATAGAATGCACTGTTGAGTTTCCTAAGGCCCTGAGGTAATAAAGTTTCTATAGTCATCGCAATAGGCTATGAATGTTAGTATTACTTATTAATGACTTGTAATACCTTATTCCAGGTGTAATGGTCCCCGGTAGTGTTGAGCCGCACGTGCACCCTGCCAGTCGGCTGGAACTCCATGGACTTGCCCCAGAACTTGGTCTTGATGCGAGCCTCCTGCCAGAAGCACCACCGCGGGGACTCCGCGTGGCAGGCTGATATTGGCGGGTGGTGGGATACCTGTTAACATATGATAGGATTAGTAAATTCAAGTGCCAATTAGAGACCTATTGTTTTGTTTTTGTCCTTATCATCTGTTTTTTTATGTAATGTGGTTGTCTAATAAAGTGTTGCTGTTTGTTTGTTTGTTGTTTGTGGCAGTGGGCAGGGCACATAGTTCGAAGGACGGATGGTAGATGGGGCCGTAAAGTTGTCGAATGGAGACCACGGACCAGCAAGCGCAGCGTTGGACGTCCACCGACAAGGTGGACTGAGGATATAATAAAGATCGCAGGAACACGCTGGATGCAGGCCGCTTCCAACCGGCCATATTGGGAATCCATGGGGGAGGCCTATGTCCAGCAGTGGACGTGCTACAGCTGATGGATAGGATACCTAGAAGACATTCAAGCTGAACATTACTTTTCGCCAAAAATAGCAAACCGACGTCAACCGCGTACGAAATTCGAACAATTCGCACGGATCAATGTATCATAGATATAGTTATTTTCAAGGTATTGTTGATTTTTCGAAAAGGGCTCAGCCGAATTTTATATTATTTAAATAGGACAACCTCTGAAGTTTAATCTACCAAACAAAACAAAAAAATAATAATCAAAATGGATTCATAATTGGCGGAGTAATCGCGTAAATACATTAAAAAATACATAAGTCTCCGCTAGTAGAGGATTGAAAGGTTTGGAAGCCGCATGATGCGCGAATGCCGCATACGTTGACACGACGAATGCGGCTATTAAAGCCGCACACTCGACAGCTTTTATCAAGTTTTATGGGTTATACAATCATAATAAAACAGGCTAAATACATTATGAAGAACCAAAACTGTAAAGAGCTATCAACAATACCTGTTCAGGCCAGTAGATGATTGTAAGGTTTGAAATGGAAGCCACACGATGCTCGGATGCCGCATACGCCGACAAGACGAATGCGGCTATCAAAGCTGCACACTCTCTCTTGTCTAGTTTTATTATTAATACAATCATGATGACATTGGTCAAATACACCATATCAAAACTGTCAAGAGTAATCAATAATACCTGTTCAGCCAAAAATCTGAAGCCACGGTCGTCTCTAACGCATTCGTAAGTCTCCGCCAGTAGAGGGTTGAACGGTTTGGAAGCCGCACGATGCGCGGATGCCGCGTACGCGGACACGGCGAATGCGGCTATTAAAGCCGCACGCTCCACCGCGCTGCCGCAAGCCGCGGCTGAGTCGAGTAGCTCGGAGTATTCTAGTTCTTCGCATAGACGCTGGAAAGAAATAACAGTATTTATTAATGCTATTAATATTATTAATTTTAGACTTTCTCCTAATCTCTTTTTTACGGTGCATAATTTTATAAGTATTTTATTTAAAATTATGGCATAGGAAATTGTAGAAAGGTAAATAGAGGAATTCCTTTTTTTTTGTTTGATAATACAATTACGGGACTTGTAGTGTCTCACTAAGAGAAAAAAGGCTCATTCTCGAGATTTTAAGTTTTTTTTTTAAGAATAACAAAATTTTCATGAATGAAATCAGGGTTTGTTATAAGTAGTCATATTTTGAGTCTTGTATAGATCGGATTAAAGATGTGGCTTTGCGGAGATGCACATAAGGTTGTAGATCTAAGGGCAACTCGATGGACCAATTTTCTTAAGATAATATTATTATTTTTCCTATAAAGAGTCCTACTAACCTGCAGCATATTAAGAGGTTCGTTAATAGTAACCGGCATGGATATCTGAGACAGATCCTTGCCAATATTTTTATACAGAAGGTTCCAGAGCGAGGGGCCGCCCTGCGCGGGCCGGGGCGCCGGCAGACGGGTGCGCCGCGTCCAACACGACGCCGGGCGCTCCGCCCCGGTCGCGTTGTGACGGAGCGTCACTTGTTCCGCTGATAACACTGTCGAAAATATGAAAAAATAAGGGATGATTTATATTAGACCTAGCCGTGTCCGAGACGGCCCGTGTACGTGGCCTGGACGGGGCACGGATTGAAACTTTCCATAATTTTTGTATAATATACCGTCTGTGTCCGGACGGGACACGTCCGGGCCCCGACAGGAGACAGACGGTACGCTAAGCTTATGTTGAGAAATGAACTGCTGATGTAATAATGATGATGCTTTTATTATATCGTGATGGATATGGATAAGCGTAGACTCTAAATTAGACTACAGATATTTTAATTTTTAGACCACCTAAAATAATGCGATCTGGTTTCTGGTCTCAATTACGCCTGAAACAGTCACAGTACATGTGACGCTATCACGGGCCAAAGTTATTCAAACTCCCTGACACTATCAAAAATATCTAATCTGGCGGATTCCTTCTCGTTCAGCTGAGGGAAACCTGTCGCTATGGCAGTCCATCAATCCAACCCAACTCACCATAAATTCTCTTCCTACAAAGGTCTAGATCTAAACGTGTAGGGGGATCGCCACTCAAGTCGGTGGATGAGAAGTTAGCCGCAGATGACATTTCGCCGTGATTCGCTAATTATTGCGCATGTGTGCACAATAAATAAATATTTTGGGACATCTTACACACAGTCACTGACCCCAAACTAAGCAAAGCTTGTGATATGGCTGCCAGAGACTGATATACTACATATACATATTTTTAAATACATACTTATATAGATAGTAATTAAATAACACCCAGACACAGAGTAAACACTTATGTTCATCACATAAATATTTGGGGGTGGGGATCGAACCCACGTCTCTTTGATCCAATGCCTACGCAAGTAGCGAAGTAGTGAGCTCGGGCGTAGGTAGCGCACGGAATGCATGAAAATGGCGGGCGGGTGTGATCTCGTGCTCTGGCGTCTCGTCTCTCTGGCTCCCGCGCATACCTATATTTTGTCTTTTGCGCAGCGTTCTGCGCCTAAGTTCCTATCCGCCGACTTGTGTGGCGCGGATTATACCTAGTTATCACGACTAAACTACTCACTCGCACCATCAAAGATATCGAAACTGGCGGATATCTCTCCGTCCAGCTTTAAAAAACCAATGGCCAAGTCGGTCCATCACTCTAACTTAACCGTTCGGCCACGAGCTCGGGCTTGAGCGGCAGCGGCGACGGCGGGCTCTACGAGCGCTCGGAGCGGGCTCGTGGCGTCATTCGAACAGTTTACTACATTGGTTCTTACCGCTCGCCGCTCCGCGCCCCGCTACCGCTCATAGCGGCGAGGTCATGGCCGAGCGGTTAAAGTTTCATAAATTGTTATTTCGTATTCTTAAACTCAGTAGTGCCTTGGGTGACAAACGAACCACCGTTTCTAGTTTATCGCACGTAGTGTAGTAAATAATCTAAAAAAATCGTTGATTGCGTATTACGGTAAACATATTTTTGCAACTAGTTGCCTATGAAAGAGAGAAAACTAGTACTCAACCAGTTGCGAACATTGGTTGCATACGCAGCTGAAAACATAAATTTTCTTCCTAGAAAGGTGTATAAGTAAACATGTAGTTATTCCGACTCACTCGCACCATCAGAGTTGTCCGAGCTGGCCGATCCTTCTTCACTGCTGAGCGAGCCGGCTTCGGATGACGAGTCTCCATCCAGCTCTATTACTCCCGCCTGAAAAATATAGGTTATATTGTACCACACGTTACTGATAATGACTTTCGTGTAGTACAAGGCCTAATATATTATTTATCTACGAAATAAACAATGTAATAAATTAGATAGGATCGAATTGTATCTACATTTTATGGGTTGCCAAGTTAAATAAATAAATAAACATTAGGGGACATCTTCCACACGGTCTCTGACCCCAAACTAAGCAAAGCTGATGAATGTGATATGGCTGCCAGAGACTGATATACTACAAATACATATATTTATATAGATATTACCTAAATAACACCCAGATTTAGGGCAAACACCTATGTTCATCACATAAATGCTTGCTCTGAGTGGGGATCAAACCCATGTTTCTTTGATTCAGAAATCAGGGACATAACTACTGATCCACCGAGGCAGTCATGTGGGACAGTGACTATTAAACTTAGTAAATACTATAGAAGAATATAATATATGATGCGATAGTAAAGCGACTTCATCAAGCGATTGAGGGTTATCTGGTAATTTTCTAAGTCGAAAAACTCCGAAGATGGACTGACTGTTTTTTTTTTCACTCCATCGGAGACCAAGGAACACCTGTCCCAGTCAAACTATGCTCTGAGCGCTACAGTAAAATCTGAGCACTTTGTGTTAGATCCTGCTTCCATAGCAAATACTGTAGTTTCTCCTGCCTTTTCCTGTCATATTATAAGTGTATGATAATCTACTGAAACGTAGCGCTCGTAGGGTAGTTTGACTAGGTGTTTGTCAGCGATCACCGAAATTAATCAACGTTCCGTACGGTCAGTATTTGAGTGCGTGACCGCGGGTGGCATTTTCCAACTGAACGCTACCGTGACTTGGATAACACTTTGAATTGTAGGTCCCGGTTGTTTTAACCGTTTAGCCATGGCAGAGGCCTTCAGGTGGCCTAAAAACTCTGACACCAGAGCTAGCCACCCAGCCTATACAAACTTACTTATCTAGTGAAGGACACTGACCTCGTCCGTAGGTAGGACGTCACCATCGCCCGCTTGCGGGTCATCGTCCTCATGTTCCTCTGCGTCGAAAAACTCAGAAGCCGATACGCAAGACGAACTGTAGCTAAGCGACTGCTGGAACTGGCGGGTCACCTGGAGAAAACGCGTCAGTAAAATGATTACAGCTTGCCTTGTACCTTACCAGAGTCTAGCATCCCGCGGGCGCAACTGCAGCCTAGTGAACAACCAATCCAAAGCCCTAAATTTTAAATCAAGATTTCTAATTGGTGGACGACTAGTCCGCAGCAACAGAACGGAATTGGAATACATCTACGTTGTACCGTGGTGGTAAGACAGAAGCGTCCCACAGATAACCGGGGCCGCTTCTGTCTTTCCACCACGGTACAACGTAGATGTATTCCAATCCCGAGTAACTAGGTATCTTCTAGGTAATCGTGCTACATCCTAGATCCCAGATCGGCTTAACATCGCATCATGCAGAATGTACACAAACGCGAATCTTAAATTAAAAAATATATAAATGCAATGACGGACACATTCAATGTATGAAGTACGAGTACAAGCGTTATTTTGAACTCTCTACGCACTCTCTCATGGATATTTTCATCCATCATCATCATCATCATCCATCAGCCAAAGGACGTCCACTGCCGGACATAGGCCTCCCCTATGGATCTCCAATAAGACCGGTTGGAAGTTATAAGAACTTCATTGGCACATGCTAAAACAGGTTTTCAATTATTTTAACAATGTGTAATTTACGAAGTGACGAGAAAAGTGAAAAAAAAAATTGTCGATGGTTATAGTACTTATAGAGATTTTAACAACTTCCCAATTTTATGAGATTTTCTGGATATGTACGGAACCCTCGATGTGCGAGCCTGACTCGCACTTGTCCGGTTTTTTCTTCATAGGAGAATAATTATTTATAGTTAAATAATTTTCACGTGTTTAGTAATAACTAATATTATTTTAGTGAGAAATACTCACGGTCTCGGAGTTGGCGACGGAGAGTATCTCGGCGATGTCGGAAGCGTCGTGTATCCGCGACAGGCGCGTGCGCAGCTCTGCGGGGAACACTTCAAATGAGGAGGGTGAAGAATAAGTCAGCTTTGTACGCGCTACGGGCCGGCAGCCTCGACATATAAAGATTTTGGCTGATTTCAGTGTGATTCATCTTAATTACTATACTCGTAAGTGTATTTTTACCTCAAAATTCTTATTTATTATAATTCAATAATATCAATTAATTAGTCTTAGAATATTCATCATCACTACATAATTTTATAGAGTCAATTTTTATGCGCCTATCCGTGTATTCGCTTAGATTATAAAAACTACACAAGAAATTGCAATGCGCTTTTTAATATATTTTATACTACACCTGCTCGGAAAGTACCTTGATACTTTATCAAATTTACGGTAGAAAGTACGTCATTGCATATCGAACAAATATGCGGCGAGAAAACGCATCTGAGCGGGAGAGAAAAGTGTATGAAAATCCATTTCTTACGTGGTTTTTCTTTTTTAATTTTGGGTAAGACTATGCGCTGGTAACCTAAATATCAAAAGCCAAAAAGTTTTTACAGTGAGTTTTTATCTCCAAATTCGCAAAATGACACTGGCCATTAGCTGTGTGTTGGATGGTGTCAAACAATTTGAAAAAAGAACATGTGAAAATTGCAGACGCCATTGGCGCCATTTTCAATTTGTGTGTTGTTTGAGGATTCAGTTTTCGTAGAAAAGTAAAATAAAACTATCAATATAAATTTCAATTAGTAAAGATTTAGTTTTTTATTTTCCTCGTAGGTGTAGTATAAAGCACTATGTATCACTCGAGAGAAAGTGCGATTCCCGATCTCGGGTGTTTTAAAGCCCTCGCCTACGGCTCGGGCTTCAAACGACACCCTCGACGGTAATCGGTCACTTTCTCCTCTCGGTGAACAATGTACTATTAAAATACTTTTTTTTCGGGAGGTTCATAACTATCCGGGAGGTTCATTTGCAAATTCGAATCCGAGTGCCGAGTAGGAGTTTTATCTATGTTCAATCGCGTTTGCGTTTTATGTATTTTCCATGAAAATGGCGCCATCTTTTGCCACGTAGAAAATTGATCTTTAAGCGACGTGTCACGTAGAGAAGAATTATTTTAAGCTATGTACGTTTTTTTTAAGATAACATAACGAGCGCCAGAAGCCGTGGTGGTCTAGAGGTAATGACACCCGCGTTACAATCGTGAGGTCGTGGGTTCAAATCCCGGTCCCATACCAATGAGTTCTTTGGGATTTATGTACGGAATTTCACACCACTGCACTGGCTTTTCGGTGAAGGAAAACTTCGTGAGGCAACCTGCATATGTCCGGAGAAGAATTTCAATGGCATATGTGATTCCATCAAGTCGCACTGGGCCAGCGTGGTGGATATGGCCCAATCACCCTTCGTGGGTACGCCTACGTCCTGCAGTGGACTATTATAAGGCTGATACAGTACAGTACAACGAGCGCCAAAACAATCGAATACAAACGCGCCAACGTCTGTGTAACACGAGTCTGTGCTCGACTCGTACGGTCAACGTGCCTTAAAATTCATACCATAAGATTTTCAAAACTCCCACTCGGCATTATATACTCAATTGAGTACGCAGTACGAGAAAAAAACTGAATTTGACACAGCATTTTCGTGCAGTCAGAATTAAATACATACAAATGAATATGAGCGATTGTGAGGGTGTTATTTTGTACAAGTTACAAGTTGCATTCACTATTATACGAGTAAATCATTCAAGTTTTGTGCTTGGTGAACTTTTAATACGGTTACATATGGGGCAGAAAGGAACGAAATATATATTGATGACGCTACCTTGTAGAGTGCTATTTAAACTTACGGTATGCTTTTGCGGATCATTTGGCCCAACTTAAGTGATTTAATTAAACCAACGTAATTACGTAGAACGCGCTGGATGCAGGCCACTTCCTACCGGCTTCATTGGAGACCGTATACAGGGTTATTTCTAATCAATTGGCATCCTTTTAGGGACTTATTCTGTACATCACTGCCTCGGTGGCTCAGTAGTTAGTGAACCTGACTTCTGGATCACAGAGGCGTGGGTTCGATCCCCACCCAGGGCAATCATTTATGTGATGAACATAGGTTATTGCTGTGTCTGGGTGTTATTTAGGTATTATCTATATAAGTATGTATTTAAAATATGTATATGTAGTATATCAGTCTCTGGCAGCCATATCACAAGCTTTGCTTAGTTTGGGGTCAGAGACCGTGTCTAAGATATTTATTTAGTCCCCCAATATTTATTATTATTTGTGTACATATTTATTTATAGACTTAAATTTAAGTTTTTTTACAATATTTATATAATAAAAAATAAAATACTATAAAAAAACCTAAACCTAGAGTGCCGCCGGCAGCGGGGCGAGGCCCAAGCTACCGGTGGTTGGGTCTACAGAGAGAGGAACCTCCTGACAATGCGCGCTGTGTCCAGGACGACCGCCTTCTGTATCTGACCCTTGACCCAACCGTCTAGCGAGAGCCTCTTAAGATGGTGGTCGAGACTTTTCGCTATTAAGCCGTTTACCGAAACGACTATCGGGACAATGATCGTAGAGTCCACATCCCACATGGCGGTAACCTCGTGAGCCAAGTCAAGGTACTTGCTGAGCTTGTCCTTCTCGGCCTTCACGAGGTTCTCGTCATGTGGGATGGTGACGTCGACGAGCACTGCCCGGCGTTGGGACCGGTCGACCACCACGATATCAGGCCTATTGGCGACAATAGTCCTGTCCGTGATGATAGAGCGGTCCCAGTAGAGCAACGCACGACCATTTTCGAGAACTGGCGCCGGTGCGTACTTATAGTACGGCACCTCAGACTCGACAAGGCCGTATCGAAGAGCAAGTTGCTGATGGATGATCCTGGCTACTTGGTTATGCCTGTGCAAGTACTCGCCGTTGGCAAGATGAGAACAACCGGAAGTAATATGCCTGAGTGACTCTCCGGGACGGTGGCATGCCCGACAAATGTCGACCGTACCGTCCTTCAGGATATACTTCCGGTAGTTGTTCGTCAAGACAACTTCGTCCGCAATTGCACAGGCAAAACCTTCGGTTTCCCCAAAGAGGTCACCGAAGCGCAGCCAGGCCACCGACGCGAGCAGGTCCACATCGGGTCCTGTTAGGGCCCGATAGAACCGCCCGTGCAGCTCCTTGCTCCTCCATACCGCCTTGCGATCATCAGTGCTGAGCACCGATGGCCTGCGCCAGTTCTCCTTCGCCAGGGAGAGCGGGGTGAGGCCTCTGTCAACTGCCACCACATCGCAATGCATTCCACGCCCGCTGTTTCGGAAATAGTCCCGAAGACTGTATACTTCGCGGTTGTGGAGGTCTTTGGCATTTAAAAAGCCTCGGCCACCACACTTCCGCGGAATGTACAGTCTCATGACAGACGAGCGCGGGTGTAGCATGCGATGCAAAGTGAGCAGTCGACGGACCCTCCTATCCAGGGCGTCCAGCTCAGTCTGAGTCCACCTCAGTATGCCAAAGGAGTACATCAGCAGCGGCATCACCCAACCATTGAAGGCGCGCACCTTGTTGCCGCCGGACAAAAGACTGTTAAGTACTTTTGTCAGGCGACAAAAAAAGCGCTCCTTCACCGATTTCTTGATGTCCACTGCCGGTATACCCAACGACTCTGACATACCGAGGTACTTGTAGGTCTCGGCTTCGGAGAGAGACCTGATAGTCATCGTCTCAGAAAGTTGTAGATTCGGAGAATCCACAACTTTCCCTCGCTGTACATGCATGACCGCACACTTATCTACACCGAACTCCATCCTGATGGCCCTGCTAAAAACTTCAGTGGTTTTTAGCAGCTCCACCAGGTCTTGGTATTTCGGTGCAAACAGCTTTAGATCATCCATGTACAGCAGGTGAGAGATAACTTCACCCTGTCTGCGAAGCCGATAGCCTAGCTCTGAATTCCTCAGCAAAGTGCTGAGAGGATTCAGGGCCAGGCAGAACCACAATGGACTCAGACTGTCACCCTGGAATATTCCCCGCTCAATCCTTATCAAGTCTTGCGAGCCAACGGAGCTGTCTCCACCACCTGGTTGACGAAGGACTGTGGCCCATTGCCTCATGCATGACACTAAGAATGATTTTAGAGTTGTATCGATTTTATACAACTCTAAAATCCTCTCGAGCCACGAATGAGGCACTGAGTCATAGGCCTTCTTATAGTCAATCCAGGCGGCAGAGAGGGCTCCCTTGTTCCGCCGGACTTGCTGGCTTATGGTCATGTCTATGAGGAGGAGCTCCTTAGTACCACGGGACCCAACCCTACATCCATTCTGAGCGAAAGCCAAAACGTTTTGCGCAACGACGTGCGCGTTAATTTTGATGCTCAGAATGGATGTGAGGAGCTTGTAGATGGTAGGCAAGCACGTAATGGGTCGATAGTTCTTTGCTTCCGTGGTACTACCGGACTTATGGAGCAGGAAGGTGACACCGGTGGTGAAAAAGCTAGGTAGAGAACCAACCTCAAGGGCTTCCTGGAATTGTGTGGCTAAGCGGTCATGCGAGCATCGAAACCATTTTATCCAAAAGTTGTGCAGCCCGTCTATTTATTATTATTATTATTATTATCAAAACAAACAACTTTTGTTTTCCGACTTTTGTCGAAAATATCAGCTGTTCCATACATTTTGTCGTGGATATTTTTCTATGTAACGACATTTTTTTTTTTAATTTTGTCAAAAGTCGCAAAATAAAGGTTGTTAGTTTTGATGTACGGAATAAACCCCTAAAAGGATGCTAATTGATTAGAAAAAAACATGTATATGCGTATAATTATATAAACGTGGCTAGTTTCACAAGATAAATTTATTTTCTAAGCAAATAGATTTACGTAATCATATTATTTCATATCATCATGCTTTTATTCATTAGTACAAGATTTTTAATTCGGGAGTAAGTCCACCGACTCGTTTGATGGTAAGCGATGTTGTGGTCACAGAAACGCACTCAGAAAATTATGTTAAAATGTGCAACAACACGTGCTTATACCACGGTAATGGTACCTAACAGTATTGTGACACGGCCTTGTCTTTGAAATATGTCTACATCGCCACGTGGCCACGCAGAACGTATGACGCGCTAGGGCTGCCCGCCTTCAGTATTTAATCCATCTACTTACTCTTTACCTACTTGAGTTTCTTTCTAGTTTCTATCTATTGTGATGTAAAATTATAATTTTTTTACAAAATAGAAATTAGAATTGAAAAGGAAGCGTTCTTTAAAAGTATACTAAGCGCCACACAAATCGGAGGATGAGATGTTATGCACAGAGCGCTGCGCAAAAACTGAAATATAAGTATGCGCGGGAACCAGAGAGACTAGACCGGAGCACACTCGCACGCCAACCTCATGCCTCCCGCGCGCTCCCTACGCCCGTTCTCAACACTTCGCCAGTTGCGCCACTTGTGTCGGCCAATTAGCCAATCACGGCGAAGTGTCATCTGCGGCTAACTTCTCATCCGCCGACTTGTGTGGCGCTTAGTATACCAATTTGCCTTTTTTGATGTTTTAGAATTAAAAACGTAAAGCGCTCGCTTACTATACTCTATAAAATTTAACTTGATCTCTGCGACAGTGACATTGACATAGAAGATTGACATTTTTAGAGTTGAGATAGTGGTGGGAAAAAACGATTTTTAAACAATGTTGTAATGAAATCGAATGAGTAGTTGAAGGTGAGAAATTGGATTTTATTTACTTACTATTATTTAAGATCAAGTATGTACACATGTAAATAATGTTATGATATTAATGAAACCCTCATAATAATGTAACGATAGTATTTATCGACGTTTTTCACTATTATCGATGCTAATGTAACATATAATTGGGTTTAATTTAATTACACATGTAAAAAATGTTATGATATTAAAATATACAATAAAATTAATGATAAATTAAGTTTTATTTAATATATCGTTGGTATAAACTATCGATATTTTAAATAAAACTCTATCTAAAACTCTGTGGTCACGATCATTCGTCGCCCATCACTAATTGACATGCTCATAAAGTATGACATTGACAGGTATTGTCTGTACTATTAAGAAATTCAGGACTTCATAGGCGTGATTTTTCTGACAGCTGTCGCAGAGATCAAGTTAAATTTTATAGAGTATAGTTACAAATCCACACGTTCGTTCAAAACTACGACGCGACGCGCCGCGGCTGACTAGCATACTAAGAGCATACTGAACTCTGAAGCGCGTAGGTATGATTCGCGTTCCGATCGTTTGTTTGAAGACAGAATACTGTTAGACATCATTACCGTGCTTATAATATGTAGGTATATTTCCTCAGTGAGTTGACATGCGGGTTAAGGGGGTGGTTATCGACAGAGGCGAGTGCCGGCCCGGCGCGGTCGAGTGGGACTCACCCGAGTTTTGTTGTAAGGCGGACGTGAGGTTGGTTCGTAGAGCAGCCACGACCGCCCCGCCCGGCGTCGCAGCAGCTTCTGCCGCCTCGAGCGCCGCGCGTAGGCGCCCACGCTCGCATACCTGCGAAAAAAAAAAGGTTTTATACTACACCTGCTCGGAAAGTATCTTGATACTTTATCAAATTTACGGTAGAAAGTACGTCATTGCATATCGAACAAATATGCGGCGAGAAAACGCATCTGAGCGGGAGAGAAAAGTGTATGAAAATCCATTTCTTACGTGGTTTTTCTTTTTTAATTTTGGGTAAGACTATGCGCTGGTAACCTAAATATCAAAAGCCAAAAAGTTTTTACAGTAAGTTTTTATCTCCAAGTTCGCAAAATGACACTGGCCACTAGCTGTGTGTTGGATGGTGTCAAACAATTTGAAAAAAGAACATGGAAAAAGTGTTACATTAAGCTTCACTAACTGCAACAATTTCAATATAAATTTCAATTAGTAAAGATTTAGTTTTTTATTTTCCTCGTAGGTGTAGTATAAAGCACTATGTATCACTCGAGAGAAAGTGCGATTCCCGATCTCGGGTGCTTTAAAGCCCTCGCCTACGGCTCGGGCTTCAAACGACACCCTCGACGGTAATCGGTCACTTTCTCCTCTCGGTGAACAATGTACTATTTTTAACGCGAATAAATCAGCGTTGAACCACCAACTCGCCTGATGTTAAGCAACGTTGTGGCACAGTATAACATACAGTAAAATATCTTCATACAAACGTGCCGCTCTCGGTTTGAATGTGAGCGTGCGTGTAATATATGGGGGAATAAGGTGGCGGCAGTACGGGCTGTGCAGCGCGACTGTGAGCACGTGCGTACGTTACATGACCGCTCGCGTTCGTCAACTCTCGCCGGCCACTTACCATAATATTAATTATTACGAGTATCATGACTTCAAAAAGGGGAAATAAATATTGTAGTGTTTTCGGGTGCCTTAATAACGATTTCGCGAACCCGGACTTATCATTCTTCATAGTTCCTACTGAACCAGAAATGTAAGTACCTACTTATACTTAAATCTTATTAGAAAATGTGGTATAGTATTGTTTATTTCACAGTTTATTTGCTTTATTAAGAGCGTAGCCGAGTCGCATTTTTCCATATAAATGTATTCCCAAATTTACTTCCTGAATACTATGTTTAGAGCTAAAGTTTATTTTAAGAAGTCTAGTTTTACTATAAAACAGAGGATTGAGTACGAAACATCGTTTAGGTAAACGTATTTGTCGCGTATAGTGTAATAAGGGCAATTTCACAATAATTAATATTGCAAATTACTATTGAATTTTTTTTTCTATTGTCTTATGTGTGAATAAAGGCTTTATTTTTACTAAATTTATAAATTGGTAAAATATTCAATCATAATATGCTTTTTATTGCATAAATTTAGATCAAATGCTGCTTGTTATAAAATATTAACTAAAAGTAAAAGTGACAACCCTGGGGATCAACGCAAGAGTAGGCTAATAACTCGGCGAGCAGCCTTAGATAACCTACTGTGGTTGTGGTCTAAAATGAAGCACACAGACCTAGAAGATACCTCAGATAGATCACACTCAATAGCGCGCATGTTTATTATTCCGTACTGTAGTTTTCATTTGATTTCGAAATTTCCATTGTATAATTTTTTTTCTGCATGTGTCAAACAAATAAATATTTTTTGTCTTTCTGAATTTAACTCTGTTAAAAACTTATATAATACCAGTTGTTTATTTACATTGTAATATTTTTGTTACATAACAGGAGAAGCCATAGGCTCCTGACCTACAGTCTCTGACTAGTTTGGGAGCCTTTGGAACAATGTATCTGCACATTTTTATTATTATGCCAAATAAACGATTTATGATTATGATTTATATTCACTCTGATCTTGAAAAGCTTTGGATTCTTAGGAAACAGGAAAGCAGGAAGACTTTATATAAATAATACTTAAATAAATGATTCAGTACAAATCTTAAAAAAAAAATGTGTATTACCTTGCTTAAGCTTTTCCATTATGTTATCATTAATTTAAAAAAAATTGAATATTACTTATTTTGTACCTTTTATTGTAAATTTTGCTGTAATCATTGAAAAGAATGCAACTGAATGTGTACAACGCTCAGCGAGACAGCGAATCTATGGAAACCGGCCACAGGGCGCCCAAGATACAGGCTTTGCCTAGTTTGGGGCCCGTTAGCACTACATTGTAATGTACATTTTTTAATGCTAATAAATATATTTTGTTTGTTTGTTTGTTCCCTGGCGGTACGAACAGAAATGTTGCGTCAAACCGCTTCGTACTGTTAGAACCAACATATTGCTGACTATGCAGCCCCCACTTGCCTACAGATTTACGTCAACCAATATCGGAGACTGCAATATTTTGCGTATATAAACTCACATTTTCAATCTAAATCTCCCAGTTAGTTCTCCGAAGGTTACTCTACCTCTCAGGCTACGGATCTGGTTCCTGCCCGCCGGTCCTGAGAAAGAAGTCTCCCAAAAGAAATTTCGCGCGCGGTATATTCTCCACCAAATCAATTGGTCTAGGAAAAGTGCCTAGTAGTAAAGTGTAAAGTTTTAATGTGTTAAATATAAAGTTGGACTATTAAAGTGATCATCTCGAGTAACTGAGTTGTTTTTTTTAAGGAACAAAGCTCAGTCTAACAGTACGTATCGAAGGAAAATCGACAGTGTAGGAGTGGTAATGTAGCGTCTTTCTACTTGTCCTGTAGTAAAAAGGGGATGGTAGGATAAGGTCGTATACTCGTGTAGCTCAGATACACACTCTCCAAAATGAATCTTATTGAAATGAATCCCATCCTGTGTATTATAATTTGACGTTCCTTGTCTTAAAAACTGGAATAATCCACCTAGTCGAAGCATTTTTATGTCTTTCAGCCGTCTATTACAGCGTAAACTTACCAAACTAGATACGATCCCCTTCAAGCTAGCGACCAAATCCTTTGCCAGCACAGTAAAGTCTTCCCTCAATTGATGATCAGGCGTCAGACTGGTTATAGACGCCGGTCCTTGAGCCGTGTTGAGCGTGTCAGCGCCGGGCAGCGACTGAGGACGGGCGGCGGCGCACGCTGTAACCATAGCTCGCTTTAATGTTGGCAGCACTGGTGGGGGATTACGTGCAGTTTTTTTGGAAGGTTGGCGACAGTGATGTGACGGTCACAGCGATAAGCAGAGAGGAAGATTGAATGGTGTTTTATAGAGGCAAAGAGTAACACGATGCGTTAAAGGCCGCGCCACACAAGTTGGCGGATGTGAAATTAGCTACAAACTGCGCAATAGCCAATCAATGTGCGGCTTTATGTGAGCTCCAGTCAGGACTGGATATTGCACAGCTTGTAGCTAACTTCACATCCGCCAACTTGTGAGGCGCGGCCTATACGTAACACGACCCACTAACCGGAAGATTATGTATACCAAATGTATCTTCCGGAGACTGTTACACAATAAAAGAATGCGTGTCACCATCATACCACTGTCTCCAACCGAGCAGGCAGCGTGAAGAAACTATGAGGATCGAACAGGACGGAGAAATACAAGCTGCGCAGGCGTGTAGAGGCATTTTTGTTTTACTATCTTATTTAAGGCCGATTCACACATACGGCGGGCGCGGGTCGGGCGCGGTGCGGGTCGGGAGTACGGCGTGTCTATTTGTACCTGTTTCAATGGACGACCACACACAGAACGCGCCCGCCCCGCGCCCGACCCGCGCACGCGTTCTGTGTGTGGTCGTCCATTGAAACAGGTACAAATAGACACGCCGTACTCCCGACCCGCACCGCGCCCGACCCGCGCCCGCCGTATGTGTGTTTTGGCCTTAAGTCTTAGTTATAAAATATATTTTCTTTAAGTTCTTCTGTATTACGCCAGTTGCATAGACGAATCAATATTTTGGTTGTTTTTATCATTATTATATTAGCCATTAGACGTTCACTACTGGACAAAAACCTCCAGTAAGACTGATTAGAAGGGGCTCCTACTCAATATGATGCTTATAATGCTACCACTTAACTCAGTCTTCGCCTGTGCGATACTGGGGCGCGGGGGTAGACGACAAAGGGGACTGAGACAGGTAAGGGCGGTGGGGACGCGCCGCCCGCACCTGTCTCAGTCCCCGGCGGTAGGATTATAGATCATTTGTTCAAACCTAAATCTTGAAAAAACAACGTTATATCCAAGAGTTCAGTACAGCTGCATGGCGTAGCTTGAAAAAGATTAGAGTCGTAAATAATTTTGTTTTTTTTTAGTTATGCCAAATTTGTCTAAAAACAAATACAGCGTAGTTAGTAGATATTCTTTTACGTAGGACGAAATACAACCAATTTAACAAAAAAAAAATATTTATGTATTACTAATTAAGAGCTTGAGAGTTGGGGCCATATGGTACATTACAGTAGCTAAAATGGCACAGGGCAGGGATGGGGAGCAGCATCTCTGTCGCGAAGCTACGTTTTCTGCGATCGCCACCACGCTTGCCCAGCGCGGCGATTATGGGCAAATACCCCCAATATGGCAAAAACAGATAGACCAGGCCCCCAGTCCCCAGCAGCTCCGCTAGCCCGGGGCTACGGTAGCGGCTCCGGTAACGGCGGAGAAGGGGGTGCTAAGAATCCCTGGCAGACGCCCGGCTACCACTCCCGCAAACGACAACTGGCCCTGGTAACACACAACGTGCGCACAATGAGGACTGACGAGAGGATTGCTGAGCTGGAAGAAGAGTTGAGTAGGTTGCGTTGGGATATTGTGGGGTTGTCTGAAGTCCGTAGAGAGGGAGAGGACACGATAACTCTGAAATCCGGCAACCTGCTCTACTACCGGGAAGGTGACCAGCGGTCCCAAGGTGGTGTCGGTTTTCTCGTTCATAAGTCCCTCGTTAACAACGTTATCACCATCGAAAGTGTGTCGAGCAGGGTTGTATATCTAATACTCAGAATATCCAAGAGGTATTCGCTGAAGGTCATTCAGGTATACGCACCGACCTCGTCACACCCAGATGACGAAGTGGAGACTATGTATGAAGACGTAAGTCAGGCCATACATACGTCTAAGACCCACTTTACTGTTGTTATGGGGGACTTCAACGCAAAGTTGGGCAAAAGAAGCGATGATGAGCTGAGAGTGGGGCAATTTGGATATGGACAACGGAACCCCAGGGGCCAGAGGCTGGCTGACTTTCTGGAGAGAGAGGAACTCTTCATGATGAACTCTTTCTTCCAGAAGCCGCCTCACAGGAAGTGGACCTGGATGAGCCCCGATGGTTCCACCAAAAATGAGATAGACTTCATCATGACCACTGAGAAACGGATATTTAATTATGTCTCCGTGATCCACAGAGTGAAAACCGGTAGTGATCACAGAATCGTAAGAGGCACATTGGATATTAACGTTAAACTCGAAAGGTCACGCCTGATGAAGTCTACGCTCCGGCCTACTCGTGCCCATATCCAGAACCCCGGGAGCTTTCAGCTCGAGCTCTCAAATCGCTTTGCTTGCCTGGAGAACTTTGCGTCGGTGGACGAGATTAACAACGGGCTCGTAGAAACTGTCCAGGCGGTGGGTGCTAAATTCTTTAGACCCCGTCGTACAAATAGACCTCAAAAATTTTCCGATCAAACTCTAAATCTTATGTCCGAACGACGCTTACAGAGACTGCAGTCTTCCGATGATGCAAAGTCATATAGGCAGCTCAATAGACAAATTTCAAAATCCGTGCGGCGCGACATTCGTCTCTTTAATACTAAACATATTGAAGAGACAATAGAGCAGAACAAAGGCTCCAAAGTGTTCGCGAAGAATTCGTCTATTGGGCAAAGCCAGTTGACAAAGCTGAAGAGAGAAGATGGCAGTGTAGCGTCGACCAAGGCAGAGGTATTGGAGGAGATCGAAAGGTTCTATGGACAGCTATACGCTTCGGTCGCTAAGCCTGTTAGCAGCGCGGCCAAAGATCCAAGAGCCAAGCTGACCCGACACTTTACCGAAGATATCCCGGACATCAGCCTGTACGAGATTAGAATGGCCCTGAATCAGCTTAAAAACAACAAGGCGCCGGGTGACGACGGTATCACATCAGAGCTGCTGAGAGCGGGTGGAACACCGGTACTAAAAGTCCTCCAGAAGCTTTTCAACACCGTCGTCCTCGAGGGCATCACGCCAGAAGCATGGAACAGAGGCGTGGTGGTGTTGTTTTTCAAGAAAGGTGACAGCACCTTATTGAAGAACTACAGACCCATCTCACTTCTGAGCCATGTTTATAAGCTGTTTTCAAGGGTCATTACGAACCGTCTCGAGCGCAGGCTTGATGACTTTCAGCCTTGCGAACAAGCCGGTTTCCGAAAAGGCTTTAGCACCATGGACCACATTCATACGCTGCGGCAGGTTATACAGAAGACCGAAGAGTATAATCTGCCACTTTGCTTAGCGTTTGTGGACTATGAAAAGGCCTTTGATTCGGTCGAGACATGGGCTGTGCTTGAATCTCTCCAACGATGCCGTATTGACTATCGGTACATCGAAGTATTGAAGTGCTTGTATAATAACGCCACTATGTCAGTCCGAGTACAGGAAGAGAGCTCCAAGGCGATCCCTTTAAAAAGAGGCGTAAGACAGGGAGACGTAATTTCTCCGAAACTGTTTACGACTACTTTGGAGAACGCCTTCAAGCTCCTGGAATGGAAAGGTTTCGGCATCAATATCAATGGCGAATACCTCACTCACCTTCGGTTTGCCGACGATATAGTAGTTATGGCAAAATCGATGGAAGAGCTCAGCGCGATGCTCGAAGGCCTCAATCGGGTTTCTCAACAGGTGGGTCTTAAGATGAACATGGACAAGACGAAAGTCATGTCTAATTCCCATGTTTTACCCACCCCGATTTCTGTTGGAAACTCGGTTCTTGAAGTCGTTGACTCGTACGTCTACCTAGGACAAGTAGTCCAGTTAGGTAGGTCCGACTTCAACAAAGAGGCCAATCGCCGAATCCAACTCGGCTGGGCAGCGTTCGGAAAATTGCGTAGTGTCTTCTCGTCCGACATACCTCAGTGCCTCAAGTCGAAAGTTTTCGACCAATGTGTGTTGCCAGTGATGACTTATGGCACAGAAACGTGGTCTCTCACTATGGGCCTTATTAGTAAGCTCCAAGTAGCCCAACGAGCTATGGAGAGGGCTATGCTCGGAGTCTCTCTGCGTGATCGAATCAGAAATGAGGAGATCCGTAGAAGAACCAAAGTTACCGACATAGCCCAACGGATTAGCATGTTGAAATGGCAATGGGCAGGGCACATAGCGCGGAGGACTGATGACCGGTGGAGTCGAAAAGTTCTCGAGTGGAGACCACGTACCGGCAAGCGCAGCGTAGGACGCCCACCCACAAGGTGGACAGATGACCTCATTAAGGCCGCAGGATCGCGCTGGATGCAAGCCGCTATCAACCGGTCTTATTGGAGATCCATAGGGGAGGCCTATGTCCAGCAGTGGACGTCTTTTGGCTGATGGATGGATGGATGGATGGTACATTACAGTACGTTACATTGGAGTTCAGATGCAGTATGTAAATCCACCAACCCGCACTAGGCCAGCGTGGTGGATAAGGCCCTATCACAATTCGTGGGTAGGCCTACGTCCTGCAGTGGACTATTCAAAAAGGCTGCTACAGTATAAACAATATGATATTCTAATAATGTACAATATTACTGAACAACATTAAACAAAATGACTTGTATTTATAAGATTACTTCATGCAGACCCAAAAATACAACTCAAACTCTTTGTTACAAATGTAAGTATACAAATGAATCAGAGAAATTACGACAAATGAAATCAACGTTTTTATAATGATAAATGCAGTAAGAATTCAAAATTCTAATGCCACTTGAAACATGTATTCGAAATTCAACATAATACGAGTATGTTGTATGATGATGTGTACTTTGAAAAGAATATCAATGCTAGATCAAGAAAATTATTAGAATTACAGATGACATTTAACGACTGACGAATTCTATTTCTAATTCAAGTTCTACAGAAGACTTCAAAAAACTTACATTTGGTATCATTAAATATGGCTTTACATCTCATTTACTTTGTTCCTCAAAAATTCAAATATAGACTTATGTAGCGTATCTTACTCTGTCATAAAATTCAAATATCGGCTTAGGTAGTATGTCATAATCCCTCTAAAATTAAAATATGCACTTACGTTGCGTTTAATATTCTCTCAAAAAATCAAAAATGGACTTACGTAGCGTATCATATTCTCTCAAAAATACAAATATGGACTTACGTAGCGTAACATATTCTCTCAAAAATTCAAATATGGACTTACGTAGCTCATCATATAGTCTCAAAAATTCAAATATGGACTTACGTAGCGTATCATATTCTTTCAAAAATACAAATATGGACTTACGTAGCGTATCATAATCTCTCAAGAATACAAATATGGACTTACGTAGCGTATCATAATCTCTCAGAAATACAAATATGGACTTACGTAGCGTAACATATTCTCTCAAAAATTTAAATATGGACTTACGTAGCTCATCATATTGTCTCAAAAATTCAAATATAGACTTACGTAGTGTATCATATTCTCTCAAAAATACAAATATAGACTTACGTAGCTCATCATATTGTCTCAAAAATTTAAATATGGACTTACGTAGAGTATCATATTCTCTCAAAAATTCAAATATGTACTGGCACAAAATTCTTCCAAGTGGAACCACAACGCCACCACTGTCACTTGACATATTTAATAAATTGAAACTTTTAGGCACTTATCCATTAAACTTTGATAAAACTTCAGTTCGTTCTTTGTTTTGCTTCTGTGGTTTTCTTTGCTATTGTATATGGTATGATTTATTTTCAATTCACAAACACTTTTTTTCTCAATTCCTTTTCACAAACAACTGTTCTACGAATACTTGACATATAAGTTAGCTTTTATCTTCAACAGGATAGGTTATTGCACTTTACTGTCATTACTTAAGGGCAAATGATTAGGTATAAGGAACATGACACAAATGTTGGACACTAAAATTTCCAGTCACTGTAGTAGACAAAAATCCGTCTTATTTTCACAAAGAAAAGGTTTAAAACCTCCAATTGTAAACTGCACTGAGACCGACCGAGCATTGGTCAAAACTACTTTTCACTGGCAATCCTTTACACAAATATCAATCTTATTAGTAAATAGAAAAGGTTTAATATTGCGCAAGGTTATGAGATGTACTGACACCATCTGAACAGATCAATTTCTATAAGATACGTTATCTAAGATAGTACGGAAGTTAGATAAGAATCCAAGGTGAGACAAAAGTTTATTATGTCCTTGAGCCGTTATTCGAAGCCTTTTAAACATATATATTGAGAATGCATCTTCCGTTTCCGGCCGTATTTGCGGTTGTAGTTCCCTCTGTTGGGCTAAAATGGCAACCCAGGCCGCCACGTTCCCAGGCAGCGTATAGTTCTCCTCATTGGCGTCTTAACTTCCGTGCCGTTAAGTTACGTTAACGCTGTTAGCGTTCGTCGTTATTTCAAAATCATTTCACTAAATTATTTTACTTCTATTGTTCTAAATAACTTAAATAGGTTGTAGTTTCAAAATATTTTTTCTGAAAGTGAATTAATTCAATTTGAAAAGTTATATTTCTACCTACATAATGACTGAAATAAAATATGCGGAAAATTCGTAAAGTTGTTCACGTGCTCGAGGATGAACCTAGTCGACGTCATCGTCCTGTAGCGGTACTAGGAACCGCAGGAATATTATATAACAGACCTCCACGCCGCCATCGCTGTGGGGACCACCACTTGGGCTGCAGGTGGTGACCACGTGACCGCCAAGTCGCTGAGGATGTAAGCTTCAAAAAGAGTAAGGTAGTAGAACACCTTACTGACCAGGTATGGCAAATTCAAACCTATATCTGTTGTACATACTACCCTCGGGTACAGGCAAGCACGGAGCCGCTGGTCGGTCCCAACACACCAAAATACCTCAGAGTAGAATTATTCCGGCGCCGATCTAGCAGATCGAGTCTTCTATAGAGGTGCCCGCCGAGGCGGCCCTTATAATTACAATTAATTTTGAAAATATCTGACAATTGCAAATAAATGCTGATAACTATTACTATTAAACCAGGAAAAAGTAGGGCTATTTGTTTCAATGAAAGGTATTTTATTCGGAGATTTATTGCAACATTTTAATGTTGAAAACGATTAAGTTCGGTAATAACAAACAATCTTGATTGCTACGATAAAATGACACATGTTTTTCATTTTAAGCATGAAAATATTCAAGCAATTCATTTAATTTTCGAGCGACTTGTTCTCGATGGTCTGGTATTACTTGGCGGTCACTGGAACTACCAAGACTTATTTCATAAGATACCCCCATATAGAAAAGTTTTGTTTAGTAAAAGCAAGTTCTCAGAATTCTTTTCATAAATATTAATGGGGGTACTTTAGTAAATTCTTTTCATTATCTTCCAGACAATTTGAATACTTGTAAAGGTTAGATATACACCTAGCTTATACAAACATACAATCATAACCTTCCTGCTCCGATCAGAAGGTAGTTAGTTCCATGGATATCAGGCGGCGCTAACCCTGAATCCAGTATAGAATAACTCAGCCGGTCGCCTACGGCACCGTCGATTATATTCTTTGACAATGCTCACAAACATCTAGATTTTGTGGTGCAATGTAATCATATGTGCCCATGTTGCCATATGCATTCATTTATTATGTTTTCAGCTTAATATGTATTGCTTTTTGTGGTTTTATATATGATAACATTTATTGATACCAATCTAATGATATGCGCCTTTTTTGCCATATGCATTCATTTATTACGATGTGTATTGTATTTTGTGATCATACATAAAATAACATTTAATGATTGCAGTGTAATTGGTATAACAATGTAATTATATGCGTTTTTTTTTAAGGTTTATTGTATCGCCTTTTTGTTGATGCAATGTACCTAATTACTGCGCGTTCTTGTAGCCATTTGAGTTCGATTGTGATTCACATTGCATTTGTTTGGGGTTGTTGTTGCAGTGTAATTGCTATACAATGTAGCATTCAATTATAAATTTTCAACTTGCTTTTTGCGTGAATTTTAATACTGCAACATAGTTATATGAGCCCTTGTGCCATATGCATTCAATAATACATTGCCAGGGTTGTGTTATAATGCTGTTGTGGTTAATAAAATATTAATACCACAGTAGTTTACCACGGTTCAACAATTCCAGGTAAACTTATTATAATCTTGAAATCAATTAAGTTCATTGAACCAAGCAGATGAGAAGGTAAATTTGATATAACACTGGTTTTTGCGGGTAGATTGAAGCGTTCATAAATACGGGTGAAAGAGCGCCTACCCATTTTGGTGCTAATTATAATGGGAACTGTAAAGACAGGTCTCCTTTTAAGCGCAGCCCGCCGCTAGATCTACGGCACTGCATTTACGGTCACTGTCATGAAACTGTTTCTTGACAAGTAAGTAACCGACGATAAGCAAGTCAACAAAATAAATTTTTATTACATACGAGTACATGTCTCTGAAACCAAACCCCGGTTTTTACCACGAAAAGCGATGATTCCATGCGTCCCGTTGTCCATCGGAATAAATTCAATTTTAATTTATTTCAGACACATACTGCCCATATTATTTCTTGCTTGAAATATTAAAATATTGCTTATTGTTTTATGAATCCTATATTTTGCAATTTGGATTTGCAATCGCTCTCAGAGTAATTCAATACTCGAATTTGACAGGATTTTTGTGTGTCAGTCTGTCTGAGGAGTTGAATTTTCGTATTCGAACTGCTATGTTTCATTACTATAATTATAGACTCTGGAACAAATCGCGGCTGTAGAGATGAACCAGAAGATATTCAGAATACTTTTGCAATTAATAAGAGGATGGATCAATGTTTCTTCAAACTGTTTGTACAACAAAAGCTACAGTTTCACACACCACAGAGTCAACTGTTTATATTGACCCCTTAGTAAAAATTACCACAATACCTACTTAGTGCAGTGGTATTTATGGGTTCTGTAGACAGAGCTTTGACAACAGCTGATTAAAGAGTTTTAAAGAAAAAGTATTGAACTTTGACCTGTTGGCTATTCCACAGGGTCGACCATTTTTAGTGAGAAATGTTTTTCACTCTCTAATATAATTATTATCCTTATATTTGCTTCGGATATTGTCTCTGCCTTTAAAGACAAATTTAAGTCGTGCATGCGAAAAACGTAAACCATACAAAAGAATGGCTGGTTTGATTTGCGTATCTGATACATTTTCTAGTATACACGGCTGAAAAATGCCAAAATTCTTAATTCTATCAGTCTTGACTAGGCTGATACAAAAAGTTTAAGTATGTAAGTCTTTTATTTACGAAGCGAAGCTTCAGAATCCAGGTCCACTAGTTTCATGCAACACATGCGAGCCTACGCAATGACTTGTTCATGGGTCGAGCGAGAGCGCAAATATGACGCGAAAAAATTTAAAAATATGGGGTGAAAGTTCATGGCTTGTTATCATAATACATATATGTACAACAATAGTATATTGCGAGCCAGGTAAAAAGAATGAGAGATAATACTCTTAATACCTGTAAATTTGTTTGATAAAATTAACAGTAGATATTCCCTGAATCCAGTATAGCATAACTAAGCCGGTCCACGCCACCGTCTAATTACAGATAAAATTAACAGTAGGTACAATACCTACTTAATCATTTATTGCATTGTAACTTATATAATATTTACATTTAGTTTTTATGTAACATGGTCTGTATAGTTTACATATTTATGACCCTATAAATAAGGGTATGACAATAATTAGAATAATTCGTGAAATTCTTGGCTTCAAAGTTATCTTGACTTGGCTTAAATATTATCATTTCAAATATTCCAGAATCAAATTCAGTTAGGAAGCTTGGCTCCGAACATGTGAAATGAAAGCATATCAAATAATAGTGCTAAGATTAGCCATGTTCGGGATATATACAAATACATGTACTATTCAATTGATGGTCAATTTTTAATCGACCTACTCATTATTTGCGGGAAGCACCACGACGCTGCAACGGTGTGCTAGTTTCGGGTTATTGTATTCATTATTGAATACAAAGTTCAACACGTTTGAATCTAAAGTTGGTTATATACCACACCAAGGTTTTCTAACGCGGGATAAAGAGGGGTGCTGTAAGTCATCTTGACTCGCTCGCTAGCTTTGAACAACTGTGAGGAGATTTAAGATTACAAAGCCCACTAGTTAGAAGGATTTAACTGAGTAACTATTTTATTTTGGTTTTTATTAAGTCTTGCTTGTTATTACTTAATTGAAATTCAGAACTTTTGTACTTATAGTTAAAAATATCATTTTCAACATATAGTATCTACCTTCTATTACTGTAGATGTAGACTGTATCTATTAAAAACAGCTAGACAAGGAGGCCGCAACAAAATGTCAAGTCCGAAACCTTGAACAGTTCAGGGGTTTTGTTGTGGACAGATTTTGGCAAATGTACAATTTTATTTCTAATTCCGGTTTCAAGTTTTGTGCCTAATAGGATCGATAACTATTGCCGTACACCGGTAGTGAAAACTGCATCTTAAACTGGAATCACCAATGATGTAAAATCCTTTATGCCGGAGGCTGATAGTGGTGATACCACCATTGCTGTCGCGTTCAAAGAGTGAATCGACAGACTATTAATAAATGATAAACATAATTTTATTATTATTTTAATTTAAGTTACTTTCTTAAATTCCTAATTGATGTAGTACTTATTAGCGATAACATTGAAACTGTAAGACAGCAATACTATGTGACTCTTAAGTATTTGGTTCTGTACAATAATAACATACATACATACGTTACCGGGGCAATATTCGAAACTAAGATGTTATAGTAGCAGTGACTATTATATTAGTTTTCTTCTATATTTTTATGTAGCGCTACATAATTATATCCGCTATATTAACATTACGTTATTACATTTGTGACTGATGTTTTTCATACTGTTTAATTCTATAAATACCTATTAATGTTGACGTTATTCTCTGCATTCACATTGGCGTCTCGTTCACCAGGCGAAAACAAACACGTCTCAATATATATGTTTAAAAGGCTTCGAATAACGGCTCAAGGACATAATAGACGAGTTTTACCTACCAATAAAACTCATATTATGTCCGAAGCCTTATTCGAAGCCTTACAGTAAGTTCTGCCTGGTGTTCATTAATTCCTTATGTTATTGAGACTTCAATGAGGAGAACTATACGCTGCCTGGGAACGTGGCGGCCTGGGTTGCCATTTTAGCCCAACAGAGGGAACTACAACCGCAAATACGGCCGGAAACGGAAGATGCATTCTCAATATATATGTTTAAAAGGCTTCGAATAAGGCTTCGGACATAATATGAGTTTTATTGGTAGGTAAAACTCGTCTATTTCTTCTTGTATAGTCTAAAAATATGTTTGCAAACAATAGAATATTGATAAGTATAGCGTGAGTAATAATGATTAGTAAGTAGGTATGTAATTACAACTTCAGCACGGATTATTAGTGTACGACCAGTCCTTTCTATAAATGACTCCGCTCTTTTTCCTTGTTCTGGATATTTTTTGCTGGCAATTTATGTATTTTTGTTATTTTTTTTTCATTTTTGTGTTGTTCTTTTTCGTTACATAAGTTTGTAGATTAATTATCACTGTTGTTTATATTGTGTTTGTATGTAAAATATTTATTTATTACGTTTATTTCATGTTCCTTAACCTTAACGTTATTTTGTTCGATTTTCCTTTCTCATAACTTTGCACTGTTTGTCAAATAACTTTTCACTTATTTCTTATTTTATGTTTTTTTGTTATCTACCCTCAAAAAGGGCTAACCTGAAAACCAGCGCTGAGTGTTCGGTTCCTACCTGCATTCAGCATAATGCTGAAGTGAGCCCTTTTCGACATTTCTAATTCCTTATTTTATATCATTATTGTATTTTTTGTGCCTCCTGTATTTGTAATGTCGAATAAAGTTTTTTCAATTTCAATTTAATTCATATTTTTGTTCCTTGGCCTAAAGAAACTTGTTTTTTTTTTGTTAAACAAGCCTAAGGTTACATCAATAAAGGCTGATAATTATGTAATAGAGAGTCGTAAGCCGTTTTAAGATTTTACGGATAACCTAAGCTTATAAACGAGTAAATAATTTCATATAGGCCCGGTGGCTAGCCCTGGAGTTTTTACGCCGTCTAAAGGCCTCTGACATGGCTAAATAGTTAAAACAACCGGGACCTACAATTTAACGTGTCATCCGAGCCACGGTAGCGCTCAGTTCGAAAATGCCACACGCGGTCACCCATCCAAGTACTGACCGTGGAACGGAGCTTATAATGGAGCTGATATGACTATCGAATTTCGTAATAGCCGGGTAGATTACTCTGGGTATCAAGACTTTTAAACCACCTGAACTATGGCCAAACAGTTAAAATAAAGGCTAAAGGAATACAAAAATCCAGAACGTTGTATGCTTTTGATGTCAATATTTCATTCAGCCTTTTCAGTCTACTTATTATGCAAAGTCAACCATACGATATAAAATATACGGTTCTAATTTATATGTATACAAGCTGACCCGCCAAACGTTGTAGGTACTGGCATAATAATATTTAAAAAAAGACACCAACAAAAATGCGATTATAAATTGAGATATAAACTATCCTATCTCTCAAGTTGGATCAAACTGCACACAGTACAAAATTTGGTTAAAATCGGTGCAGTAGTTGAGGAGTTCATGGCGGCCAAACAACGTGACACGAAATTTTTATATAAAGAATTTGCTATATTATCGATGGTATGCATTTCTTTTTTAGCATTTGGTTTGCGTACAACATTCTGCCTGATGTTTGCTGAATGCTACTTATTTCAATATCATTGTCAGCTTCATCAGAAACCGATGACAGATTCAGACAATCTATGTATCAAGTTTACACAATATATGGAACAAAGCTGAATTGACAAACAACACCTCCAAATCGATGTGGTTACTAATTCTATCGAGATCATGCATTTGTGACTGGTATTCCAATTTGGCAGCATCAGCAAAGCTCGGCCATGTCAAATGTTACAAGCTGTCTGTCCAACAAAATCGAGATATTTTATAAGACAAGTAGTTAATTTACTTTGAGTGACTTTAAAGCTGGCTATATTTTAACCACCCGATCCATACAAACGCTTGGGACATTAGAGCATGGGATATCTATGCTATAATGTCCCATGCGCTTGTATGGATCGGGTGGTTTAATATAGCCAGCTATAAATGGTATAAATGGTTAAAATATAACATCTTAATACTAACCACTGATCAGACATGGACAGGTTACCACAAGTTGGTCAGAAGTTAGATTTAAAAATTAGTTAATTATAAGGCGACATTTTATACACTTCAATTAATTCAATCTTCCTCATTTTTTTGTGTACAAGCGTCTGGCCAGCAACTAATCACAGATCTGGATTTAAAATAAATAAATAAAAATTAGGGGACATCTTACACTCGGTCTCTGACCCCAAACTAAGCAAAACTGTGTGATATGGCTGCCAGATACTGATATAGTACATATACATATTTTTAAATACATACATATGTAGATAGTAACTAAATAATACCCAGACACAGAGCAAACATGTTCATCACATAAATACTTGCCCTGGGTGGGGATCGATCCCACGCCTCTTTGACCCAGAAGTTAGGGTCACTAATCACTGAGCCCCCGAGGCAGTCAGTTTTTATTTCCATCTTACAACCACTGTGATTGGTCGAACACTAGGTCGCAGCCGTAGATCGCAGCTATCTGCGGGCCGTAAGGCCATACAAGAGTGCGTTCATTTTTAGGTAACAACGTAGATGCAGTGACAAGATGCAAGCATAAGAATTGAGTCCATATAATATATGTAAGTTTACCCTTAAAGTATATTTGACAGCGTTTGCAATAGGAAGATTTTCTACTACATTTATACATAATCTTGGAGATAAAATCCGTTTAAAAGGCATAATTTCTCGATTTGTTGAATAGACAGCTTCAAAGACCCGGTTATATTGGCCGGGCGCTATTACTAACCGGGCCATTTTAAGTGCATCTATTCCAAATTAAATACCGTGTTTACATTTTACGTGACTCGAGAGATAAACTAATGTCACCGGGTCTTTTGAAAATAATAAATGTGAAGTGAAAATTAGGACAGAAAAGGGGTCTTAAAACATAATTAAATAAAATAAAAGTCTTACGAACTAAGGTAGAGGCCAGATATGTTGAAAGAAACGCTGGAAGGGAAGACGAGAAATATTTATATTAGAAAATGTTTAGAAGGGTAGAATTTTATACAAGAAATAGTCAGAAAAAGTTTAGCCAAATGTGGATAGCTCCTAATTATACAGATTTTTTTTTTTAATTGAAACGTGATTGTAGCATATACTATTTTTAATTTTTTTTTCAAATTCAACAAGGTTTTTTTATATATGCTAAATATATAGACTGTTATTTAGTGAAAGTCGGATACGATGTGCGTCTCAGCAATATTTACTTTTTGGCGTATTTTTAGCATGAACTGTAGCTTTTAGCTTGACTGGCTGTGGCGACGATTCTGCTTTATTATACGAAAATGCTCAATGGAAATCAATCTATATCTTTATATCTGTGAAACATTTATGATTTTAACTACTATAAATCGCCAGTGACCGTTTGATATCTTCTATCTACAGGCGGAATCTGAGTTCTTGGTGACAGTGAAGTTAGCTACAAGCTGCACAAACCTCAATCCTGGCGCTGTTTAGTGAGCTTCAGTCAGGATTGGGTTTTCGCAGCCTGTAGCGAACTTCACAGCCGCCAAGAAGTTTGATTCAACATTTTTACTCTAAACCCACTTTTCATTCCATCTTTAGCAGGAATCGGAACGGACTTAGTTTTTTGTTCCTCCTTTAAATTTTGATTCAGATAGAAAATATCAGAAGGCTACAGACTATATTATGCTTATTTAATTTTATCAAAAAACAACAACAATTATTTCAAAGATTGACCTTTTTATCAGAAGTAGATTTTATTATTATACTACGGGACTTATCGCGCACTAAAATTACGAGATCAATAAGATAAATATGTCTACCCGTGACCACGGTCGATGCAACTCGGCCGAAACGTCGGGATGAGGAGGTATTTATTTATCTCGTAATTTTAGTGCGCGATAAGTCCCGTAGTATACATATAATAATAATGTGTTCAAATCGCGAAAGTTTAAAAACAACAGAAGTTGATTTTAAATCCAGTGAAGTTTAGTTTACAATGTAATGCAGAAAATCGACGCCAACGCCATGATATCGACATGCCCTCAGCGCGTGCAAGTGACACTGACAAATGCTCGCGGCGCCATTTTGTTTTCGAAACGTCAAATGAGTCAGCCATGCTGCGCCCGCGCATAAATACTTACCGATCTCGTAGAATCCTTCAGTAAAGACATATTACGTAAAATATAATTTATTTTCATACAAAAATAAAGAGGACTCAAAAAGAACATAACGTAAACATGATTCACTATGTACACTGGACAAAAATCTTGATTAAATCTTCAGGAACGTGAGATTTTGGTTCAGTTTTTCGTGATTTCCTATAAAAAATACACATGTAACAGTATTTTGCATGGTTACTTGGTTTTTACGAGTCATTTCAAAACAAATATTTTTTTTTACGGATGTTTGATATTAAGAAGTTGGTTTAGATTCACTGTGAAACAATATCGAAGTTTATTTGACTTATTTGAACTCTTGACATTGATGATGTTCAAGTAATTAGTATGTTAATTAAATGTGTAACGTGTTTAGTTTTGAAAAAAACACAACTCGCTAAAACCAAGTAAACATATCCCTGTTATCTAACATACAACTTGCTAAACTAAACCAATTTGACTGGAATAAATTGTTTTGCATCTCTTTTCTTTCTATTACGTAAGAGAAGGATGAGAACAATTTTAGCGTCCTCAGACTTAGTTTAGAATAGAAAATTTTATGCCAGAATCGGGGCTAATATGTGCGTGTTAGAATAACACAGTAAAAATAGGTATACAGGGTTATTTGCTTACCCTGTAGTGAACAAAAAGGAAGTGATTCAGATCATGATTACGAACAACTATTACTGTAGGGCCAACCAAAAACTCGACCAAAAAACACTGTTTCATACAAAATTGCAACTCGGAATATGTATCTCTAAGGCTATAAAAATATTCAATAAATTGCCAAATAATATAAAAGTTATCGAAAGAGAAAAATATTTCATAAAACAACTAAAAATAATCCTTTTATCGAAATGCTATTACACATTAGACGAATTCTTTAACAATAATTTAGAAAAAATAATAATAAATCGTTCCAATACAAATAATAAAATTGCCATACCATTATAGGGTCATATGTATCACTATACAAAACATGATAACTAAGAACCACATGTAAATATAACAGAATACGGCTCACGTTATAAAAAAAATCAAATAAATGGCTAAAAATCACGTTGAGTGCGCGCGCGCCAGTCAACGGGGGTGCGCGTGTTCCCTGAGGATGGAGTTCTAAATACTCTGAAACTGGTTGGATTCCTTGCGGATCGACCGTATAATTATAACGTGAGTTTTAGCCGTATTCTGTTATAGTTATGATGAATACTCACGGTAGTTTTAATGAAGTGACCACATGTAAATTTCATAATATGTTGCAATAAATGATTTGACTTTGACTTTGTATGAAACAGCTGTTTTATTCTCAATATTTTGTTGGCCCTATAGTAAAAGTTGTTCGTAATTATGGTCTAATTCACCCCTTTTCGTCTTAGTACAGAGTAAGCAAATAACCCTGTATGATGCACAAGTAATTCTTTATAGCTTTTTACGAACATTTATTTTCACATCCAGTTGTTTTTTTTTAAATATTCTATCACAAGAAACAAAGAGCATAAGCGTCTACCACCTCACGGCTACACACGAATAGGGATAAAAACATTAAAAATCATGTTGCAATGTATTCTCTTTCCTAATTTCTTTTATCAAATTTGTATCTCACAAGGCACGCTTAAGTGCATTAGAGAAAGGAGAAAATATCTGTTGACAAATATCAAGAAATCTTTTTAACTACCGGCCGTATTTCACTGTTTTCATTCGAGCAAATATCTATAGAGAAACAACAAAAAAGTGTCCGAGGCAAAACCCTACCCAAGCTAGGCTTTTTAGTTAGTATATGACCTATATTTAGTGATATTTGTACAAAGACAAAATATAGCCATATACGAACAAATCGGTAGAGAGTACATCGCAACAAATGAGACACAACATAGGTAAATACGCACCTATGGGCAGCGAGGCGGCCGAGTTGGTCGCGGAGCAAGCGCCCCCGCCGGGCGACGGCGGCGCTGTTAACGCCGATAAGCTCGATAACGCCTGAAAAGTTGCAAGTTTTAGATTAGTTTCAAACCTTTAACTACTTAGGCGGAGGATAGGATTTAAAGTTGTTAAGAACTTCATTGAAACTAGTATAAATATCAATAAATAAAACTTCCGAAAGTTTCTCTGTTCATGTACGCACTCATTTAAATATGCAAACGAGATAAGTGTATGTGGATAAGTTTTGCTCTGACGTCCGTCTGACATGGGGTATTTTATGCATTTGCCTCTTGTGTCTATCCGAACCAGTCCAGCTCCTTGAAATAACGAAGAGTGATTCTGAGCCGTTGGCATAACTGCTCCAGTGGTTTGGATGGTATACAAAATGATGGCGATATGGATGTCGGTTGTCGATGTTGATGATAATGCAGAAGCGTCATGCAATTTCTTAGCTACTCTAGTGTCTTCTGCAAATTTGTAATGAGTGGCGACATATGTCCAGCGGTGTGTGGGACATCTTAAGTAAAATTATAAATCCTCTTTCACGCAGCAACAGAGAGGATTGATTTGATTTTTGCCATGGATATGACGGAAAGTGACATACTCGAAGATTACTTTTTATCTCACAACAAGATTATTTTTTGCAAAAAATAGCATGACCGACTTCACCCGTATACAGAAATCGCGAATATTTCGCACGGATCGATGTATCATTTTTCACATTATTGTTGATTTATCAAAAATGGCTTAGCCGATTTCGATAAAATTTAAATGGGACCAAAATTATTGAAATCTACCTACTACGAAAAAAGTTTTGCGTGGTTATACACAAAAAAAAATATATACGCGTCGAACTGTATACCTCCTCGTGTGGTTCGTCGGTCAAAAATAAAATGCTCCCATGGGATAGCATAAAAATTAAAATAGCATGCGGGCGAAGCCGCGGGCAAAAGCTAGTAAAGAGATAAATCTCTTACCGTGTGTGAGGCCGAAGGGTCGATGTGCGGCGGCGCCAGTTCTACCGAAGCGCACTTGCTGTTAGACTTCTTTTTGCGCAAGCCGAACTTGCGCCGATCTTTCTTCACGTTCGGGGAGGCGCCCTCTAGTGACACCTGCTAACAAACGATGTTACTATTATTACATTACACTCACGAGGCTAGTATATAGTGTATATATACAGACAAATTTAGGGGTCGGAAGTCCCCTGGAGGAATAAAAGATTGGAATGAAGGCGCCTTGACCACAAATTATTATCCAAATAGTGTTCGGCCAAATGGTGTTTAAGCCGTGGTGGTCTAGTGGTAGTGACACCCGCCTTACAATCGTGAGGTCATGGGTTCAAATCCCGGTTCCGTACCAATGAGTTCTTTGAAATTTATGTACGGAATTTAACACCACCCGGCTTTTTCGGTGAAGGAAAACATCGTGAGGCAATGGGTGATGGATATGTGGTAATATGGTGGTGGTGATGGTTATGGCCCAATTACCCTTCATGGGTAGGCCTACGTCCTGCAGTGGACTATTAAAAGGCTGATACAGTACAGTACAGTTCGCCAAAAAACCGCGGCTCACGAAGTTCGCATATTTCTATTCGACCACACCGAGAGGTTTTTTCCTGGAAAACTAAGTAGATATTTTTTGCAGTTCATGTATGTCGGGTTGGTTAGTGCATGACAGCTGCACTTGGCCAGATGCCGTCAGCACCGGGCAGCATGGCACGCGGTGGTGGTGTACTGCCGCCAGCACCGGCAAGTATACTGTACTGCCGGCAGCATACGTACGTCAGTGTCGTGATGATGGTGCTGCAGCTCCAGAGCATCCAGCAGCCGTTGCAACTGCTGCACGGACAGCTGCGCCTGGCCCAGCTCGCGCGCCATCACTTCCAACGGCCCACCCGATTCTGGACAACATGCCAAGCGTTAGTACAATAGTCCAATAGGAGAAATATATCACAAAATCAAACCAATTTGCGACCAAGATAGGTCACGAGAAAGCCCATACATTTATTTATCCGAAACCAGTATACATGGTGATAGATCCTACTGTGGGTACCATGAGTGACTCAATATGTATGTAATGTAATTATCGTGAATCGCACGCAGTGTAAAGTTGCAGTGCCGAAACTCGAAGACCTATCGGATTTTAATCCGGGGGTCCTGAGCAGTGAGATAGAATAGGTAGATAAACTAAGCATGGGCATTACTTGCGTTGTCCAAAGCATTAAATGGTGATTTGGGAATCGCACGTTCAACTTCGCCAAATATGCAATCGCATCTGTATGCAAAATGCCCTGAAGTATAAGGTCCCTTTAAGCGTGAGGCAACAGTTCGAATCTAAACTACTTCTTTCTTTAGGTATTAATATAGATACGAACCTCAATTGGAAGTCGCATATAAGTAAAATAAATAATAAACTCTCTCAGTATTGTTACGTTTTAAGCATACTAACAAATATATCCTCCAAGCAAATCGCTACAAATGCTTATTATGGTTACGTATATCCTCGATTAACTTATGGTGTGATATTTTGGGGTAATTCTGTGGAATTTAATTCAACTTTCATCATGCAAAAAAGATGTTTGAGAATCATACACAAATTAAATAGTACAGATACATTACGTGATATATTTAAAACAAGCAACTTTCTGACATTGACTGGTATATATATTTACGAGATTTGTACATTTTTGAAAAATAATAAAAATGACTTCAGTGAAACATTATGTACTCGAGGCGATATTAGAAGACCTAAACATAAGATTAACATACATATACCGCAACATAATAATAGTATGTTTGCTAACAGTGCTTATGCCATGGCAATCAAAATTTACAACTGCTTGCCACTAGAAATAAAATTACTGGATGGATATAACTTTAAGAGAAAATTAAAAACATGGCTTATTTCGAAAGCTTTTTATAGCACAAAAGAATTCTTCGAAGACCACAAATTAACCAAATATAATTTGCTTAATCTGTAATCAATTAGCACTTTTAAGTTGGAATTGTTAATAATAATACTAACTATTGTACGCTCGAAATGGGCAGGCTGTTGAAACAATTTTTATGTAACATCTTTTTACACGGCTTAACAATAAACATTTTCTTATTCTTATTCTTCCTGAAATTATGTGAGTATTGTTACAAGCCGTGAGCTTGAACCAGTACGTGTTTTTGAAAATATTTATTCTATCAACTGTATTCGCACAGCGAGTTAATTATAGCTATGCCGTCTCGTTATAAGCTAGTGCTTAGCAGGAGGTCAGACAAATAATGAGTCTAAGAGGCAAGACATAGGTGGCGCGAAGTCCAAATTACTTTCCTTGGTCTTGTGCCTCTCCCTTTTAGAAGCCATGCACCAAAGTAAAACTAATGCATAACAAGTACCAAGCAAAAGCTAGCATGCGCTAAGGTGACATACCTTACAAAGCCTGCAAATATCACACGCTCAACTTTTTTTTGGGAATGTTGAGTTAAGTACTAAGTAGTGGAGAAGACAAACATATTATGAAGCCTTAGAGACCAAAGTTAATTTTGATATACTCGTATTACTGCTATTGATTTTTTTTTCCAATTTGTTTACTGAACAGAGCGAAGTGTGGAAAAAAGTGAGTTTAAGAGGCAAGCATAGGAAGTTTAGCTTGTCATGTCATCCGAAATTCTATTGGATTTCTCTTGGCGAGTATATGTAAAAAAACAATTGTATTTTGGAGTCTACATAGCAAATCCACCAATATATTTGTGATATCTCTCGTCAATCTTTAGAAGTTCTAATAACTTCTAGTTGAGTGATAACCTGTCTAATACGGTTACCACAGGTGGCGCCGCCAACGCTAGAAGTTGGTGGTAGTATAAGCACTTCCAAAAAAAAAAAAATACGCTGGCTAAGTTGGTTAGAGCGTCGGGCTAGTGATCCGAAGAGGCAGGTTCAAATCCTGCGTTCGCTTCAGATTTTTGAAGTGCTTATCACAAAGATAACTCTTTGATATTTGTGATATTTTTTATTTATTTATTCGTCACTACGATGTGTTAGCCTGATATCTATCAAAGTAAAGTTGAAGAGCTCTAAACCGACATTTGATTTTTATTTGCCATGTCTTCTCCAGTATCAGTATTAAAATAATTGAATGCTTTACTTGCAGACAGCTGACTAGTTCTGGATAACCCTGTGTAGAGCACGTAAAAACCGTACAGTAATAATGGAGATCTCACCTATGATTCATCCAGCGAACCGTCCCCCCGGCGGGCCGGACACGAAGCCTGTATAGAGCGAGTGAAAAAACCTGACAAATTTTGCTCCAGGACTACAGTAACGTGAGGAGTCTTACCTATGATCCATCCAGCGAACCGTCCGCCCGGCGTTCCGGACACGAAGCCAGCTTGCGGCCCGCGCATCGTGGGCGTGGTGGGGCTTAACAGCCCTACGGACATACGGAATGTGAGGGCAGGGCGCCGTGGGTTTAGAGACTACATTGACTTTGAGATTATTTATGAGCTACGTTAAAATCAAAATGGTAACAAAAGGAAAAGTGAGAACTACGAGTATGTAGACACACCCATTCCCCTACCCCCCAAAAAAGTACAAAAATATCCCAAAGGCATAAGTTATAATCGGATCTTTTTAGTCAGCTCTTTGTGACTCATAAAATTTGCAGGACTCATCAACATCATCAGCCTGATCCACCACCTCTTTTTTGTGCCATTGTACCCTATCTTGAGCTAGTTTAATCCACGCATGACCCGCAAGACATAATAAAAGTTAGGTCAATGTAGTCTCTACAACACTCAAACAGCATTTTTGCAAACAGGGATATGTGCAAATGAATTAAGAAATATGAAAAAAATAGCAATCAACGACTTGTATTTTCAATTTCAGACAAGATTATACTATCAATAATAATTTTAAAATAAATATTTTGAAGGAGTATTTATCACATCTTTGATTACTATTTTATTTAGGAAATTATCGCAGGTATATACAGTAAAGGTATTGCGCATTCAACTAATGTTCTAAAATAGCTAACGACAAAGTAGGTCCTACGTTAAATCTAGTCACTTTAACTATACTAAAAAATATATATACGACTGAAGTATCTAAGATATTAAGTAAAGAAAATGAGAAATATTACTAATAACCACGAATATAGTAACTACATAGACAACATAACATTACATTCGAAAATTACAACATAGATTATATCAGACTTGGAAAATATCTAAGAGCGAAAGATGATATAGACATGGGTACCGACTGCAAACTCAGAATACATATTTAATTAGAAATCTAACCAGAGCAAGCCGAAGGAGAACTTGAGCACCTATACAAAGTTCTCATGTCATCACTGATCTCCACATCCAAAGTCGAGCAACTCAAAGAACTAGATGTCCTCCCGTACTTCTTGCTTTTATATAGTTGGTAGATATTGTACGTGTCTCTACGCTCTCTGCCTTTATCCAGCAATAAACGTAACAACTGCCTATCTGTCTGCGCTTGAGTTGAAACTTTAACACAACGCGGCAAGAGCGCTATTTCCTTTACCAACTCATCTTTGACTTTCGAAAAGTTTTTCAGCTTCAACCCTTTCTTTTCCAATGTGTAAGGTCTTGTCGATTTCAATGGAATGTATCTTGCATCTTTGAATACGTATCTGACTATTGTATTGACGGCAGTGTCAGTAGTCGGTTTAATCCAATTCGGGTTTGACGTACTCCGTTCTGCGGTGTTAATATCTGCTGTGTTAGTTTCTGTTACGTTCACATTTCGTCTCGATTTTGAGAAGAATGAAAAGTCAGGGGTAGAAGAAATTGACGCTTTTGTTGATGCGATGTATACGTTATCAGTTTGTGTGCATAAACTAGTAAACATTGCCGTATAAGTGTATGTACATATCGATTTTTCACCAATCCGAATGATGTTAGTGTTCGTCGAAGCATGCGCATGTTTGGTTATTTTGTAGACTTCTTTATCATACTGAGTTTCTTTATCGTCGTTGCAATTCGTATCTTCGCTGTAAATTCTGCCGAGCAGGCTTATACCGCGTGTGTTGTGAGCGTTCTTAGAGCATTTATTGTATCTTTTCTTCAATTTCGCATACAACATATCTATATCTTTGTGCATAGATGCCACATTCTTTGATATGTATGACAGGTTCTCTAAAAGTAGCAAAATGAACTTTTCGTCTATTACGTTCGGTGTTTGCTTTTCGGGTGTAGCTAGTTTGCTGGCTTTGTTTGCAGTTTGTTTGGAGTTTTGACCTGCCAAACTAGTCGAAGCATTGTGGTCGTATTGTTTATTAGTTATATTCATTTTGGGTTGAAACTTGGCCGTCAGAGCTCCTTTGTTAATAGACAGTAGATAGCACGGCTGCAGATCTTCCCTTTCTGTCTTATTAATAAATTCGTCTTTGGTGTAATGGGCTTGATTACTATTGAGCATATCCAAAGAGTTACAGCTCTCATCGCGAAACCGATAGGCATTCGAGGTACCCTCGCTTAAGTTACTAAAGAAAAGCTTAGGATCAATTACGTTTTTATTAGTTTCAAAGTTACAAGTTACCTTGTTAGTATCTAACTTTTTAAATATATCATTTGACAATGAACGTTGTATATTGAAGAATGACATCCAGTTGTCGCACTTATCAAAGCTGGCAACTGTGATCGGTACATGTGCTAGCTTTTGTTCATCTTTATTTATAGGTTTCTCTTTCAGCTTGATTGTGATCGACATAATATCTTTGATATTCGGGTCGTTGAACATGGATATATGTTCCAGGTTGTACTTTGAAAGATCTATAACTAGTGAATTCTGATCGCAGTTTTCATATATGAGATCATATTTAGATTTAATGACTGGCCTTCCTAACTCATCTTTAACTGTCTTTTGAAACTTATCTTTGACAGGTGTGGGCTCTGTTTTCGGTTTGTCTTTATGCAACGTCTTGTCTTCCATATTTTTTACTTTGGAGAATATTGTTGTCACTTTATCTAATATGTCTTTTAGATAATCTTGACCTGGATCTATTTGCTTTGTAGTGTCAATTATAATATCATTTGGCTTGAGTGAGTCATAATTATGTTCCCTTGCTAAGATACCTAATGTAGTAACACTTTTAGATACTTTCTTGATGATTGCTTCCCCCACTACTTCGCAATTAGCGATTTCTTGGGGTTGATCTATCTCGCTAGACTGTGTAGTCGTTGCGCTTTTACTACTTCCTTGCATGAGGACATCTAAATATGCTCCTAAAAACTCTTTGGCAAAATCAGGGGGTATGGCGGTATCGCTTAGCAGATGATTTATAGTTTCTTTAATTTCAGGTATTTCTGCCGACGATCCAGAATTACCTATGCTTAGTTTATCACCGGAGACATGTTTTTGGATGTATTCTGTAGATCGTACTCTTATGTGTTCTATTAGTTGCTTTGTTATTTCAATATCTTTGTTTTTAGTGACATTGTTAGCTCCCAGCTCACATACATAAACTGTATTTTTAAGTAATCTCTCCAACTCCTGTATGCGTCTTTCTTTTTCAAAGCTTGCTGTATCACGTTGGGGGCTGTGACATCTTGATAGAGGACTTTGACATTTATTTGCATACTTATGCTCTCTTATTTTTGGATTATCAACAAGAAAAGTGTTATTAGTGGTGGCCGTATTGGCGTTACATTCATGTGATACTTTGAGATCGTTAAATCTATGACACTGAGTTTCCTTTGTTTTCATTTTGATGGTAAAACTTGATAAATTCTCATCTTTAGTTAAATGTGTTTGGGATTGGTCTACTGATTTCTCGTTTGTCATTGCCTGCTTGAACTGCGTGATAGATGTATTCTTTAGCCAGTATTCTAACAGGTTTCTGAATAGTGCTTTGACTGGATGCATATCTTGGTTCTGTTTAGCATCATAGAGATCTTGGATGACTTGTTCAATGTAGTACTTGACGTCTTTTTTTCGATTAGTGCTGCATTTATTGAAAATGTTCAGGATTAGCTTTTCGGCGATCTTATCATAATCCGCTGGCATTGTGATTTTTTGTGAACTCTTGTGTTCTTTCACTGTCATGGCTTGCACTTCATTTTCTTTGAGCACTGCAGCTACATTACAAGCCACTTCTTTACTGTTCAGTTCTTTTTCATATGTCAATTCTATTCTTGTTTTTTCAGCTTCTATATCATTTGCTACTTTGTATTTGCCGAGAAGCATGCATTTGCTTGTCAGAGCTCTCAATGGTGGTTCGTCGCATATATTTTTGTATTTCACTAAGTCCGTACATTTTTTACTTTTTTTCATGGGGGAATCGCTGTAGTCTAGTCTGTTTTTCCTGCGAGTGAAAAAGTAGCAAGCGGTTGTTTGTTGTTTATGGTCGCTGTTTACAAATGGGGATCGTTTTTGCTTTGGTATTTGTCGTCCGTGCTTGGTATCTTTCGATTCAATGATATCTTTTGTCGAATAATTTACAACTGGGATATTTTCGACTTCTTTCTGAGTGAGCTTTGTTTTGTCATGTTCTTTAGTATTTTTCAGTGGACTTACATTTTCCAGTTTAATTCTTCCAAGACTTTGATTTGACTTGGATTTAGATTCTTCCAAGTCTGTAAATGTCATTTGCTTTTCAGCATCAGTGCTCGTAACATGAATATCAGGGTTTGACTGTTTGTTTTCTACATGCGCAATATCGTTAAATTTTGCAAGGCAATTCATTGAGCACATACTATTATTGAGAAATATAGGAATCTCAAGTTTTAAATTAAACATTTCATCTAAATTTTGCGACAGATCTTGTTCTAAAGTTTCAAATTCGAGAGGTACCAGTTCGGTTGCAGGGTTCAAATCTTGCTGCCATTGCAATATGACACTATTATCCTTATTATCATACAGGGAGGATCCAATATCGGGTGACAATTTTGAAAGATTTGACGATTTTCCGGTAACACATTTTGGAAAGCTGGAGCCAGGTGAAATGTTTTCTACAGGGGTTATGAGTGACACATCTATAGGACAAGGCAAAGGAAATATGTTTTACAGAGGATGTCAGTGGTACATTACAAAAAGGATAAGAGAGAAGAGAAAAAATGGTACAGGGGATTCTATCTAGTTTTTTATCGGAGTGAATTCGAGAAATGTTATTTTGTTCTATTCAGTTAAAGTGGCTCAATTCTAGAAAAGTTTTAGTGTTAGCTTAGTTTATCTTATCAGTTTTGGATTATATTTTCATTATAGTTTATATTATTTTTGCCAGACTGCTAAAATTTATATAATTATGATTTTCTTTGGATCGTAAATTTGACGTACCTAATGTAACACACGTAGTTATAAGGTCAATAAAGTATTCAATTCAATTCTAGTTTAACGTTTCTCTTATGACTATAAACTTTTCTGTTTAAGTTATTATGGCATAGTTGTGAACTATTGCAGACGATTGCGCCCGGAAACCGAATGTCACCACATTTATTATTTCATATGTAATAGCATATATATCATAGACAATGTTTTTTTTTTATAAATTGAAACTCAAATTTTCTTGGATCCTAATGAAAATAAAACAATCGTCGAATTCACATAAGAACCCTCTATGGTTAAATTTTTACCTACAAATTGTCTATGAAATTTATTTTGTTTTACCATAATTTCATAAACAATTAGACAATATTCACTTGCACGATCATTTTAAACTGAATCGTCGGGTCATAAAAGTTAGAATGAGACCTCAAGACAGCGTTCCGTGACCCTAACGAGTGCGAGCGAGACAAACATTTATGACCCAACGACTCCGATTTAAATGACCGATCTATAATTTTACCATTCTCATAACACATGCTCGATCGAAACCTACGTCCTAGAAAACTTTAGTCCTACGTCAAACTTCTAGACTACCACTGTTAGCTCAAGCAGATAAAAATCTTTATTTTAAAAGGTACTATTGTTATTTTAGAAGCTTGAAGACGGTAATATTACAAATCCGTTACCAACGATATTTTATTTACAGTACACATTTTAAATATTTATTTCAAGAGCAGTGTGCCCGAAACCTGGTAGGTACTAGTATTTTTTTATACCGTCTCATACAAACACTCTCATTGTCAAACGATTGTTGTATATTTTGCACCAAAACATTTTTATTACGCGATTTCCACTCTAATCTGATCAATCATCAGTATGCTGAGTGTGCGTTTTGTCGTAAACATGACGCGCTCGCCGCGAGCGCGTAAGCATGTAATTTGTATGAACTTGATCTCGCATAAAGTGTTTCAAAAACGCGCCGCTAGTGGCGCTGTACATTTCTTCATACAAATCGTAAGCATGTAAATTGTATGAACTTGCTCTCGCACAAAGTGTTTCAAAAACGCGCCGCTAGTGGCGCTGTACATTTCTTCATACAAATCGTAAGCATATAAATTGTATGAACTTGCTCTCGCACAAAGTGTTTCAAAAACGCGCCGCTAGTGGCGCTGTACATTTCTTCATACAAATTACATGCTTACGCGCTCGCCGCGAGCGCGTAAGCATGTAATTTGTATGAACTTGATCTCGCACAAAGTGTTTCAAAAACGCGCCGCTAGTGGCGCTGTACATTTCTTCATACAAATCGTAAGCATGTAATTTGTATGAACTTGATCTCGCACAAAGTGTTTCAAAAACGCGCCGCTAGTGGCGCTGTACATTTCTTCATACAAATCGTAAGCATGTAAATTGTATGAACTTGCTCTCGCACAAAGTGTTTCAAAAACGCGCCGCTAGTGGCGCTGTACATTTCTTCATACAAATTACATGCTTACGCGCTCGCGGCGAGCGCGTCATGTTTACGACAAAACTCACACTCAGTATACAGATCAGAAACTAATGGTAAATATTGGTATTTGCCATAAGAATGTAATGAAAGAAAATAATTTATTAATATGTCGAGTTACAACCATCTTTTACACTAGTAGTCAGTAAGTAAGTTCGTATGGGCCAGGTGGCTAGCCCTGGTGTCAGTGTTTTTAAGCCGACTGAAGGTCTCTGACATGGCTAAGCGGTTAACCGGGACCTATAATTTAACGTGCCATCCGAGCCACGGTAGCGCTCAGTTGGAAAATGCCACTCGCGGTCACCCATCCAAATACTAACCGTGCGGAACGTTGTTTAATTTCGTTGATCGCTGACAAACACACAGTCAAACTACGCTATGAGAGCTACATTTTTAGTCAGTGTTGAGCATCTGACAATATCACGTCATAACTGAGACAATAAAGATTAGACTATCTCTGGTGATTCTCAATGGTTGGTAACGGATATATAACACCACCGCCCCGCGCCCACTAGTGGCCAACTTACGCGAAGAGTTGTCGGTGGGCGGTAGATCTTCGAGCGGCGGGTGGATCTTGGGCACCGACTCCCGCGCACCGAACGTAAGTAGATGCTGGCGGTATAACCTGGAATGTCAGGGTTACATTTGTAAAAAAATATTTACTAGCTGGTCTGGCTATCGTATTTTGGCCAAATAAAAAAACAGTTTTTGGCCGCGGCTCCGCCCACGTGTAATTTGACTTTTGTGCTATCCCACAGGAACCTTTTATTAGGATAAAAAGTAGCCTATGTCACTTTTCGGCTCTTGAACTATATCCATGCCGAAAATAAAGTCGATCCGTTGCTCCGTTGCTGCGTGAAAGAGGAAAAAACCAACAAACTTCTTCTTCTCTCCGCAATCCATATAAAAAGGTCCTATCCAATTTTTTTTATATGACCCCTTAACACCTAAAGTTCAAAAACATTGCCTACAAACTATTTTCAGACCAAAAATACACAACTAAAATCATTATCGGTCAGCCGTTTCGGAGAAGTTCGCTAACAAACATTTCAATACGAAATTTTACTTATACCTTACAATTTTATATCGTAAACCTGCGATTACTACATTTTTAAGTCAGATATAGTTTCATGCGAGGGTTAAATAGAGTCAAGGTTCTTCGTCTGTTTTCTACAGTATAGTACGTCAAGATAATTCGCCGCATTTTAGTATTTACCTGAAGTAAAATGTGAACATCATCTTTGACCACAACGTCGTTTACTATCAGGCAAGTTGGTGGTCAAGCGCGAACTTATTCGATCACCTAAACTTATTGATATTGGGGATAGACCCGTGTTTTAAACCACTTCTGAACCTATCGCAACATTGATAAGCTACTAACTACTTTTTTGCTCTGGTGAACAATAATTCCAAGGTAGTGGTTTTCTGGGACTATTTTGAGGGAAGTCACCTCCTGCCTTAGATAATTTGGAGTCAACATACCGTTGGATGGTTTAGAACCGTGATAACCTAACCTTACTCATAATGATGACATGCCCTTTTTCAGAAGTGGGATATTCAACATACCTATGAGCTTTACTCACATTAAGCCAGGTACGGAACAGCTCAGACGTTTTGGCTCGCAGGTTGTATAATTATTAACTCGTTAGCGTCGATGTCGATCCTCCTCCGCCTTGCCTTGGCCGATATAACGGACAATCCGACGTCCACTGAACCGTTGAGCAAACCTAACCTTACTCACAATGATGACATATCAGTTTTCAGAAGTGGATCTTTAACATACCTATGAGCTTTAAGCACATTGAGCCAGGTACGGAACAGCTCCGGCGTTTTGGCGCGCAGGTGGTAAATAAACTCGTCAGCGTCGATGTCGATCCTCCTCCGACGAGCCTTGGCCGATATGACGGACAGGCCGACGTCCACTGAGCCGTGCAGTCGGCCGCGAGCGACGTCGGTCGGCGAACGGGCGTACACTAGGATACCACCATCTACTACGAAGAAACGCTGTGGATGGAAATAAAATAGATGTACATCTTCTACATTGGACGATGGCTTGAGTCCAAGCTTGGCTACGAATTGAATAGCCAATTATTATTGTTCGTTTTGCATCCAATATCAGTTCAAGACCGATCTACACATTGGAATGTTGGATAGATTGACCGTATCGTTTAAACTGATTACTATTAGAAATCATTTAGCAGATAAGCAAATGAAACATAATTAATTGGTCGTCTCAAAGATAATGTTACCTTGTGCCATCCTTTTAGAGGCCATTTTCTTTTCTTATGCAAGTAACCGTTGAAGACGTCGGGGCGCTTCTCGAACCGCTGTCCGTCTTTGAGCCCCTCTAGCACCTCCCACTCGCTCCCGCGGCGTCGGCTGAAAGAGGGAGAAAGACAGCGTGATAAATAACAATTGGATAAAATTTGCAGGGATTTCCAATATAGTGGTATTTTGTGTGTGTATGTTATAAAGATGTTATTTTTTTAATATAGAAGAATATCCTGAAAATGTGAGATAAAATTACCGGAAGTGCGAAAGCGCAGCGTGCACTTGACTTACATTCCTCCGCGCTTCCGAAGTTCTTTAATTTAAGAAACTACATAATAAAAGTAAGTTTGTATAGGCCGGGTGACTAGCCCAAGTGTCAGAGTTTTTAGGCCGCCTGAGGGCCTCTGACACAACAACGGTTAAAACAACCGGGATATAGAATTTAACGAGTCACCCGAGCCACGGTAGCGCTTAGTTGGAAAATGCCACCCACTGTTACCCGTTAACTAAAGAAACTACATAAATAACGTTGTAATCTAAGTGAGATACTTTGATGAGTCTTGCACTAAAGGTGATTTGTGCATACCCAGCTTAGCTAGATTCCAACCAACCGACCCCCTATAAAATAACGGAGTACGGCCTTGTGTCGCTGGCAATACTGACGAAATGCCGTTTATAGGCCAAATCATAGAAGTCGACGGATGTGAAGTTTTATTTACACAGCTTTATTTAGAATTCCGGGCTGGCCCCAAAGAAAAGCTGTTCATAACGATGGACCGAATCACCTCCTTTCGCCTTACTACACCAGTTCTGGATGACCGCGAGCAGCTCTGGCGAGCGGCACGGAGAGTGGCGCTAGGTCTCTGCAATAGGCCGAGAGAGAAGCAGTCTCCTCGGAGCAATCCGAGTCTGATATAACACCGCCTTGCCACGGGCAGCTATGGCCGGTTCATACGCCCCAAACACTATCCCTGTCAGCTGACAGGCATGCAGTCTCCCCGGAGCAGTCCAACTCTGATGTAACACTCCGTCTTGCTAGAGGCAGCTATAGTTCTACGAGTATGTAAGATATCGTAGCGGCATTGTACCGTGTGTGGTCCATACAAAGATGCGCGTCTTGCCGGAGCGTGGCGGCGCGAGCGGCGCGGGCCGCGGCGCTCGGTCGCCGCTGTCAGCTGACAGGGATGTCGTCTCCCCGGAGCAGTCCGAGTCTGATGTAACATTGTCTTGCCAAAGGCAGCTATTCAACCGCACAAGCAAAGCGTCGCGTTCACCGAGAAACGCATCGTATACCATACCATCAATAGCCCTATACATGACGACGCAATGACAACACTAAGGCGTCCCGCCCGCGCCGTCTCCGTACAGTACCGTGAGGGGCCCATCCCATACTTACCTGCGCGTCTTGCCGCAACGCGGAAGCGCAGGACGCAGAGCGCAGAGCTATCAGCAGGTGGTGAAGTCCGAGTGGGATATAACACATCCCTTGTCGCAACCAAAAGGCTCCACAATGCACCTTGCAAAAATCCCCACTTGGTCTCACTGGGCTCGAGATCGGCATATACTTATATATGGCGCTATACGCCGAAACGCGTCTTGTGACATACCACACCTAGTTCTATGTAAGATATCGCAGCGGTATTGTACCGTGTGGGGTCCCATACATACCTGCGCGTTTTTCCGGAGCGTGGCGGCGCGAGAGGCGCGGGCCGCGGCGCTCGGTCGCCGCTGTCAGCTGACAGGGAAGCTGTCTCTCCGGAGCAGTCCGAGTCTGAAGGCGCGCGCCGCAGCACCGCCGCGCGGCCGGCCGCACCGCGCCGGCGCTCCCCTGAAACATCACATAGATACATAAATTAAAATCTGCTGGTAAGTTCGTATAGGCCGGGTAGCTAACCCTGGTGTCAGAATTTTTGGGCCGCCCGAAGGCCTCTGACATCGCTAAATGGGTAACGGACGTACGTCGCCACGTCTACAGTTTAACGTTTCATCCGATCCACGGTTGCGCTCAGTTATATACAACCTGCGGTCACCCATCCGAAGACTGACCGTGCCGACCGTTGCTTAACTTTGGTGATCGCTCACAAACACCTAGTCAACGACGCCATGGGCGCTACAACTCATAGTGGCTAAAAGTCAATCTATGCCAAGCTCACTGCTTAGAGTGGTCGACGCCCGACTGCTCAAACAGTTCGTGAGTGTGCAATTCAAGTCCATAGCTCAATGCAGTTGCAGCTTGAGGCAATCGGTCTTGCTAGCTTCAAGCCAGTCGGTCCTGCTGATTCAAGCATTCGCTACTACCTGCAGACGTATTGTGTACGCATTCTGACGTTCGCTTCGCTCTGATCGCGCCAGTTTCTCGCGCTACAAGAGCGAGCGGGAGGAAAAGCGAATCCTGAACACCAGAACGCATAGACAATACGGGAGCTGCTAGCAGTCTGGTTTCTGGCGATGCATTGATGTGTCTATAGCTAATTACCATTGTTGACCTAACATACCTCGACAAAATGTAAACGACTGCGGATTCTTGCGCAATTTCAAGTTCGGTCTCATAGCAAAAAATGTTTACAATGACCAATCAAATCCACTCCAGTACATTGAAATGCTTCACCAGTCAACCAGTATGTCCATAAAGAACATGCTTAGCTCAGCGTGTCGATACTGGGCCGTATAGCGGATAGCGTCAGCCGGCGGAATCTGCAGAGTCGCGACCCAGATTCATCGTCAACCATCTAGGCGAGGCATCGGCACACAAATATGCACGGTCATCAAATTAGTCATACTTCAAGACCAATTAGATGTAAGAGACTGTTGTATAAATAGTAGTTAAGCATGTAATAAAATCAATCACAATGTAACGGTTGTTTGATTCACAACAAGAGGGGTGCAGTGGCGAGAACCTTCGGGCGGCTGCACCCGGAGTCTAGAGGGGTGCAGTGGCGAGTACCTTCGGGCGGCTGCACTCGGAGTCAGGGGTCCACCTTCGCCAGCAGTCAGGTCAACTAGACGTCCGGCCGTCGGACCTTCGAGGATCCAGACGGAGCCCATACAGAGGCCTGCAGCGCAGGGGACGAAGAGTTATAGAGGCGGGCGGGGGTAGGAGTACACTCAAAAGGTCAAAACCCCAAAACAATCATAACCACGACGAAGCATCAGCACATTAGCACCACATTAAAATGGACTTCGTGTAACCATTACTATTCCCATTAATGTGCAGACGAAAACTATTCAATAAACTGCGACCCGCTGTAGTAACTACTATAAAATTGTGGCACAATGGCACAAACACTCAATTTGCTGGTTGTAGTAATTCGATAGGTATGTACGGAGTAGGTAGGACGTATTTGAGTGAGTGCAGTGCACGGCCATTGGAATGGCATGTTCTTTTGGTAGACTTGAAAAACGATCGCTTACAATAGCTTCTTGGTTAAGCATGGTGGAAATGATCTTGGCTTTCAATTCCGTTTGTTCGAAAGCTAACTGGATATACAAAGAGTTATCATTTCAAAAAACGCAGGAACGCAGTACTTCAACCTGCCCCTTCGGATGCTTCGGAATGCTGATATAAAACCTAGTATGGAAAGCACTCTAAATAAAAATCATATTAAGGATATAACACATGGTTAGGTTAGGTTGGAACAGAAAAAAAAACACAACCAATTTAACGTCTGATTCAATAAACTACTTCTTTTCATTCGTGATCGAAATGGATCTTAGTAACCATCATCATCCTGCCCTTATCCCACTAGGTGGTTTCTTTACGCCACTTCACTCTATCACACGTCATCTTATCATCAACTCGCATATCATCTTTCACACAATTCATCCACACTTTTTTTGGTCGTGCCCTCCCATTTCTGCCGCTTACCATCATGTTTAGGGTTCTTTTCGTGACTCTCTTTCCGTCTCTTGATATGCCCATACCAAGATCCTGTACTCTTTCACTCTTCAATTTCTCAGTTACTGGCGCTACTTTCAGACTTCCTGTAACATACTCATTTCTAATCTTATCCATTCTTGTCACTCCACACATCTATCGCAGCATTCGCATCTCCGCTGCATGAAATTTCCTTTCATTCTCCCCTTTGGTGGCCCAACACTGATCCATACATAAATTTTCCCTTTTAGCTTAAGGGGCATCCGCGGATCGCAAGTTGTTCCAGTAACCTGTCGCCATTTCATCCAACCTGGGTTTATCCTGCCAGAAACGTCCCGGACGATGTCACCGTCGTTCTGAATGATAGAGCTGAGAGCTGTACCTGAAGTCAGAATCGAAATGGATCTTAGTAAATTGGCGAATAAAATTCATGAAAATTGCCTGCCGAGAGTATCTTTTTAATATTTTCACTCAATATTCGTTCATATTATTATCGATGTGCCATATCACTTGGCACGTACTGCACGCCGGCGAATGATTTCACGCGTTAGCATTGCAAATGGGAGGTCGATAAACGTGCAATGAATGTTACAATTGTGTACTTTTATTGCTGTTTTATTGCTTTATTCGGCTGTAGTTTTGCATGTCATGAAGCATATTTGCAAACTCGTATGCGACCTACAATGTACAATTGTACATACAGGCATTGGTACAGCTAGGGATTTTCTCTAGGGGGGCAGCTGCCTAATTTTTAACCGACTTCAAAAGAAGGAGATTCTCAATTCGTCTGTATGTTTTTTCTATTTTTTTTTATTTGGTAGATCATACCTTCATAGGTGGTCTCATATAACTTTTATTAAAACCGGCTAAGTCGTATTTGATACATCAACAGTAATATTAAAATTACTACGTCGATGATACATTAATCGATTTGAATTCAAGTTTTCTGAGGTGTGCATAGTGGTATAACTCTGACGATTCGAGATAATCTGAAGAAGATAAATTGATTTGCATCGGCACGTGTTAAAAAGAGACGTGGTTAGATTCTGCCGGGTGATGACAGATTTTATGATAATTTTGACCACTGTTTTCCGAAAATACCATACATTTTTGTGGCGAGGTGAAAAGATCCCTCAATTGATATCAAGCGTTAGATTTCTACTAGTTTGCAATGACGTCGTCAATGATTATGTGAATGCTAGTCAACAATTCAATACAATTCTTTATTGGCCCTGTATACCTTTTGTGTCTGATGCGATGACGGTCTGGACTAGTCTCAGCATGAATGTTCCAAATGCTGAAGCTTTTCACGCTCAGAGGGCATGGGATGACGTCATTGTTAAAAAAGCTCTCTCACAAATGCTGGGATCGTTTACAGGGGTCGATTTGGCGAAGATCAGGGCTGTGTCACAGTCAGAATCTGGGGCATGGTTGCACGCACTACCTTCACCTCACGGCTCTCCGCTTGGCTGCAAGGTGTGTGAACCACACAAATGCATCTGCAGTTCCATGGTGGAAGCTGATGGTCATCACGTTCTGAGTTGTCGTCGTTGCACGGGTAGGTTTTCGCGACACCATGCCCTCAACGAAATAATCCGTAGAGCATTTATATCGGCCAATGTCCCCTGCGTGTTGGAACCACCTGGTTTTAGTAGATCCGATGGTAAAAGGCCCGACGGCTTGACGTTGGTGCCGTGGAAAAACGTCAAGTGCTTAGTGTGGGACGCTACTTGCGTTAGTAGGTACTTTTGCCGCCACGCACCTGGGTCGAACCATCCACACTCCGGCAGCTGCAGCGGAGGAAGCTGCGGGTAGAAAGCGGGTGAAGTATGCGGCGATGGAGCTGCTCTATAACTTTGTGCCCATTGCGGTGGAGACCATGGGCAGTTGGGGGGCCGAAGCTAAGGCTTTGTTTCGCGAAATTGGGCGGAGGATAAGGTGAGTCACCTCCTCTGTCCCTTATCCTACGCTTCTCCGCTCTGGGTGGTTCTTGGTGCAAATAATGTCTATCGCTATTCAGCGTGGTAATGCTGCTAGCATTATGGGCACCTTTGCACCGGGAACCATGAAGGGCGGGTTATTTGATTTTTAAGTAAATTAATTAATAAGTATCTTGTGACAATTATTATAATTTGACGATTCTTTATTTTCTTTTACATTAAATTTTTCTTTACTTATGCCATTTTTGGCCAAAAATAATTATGACCGTCCCAGACAAATATAATGTATCGCCTTTCAAGTTTAATGAGGTGAGCAAAGAGACCATAAAATACCATATGAAAAAAATCACAGCAAAAAAACGGGCTCTAGCTAAGCAGAAACTAACACTACTCAGTAGAAGATTCAGTGCTATTGGGTCCCACCAAACTATCCCGAGTATCTAAAATATACAGAGACGGAACCCGATAAAACAAGCCCGCTAAGTAGAGATCCGTGTCCACTCGCTCGTCAAGTTTTATTCGAGTTTTCCGAATGTACATACATTTTGAGAAGGGTTGCCGATACGATACGGATGCTACTCGTAACCAGATGTATGAATTAGTTTCGAGCAGAACGTGAGCGAAAAAACGTCTCAATTTCTACGAGCTGGCAATTTAACCCCTGACAAAACCTAACGAAAACAGCGTGGTGTGAAAATTCGTATTTGAATTCCAAAGAAATGAAATGAAATATATTTATTCGACAGATACAAAATAGGTATAAGGAAACTTATAAAATAACGAAACATAAAAAGTGTCGAAAGGGACCCACCTAAGCTATAAATGTTGAGTGCTGGGAGGACCCAACACTCAACGCTGGTATTCTGGTGAGCCCCTTTAAACAAGGGTAGGTTTAACTATACAACATAATTAATAACATACAAAATTAACAGCTCTGTGACAAAACACTTTAAAACAAAATACATACCTACATTGAAACAAAATCTAATAACAAAACTCGTAGGTATACAAAATTATTATAAGCAAACTAAACATATTAGTAACATATCGATAAGTATACATAAACTTAATAAAACCGTATACCATACAAGACAAACAAAAATATTGCTCGCAACGAAAAACATACTTTTATTTGGAAAATAACAAAGAACTAATTTTTAGAGTTAGAATCAAACGTCTTGTCGGCTGATGTTAGCTATAAGCTGCGGATAACCTAATCCTGACTGAAGCTTACTTAACAGCTGCGCGAGAGTTGAGTTTCGCGCGGCTTGTAGCTAATTTCATAGCCGCCAAGATGTATGATTCGGCCTAGAACTGAACCCATTTATTTCACGATTTCAAGTCAAGCATTCTTTCGCCACTGCGCGGCCTCTATCCAAACTATCTCGAATTTTAGAACAGACCTTACAAATATGTATAGATCAACGAGGAAGACGCTATCAGCCACTTTGTGCGGCGTGCGTCGACTGCGTCACCTAAGGTCATCGTAGACTACAATTTAAAGATGGCCATTAAAGACCGAAACGCGGCGGTGATGGAGGCTCTGCGCGGTATAAGTAGCAATTTGGAAAATGATATGTAAAATCAACGTAGTTTAAAGTCATTTTTTTTTCGTTTTTAATTTTATTAGATTTAGAGTCCTTTTGTTAAGCCTTTATAAGCAATATTGTACAAATCTTTTATTATTAATGTATATCTTAAAAAGCACAGACCCTGGAGTCTGTGAAGTATAATAATTAAATAAATAAAAAAAATATATGTATAGATAGTGTATTTGTTGTCACTCTTTCGTGCAGCGACGGAGCAACGGAATGACTTGATTTTTTGCATGGATATATAGTTGCCGGCAAACAACTTGAACCTTAAACCATAGTTACCTCTCTTTTGTTTTCTCTGCTAACGAAAGGGAGAGAGTGATATTTTTTTGTTCAACTTACGTGCCGGGACCTATACATACTTTAAATATCGGAGTGTCATACGCTACTAATATCACGTAGGTGAAGGCGCATCTAAAATGGCACTGGGCAGGGCGAAAGTTCGACGAACGGATGGCTAGGGGGCCGTAAAGTTCTCGAATGGAGACCACGCACCGGCAAGCACAGCGTAAGACGCCCACCGACTAAGACAGTAGATGGACCGACGATATAAAATTAAGATTACAGGAACGAGCGGTATACAGGTCGCTTACAATTGTACTTACTGGAAATCCATCGGTAATGCCTATGTGCAGCTGTGGACGTCCTACGAGGTTAAAGCTAGTTATTTTGGAACATCTTACACACGGCCTCTGACCCCAAACTAAGCAAAGCTTGTGATATGGCTGCCAGAGACTGATACACTACATATACTTATTTTTAAATACATACTTATATAGATAGTAACTATTTTATTCTGACAATCTTAGAGTATAGTAACTAATACTCTAAGCTGACAACCCTAACATCGACCCTCCTCCAACAGAAGTTCTGGACGGGCAAAGTTTCCAAGGTGAGGAACTTTTATTCGATAGTTGGAGCCTGTTTCGAATAAACTGTAATTAGTTAATCAACCCAATTTGGCATTTGGATACGTTACCTAGTTAGCAGTTGTTTTAGTAGAAACTAGCAACTGGGGGTTATACATACAAAGTATAACCTAGGGGCTTCCTTGTATTAGATGACTGATAGCACTGCTGGGGGTACCATCGAAAAAAACACTTTTTCTTGAATTTTAAAACTCCTGTATTTCCAATTGTTGACCTATATAGGAGTATTAAAATTCAAGAAAAAGTGTTTTTCGATGGTACCCCCCAGCAGTGCTAAAAGTTGATAAAATGGTTTTATCCCTTTGCCATGCTAGTGTTGCCGACGGTTACTTGGTACAGTATTAGAGAACAAAGAGTGGACATCGGCCTTTGGAAAGAGATAATAAATCAGCTAGTAACGGCTTTGCTCGACTTATATAGTAATCTGTATAGCGTCATCTCTGTTTCACGAACCACCAAAAACCAGCGACTAACGATAAAAAAAATAATAATAACAATACATATACATGTAGATGGATGCACGCACGCAATGGGAAAGCTCAGCACGTTAGTTTCAACACGTAAAACCGTGTTTACTCAGTTTTTTAGCGGCGTTGGGCACTTTTTGGGATGGGTAAAATATGATAAGCTCCCGTCAGGACACGTGACTAGATCGAAAATTCGTAAGACGGCGCAGGGCACAGAGTATTACAACCAGAGAGATAGCGCCGTTGTCGCTTGAAGCAATTCGCAACTGCAAAAATGTATGGAAAATCACTATCACTTGATGTCACTGTCAAATATTGGAATTTGACACTATCGACCCATAGTTTGGGAAATCCTGTCCTAAAATATCTAAGTAGAGTAATCCTGTATTAGTACAAACTTAGCGCAGACGACCTCGTTAAGACCGCAGGATGCAAGCTGCTACCAACTGCATGCCAATCGCGTTAATTTTAAACAGCTGCGTGACAAACTGTAATTCAGTTAAAATTCGGTTGCAATTGTTGTTAAGTTTCGATTCAGCTTCAAGGAAATAGGAAAGGAAAAAGGAAAAAAAATAAACATCATACACCAACCGTTCATTTGACACCGGTTACGTTCCAACTCTGATCGAGTTGCGTTTCAACTTCAGTCAAAATCATTAGTGTGATACGAAAATAGACAAAAAGTCGAAGTTCAGTTAGAGTACAATTTTAGTTCAGCTGTAATTTTTAGTGCGATTGGCCTGCTGGTCTTATTGGATCTTTAGGGGAGGCCTATGTCCAGCAGTGGACATCATATGGCTGAAAGGACGTATTACTTACGTTTATTTTCGAGCCGGGCTGGCTCGGCAGCGTTCTTGCCGCTCTGATTCATGTCTTTCTCGTTACACGGGAACAGCAGCCATTTTAAATCACCTGGAACAACATACAACTACATTTTAGAAGGGGCTTAGAAAAAATTGGATTGGTCCGTCATCTGTACAATGAGCACATTATTTTTTTATTTTCGAGCCGGGCTGGCTCGGCAGCGTTCTTGCCGCTCTGATTCATGTCTTTCTCGTTACACGGGAACAGCAGCCATTTTAAATCACCTGGAACAACATACAACTACATTTTAGAAGGGGCTTAGAAAAAATTGGATTGGTCCAATTTTTGGATCTTGCCTTTTTCAGTCTGATCCTCAAATCTCGTAATAAGTATAATGTGTCTTCAAATCCCGAGTAAATAGGGTCGTCTAAGGTGTCTTCTAGATGAGCGTGCTATAATACCCCATATCTGCTTAACAATCTTAACATCAGACAGTATTTAGTCAAACGCAAACCTATTCATATTCTTTATTTGTCACCTATACGAAATAAAAAAAAAATCTCCCTCGATGACTCTCATTTGCCCCACCAAGCCGACCCTTTGATTCCATACATATTTTAGACTCCTATAACCTGCCGCACCAGTGGGCCGGCTTGTGGAAGAGCAGAGGTCCAAGCCTTCGGTGTGCTTAGAGCGCTTGTATATATCCGCTGTTTTCACCGGACAACGGACCGTGTTTTTCACCGAATGCGCGGTGGTGTATAGTTTATAATTAATTTGTGTAGATGCATCGGATATCGGTACGGCGAACAAATCAAACAATCCGTTTAACAGTCGTTTACCATTTTTACACAACTGTTTACCAGTCCGTTGTCCGGTGAAAAAAACAGACGTATACAAGCGCTCTTAGGGTTCAAAGTGAAAGCATTAAGTACGGTTGGGCAGGGTGGCTATCTCTATTGTCAGTTTTTAAGTCGTCTGAAGGCCCCTGCACCCCTAGCATGACAAAGGCACAAATTTTCTTTCCGCCAACTTATCCCCTCGGAGTGGCAACAAAGTATCAATTAATATTGACCACTCATTAAAAATTGATAAAATAAGTTACTCACCTTAGAATAATAAGGCTCAGAACGTGAGTAGGCCCAAGCGGATTGAAGCAATTTCAATTCGGCCTTATAAGGCTGAATACGTTTCGCGTCACGTCAGTAGTCACGCTTAAGTTCTACAGCGAACAGCTCGCAAAATTTTACTTTATTATGACTTACTGTACAGTAAAAGGGTGTCATAACGCGTCTCATAATAAAAATAAGGATAAGAAAATCACATTTCACACGAAAGTACTATTTGACAATTTATGATTTTAGCTAAAACATTCGTCAAAACAAAAAAATATTTCGTAAACAAATCAGACGCCATTACAATAAAAATGTTGCCAGCTATGAAAAAAATATTTACCCCGAGCGAGTGCCCCTTTTGGGATATTTTTGGAGACAATATTATTACATCGCGCGCAACATGATATTGTATTAGGCGCGATATAGCATAGCTTGTTAAGTGGTCAAATATAAATTACTAGATGAGAACCCGGCTTCGCTCGGGTGAAATGTGACTCATTATACACAAACACTCATCATAATTTTACTGTTACTCGATCACCATCTTTACGAAGAGCCCTTCGCTGCATCAATTTTTCACAATTATGACTATGATTACCAAATGCAAGGAGATTAAGGCGATATACTAGTGACGAGGAATTTGAGAAATAGGTATTTGGACTAAACTATTGCCGTCGCGATGCGCCCAAACCAGGGAGCTTCAATGTGTGTGGTGATGCAATTGTATTTGTGTGCGTACTGCGCTCGAACTCTCCCCGCACCCTACCTGCGCCCCAACGAACTCGCTGGCCGACCGATATTTTATTTTGAATTGTAGCAAAATATGATATTACGTAGAGTGCGCGCGAGTCGTGGCGCCACATGCGCGTATTCTACGTATGCTCCGGTTACCTAGTAGGTATGGCAGATAGGCGATCGATAGCAAACAAAAAGATAAAAGATTAATTATTTTAAAGATTATTTATTTTTCTGCCATTAAGAAGCTACATTATTTGTGACATGGGTTAATTTTTCTTTATATGCTAATTTATTTTCTTTCAAATAATTATTGTTTGACAAAAACGTAATATGTACCTAACTAACATCATATACAATTGGATATTTGATATCTGTAGGCGCTGCAGTTTACATAATATATTTTTACTGAAATTACTTCTTTTTAAGTATAAATTAATTATATTTTTTATGAAAATATCTTACATTACGTCGTTCTTCTACGGTCTATAATAAATATCCCAAATGCAAGTTGGACTCGCGCTCGAAAGGTTTCATATCGTATGAGAGCCAATTATTTCGATTCAATTATATATTTTTGTTTATTTGGCTCAACGTATAAGCATTGCCATTCAGCGTGGCAATGCTGCCAGCATGCTGGGCACGCTGCCAACTGGCAGTGGGCTTGAGCACTTGGATTATCTTTAGACCTTGAAATTGATTCATTTATATACATGATATATTATATTACTAAATATTCTGAGAATATTTTAAGCGTCTACCTTTTGTGTACGTTAATAAAAATCGTGCAAAAAATCACGTCTGGAATGAAAAAATATTTATTTCATTCTATTTTTTGACCGACAAAACGGAGGAGGTACTCAATTTGACGCGTATATTTTTTATTTATAACCAAGCGTAACGTTTTACGCAGTAGTCCGATTTCGATAATTCTTTGTTAGAATTTTTTCATTGGAAATAATATACTTCGAAATTGATCCCATTTAAATTTTATGGAAATGGGCTGAGCCATTTTTGATAAATCAACAATAATCGATCCGTGCGCACTATTTGCGAATTCTGTACCTACACGGTTGAAGTAGATATTTATTTTACTCTATTTTTAGTTTTGTTGTTATAGTAGGAACAAATACATCATCTGTGTAAATTGTAACTGTTTAGCTTTTGCGGTTCGTGATATACAGCCTAGTGACCAACGGACAGACGGACAGAGGAGTCTTAGTAATAGGGTCTCGTTTATATTATCTGTATTATATTATCATAACTAAGTATGACATAACGATAAACGACCGTAACACATGAGATCATAATTATCAGTCAGAATTTGTACATTCATTATATTATTTCATGCTATATAAGGTATTTTCAGCGAGCCATTTTTTAAGCTATGTTTAAATTTGTTTGCATCTAAAAATTGTATGTGAAGAGGTCTATTGACTATTGTACACTTTTATGGCTGTATTAGATGAACTTCGATGATACAAAGTATTATTTACTTGTACTACACGAATATTGAATTTATGTTGAGGACGTAAAATTTGCGATCTAGCTGATTTATTATCAAAAAAGTAGTTTCGGTTATTTTAAACAAATACACAAATCTCTTAAAGTAAGATTTTTTTAGGAAATTCTTAATTGAAATTATGTTGCCATTAAATTAAATTAAATAGAATCAGGCATTCGCAGAATTGAGCATTCCCGGATTAGTTGGGCATTATAAGAATTGGTCATTCTGCACCTAAACCATTTAGATGTCTGCCGATACAACACGATATATATAAACTAAAAAATTACTACACAGATTTGTGTAGTCGCTGCAATAAGTCGCAGTAACTAAACGCATATATTCCATACATAAGATCTTTTTCTTCAAAGTAACAAAGATATATCAGTAAAATTACAAGATTTGAAAAATTAACTAATATGTTTAATAAACATCGATATCGATGGACATCACTAGAGCATCGACAAAAATATCGTCTATTACTACATCCCTAGTGCATGTGTACGTATAGGTTTGAACCTCCCTCACCTCAACCCTACCTCCGCATCGTGCGATAGGGACAATTGCAGCTCAGAGCAATTTATACCTACAAAAATCTTGGCAAAACAACGTTTCGTATTCCGCTGTTTTCTTCATCAAAAACTAAATTAATCAAGTATTTTTTTATATCACAATTTACAAAATATATGTGTTCATGATTATGTCATTTCATATTTTGTTAGAAATCAATAAGTTTATTCTGGTGGGTCTTTAAAGACGTCGTTAAAAATGGTGAATTTTTTTGAGACTTTGAAGGATCATATTTTGCCTTTTAATTAATTTATCAAAAAAATGAAAAGACACGGTAGTTTAAACAGCAAAATTTAATTTTATGGCAAAAAATTGTAACTCTAAAAGCATTTTCCAGAAAGAAAACAGCGCAATACGTTTGTATGGAAAAAGACAGACCACCTCAGCTCTTAAGCTGATAACAAAATGATGTAGGTATCATCAAGCAAAACAATGATGAATGATCAATGAAATACATTCATTTTAAGAAATAGGTACTTTCGGTATGATGGGTGTAAACAATATCCCAAAGTAATTGCTCAAAATTAAAATTGATCAAAACTAAGTTTTGGCGGGAACGTGGAAAAATCATGTCGCCTCATTGTACCATTATTTTGTTAAACTTGTATTTTTATGAGTAATAATTAGTGAAACACTTAATATTTCGTTGATTAAGGTGTGCGGGGCAAAGTGCGCCATGTTTTTTGCATAGTTGACTTTGGTGCTATATAACTTGTGTTTTAGTTTACGAATGACACTTGTCGTGGTATCTTATGGATCTATGATGTTTTGCGACTACAACAAATGTCGTGTCATTGCAACCTGAACCTTAAAATAATGATTTTTAGCACAAAATAAGAAAACATGATACCAGGCGCACTTTGCCGCCAAATCGGGTAAGTGCGCCTGGTATTAGTAAAACGCAATAATGAAGCGTAGGGATAAAAACAGCTTCATATTATTATAAGAAAACAAGCAACGAAACGCATAACATTTAATTTTTCTTCATAGCCACATTCTAGAAGAATCTATGTATGTCAAACCAAATTTCGGCTAAGTGCGCCATACAATCTTAAATCAGTGGCTGTAAACCTTTTTTCTAAATATTGATAATCGAGTATCAAGTATATTTTTTCTTTTATTTACGAATAAATACCATGGAATGGAACTATTAAATGGTTGTTATAAGGCTTTTTCGATTACAGCCATTCATACATGTGTACTGTGACCATCATAGATGAGAAGTGTTGGCTGAATCGTATCGCCAATCATCGGAATAAATAAAAAATATTCCAAAAAGGCTTGCGATTCTATCCAGACTATTCCAGACATTAGATGTGGCTGTATACAACGTTCCAGGGTACGCTAAATCAGAGGTCCAATTATAAACACATGCTTTCCTTTATAAATCATAAATGGAGCTCATTTCTCCCCAGCAGCGTTGCTCGCCATCAAAACTGTTGTATTTGACTTTCCGGAGGATGATGTAGTCTGAGTTGATTTCCATCACCCCTAAGACGTATGACTTTTTTTTGTGGATCACTGCAGTAACTGGTTTCATCCAAATTGTAAATTCTTTTAGGCTTGTCATGAAGCTCTAACTCGTCAATCACTCTTTCTAGCATGTCATAAAATTCTTGGATGACAAATGGGTCTGCGGCTTTCTTACGAGCAACCTCTACAGCCTGCGGTTTGCGGTCCATTACATGCAAAAAGTTCTGTCTCATATTTAAATACTGGTGGTCTGCCTAGACTTGATGACTTTTGGCCCCTTCGACCTGTGACGTGGTACATAATAGTCTTTCTTGGGATAGCAAAGGTTGATGCGGCTGCATACCCAGACATCCTACCTAATCGAACAGCTTCGACTGCTTCATTCAAAGCCTCTCTGGACCATTAAGGACCTTCAGTTTTTTTACATAGATCCCTATCTTAAACAAAAATCATGATCAGGTAAATAATAATTAATTATTGTGACTTTTACTGAATGTGATTGTGTGTTGTGTGCAACTGTGCATGTATGTAGGGTAGCCTCATAAAACACGATAAATAAACATATATACATATGACATTAGGATTCGAAGTAATTCCAACAATAGCACACACTTCTTATTGGATCAAGAATTAATAATAATATAATAATAACCCGACCATATAAACAAGCAAACATACATTGCAAGTTAAATAAAAGCTTATAAAAAGACACGTTTAAAAAGGTTACAAACCTCTGGATTGCGGCGAAGTGCGCCATATAAAAAGTCAGTATGGCGCACTTCCCCAACTATAAAAATTTGAGATCAGAATATTAAATTTGCAAAAAATATATAAATTTTACTAGATATTCGTGATATAAAGTCAAAATCTCAATGCACAATATTTAAATTGTGCACTTACCTCACTCGTATGTCGATAAAAACTCAATTTCTTGAGATTTATGACGACGATTACTCCACTGTCATCTCTCCTTACCACTTGCAATGACAGTGAAAATAAAATGGCGCGATCTCAAACTCACATGACTAGAGCCATCTGTGACTATCACCAAGAACTATGTTTTAGTTTGTATCATCGATGTAAAGTGTCCCTACTAGTATCCAATCGGTAGTTTTCAAGATATTTGTGGTAGGCGCACTTATCCGCTAGGCGCACTTTGCCACCTTCACCTTATGAGTTTCTTTACGTGCATAAGTGTAGGCAAATGATATAATGTGACGTATCATGTGTTGTTACCAAAACTCCATAGACGTCTCTAGTAAAGTATCCACTGCTTTACTGAGGTATGACTTGAACTATGTTTGGACTTGACCGTGACTTTTTTGGACTTTAACGTGACTTGCTGATAAAATATTATCAAAAATTATTAAAACTTAATACTTGACACTGGCAAATGCACAACAATGCGACGCCAAAACATAAAAGAAGACGATTGACTGCTCAAGATCAGTGATGCCAATTTAGCATATTTTATGCTAAATTTAGCATATTTTTATCTTGTTTAGCAAATTTATTTGCAATTTGGCATACACCACATTTTTAGCGTGTAAAATAATAATTATACAATAAAGTTTTAAAGTTTTTTACCATGAAAATTTATTTCTGTTATATCGTTTTTAACGCTACCACATTAAAATGCCGAAATTGAACGGGTTTCTTGTAGTCAAATGAATGTATTAAAATCTCGAAATTTTTGGTCGGTAAAAAATTTAAATGTATTAAAAACACTCAATTATTTGTCGGTAAAAAATTTAAATGTTATTTTATACTTATAAGATTCGATTTAAAAAGATCAAGGAAATGCTGCTACTCTTACGCAGTTCCAGAGAACGCACTGCGCTCTGTAGGTACCAAGGAGATCTATACAGTCTGAGCAATGACGCTAGCTCGTCTTCAAGCACATTAATTGTCGATGAAGACCAAGATACTTACATTTTATTCGATAGCATATAATAGTTCATAGTCGATTAAAACACATATTTTGTTAATTAACAATAATTTTACTATTTTTGTTACGTTTTATTTGATATTGAAAAATGTTATCACTATTTTTAGCATATTTACTTTGCCACAATTTTAACACCATTTTAGCATATTCTTTATTTGTGCTATTGGCAAGACTGCTCAAGATCAGTGATGCCAATTTAGCATATTTTATGCTAAATTTAGCATATTTTTATCTTGTTTAGCAAATTTATTTGCAATTTGGCATACACCACATTTTTAGCGTGTAAAATAATAATTATACAATAAAGTTTTAAAGTTTTTTACCATGAAAATTTATTTCTGTTATATCGTTTTTAACGCTACCACATTAAAATGCCGAAATTGAACGGGTTTCTTGTAGTCAAATGAATGTATTAAAATCTCGAAATTTTTGGTCGGTAAAAAATTTAAATGTATTAAAAACACTCAATTATTTGTCGGTAAAAAATTTAAATGTTATTTTATACTTATAAGATTCGATTTAAAAAGATCAAGGAAATGCTGCTACTCTTACGCAGTTCCAGAGAACGCACTGCGCTCTGTAGGTACCAAGGAGATCTATACAGTCTGAGCAATGACGCTAGCTCGTCTTCAAGCACATTAATTGTCGATGAAGACCAAGATACTTACATTTTATTCGATAGCATATAATAGTTCATAGTCGATTAAAACACATATTTTGTTAATTAACAATAATTTTACTATTTTTGTTACGTTTTATTTGATATTGAAAAATGTTATCACTATTTTTAGCATATTTACTTTGCCACAATTTTAACACCATTTTAGCATATTCTTTATTTGTGCTATTGGCAAGACTGCTCAAGATAAATTATGTCATCCGGTGTCATTATGGAGATCGTATTTTTATTTGTCAACACCGTTATAATTTATTAAAATACTCGATAATCCGAATTTTCCGGATATATGTTGTCGACTCGAAATCATTATTTTTTTATGTTTTATCATTCAGATAAAGTTTCGATCGAGTCTACCGTACCCCTTGACGAAATTATTAATATAGATTTACTACATTTAATTGTATTTATTTATAGATTTCCATCGAATTCCATTGCTGCTGCACCATGGATAGATACAATACGACTTAATCGAAGAGAAGAATGTTGGAAGCTAACTAAATACACGATAATATGTTCCGAGTATTTTGATGACAAAGATAAGTACACTACCAAAAATGAAAAAATGCGGATTTCAATAAAATTTTCGTAAAATTTAAAAAGATCAAGGAAATGCTGCTACTCTTACGCAGTTCCAGAGAACGCACTGCGCTCTGTAGGTACCAAGGAGATCTATACAGTCTGAGCAATGACGCTAGCTCGTCTTCAAGCACATTAATTGTCGATGAAGACCAAGATACTTACATTTTATTCGATAGCATATAATAGTTCATAGTCGATTAAAACACATATTTTGTTAATTAACAATAATTTTACTATTTTTGTTACGTTTTATTTGATATTGAAAAATGTTATCACTATTTTTAGCATATTTACTTTGCCACAATTTTAACACCATTTTAGCATATTCTTTATTTGTGCTATTGGCAAGACTGCTCAAGATAAATTATGTCATCCGGTGTCATTATGGAGATCGTATTTTTATTTGTCAACACCGTTATAATTTATTAAAATACTCGATAATCCGAATTTTCCGGATATATCTTGTCGACTCGAAATCATTATTTTTTTATGTTTTATCATTCAGATAAAGTTTCGATCGAGTCTACCGTACCCCTTGACGAAATTATTAATATAGATTTACTACATTTAATTGTATTTATTTATAGATTTCCATCGAATTCCATTGCTGCTGCACCATGGATAGATACAATACGACTTAATCGAAGAGAAGAATGTTGGAAGCTAACTAAATACACGATAATATGTTCCGAGTATTTTGATGACAAAGATAAGTACACTACCAAAAATGAAAAAATGCGGATTTCAATAAAATTTTCGTAAAATTTACATTCTCAAATTTTATTATCTTCAATTTACATAATTGACCCCATTACAATTGTATGTATATCTATATAGATTCAAAATTAAAGTAATATCAAAATTGGAACAGTGTACCAATTTCCCCGCTTTTTTGGGGAAATATCTATTCAGTTTCAATATTATTCGGCAGTCTGTGTGCGTGTCAGCAAATGTAATTACGTGACGCTTACGCACACATTCATACTAATGTTGCTTCAGTATTGAGAGGAACTATGAATGAAAGTATCGTTCTGAGCCTTATTATTGTAAGTTATTCCATCTCGGAAAGAGTGTTTTTGCTCTTCGAAATCTGAGTGCAAAAGCCGTTTTTATCCGCTAGAGGGTAAAGTAAAATTGAATTTAGAACATCGTGTGCACTAAGTTTGTGAATACAAAACATTATTAAACCACAGTGCGTATGTAGACGACTTTAGTCGTTTCCTCGCTGAGGTGGGATGAAAAGTTACGTGTTGACTGTTGCACTTGAATGCAAAGATTTTTTACCTTGTGCTCTTTTGATTTCCTCGCTCGCTCAGGATTCTAATTGTTGAATCACTCGCTGCACTCGTGATTTAATTTAAAAATCATTCGCTTACTCGGTCATCAAAATTGAGCACGCGGTTAAAAATCAACTTTGCGCTCTTGTATAACAAATAACTACTAATCCTTTGCCATGCTAGAGGTGCTGATATGGCTAAACGGTTATTGCTCATTACCAATTTAAAAAAAAAACACCCCCTGATTTCCAAAGGTTGGACAGAATCCTGAAATGATTTTTGACCGACGAACCACCGGAGGAGGTATACAATTCGACGCGTATTTATTACATTTTTATGTATAAACTTTTTTCGTAGTAGTCCCATTTCAATAATTCTTTTTTTATTGGAAAGAGTATACTTCGAAATTGGTCTCAATCAAATTTTATCGAAATCAGCTAAGCCATTTTTGATAAATCAACAATAATGTGAAAAATGCTACATCGATCCGTGTATAATATTTGCGTTCTAGCACTTCTAGCGATGCGCCCCGGCTTTGCACAGGTGTATTATACATATAAACATTTTTCTTGAATTACTCTATCTATTAAAACAAACTGCATCAAAATACGTTGAGTAATTTTAAAGATATAAGCATATATGGGGACAGATAGCGGAAAGCGACTTTGTTTAATACTATGTAATGATTCTGTACAGCACGGGTGAAGTCGGTCATGAAATTTTTTGCAAAAAATTATTATCAAATTCACATGTTCGAGATGCCCACTTTCTTAACCAATGAATGTAGAGGCCGAATAAAACGTTTCTAAACTCGAGGTGAGACGTTCGTTAAGCAATAGCAAACTCATATGTCAGCGGCGGTAACAAGTGGTAAAGGGATTTGCGTAGCTTGTAGCTAACTTTGCAAACGCCATTAAATTTGATTCGGCCTGTAGCGAAAATATAGCATATGAACATATACATAAAACATAAGTAGATTTATAATAGATCCAACCGTTTATTTTCTTTTTGACAGCACCAATAGAACGTAACTGCGTCATGTTACGCAAAAGTTCACTTTTAAATGCGAGGTTTTAAAATTATGACAACTGCCTACTCGTAAGTTTGCTTCTTGATCCCTTATAATAATCATCTTTGACAAAATGATTCCATAAGCGCAGTAGTTTTTTTTTGTAAATTACATAAAATAACAAACGTGTAGCCATATACCGTAATTTTTTAATAACGTTTGTAATTTTATGTAATTTACAAAAAAACTACTGCACTTATGGACTCAATTTGTCAAAGATGATTATTATACGGGATCAAGGAGCAAACTTAGGCAGTTGCCATGTTTTTAAAACCTCTCATTTAAAAGTGAACTTTTGCGTAACATGACGCAGTTACGGTTTATTGGTGCTGTCAAAAAGAAAATAAACGGTTGGATCTATTATAATTGTTTTAAAGATTAGGGTCAGAACACGAAAGAGCTTATAAAATACAACGTACCGAGCGTAAACAAGCTTTTCACTTTCATTGTCAATTACAATGTTATTGCTATCACTGTTATCAATCACTTCATTGTAATCAGTTTATCACTAATCGGCCTTAGTCACTTGATTCACTATGTCGACAGTAAAATTGTTTACTAGGGAGATATTTCCTGCGGTTTCAGTTACGTATATAGGGTTAGAATAGAATATCATTTATTGTCATAGTGTATCATTTACGCATTTTTACTTAGTAAAATAAATTATATAAATGGTTCTACGATGGACAAAGTAATTTTATTTAAGTACTCTTATCAACCCTTACCAAGAAAAAATATAGCTTGGATTACATCAGAGAACGACAACAGCAATAAACATAAACAAAAATATAAGTTTTAACTTCCATGATTCCCTCATTAGACAATAGGTTTGATCATAATATAATTGTTAATTTTTGAGAATTGTCAGACATTCATAACAAATATGTAGGTATTGTAGCTACATGAATTCACTATATACAAATAAAATCATAATGACTCGGCTCTGTACAGAGGTATCGTTAAATTATAATCACAATAAATTAATATTAAAGAAATTCAGTTGTGTATTTTAAAATAAATATGGGTATGCACTAACTTTAATAAATTTTGGTAAATAAAATTAATTTAATTTAAAAATGCTAGCTGTAAAGGGTCTGTGTCAAACAATAATATGTTAATTACAGTAGAATAATCCAATAACATAATATAAAATTAATATAAACATTGGAAAAATTATAAAGTACACTTTATTAATAAAAGTACGTACATAAGCAGTAATTCGTTATTTGCTTACCCTGTAATAAAAAAGCTGCCAGTAATGTTGCACGCCTTGCATAGGCAAGTTTGTATTGAGTCATGATTATATCTATACCACCTTTGTACATGCAAACTGCAATAAAAATCTTTGACTTTGACTTTGACTTTGTACTGAAAGGGGATGATTTAGACTATCATTACGAACAACTGTTACTATGGTACCAACCCAAAATTCGAGAAAAAAATCAAGCGTTTCTTACAAAATTGCAAATCGACAAAATGTATGAAACAGCTGATTTTTTTCTCGAATTTATTGTTGGCCCCATAGTAAACGTGGTTTGTAATGATGGTTTAAGTTAACCCCCTTTCAAACAAAACACAGGGTAAGCAAATAACCCTGTATAGAGTCACTATTTGAAATATGCAAATTTGTAAAAAAGCACCCTGACTATTTCAACAATGCGTCTGATAAATCGCACAAAATTATATCACAATATAGACATAAACTCTTAGAACCACAGTCTAACTTAGCAATGCACAGTTCTAGACCAAATTCTGTGGCTATAAAAATATTCAATAAATTGCCAAACAATCTAAAAGATATCGAAAGAGAAAACTGTTTCATAAAACAACTAAAAATAATCCTTTTATCGAAATGCTATTACACATTAGACGAATTTTTTAACGATAATCTGGAAAACATAATAATAAATCGTTCCAATACAAATAATTAAATTGCCATACCATTATAGGGTCACATGTACCACTATACGAGTACAAAACATGTTAACTAAGAACCGCATGTAAATTTCATATGTTGCAATAAATGAATTGACTTTGACTATAAAGTAGAAGCCTCAGAGGGATTACAGTAGTATTCAATACAACTCTGTACTGTACCAGCCTTTTTAATAGTCCTTTAGACGTAGGCCTACCCACGAAAGGTGATTGGGCCATATCAACCATTCTTGCCCAGTGCAGGTTGGTGGATTCACACACGCGATCGAATTTCTCTACGGACGGCGGACGTACGCAGGTTGTTTTCCTTCACCAAAAAGGAATCTGAGTAGTGTGAAAATTTGTACATAAATTCCAAAGAACTCATTTGTACGGGATCCGTATGTGAACCGGAAATCGTGAGATCGTCACGATCACGATTGTAAGGCGGGCGGGACCATTAGACCACCACGGCTTTTCAATACAACTCAATACAAAGTAATTCAAACGCAAAATCTTTACTTAATATTATAAATCCGAAAATGTTTGTTACTCTTTCATGGAGCTGATCTGATGATGGAGTCTGAAGGTGGCTATAGGAACTCCTGTATTAAACAAGATAGACCCGTCGTGTTTGGGCTGATTTGCCTTGGCTAACACTCTGCTGCTCATGATATCTAGGATCTCAAAAGCATAAGTTACATTTTTATAATAATTTATTTTAAAATGAAAATAGCTTAACAACTAATGAAACATTGCCAAGATATTTTTAGGCCAATGAACTGTGACTGCGAGCAACGTACGCTACATGTAATAATTGAAAAGTTATGTGAGTCGTATTCACTAATTGACGATTTTGTTCAACCACAGAAAAGTGTTCGACTATGAGGTTTCTAGATATCTCAACTGTCTCTATGGGAACATTCGATAGCGTATGTGAATCCAACGAAATGTTGAAGGAAAGAAAAGAAGGGGAAGGTCGACCTTAGGACATTCTTAAATCAAGTTAAAGAGACGGTAGACGTGATGTCGTATAGGGAGGTGAAGACACTGACCAAGAACCGCGAGACGAGGATGTTGCTCCTCTCACAAGAGTCTTGCTCTTCAATTTTGAATGTATTGATATGAATCCAACCCCCCCTGATCTAGTATGGAGAATATGGCTAAAAAAATTCGTGGGTAGGACTATATCCAGCAGCAGTTTATTTAAAAGGCCGGTAAACTTAGATCATGCACTGCGAGAAGTTGTTGCTGTGTCAAGTCAACAACTATTCGTAGGGGGAAGTACCCAATCACTGTCATAAATTAGCATGTACGGTATTTGCAATCGTCATCATTTCGCGAATTTATCCTGAACACGTGCCAAACGGTGACTGCGGTGTTGTAAAAATAGTATTGATAATGGCGACTGTAATCATGTAAGTGATTCATTTATACCCCATCGCTGATAAGCCAAAATTGTAATAATATACTTGTTCCTGTGTAGTTTATTAAATATACTGGTTTATTGATTTTGATAAGTCCTTATAATCGACCACACCATTCACTGTCAGGTGAGTAGGAGATGCGTCTGTATCTCAAACTCAAATAATTTGCAATTTACATGCGGTTCTTAAACTACATGTTTTGTAAAGTTGTATACATAATATGACCCTTTTTTACTATAGGCTATTTTATTATTTGTATTGGAACAATTTATTATTATGTTTTCTAGATTATCGTTAAAGAATTCGTCTAATGTGTAATAGCATTTGGATAACAGAATATTTCTTGTTGTTTTATGAAATAGTTTTTCCCTTTAGATATCTTTTAGATTATTTGGCAGTTTACTAGATATTTTTACAGCCATAAAATGTGGGCTGGAACTATGCACTGCCAAGTTGCACTTTCGAAGTCTGCCACAGAAGAGAGATCGCTGTTCTGTGAAGTCTGCTCTACATCTTCTCCGCCATCCTCCATCCAACAAGTTTGTATGAGACTTTCGCAAATTTTGATGCTAAATGTCTACAAAATCTACAAAAAGAAGTGAAATCCAACAAAAAATGTTTTCATGTGAAATGTAGCCAAGACGAGACTACAGTTCGCACTGTCAAAAAGTTATCAAATTTGATTTAGAGCCAAGCGTCTATAGTCCGACCGCTTAACAGTACAGGGTACAAGGGCGCGGGGGTAGACGTCAAAGCTACCTTAGTCGTCTATCCCCGCGCTGCGCCCCTGTACCGCACAGGCGAGGTCTGAGTGAACCGGTCGGATTACCTATAACTTTACGCGCCCTGACTCTACAAGCCCTTACTTCACAAAGTACCCTTTAGTCAATATACATTATGTGACTTGGTTTTATTCCGTACAGTGATTTTAACCTATAGGAAAAGAAAGAAGTTGAACTAAAGAGATGTGTCTCCACGCCTTTGAACGACAAATATCCCAATTCACTTCACATAGAGTTCCAAACCTAACTCCTCTATAATATAAATTAGACACAATTTTCACTTATATCACATACACTTTTAAACTATAGCACACTACACACAAACAACGTTATTGTTTTTCCAAAGTAACAAAACTAAGGAAAAAATACACAATAAACTGATACTTTTATCTCGAGCGATATTAATCTATTGATACGACTTGTAATCAGAAATGTGTATTTTTATTACAATGTAGGTGTGTTTGTGGGTGACAGATATATCTCTACATCATATTTATCAGTTGTAGGACATCCTATGACCGACATATGCCTCTCGTCAGTGGTATCGAAAGAAAAAAGTCGAAATCGGTAGAAACGCCAAAGAAAAATCGGTAAAAATGAAAGTAAAGGCGTAGTATTTGAATCGTAAAGTTGAACCTTGACAGACCTATGCCTTACAGCACTAATTCTGGGGGCGGTCCCCCAGTGGAGTCTGGTCGCCATACGCCACGCAAAGTATATTATAGTATAATTATGTATATACATAGTATATTCCTATCGTATATCCCTCATTTTCGTTTCGCCTCGCTGATAATTTTAAATTCGGTAGAAAATCGGGAGAATTTGTCACAATAACTTGAAATTCGGTAGAAAACTGGAAAAAGTCTGTCTAGAAATCTGGAAAAAACAATCTCAGAAATCGTTGAAAAATTGCTTCATTTCGGTATATTAGTAGGAGAGGCGCCAAATCGGTAGAAATACCGAAATATCGGTAGGTTCGACACCACTGCCTCTAGTATAGGATTTCCGTAGATAAAGTAAGTTTGTAGGTAGCCTAGCCCTGGTGTCAGTTTTTAAGCCGCCTGACATCACTTAAGGTCACAGGCTAATAAACTATTTAAATCACAGAAAGTATACACCACCGACCGTATTCCTATTCTTTTAATTAAACTATAGTCCATCCATAGGTTGCCTGGTAGAAATCGCCAAAGGCGATAAGGCCGTCTTTGTATAACATATGTGAATAGCTACTCTAAAGTATTTTTATCATTTTGTGTAACTATATTGTTAGACGGTAAAAACAACCGGGACCTATAATGTAATGTCATCCAAGTCACGTCAAGGCTCAGTTAGAAATGTCACTCGTATTTCCATAGATGACAAGTTAAATTGTGGGTCCCAGTGGTCATAGACCTGCGGGCGTTTTATAAATCCTGACACCAGGTCTAGCCAGTTAGCCACCCGCTATATATAAACAAAAAGACCATTGTAATTGACTTGCATCCAGTGTGATTCTGCGATCTCGGACCGTGTTGTGAGCAGATTTCCTGCGCTACGCATACGCTACGCATACGCTACGCATACGCATGCGCGTACGTTTGCGAACATCAGTCCTGCTTGGCCTATCTATTGACATTCTTACTTGCTAAACCTTCGTTATAGCGCAGAAAAATATATTTTGTCACTACGTAGACTTTAGGTATGTTTGTTGATGACTAAAATAAACTACCTACTAATTATTTATTCGTACCGGATATGCTAAAACGGATATGCGATATTCGTATTTAATAAAATAGCTTGAAGGTTTTCAAGACCGGATGTGGCGTCATTTATATAATGTAGGTATAACATGGCTTCATAAAACGGCGCGTGTTACTAAGCCAAAAATGTACCATTCACAATTCACAACACAGGAGAAGTAAAAACATTGTTATTTTTTTATATTGCAAACCTGAGAGAGAGCAAAAAATACTTATCGCATTGCAAAACGCTACTATCACCCTATTCATAGCAAATTCTGAACGAAATTGTCTAATACGATGTAGATTTTATGCGACTGCCCAAAATACGGAGTTTATCTTGTATTAGGACAAAATAGCTTTACATAGCATTTACTATTCATAAAAAAGGTCGCAAGGGGCTAAACAAAATTAGGATAGGTACATGTGTAATACTTTCATGGGTAGGCCTACGTCCTGCAGTGGACTATTAAAAAAAGCTGGTACAGTACATGTGTAATAATAAGTGTATAATGTAAATATGCAACAAGTATTAGCCACGTACTGGCAAGCGCAGCGTAGGACGTCCACCCACAAGGTGGACGGATGACCTCATCAAGACCGCAGGATCGTGCTGGATGCAAGCCGCTACCAACCGGTCTTATTTTATTTATTTCTTTCTGTTATTACATATGTACTTTATATATTTTATGTATGTCTATCTATGTATTGTCTATTTATGTAGTAGTATTATTATGTGTTAGGTATTGTATGTAGTATTAGCATTTAGGTCTATAATGTATTTTTTTTTAGTCTTTATTGTACTCCCCGTCAATTATTTTTAGCACATTCCTTTCCGTACATGGGTTGCCTGGAAGAGATCGCTTCCAGCGATAAGGCCGCCTAGTGTTGCACTATCTTAAGATTTTCACTAATCTATTTATTGTTGTTTATTTTGTGTGTACAATAAAGAGTTATTTGTTTGTTTGTTTGTTTGTTTTGTATTTGAGATCGTTAGGGGAGGCCTATGTCCAGCGCAGTGGACGTCCTATGGCTGAAAGAGAGAGCGAGAATGTAAATATAATAAGGCTGAATCAAACTCTTTGGTGGCTGTGAAGTTCAAGTAACTTCACTTTACTTGCTACAAGCTCCCTGAAACACTGCACAGTCGCCAAGAAGCTAAAGGACATGTCCACAAAATGTATGGAGGCTGGTATAATAATAATAATCAAAAATTCTAACCACAACACTCGTTACATTTCGAGAAAGTTCATATTTTTCTGAGTCCATTACAATAGTTAAAAACAAAACGACACCTCCGATTTTCTTAAAATTAATTTTGAATTTATTAGAAAAAATAAATATATTTCGCTCAATAGGTACGAGTAGTTTATCTCTAGAAGCCCTGATTAAGTAACCTCCAAATTGTTAAATAAAAGCATTTTTACCAATTAGACACACTTTTTAAGTGATTTTTTGTCACATTGTACCTACTAACTGGTCACACTGGTAGGTTATAATTTTGAATTATAGCAAATTAAGACAATAATGTGGAAGAATCAGCTACGAATGCAAGTAGAATAACGGTAGACGCACTTTATTATTTCTAAACTAGAAAAGATATTAAGCTGTATTGTTATTTTTCATACAATTTATTTTTCGCATTTAAAAAAAATTGGAGGGGTGAAAAAATCTAAATTAAATATTTTTGGGAAGCCCATATAACAAGCTTTCAAATGTATATATCACTTTGGTTCGATTTTTCTCTGAATAATATGCCACTTGTGGACGTCACCTTTGCTTCGGCCTACAGTCAAAACGGCCAATTATTTTTTTTTTCATACCCAGTCATCATGTCTATTCAAATCAAAATTGCAAGGCTAAAAATGTTTAGTCAAAATTAGCTTTACAACCTTTCTACCCCGAGGTTCTTAGAACCTAGGAATTATAACATTTTTATTCCCAGACAAGGCGAAGTTTTTGGCGATATCTCTACAATGTAAAATTCAGACAGTTCTGGGAGTTCTTACATTCAGATTCAGACTTCCAGAAAGTTGCTAAGTCAGAGATACTGCGCAGGGAATCGCAGATCTTGAGAAGCTTATTCTACAGTAAAAACATATATCAATATATATATCACTTTGGTTCGATTTTTCTCTGAATAATATGCCACTTGTGGACGTCACCTTTGCTTCGGCCTACAGTCAAAACGGCCAATTATTTTTTTTTTCATACCCAGTCATCATGTCTATTCAAATCAAAATTGCAAGGCTAAAAATGTTTAGTCAAAATTAGCTTTACAACCTTTCTACCCCGAGGTTCTTAGAACCTAGGAATTATAACATTTTTATTCCCAGACAAGGCGAAGTTTTTGGCGATATCTCTACAATGTAAAATTCAGACAGTTCTGGGAGTTCTTACATTCAGATTCAGACTTCCAGAAAGTTGCTAAGTCAGAGATACTGCGCAGGGAATCGCAGATCTTGAGAAGCTTATTCTACAGTAAAAACATTGGAATAAAATAACACGACGAATGTAATCATAAAACACTTCATTCTTTTAGCGAACCTGACTTCTGGATCAAAGAGGCGTGGGTTCGATCCCCACCCAGGGCAAGGATTTATGTGGTGAACATAGGTGTTTGCTCTGTGTCTGGGTGTATTTAGATACTATCTATATAAGTATGTATTTAAAATATGTATATGTAGTATATCTAGTCTATCTAGTCTCTGGCAGCCATATCACAAGCTTTGCTTAGTATGGGGTCAGAGACCGTGTGTAAAATGTCCCCTAATATTTATTTATTTATTTTATTTTTTCAGCGGCCGCAAGGAGAAGGTCCATTTCATCATCATTACCACGGTAACAGTAAGATATCATTACTGTCTCATTACTATGTGACAGCTACTTTTTTTCGAATTCTGGATGGGACCTAGGTACAATAAAAGTGTTTCATAATAATGCCCTTTCAATTTACTGTACCAGCCTTTTTTTAATAGTCCACTGCAGGACGTAGGCCTACCCACGAAGGGTTATTAGGCCATATCCACCACGCTGGCCCGGTGCGGGTTGGAGGATTCACATACGCCATCGAATGTCTTCTACGGACATATGCAGGTTGCCTCACGATGTTTTACTTCACCGAAAAGCCAGTGGTGTGAAATTCCGTACATAAATTCCAAAGAACTCATTGGTACGGGACCGGGATTTGATCCCACGACCTCACGATTGGAAGGCGGGTGTCACTACCTCTAAGCCACCACGGCTTCGATTTACTACCTTTTCCGAATAGCCTTGTGCAGGAGACACCTAAGTCCAGCAGTTGTTTTCCCAAAGCTGAAATGAAAGGGCTAGGGGAAGAGACATCAGCATCTAATGTTCTAGCAGCTAAACGTGTCAACAGAAACATCCGTGCCGTAATTAACCGATAAGAGAGGCATATATCCGGCAGTGATTCTCCTACGGATGAAAAGATGGAAGCGGCGCCACGGGGTGAGACTATAAAATATCATCTAAGATGATACCAGCAAAACGTGAGCTTGTCAGCAGAACCGTAATCGGATTTATCATTGAGATAAGATGATTTGCAATCATTTCGGAATGAAGATAATGAAAACGAAGCCACAGAGGGCAGGTTTCTGACTTGATAGCAACAAAGCGTGAATGTGTTAGAGCCGGACACGCCGTAACTAATCTACAGCAGAGGACTATGTCGAGCAGTGATTCCCCTATGGCTGAAATGATAAAGCCGAAATCATTATTATGGAGCCTATATCCAACAGTGATTGTCCATCTGAAACGACGAAGGTGAAGCCACCGGGTGAGACTATTGCAACAAACATGATAGCAGAAAACGTGAGTGTGTCAGCAGCGCCGTAATCGGGGCTATCCTTGAGATAAGCCGGTTTACGCGCACTTGGAAATCCGCACGACTCTGTGTTTGTTTATGGCGCAGAACCTCGCCAACAAATAGTTTTGACCAAAGAGTTGAAAGCAAATGAAGAAACGGAATGAGTCGATGATAAGTAAGTTCGTATAGGGTGGCTAGCTCTGGTGTCAGAGTTTTTGAGCCGCCTGAAGACCTCTGACATGGCTGAACGGTTAAAACAACCGGGGCCTACAATTTAACGTCTCATCCGAGCCACGGTAGCGTTCAGTTGTAAGTGCCACCCGCGGTCACCCATCCGAAGACTGACCGTGCTGAACGTTTAACTTCGATGACACGCGAAGTAAGCAACGATGCATTGATGATGGTGAATGATGACATGCGAGATAAGTGGATCCTGATTTGACTGACGACCCATCCGAAGACTGACTGTTCGCGCAGCGTAGGACGTCCGTCCACCCATAAGGTGGACGGATGAGCTCATTAAGACCGCAGAATCGCGCTGGATGCAAGTCGCTTCCAACCGGTCTTATTGGAGATCCATACGGGAGGCCTATATCCAGCAGTGGACGTCCTTTGGCTGACGGATGGATGATTAGTTGATGAATTTTAGCAGAAGCCTTAAAAACTGACACCTGGGCTAACCCGGCCCACACGTAACTTACTATTTTCTAGCAACGAAACAGCGGAGACACTCAATTCGACGCGTATACATATTTTTTTATGTATAAGTACGCATAACTTTTTACATAGTGGTCCGATTTTGATAATTCTTTTTTTATTGGAAAGAAATTGGTCCCATTTAAATTTTATCCAAACCGGCTGAGCCATTTTTGATAAATCAACAATCATGTGAAAAATACTACATCGATCCGTGCGAACTACGAGTATTCGCGAATTCTGTACACGGATGAAGTCGGTCATGCCTTTTTTTGCGAAGAATAATTATTTATTTGATGTTCCAGTTAAATATATTTCCTGATATAACAGCGCGGACAGACAGGCAGTGTATTATATGAGAATGTATGGCCAGCTCATACTGCGACAATTTCCCGGACAGCATAATGTACGATGTTTATTCGGGCCAAGGCCAAGTGTTCGGGAAACTTTGAAAGGGGAGGAACTTTCGTAGGCTTCTTACGTATTGTGGAGTAGCTATGGCCCGTGGCTGCACTTTCCATTTTATTTATAACATTTGGGGAAGAGAGACGATTTTAAAAAATATTTTTTACCAAAAACAGTCGAATCGGTATACCATTTTTAAATTATTGTTAATTGTTCAAAAAACATGGGATTTTTTATGGGATCAACACCTGAAGTATGATCTGGCTTTTCGGTGAAGGGAAACAGTAGGAGAAATTCGATGGCGTATGTGAATCCACCAACCCGCACTGGGCCCAATGGTGGTGGTGGATATGACCCAAACACCCTTCGTGGGAAGGCCTACGTCCTGCAATGGACTATTAAAAAGGCTGATACAGTAGAGTACAGTAAACATGAAAACCAATCGACTTATCTGATGGTACCTATAATATACTTATTAGTATATACATAGTCCCGTCAGACGTGTTCTAACCCCCTGATAAATAAAGTCACTTTTTCCCGAATAGCTGAAAGATAGGTATAACATATTTATTGACCACGGAGTTCTCAAAAGAAGATCACATAACGGCAAGCTTCGCGTAGAACGTCCCTACCATGTAAATAAACCTACATAAATAAGACAACAGAAATTCGCTGGATGCAAAAGCCACATCCAACCGCACTGAGAGAAAAACTAACAAAAAAATAGTAATCTTTACTAAAATTTTACTAAATCCGAGGACAACAAATGACCTGTAATAAATACAAATCGATTTTTGTAAATACAATTCGTAGGTATTACAATATCAGTTCTGTTATATGTAGTAAGGCCCCAGTAGTTTCAATAGATTAGCTTTGTAATATCTAGTAAAGTCCATAGTACTCTTTACTAAAATGTTACTAATCCCGAGGACAACAAATGCCCTGTTAAAAATACAAATCGATATTTAGTAGGTATTACTAATACCTGTTTTGTTATATCTAGCAAACTCCTTAGTACTCTTTACTAAGATTTTACTAATCCCGAGGACAACAAATGCCCTGTAAAAAATACAAATTGATATTTAATAGGAATTATTAATACCTGTCTTGTTACATGTAGTAAGGCCCCAGTAGATCCAATAGATTAGTTATGTTAATATCTAGTAAAGTCCTAGTTTTTTCGAAATTTTAGTTCTGTATCATCTAGTAAACACCTAGTAATTTTGATGGATTCGTTTTGTAATATCTAGTAAGCCTTAGTACTTTCGAATGTTTGGTTCTGTATTATCTGCTAATCACCTAGTAATTTTGATAGATCAGTTTTGTAATATCTAGTAAGCCTTAGTACTTTCAAAAGTTTAGTTCAGTATTATCTAGTAAAAGTCTAGTAGTTTCAATAGCTTAATTTTGTATTATCTAGTTGATTTTTGTAATTTCTAGTATAATTTCTGTGTTATCAATTTAGTAAACCCTATCAATGTAAAAGTTATAAAACACTTCAAATCGAAATATTAAAAACTGTATACCTGCTTATAACAATGACCCATAAGTATACAGTTTTTAATATTTCAATTTGAAGTGTTTTATAACTTTTTTATGGATAGGGTTTATTAAGTAGATATCACAGAACTAAACTAGACATTACAAAAACCAGCTAAATAATACAAAATTAAGCTATTGAAACTACTTGAGTTACATATCTTACAAAACGAATCTAAGGTTATAAACTAATACTAAATGTAAGTTACAAGGTGAATAATAATTGTAGACATAAAAATAAAGATTCAAGTGAAGTCATGTTTATTAAATTAAATATTATACATGTATAATATAACACACAAAATAGCCACATTTACAATAAAACATAATTTACATTGCCGGCGAGTATAATGTATTCACGGAGAAACCCAGTTACCCCGTAGATTCTGGGTAAAATTATCAATTTTCACTTACACTGGTTAAATCTGTACTTATGACACTTAATTAAACACAGTTAGTTGGTACGCACTGAACTTCATCCTCCATGTTTACTCTACTGCACGCAACGACGAAATGGCTGCTGGAAAGACGGGATCGTATTCACTGAGACCCCAGTTACTCAGTATGACTGTATAGCTGTTATAACACTGACTCCTGGGTAAGATTGTCAATTGTCACTCAGAGTGTTTAAATCTGTTGATAAAACACAGTTAGTTGGTACTGAACTTCACTCTCCTTTACATGTTTACTCTACTGCAAGCAACGACGAAATGGCTGCTGGAAAGGCGGGATCGTATTCATAAAGCAAAACACACCGGACACTTTAATGGAAATAACAAAACATTTCGTGGAAATTACTTAGCTTATTGCTGGATTTACAAAACAGACCAAAAACTAAATGTTTCTGTTGCATTAACTAAAGTATTGTAGTAAAATTACAATAGTGTCTTGAAATTAATAAAGCCTCATGCTTGAAATTATTCTTCCTTTCAATACAAATGACAATCGTGTTTTGAAAATGATTAAACCCACGCTTGTAATTACAAAACAAGGTGAATCAATTTTTTTTCATCTTTCAAACCAGTGGTATATCAGATACCAATACTTGTCTATACCAGTACCTATCTAGGTACCAACGCGGTGGATTTTTTTTTGTAAGTACATAGTACTAATCGCCTAAGAGCATGTCAAACCCTACGAAGTACTCGTATGATACAATTTTTATTGGATTTTGTTAAATGCACCTTTTTATGTTAGTAATAAGGAATCATACTATAAGTAACGTTTGATGAAATATGTTAGCATGCACTACAAATGACCTATAACTAGTTGTTATTAATAAAGAGTAAGAGTAAGTAAGTAAGTAAGAGTAAGATACTTAGTGTACTGAACTACTGAAACCAAAGTCAAAGCCGTCAAATAAGAATATTTCAACGACGTTGGCGGGAACAGAAAACGCGGCATCAGAAAAAATCTTAATGCCAATTAATGCAATTAGAATTAATGCATAAGTATTAATTTGAGATTTTTCGAGTATTAAAGTGTAAACTTATCTCGTATATTATTCCAGTAACTTCAGTGCCCTTACCATGACTTTTGATAGTAAACGTAAACTTTTTTTCGTTTTTGTTTAATAGCTTCATATATTTAACCATACCTTATTAAATTTTAAAGCCAAAAATTTGCTTTTTATTTGTAAGCGTTTAGAATCCAGCAGATATGCTTATTCTTCATTTTTTTACTCTTGACTCAAGACCATAGCTTAAAATCATTTTATTATAATTTGTTCTGGGGAAAATATTATTACTTACTACTACTTATGATCTAATATTTGCTATTGTTATAGGCGATAAGTTTACGTTTTACGGCTAATTTTGACAATTTTATTGTTTTGTCAATTGTTTGTTTTTGAATAGCAATAATGCTTTGTTTGGGAATTTTGTCATCTTGTAATTTCAATTGAGATTATTATCGTAAGAGCGCTTATAATGTTTGTTTCTGAAAAAACAGTACGTCATATTTTGATTCCTGTAGGCCACGCGGGCGAAGCCGCTAAAAGCTCATAATAATTAAAGCGTGTTCCTTGGAATTACAAAAAGGGATAAATTAATTATATTTTTTGTACCAAATAAAGTTCTTGCAAATTTTTACAAACGTGTGTTGAAATAAATAAAGCATGTTGCTTGGAATTACAATAACGGAAACACTAAATATTATTCTGGTACCAGTTAAAGCTATTTCTAATAATAACAAACTAGTGTTGAAATTAATAAAGCGTGTTGCTTGTTATTTCAAAAAGGGAAATATTAGATATTTTTGTTGTACCAATTAAAGTTATTTTTAATATTTACAAACGGGTGTTGAAATTAATAAAGCATGTTGCTGGGAATTACAAAAAGGGTAAAACAAAATATTTTTGTTGTACCAATTAAAGTTCTTTCTAAAAATCACAAACGTGTATTGAAATTAACAAAGCATGCTCTTTGGAATTACAAAAAGGGGAAAACTAAATATTATTGTTGCACCAATTAAAGTTATTTCTAATAATTACAAACGAGTGTTGAAATTAATAAAGCGTGTTACTTGGAATTACAAAAAGGGAAAAACTAAATATTTTTGTTGTACCAATTAAAGTTATTTCTAATATTAACAAACGCGTGTTGAAATTAAAAAAGCATGTTACTTGGAATTACAAAAAGGGTAAAACAAAATATTTTTGTTGTACCAATTATAGTTCTTTCTAACAATTACTAATGCGTGTTGAAATTAATAAAACGAGATGCTTGGAATTACAAGAGGTAAAAACTAAATCTTTTCTTGTACCAATATTTTTATATTTTCTAAAAATTACAAACCCGTGTTGAAATAAATAAAGGGTGTTGATTAGAATTACAAAAAGGTAAAACTAAATATTTTTGCCGTATCAACTATAGTTAATTCTTAAAATTACAAACGTTTTTTAAAATTGATTAAAAGTATTACTTAGAATTACAAAATAGATAAACTGTTAGCACAACTACCTTTTCTTGAAAATAGTAATCGAATTTGCGGAATTTACAAAACTCTAACAATATTTACTATACATTTGTAATAAATATTAAACTTTTGCAATATCTGCATTTACTAAAATCGTATTTTAGGAATTACAATTACAAAAACAAAACTGTTAGTAAAAAATAATAAAAATTGCAAATACAGCAAAACTTTGCTAAATTATACTAAAATTTAGTGTTTTCGCCAAATACAAAGGACTTTTGTAATATTTAGTGGCGATTTTTTTTCTCAGTGCGGTTTTATTGGGAATCTATACCTATGGTAAGCCGTCACCAGTATCAGTCCTACAGCTAATATATATATAGTGATGAAAACCTTGCACGCAGTTCGATAAGAAGGGTACATATATAAAATCAATACCCTTCCTTGGCAGCCAGTGTAAAAAATCTTATATATTTTCACATCCGGGCTCCAGGGTCAAGTTTTCTGACACCCACGACAATGCCGATAGTCAATTGTATTGTGCTCCTTGCAATAGGACCATTAAGACGAAATTTGGCTTCGCCAGTTATACTTTCATGGTCAGAGCTAGATAGATAAATATTGATGGACTTCAAAGACGATAATATCGACACAAAGTATGAACATGGCTCCAAATTGTACGACCACATCTCTGAACTTAAATTACAATACTAGTTTTTGAACCGACTTCTAAAATGGAGGAGGTTCTATGTTCGTCTGTATGTATTTTTATGTGTATAAAAATACATACAGACGAACATATTCATCGATATTATCGCCAATTATGATCCGAATCAAAAAAAAAACTTTTATCGTCCGAAAGGGTATATTTCCAAGGTGTATGTATATATATGTGTAATTTGAACTGACACAACGTCCAGGGCGTGTCTCAACCAATGAATTTGGTGGCCATTTTGGATTTAGACTACCTGTGACCTTAAAGGTTGCAGCAAAATTGCTGCCGGGAATTATTGTAATTTAAAATCCTAACCCGTCTGGGCTAAGAGCGTCTATACAAAGTGTTTCTATAGCGTGTCTAGGACACCATGGGGGCCTCTAGACGAGCTATCGACAAAACAATTATACAAAACCATTCTATCACGGCAAATAGACAAATTGTCTTTCCACCGATTTCCTGGATGTTCAAACAAAGTATGGATTGACAACTGACATTAAAAGTAGATAAAATTATAATACCTTTGCCTTGCTAGGGGTGCATGTATTTTGGAGTGTACCTGGTGTCTCCTGGTTGCTCAAAAACAGAGTTTTTATAGGTTGTGGGTCACCCTGGTGTTCTAGTAAGAGACCTAAATTCCGGGTAGTGTCCAAGTTACATTTTTTGTAAATATCATGAATTGAAAAGACAGATGCACGTGTCTTGGGATTCGAACTTAGTACCTCCGGATCCATCGAGTCGTAGTGACACCACCGCGGCTCAGTGGTTGTGGGTTAAATTCTAGAACCCTATTGGAACGTACGGATTTTCAAACCTGGCTTTTCCAGGTTCTACTGGATCCCTAGGCTGCCGTAACCGCAGAAAGAAAAACTGCATATTTAGATATAATCGGACAGTAAAACCAACAGTTACTTTCACATTTATAGAAGTATGTTTCATGTAAGACTTCATTATACTGGACTCCATTGTACCAAGTATGTTTTGCGATGTTTCTGTATTTCACATTGTTTGGCCAGCACAACTTATTGTTACTTGTGAAGAATAGGAACTGGCGTGGCCTTGACTCTAGATTATTTCATTGTTGGATATAAAATATGATTTAGTAGGATTGTTCAGGGCCTTTTCGCTGGCCACAGCTATCTCAGTCGCAGTTGCAAGTTTGTGCATATACAGGGCTATTGGTTATCAATTGGCATCCTTTTAGAGGCTTATTCCGTACATCAAAATTAACAACTTTGGTTCTGGGACTTCTATCAAATCTAGAAAAAAAATAACAGCTGTTCTATACATTTTATCGACATTTTTATGGAACACTGATTTTTTTAGTTTTGATATAAGTCGTAGAACCAAAGTTGTTAGTTTTGATGTACAGAATAAGCCCCAAAAGGACGCCAATTGATTACCAATAACCCTGTATAGGCATTGAATTTCTCAAAATCTAAGATAAGAATATTTCAATTACAACATGTATTTAACTTATTAAAAAAATAACCAGACAAGTGCGAGTCAGGCTCGCACATCGAGGGTTCCGTACAAATCCAAAAAAATTCACAAAATTTGGAAGCAAGTTGTTAAAATCTCTATACGGTTATAGTATAGAGATTTTAACAACAAAAAAGTTTTTTTTTCACATTTTTTCGTCATACATCGAAAATTACACATTGTTAAAATAATTAAAAACCTGTTTTTTTGCATGTGCTAATGAAGTTATTTTATATGATAACTTACATGATACGATTTACTCACTTTGAATTTTGAACCCATATTTTGTTATTTCAATAAAAATGTACAGTTTTCAGATTTATTCCTATATATGTGTACTCTGAAACAATGCTTCTCGCCAGATTTCAAAGTTCTATGTCAACAGGAAGTACCCTGTAGGTTTTGATTTTTGTGGGTGTCGAAATATGCTGTTTTTTACGACATAAACGGCTGTAATTTTTTTAAACGATAACTGAGAAGTTTTTCTTTTATACAACTGCAAGAGACCATATATATACGTATACAGTTTAAATTTAAACTCGATATCTTTACACGTTTTCGAGATAAAGAGTCTTGACATACACACAGACGGACAGACGGACAACAAAGTATAAGGGGTATGAGAATAATAAGAATAAGGGTTCCGTTTTTTTCCGTTTAGGTACGGAACCCTAAAAACAGCTGTTCTATAGATTTTGTCGACGACATTTTTCTATGGAACAATGTTTTTTTTTTAGTTTTGATAGAAGTTGCAGAACCAAAGTTGTTAGTTTTGATGTACAGAATAAGCCCACAAAAGGATGCTAATTGATTACCAATAACCCTGTATAGGCATTGAATTTCTCAAAATCTAAGATAAGAATATTTCAATTACAACACGTATTTAACGTATTAAAAAAACAAAACTTCTTCGATCGAGATAGAAAAGGTTTATAGTATAACTAGCTGCATGTCCCGGCTTCACCTAGGTACATTTGATTTAGCTGCAAACTACTTCCTTGAAACACTCTATAAGATAGTGAAAACCGCATTCGAATCTGTTGTGTAGTTTGAAAGATATAAGCGGAAACACAGACGGGCAGACAGACATACAGAGGGCTAAGTGGGAGATTTTTGCTCGAGTTCGATCGCGTTAACTTTTGATGAGATTTCTATGGAAATGGCACAGCGCCATCTTGTGTCACGTACAGAAAACTGAATAGCTAAGTGTGTGTGTTTTTTACGGTAATGTAACGAGCGCCAAACCGATCAAACGCAAGCGCGGCAACGTCTGTGATTGGCTAACTCAAGCGTGTGTGTCAATGTGCTCGCGTGTGTACTCGAAGTTCTCGGTCAACGCGACGTAAAAGTAAGATTTGATTTGCAAAACTGCCACTTGGCACTCAGAACTAGCGACTTTAATATGTAGTGACGAATCCCTCCTAAAACAATTTCATATAAAATGTTGCCAAGACAAGAGCTCGCTCAAGAAGTTATCAGATCTCATGTAGAGTCAAGCTTCTAACTCTACAAGACCTTACTTCACAAATTCTATACCTTAGTCAATATGTTGCTATGGCTTGGCTGCTAATTCACGAGAGCGAGTAAAAGCAGGAGCAAGAACTTTAAATCTATATTAGTGCGGACGAGACAGCCATAGCATGCGATTATATAAGTCAAACGTTATAAAGTTTTAAAAAATGAGTTTCTACGAAGGCATACTTTTTAGGGTTCCGTCCCTAACTGATAGCAACGGGACTCTATATATATATAACTAAGATTCAGTTGCCCGTCCGTCTGTCTGCCTGTCTGTCACCAGACTGTATCTCATGAACCGTGACAGCTAGAAAGTTGAAATTTTCACAGGTGATGTACTACTTTCTACCTAAGGTAGAATAAATATACAATAGTATGTGAATAATGTAATTCTTTATTTATTTATTGAATCTATGACTTTTAACTATTGTTTTATAATTATGACGACTATTTGATGTAATTTGTGCTTAAGCTAATCTTTTTTTTGATGTAATTTTATTTTTTTAGTTTCTCGGTGACCTGTAACTCTATTTATTATTATTTTATACTACGGGACTAATCGCGCACTAAAATTACGAGATAAATAAATACCTCCTCATCCCGACGTTTCGGCCGAGTTGCATCGACCGTGGTCACGGGTAGACAGACTCGGCCGAAACGTCGGGATGAGGAGGTATTTATTTATCTCGTAATTTTAGTGCGCGATTAGTCCCGTAGTATAAAATAATAATGTGTTCAAATCGCGAAAGTTTAAAAACAACATGTAACTCTATTGTTATTAATAAATGTGCCTGATTCTGAGTCAGAGTCTGTATTTCTGTTGCCGCTATAACAACAAATACTAAAAACAGAATAAAATATATATTTAAGGGGGTTTCCTATACAATAAACCTGATATTTTTGCCGTTTTTTAGACGCTTGATATATTCACAAAATATTTAGTTGTGAATTCACTTCAAAAATAAATAGCTAAATTGACACAAAATAATATATTAAGGGGCGTATGGAACTTTTCGTGCACAAGTCTGACTCGCACTTGGTCAATTAATTAATTCTAGGATATGACAGCTGTCACTTTGACAGCTGTCATTTTTGAAACAAAAAATTATAATCATTTTTACCATTAAATTGTGAAACCTTTAAATTTAGTTGTTTCACTTGGTTTTCTTTGCAAAGGAGCTAAAACACTAAAATATTTTACTATTGTCAATGGACACATTTTATGTACCACGACATTACTAACCATTTTGCAACAGCATATCTTTACCTTAAAATATTTTCAACTATCGGAACATCACTACATACCTAAAAAAAGTCAAGAACGATCCGTATAGAGTAGTGTAACCTCGAGTAAAAAGTTTACTCGTAGGCACACTGGTGTAACAAAGCGGTGTAACCACGAGTCTGGACCCCAATTTTCATACGTTAGGTATTCGAAAGTGGGCTTTTTATTTCTCCTCGTTTATAACTCCCCCGTGTCTCAAAGTACAAGAATAGTAAAATTAATATAATTGTACATTAAATATTTGTATTCTGCTTAGGTATTTATCGAGTCAAAAGTTCAGTTATTCCCCTGTGTTTCCTTTTAATTAGGAGGTACATACGTAAATAATAAAAACGTAAAATGTACGCAGGTACAGTTCTAGGTACTTACAGGCAAGTAATTGGTACCTACCACGGTACGGTACGTGGTTAAGCGGTGTTTTAAGTTCAAATAAACTAATTAACATTTACCATTTAAACCGACTTTAGAAAGAAGGATGTTCTCAACGAAAGGAGGTGTTTCATTTTCTAGCCGATTTTGATGATAGTCTTTATTAGAGCTGGTGTTTTCACGAGTACTCAGGGTTTGAACATTTTTAACCGTTTTCAGTCACTGGTGTTCATTTAGACATACAATGTGTTTGTGTACCAGTGTCGGTGCCTTAAGCGGTGACATCTATAGCAATTTTTGAACAACTTTTACTATGGGACCAACTCTGAAAACGTAAAAAAAACTGCTGTTCCATATGATTTTTTATAGACTTTCGACAAAAAGTATGGAAAAGATGTTTTTTTTTTGCGTTTTCAGAGTTGACCCCACAGTAAAAGTTTTTCAAAATTTGCCATATATATCACCGCTTATATAAGGCTCCGACACCGGTAGACAAACATATTGTATTATGTACACAGTACAGCGCTTTGCCACTCTTGAGTAAGATTATACCTAAAAAATAAATACCTCTCTACTATATTAAGTGTAGGGTTGAACTTAGCTTGGTTATAAAGATTTGAGAGAGAAAATAAGAGTAATAGAAAAATGCACTAACTTGTCAAACGAATAAAAATAATCAAACCATTACATGCTTTCATTCTTTTTGCATCTCTACCATTATTATTATACATATACTACGGGACTAATCGCGCACTAAAATTACCAGATAAATATAGGTAAATACCTCCTCATCCCGACGTTTCAGCCGAGTTGTATCGACGGTAGACTGACCCGTATGACTTCGTCTTGACTGGGTCTACCCGTGACCACGGTCGATGCAACTCAGTAGTCTACCCGTGACCACGGTCGATGCAACTCGGCCGTAACGTTGGGATGAGGAGGTATTTATTTATCTCGTAATTTTAGTGCGCGATTAGTCCCGTAGTATATAGTAATAATGTGTTCAAATCGCGAAAGTTTTAAAACAACATCTCTACCATCTCCTTTTTACTATTTTTCTATACAAATACAATCATAAATCTTAAAGATATAGGATATTTTATCGTGTTCAGACATCGAGCTTCACATGCCAACATAAAATGCCCTCAGTGAACAATTGGCGCGTATCGCGTATTGATTTTCGCGTAACATCAGACGTTGTGTTGAATTACATCAGGGGAGGCCTTAATAGTCCATTCCGTATCTACAAAGTCAATTTTACACCACTTCTTAAAAATGATCAGCATATTAAACTTTGGGACTTTATGTAACCGGTTAAGTAAATAAGAATCCAAAAAAAATAACATTTTCATGTGAAATATAGCCAAGAGCATAGTACGCTCTTTCAAAAAGTTGTCAGATCTTATGTAGAGCCAAGCTTCTAACTCTACACGCCTTAGCTCACTTAAGTCCTTACTTCACAATTTCTATACCTTAGTCAATAAATGTGACTACGCCGTTTCGTAAATGTGAATAAAACGTCCATTAGTTTATTCGTGAAAAAGGGACAAACATCCACACATACAAACTTTCGCGTTTATAATATTGTGACGCAGTAGGTATGCCGCGCGGTAATGACGGCGAGTTGTTTACACCTAAGTGCGAGATTTATGGTTTTATGACTCGAGCGGGATCAGTCTTTGTCTGCCGCCTATTGTTTAGTTTTTTTGTTTGGGTGTTTACGTATTTGAGAACAATAGGGAAGTCTCGAACTTTCAAGTTGTTTACTTGTTAACACAATAGCGTTTATTAGATCGAGTAATGTTGCGAATTATCTATCGAATTATCGTAGGTTCGAGACTGTAGGAAATAACGGATATAAATACGCCGACCGGCCTTTGGGAATCAGTTATTCGTTTACCGTCGAAGCGATAACATCTCGTGTTCAAGTGCAGTACCAGTGATTGTGAAGTGACTAGTTTGTGTGAATATCAGTGCGTGTGAAGTGTTTGTGCGAACAGTTGTGTCGTGCGTATCGTGATTTTATGCAATAAAGTGCAAAGTGAATAATCGGCGTTTTAACTGATTATCCAAGAACCCATCTCGTAACAATATTAGTAGAATAGTTTCCGCATTAGGGCTAGCCTATGGCATGGGGCCATGTATCGTGGAAGACTGGCCGATTACAAAAATATGGTAGAGAACGGAACGAACGGAAAGTATGGTATACTGAGCGCCACACAAATTGAAGGATGGGAAGTTAGCCGCAGATGACACTTCGCCGTGATTCGCTAATTATTGCGCATGTGTGCACAATGACTATACAAATGGCGAAGTAGTGAGCTCGGACGTACGGAGCGCGAGGGAGGCAAGTTGGCGGGCGTGTGTGCCCCGGCGTTTCGTCTCCCTGGATCCCGCGCGTACCCATATTTCGGCTTTTGCGCTTTCGCTGCACATAACTTCCCATCCTTTAATTTGTGTGGCGCTCAGTATTAAGAAGACACAACAATATCGTGGACAAATCGGACTTTGTACGGTCACGGTTTTAGCCGGCAAACGGAATTAGTTATTTATCTCGATGGTTTGATGGAGTAATTTCATATTCGGTTTCAGGACAGCGGTTTACATAAAATATCGCCAGGTTTATAAGCCATTCCCTTTACGAGCTACACGTCCGTGACATACTGACGGACAGAGCGACATAATGTCTTTATCAGATTAGTCATGTAATGTACTGTTCAATGAGTTCAGTGATGCTCAGCAATGAACGTTCTAAAGCTCTTATGACGATGAATAGATAGATAACTTTTCCTCGTGAAATATCAGATTGAATAGATAGTAGATGTCTTAAGATGATTTTGATAAACAGTGTTTTGCAAATCTTTTAAGGGTTCCGTACCCAAAGGGTAAAAACGTGATCCTATTACTAAGACTCCGCCGTCTGTCCGTCTGTCTGTCACCAGGCAGTATCTCATGAACCGTTACAGGTAGAAAGCTGAATTTTTACATATGATGTATTTCTGTTGCCGCTATAACAACAAATAAAAACAAAATGAAATTCATATTTAAGAGGGGCTCCCCATACAACAAACCTGCACTTTTAACCGTTTTTCGCTCGAAATTAATAACGATAATTGTATGTTTACTTCAATAATTGATTATTAAATTAAATTTAAATAAATATTTAAGGGGGGCTCCCATACAGTGCGAAACCCTTCGTGCGCGAATACTACATCAATACTAATAACTTTTGTTCAACAACTTCTGTCAAAACACAAAAAAATGGTATTCCATAGAAGAACATCGTTCACCCGCGACCAAATGTATGGAACAGCTGTTTTTTTTTGAGTTTAGACAAAAGTCGCAAAACAAAAGTTGTTAGTTTTGATGTACAGAATAAGCCCCAAAGAGGATGCTAATTGATTAGAAATAACCCTGTCTTTTTTAGTCACCCGAGTGACTAGTGATGACGTCAAGAAAGCGTCAGTCACATTTCAGTATAATATAATCATAATAATATTATTGTACCTTTTACGTATTTAGTAAATGAGTAGGTACACTAAGCGTGACGTCACCAGCCAGTCCCCACAGAAGTCGACGCCGGTTATTTAGTATTTACAACCAGCAATAGATCGAGTTGGGGTCGGTTGGGTGACGGCGAGTACGGAATTAGAATTTTGTAAATGTATTTATTGTGGGGGCTATGCTCGGAGTCTCTCTGCGAGATCGAATTAGAAATAAGGATCTCTAAAAGAACAAACATCACAGACAGATGAGCAATGTATTGTACTGTAGCAGCCTTTTAATAGTCCACTGCAGGACGTAGGCCTACCTACGAATGGTGATTACTGATTGGGCCATGTCCATCACGCTGGCCCAGTGCGGGTTGGTGGATTCACATACGCCATCGAATTTCTTCTACGGACGTATGCAGGTTGTCTCACGATGTTTTCCTTCACCGAAAAGCCAGTGGTGTTAAATTCCGTACATAAATTTCGAAGAACTCATTGGTACGAGACCGGGTTTTGACCCCACAACCTCACGACTGCAAGGCGCGTGTCACTACCAGTAGACCATCACGGCTATTCTAGATGAGCACATTGGCATGGAACGTTGTTAGTATGAAGAATTGGTGAATCAATGGGGCCAAAAAGTTTTCAAGTGGAGATCACGTACTACCTTCAAGCGCATCATAGGACGTTCACCCATCAGGTGGATAGATAATATCTCATGATTTCATTTCATTAATAACTACCATTACAGTCATACAACAACTACCATTACTTTTTGTCCTACTAATATTATATAAACGCGAATGTTTGTGAGGATGGATGGATGTATGGATGTTTGTTACTCTTTCACGCAAAAACTACTGAACGGATTGAGATTAAACTTTGCAATAATATAGCTTATATATCAGAATAACACATAGGCTATAAATTATAATGATATATTGCGTATGCGGGCGAAGCCGCGGGTAAAAACTAGTAATTATAATATTTATTACACTATCGAATTAGTTTCTGACTGAAATGTTAGTTGTAATTAATGAAATAAAATGATCGCATACAGTGGCCTATGTCCAACAGTGGACGTGCTATGGCTGAAATGATGATGATGAATTAAACAAAGTAAACTACATAAATGAGTTCTAAACAAATATGTTCTTCACCTGTTTGCACACAGTACAACGAAGTGCACGTAAGATGCTACCTCCTTTGATCTCAGATTGTTTGGCTGACTTTAACAGGGTTGGATTTCGTAGTAAAATTCTGCTACTAAGATTAGGTATGTTGTTTTTAAACTGTCGCGATTTGAACACATTATTATTATATACTACGGGACTAATCGCGCACTAAAATTACGAGATAAATAAATACCTCCTCGTTCCGATGTTTCGGCCGAGTAGCATCGACTGTGGTCACGGGTAGACTCACCCGTGGTAGGTAGGGTCTACCCGTGACCACGGTTGGTGCAACTCGGCAATCCCGTCCCGCAGTATATAATAAGATGAGTGGCGACACCGCGAACCTTGATTCCCTGGGGCTCAATGAGACCCCTGACTCCTCCTCTCTTGCCTTAACCGGCCGGTTTGGAGTGGAAACCGGAAGAGCTAAGAACCTAAGCTCCAGGGTGGAAGTGTTAAAGGGCATAACGCCGCGAGTAGCGTCTAGTGAAAGCGCAGCACACCTCTCGACACCCTAAGCCGTCCACACCAATGTTGCCCCTCCGGTGCCAACTTACGGTAGCCTTTATGGGGGGCCCATTTAGTGGACGGCAAGTCACCACCCGCTACGAAATTTTGAAATGGGGCATATTTAGCGGGTGCCGTACCTCATTCCATAGTCTAATTTTACAAAACATTTAAAATTTCACCAAAATAGCCCAGTTACAATATTTCAAGTCATTTTATATGCCATAGTTTCCATTTCACGGTATCTTTTTTATACCTACCACTGTTTTTATATTACATAATAAAATTGTAAAAGGGGCCTCTCAATGTTGGCTTAGGCTCCATTGATGCCTAATAAAGGACCAGGCCAAGCCTGTGATTTCAGTTGAATAATAAGATTATTTCATAACGAGTAGTATGTAGAAAAAGAGTAAGAAGCCGTGGTGGTCAAGGGGTAGTGACACCCGCCTTACAATCGTGAGGTCGTGGGTTCAAATCCCCGGTCCCGTATCAATGAGTTCTTTGGAATTTATGTACGGAATTTCACACCACAGGCTTTTCGGTGAAGGAAAACATCGTGAGGCAACCTGCATACGTTCATAGGAGAAATTCGATGGCGTATGTGAATCCATCAACACGCACTGGGCCAGCGTGGTGGAAATGGCCCAATCACCCTTCGTGGCTAGGCCTACGTCCTGCAGTGAACTATAAAAAAGGCTAGTACAGTATGTAGAATAGTAAAGGTCTCTACCCACTATAAGGTAACTAAAACCGTGCTAGGAACTTAACAGGCACGGAAAAGAACACGATACTCTACTATGGTCGCTGTAACGTACCATCGACGTACATCAAAAATAGGGTCCGAGAATATTGCCGGTGCCGAAATAGCCCGGTCAATTTAGACATTCTAAGCTACATAAATTCACAATAAGCTGAAAATTGGTGAAATCATTCAAAATATAATTATAAATAAAATTTGAAAGTTTCCCATTTTTCCCCTGTAAGGAGTGTTTTTATTTAATTTTTTACTTTGTTTTCATTTACATCGCTTTTATCTTTTTTAGTCTTTGCTAATTTTCGTTATTTTCAATAGTTTCAAATTAAACATGATCATAATTGACCCGTGGAAAAGATTATTTATAAACACATTACAATATCTTGTTTACAACAAAGAATACCAAAAAACCCAGTCAGGTTTAAATTTAACTGGATTTTTATTTGTGTTAAATTTGACTGGACTAAAACGCTCCGTCCGTGGCACGCACCGGTGCTGTGAGGTGACGGAACCGTCTAGTGGGCGTAGTCTCTAAACAAACATACTTTCAACCCTCTATAACGTACAAACATATAAGTACTTATTATTATAATATACTACGGGACTAATCGCGCACTAAAATTACGAGATAAATAAATACCTCATCATCCCGACGTTTCGGCCGAGTTGCATCGACCGTGGTCAACCCGGTCAATGCAACTCGGCCGAAAAGTCGGGATGATGAGGTATTTATTTATCTCGCTTCGTAGTATATTATAATAATGTGTTCAAATCGCGATAGTTTAAAAACAACACATAAGTACTTTACAATACAAATAATATTTTTTGTCTGACACGTTTTTAGCGCAGTCTTGGTATGATGGTATGTTATAAGGAGCAAACATCTTACTGCCACTGTACGAGACTCGATAAGTAAATAAGTTCGCAAAAGCCGGGTGGTTAGCCCTAGTGTCAGAGTTTATACTCATATACTCATAGATAAATGTTACATGTCAACTTAATTAATCTTACAGTACAGTTCATAATTATATTATTAAAAAAAAAAAAATTATAAAATAGTCTACGTTATGAAAAACTATAAATAACAATAATTTAATTCAAAAATAATTATAAACCATGAAATTAAAAACAAACGTCACATACTTACATACATTTAATTACTACTACCTACTCTACTTTTGGTAGAAAATGCTTGGACGTCTTCGAGAGCCGATGGCCGACGGCTTTACTCGATAATACTACGCGATAGTACGAGTAGAATTTTACCTTAGAGGAATTCACCAAGAGGAGAGATCGACAATAATATCGTATAGCCCTGGTGTCACAGTATATAGGCCACTTGATGGCCTCTGACATGGATAAACGGTTAAAACAACCGGGACCTACAATTTATGTCGTCCGAGCCACGGTCGCGGTCAGTTGGAAAATGCCACCCATCCATTCATCCATCCATCAGCCATAGGATGTCAACTGCTGGGCATAGACCTCCCCATTGGATCTCCAATAAGACCGGTTGGTAGCGGCTTGCATCCAGTGCGATCCTGCAGTCTTGATGAGGTCATCCGTCCACTTTGTAGGTGGACATCCAACGCTGCGCTTGTCGGTATGTGGTCTCCACTCGAGAACTTTTCAACCCCATCGGTCATCAGTCCTCCGCGCTATGTGCCCTGCCCACTGCTATTTCAACTTGCCAATCCGCTGGGCTATGTTGGTAACTTTGGTTTTTCTGCGAATCTCATTCCTGATTCGATCTCGCAAACGCCACCCGCGGTCACCCATCTAAATACTGACCGTGCGGAACGTTGCTCGACAAGATTTTTCTGAGAGCCTGATTCCAACCCTGGCCTATAGGCAAGTTGCTCGTGATCTAAGTCTGGTGATGTCATGTACATAATTGCTGGTCTCACCTTGTGAAGTCATCTCATTAGGGTTGCCATGATTTACTTGCAGTTCAAACATGCTTCTGCATCGGTAATAACGTTTTAATTGTTAGCCAAACAGTATAATATCGTGGGAATTTATAGTTAAGAAGACTAATGTTTTGACGTGAAGCGTCTTTCAGTTTCGTAAGTAGGACCTATAGGTCCCGGGACCTATAGGTAACTTGAACCAAAAAATATCACTCTCTCACTTTCGTTAGCAGAGAAAACAAAAGAGAGGTAGCTATGGTTTAACGTTCAAGTTGTTTGCCGGCTACTATAAGTATATGCGGCTCCACATCTGCTTTTATGTCCACTGTCCGAGTCCCTGCACGATGAAAGTTTTGTACATGACTATACCCTGCTTAGCCACAGTCGCCAAAAATAGGGAGAAAATAAATTGAATATTTTTAAACCATTGAAACCGTGCGGCCACGAGCTCGCCGCTGAGCGGTATCGGGGCGGCGAATAGTAAAGAATAGTATTGAAATGTTCGAATGACGCCACGACTTCCCGCTCCGAGAGCTCTTAGACGCCGCCGCTACCGCTGCCGCTAAAGGCAGAACTCTTGACTGAGCGGTCACCCTCAGATACGAGGAATACTACGCAGAAAGATGGGAGATGAAATCAGAGAATCGCTTGCTTTGTATAACGATTCTGCTTTATCATCAGCATCGATCCCATCACCGCGCTAATGGGATATGTGCAAGGTGCAAACGACTCAGAGCCACGCAATGTTATTCCTAGAAAATTTTAGAGTAGCCAAATTATTCAAACAGGCTCAAAATAGCCGTATCTTATATTTCAAAATGTTTTACTTTTATAAAAGGTCCGCTTTATTATTTCATACAAATTTCTTAAGGGTAGCGCAGTCATAAGCCATATTTTGGGTTTCCAGAGGGACTGATAACCGTATCACACGGCAAAAGCCGTATCAAGGACATCACTGGAGCTGGGCTGGCTTGGGTAGCTGGCTGGCCGCTGGGGGAAATGCGAGATATCAGTGCGATAGGTACCTATCGCCCCCAAAACGAATAACAAGAGGAGGATGAAATTATCCCGACAAAGCAAAAATCATGGAGACACCAGTTGATCTGTATGTTAAACACAGATTCAGTTATATTGACTCTTTTACGAGCAGTACGGACGGCGAGACGTCGGAACAACGGAACCAAATTATCTGGAACATTGGAGCGCCACTGTCGTACTTTTTGTAACTAATCTGATCTTTTGGGAAATTCTGGTTCTGTACATTTTGCCAAGCATAGGTATAAGTTTGTCGATTGTCTCATCTCACTTATCGGTAACATTGGCGTTGGGGCGCCACTGTCGTATCTTCTCAATAAAACTGATAACTGTACTGTACCACCCTTTTTAATAGTCCACTGCAAGACGTAGGCCTACCCACGAAGGTTGATAGGGTAATATTCACTACGCTCGCCCAGTGCGGGTTGGTGGATTTACATACGCCATCGAAATTCTTCTACGAACGCATGCAGGTTGCCTCACGATGTTTTCCTTCACCGAAAAGCCCGTGGTGTGAAATTCTAAGGAATTCATTGGTACGGGACTGGGATTTGAACCCACTACCTCACGATTGTAAGTCGGATGTCATTACCACTAGACCACCACGACCTAAACTGATAGCATCTCTGAAAATTTTGGTTCTGTACATTTAGCGAAGTTTATGTGCATGATGGTTGATTGCCTTGTCTTATCTTCACAGGGATGTTGACATTGCTAATAATATTGTTTACTCTGTCTTTTTTATATGTCTATTTGTAGATGGAGGACTCAGTTAGGTACATATTAGGAAATACAGCTGTGTTAGGAAAAGTACAGTGTAAACTTTTTACAATTAAACTTTAGAGACCAAGCATTTTTGTTCTTATATCTATACTCTATAAAATTTAACTTGATCTCTGCAAAAGTGACATTGACATAGAAGATTGACATTTTTAGAGTTGAGATAGTGGTGGAAAAAATCGATTTTCAAACAATGTTGTAATGAAATCGAATGAGTAGTTGAAGGTGAGAAATTGGATTTTATTTACTTACTATTATTTAAGATCTAGTATGTACACATGTAAATAATGATATGATATCAATTAAATACTCATAATAATATAACGATAGTATTTATCGACGTTTTTCACTATTATCGATGCTAATGTAACATATACTTAATTGGGTTTAATTTAATTACACATGTATGTAATAAAATGTTATGATATTAAAATATACAGTAAAATAAATGATAAATTAAGTTTTATTTAAAATATCGTCAGTATAAACTATCGATATTTTAATTAAAACTCTATCTAAAACTCTGTGGTCACGGTCATTCCCCATAAAGTATGACATTGACAGGTACTGTCTGTACTATTAAAAAATTCAGGACTTCATAGGCGTGATTTTTCTGACAGCTGTCGCAGAGATCAAGTTAAATTTTATAGAGTATAGATATAGATCAGTGTTTTTCAATCTTTTTTATGGCACAACCCTCTTTACTTGTTAAATATGTTTTGAATTTCTTGACTTGTTAAATATGTTCAATTTGAAATATTGTAATACTCCACTACTATGTACTCGTAGACCTACGTTTATCGTTTTGCGATGAGAACAAAAGAGTAGAACTTAGCAAAGGAGGCATTGTACTAAACAAGAGCGTAGTGAGCGCGTAATTTTTAGTTGTATTTTTTTCGCATGTAGAAATCCTATGCTGCGCAGACTCACTCTTAGATTAATGTTTTCTCAGTAAATATTCATTTAAAAAAAAAAAGTTCTTGTGCAGTGGTACATCAATCCGAGGTATCACAATCCCTGTTTAAAGACTTTGCGACCCTCCAGGGGTTGCGACCCACACTTTGAAAACCACTGGTCTAGATGATGATATTCATCTAAATGTTGGATCAGCTAGATGACTACATATCTACAGATATTTAGATTTTTCATTATACAAAGTGAGGATAGACAAACTAGAAACCAAATAAATCTTTGTTAAATAAAGGTTTACATCATAATTATGGCGTTATTTTGGAGTTATTTTTAAACTAAAACTTCTCTGATCTGCAAAAAATTTTGGAAAATTTTAAAAAATATGCAGATTTTACTATTGTCAGAAGTGGAACTTATACAGAATATATATAATTTTAATTCAGGTGTTAGGAACTTTAGATAATGGACTTATTTTAGGATAATAATTATGATGATTCTAGTCATAGTCATTACTTAGGCACGTCAATTAAAACAGTACAGTAGTACTCTTCATTAGGAGTAACTTTTACCAACTCGATATCACAAAATAATCAGCTGTGCTTGAATAAGTATATGAATGTAACATCCTTACTAATATTATAAATCGGAAAGTGAATTCATTAGCTTATTTGGTTTATTCTTCTTTCACGCAGCAACAGAATAACGGATTGACTTGATATTTGGCAAGGACATAGTTTGATCAATAGAAAGTGACAGGACTGACAGGCTACTTTATAAATATCCCGAAAAAATAAATGGTTCCTTTGGGATAGCCCAAAAATAAAAATATCACATGGGAAGCCACGGGAAAAAACTAGTAATCTATTAGTCTATGAACAGTTAACTTCTCAATTTCTTTTTGTTATTTGAGGGTTAGTCCAATAGTAAGTAGTTAGTAATTGACCGAGCAAGCAAAGTACCTATGCTTTGAAATTGCCAATATTTTCTTCCTTTGTCCTGGGTATTTCCTTCAAAAATGAGGCAAATTTAGTGAAGTGTTATTTATCAACTGATTATGATAATATTTGGCAAGATTGTTTAGTATCTAAGTCCTAAAAATATAACAATTAACGACAAAATCAGTAAAAAAGCAGTCAAGAATAGTCAAGAAAGTCAATGAAGTTATAATACATTCACAAGTACAGAAAGACAGAATTTTATTAGCAAGAAAAATAAGAGGTACAATACATAAAGAACAAAACATATCATAAAACACACAAAAACACAATATCTTTGGCTACACACAATAGCCATAGAATGTAAATTTTTAAAAATGTTTGTTATTTGATGTAATTTATAAAAAAAACTACTGCACTTATGGACTCAATTTGTCAAAGAAGATTATTATACGGGATCAAGGAGCAAACTTAGGCAGTTATCATATTTTTAAAACCTCGCATTTAAAAGTGAACTTTTGCGTAACATGACGCAGTTACGTTCTATTGGTGCTATCAAAAAGAAAATAAACGGTTGGATTTATTATAATACCCTTGTTACATGACTGGTCCCAACTCAGCATAATGCTGGTTGCACTTATGAACCACCAGCACTGGTATTCTGTTAGAACCAGCAGGTGACATTATGCCCAAAACATTGCATGGACAGCAAAAAAAACAACCAAACATAAAACAAAAATACAGTAAATAAATCGACAATTTACATATTATATAAATAGATGTAGTTTCCACAGGAAATAAATAAATGGTCAAAATTGAATACTTTCAGGGTGGCGAATTCATACTTCATCCAATTTACAAATGCAGTTTAGTAAAACTACTTACTCATTTATTTCCCAAGTAAAGTAAAAATACCAAAAGTCAATTTTGCCATAATTTAACATTTGATGTAATTCGATGGATATTTGCGTTGTGATTTTGAGATCAGATTAACTCGAATTATTGTTTGGCAAATTACAAGAAACATAGTAAGCAATAGTACTCATAAAACATATTTATGGATGTTGATAATTAACACATTAAATTTCTTCATTATAGAAAGTGGCTGCCAGGCATGCCAATAAAATTGTGCTCGGTATTTACTAGTTTACACTGTTTTCTTTTATATTGACCTTCATCATAGAGTTTATGCTGTAGTTTCAAGTAGGTAAAATACTATAATGAATTTTGATTTGAATAATTTATTGGCTGATGGATGATTGACATATTGAACTTAGCAATGCAATGTCTCAACATTTCACAATAAATTTGATGTTAATAAAAAATTGGTTATTGTTTTTAAAGTTGATTTATGGACGATTATTTTACCTGATAACATCATATAAGTATGTAGCTGAACGCTAAGGCCTATCTATCGTTCACTCCACTCTCTCACTTGCACATTCCGCCTAAGACGGGTAGCTTAAGCGAAATGTGACAATGAGTTATAAGACATAATCAAAAATACTTCAATAAGCTTTGAATAAGAAGACATTATCAAAAAATAAAAAAATTAAGTTGAAACCCATAAATAATCTGATGACACAAGGAGATATTTTGAATTATAAATTATATTATGAACAAATAAATTGCAAATATGGGTATTTGCATACTGCTCTTTCAATAATTGGTTTATTACACAGAAGCTAGTTTATGGCTAAAATTATTTCAATTACTTTGTAGACTAGACAGTTTTCCAATTACAATGGGTACATTATTTTAAAATGGCTTACCGAGATATTCTTTTTTCATTCTTTAATTTTTCATACTAAAATTAATATATCATGATTTAGTTACGATGTCAGAAACAGCTGTTAAATTTCACTCCCACAAAACACCGCAGGAAATATCAAGCATACTCTCTCGAGTCTCGAGTAAAACTATCATAAATTAGATTATGTTATGACAGTAATAGCACCGCATCCAAACTCATTGGATCATTTCCTACTCGTGGAGCGTTTCAATAACCATCAATTACATTATACACCTACCTATCAAGAAATTGTCCAATGCCAAGTATGTGCAGGGGAAAAATAGAATATGGCTTCACATAGTTATTTATTACATACTTGTAATTGTACAGCGGTAGTATATCGCCGGCCTTGAACACATAAAAACTAGTTTTTTTATGATAGCGTGACAACATTGGCCAAAATCAGTGGTCTCGAACCTACCGATTTTTCGGTATTTCTACCGATATGGGCTCTGTCCTACCGAAATACCGAAATGCAACGATTTTTCCACGATTTCAGAGAATATGTGGAAATTCTCCCGATCTTTTTACCGATTTCACACTTCTAACTTGGCAGCCCTTTTCATTTATGTTTTAAGTTAAGGGGAATCCCTCAATAGCAATAGTAAGCGCACAGCTTAGAAAAATCCCTGTTATAGGGGATTCCCGTTTGGGAATTCCCTATAACAGGGATTACCCAAAAACTTTCGCTCGGCTATATATACAGGATTTCGGGGTTAATTTATTCATTAATATTCTTAACTTCGAAAAGAAAGTTTGCGAAGTGTTTAAAATTGTGAAAATTATTAAGTTAAAATGTCGTGTGACGAGGAACCGAGTACAAGCGCAAAAAGAAAAAAATATCTACAATTTTATAGAAAAGAATGGGAGGAAGAATTTTCAGGATGGCTGCAAGAAAGTAGTAAAGGCGTAAATGCCTATTGTAAGAGTTGTAATAAGGATATTAACATAACATCAGGGAAAGATGCTCTAAAGAAATATAGTTCTTCACAAGGACACTTGGTATCATCAAATTGTTATGACTTTGAAATAAATTCAAAAATGACTGAGAATATGGCCAAAGAACACTGGTATGGTACTAAAAACTAATTATGTAAGTATTTTTATGTTGACAGCCTATTTAGCTGTTTTGTTGTAGTTTATTTTTGTAAATAAGCTACTAATAATTAATAAGTCTTAAGTGTGTTTGTAATTAGTTTGTAAGTTAACTATTTCTGTATAATTAAACGAATTTAATTGAATTTTGTATTTTTTTTTGTCATATACCGATTTTGGGAACAAATAGGTACAAATATACCGATTTTAGTGGACAGCTCTACCGATTTCGCAATTTGACGTTCGAGACCACTGGCCAAAATAAACATACTGCAGGCAACTGACAACGCGAGGGGCGTGAATATTAACAGCTTAATTTTTATTTAATAACAGCAACTACGGCAGCAGAGACAAAACCCGAGTAGCGATAATTAATTGCAAATATACTTACGTAAGTTGTCCCAAATAACAGCATACAAACAACACAAGAAATTGATTTTATTGAATTCACAGCCGCAATTTTTTAGCGATTGATTTATCGTATCACAGTCAATTTTTCGTAACACACAATTTTTACACCACTATACAGAGAAGTTCATTTGTTGTGTAGGTTATTTACAGTTCATTTTACTAATAAAAAGAGGAAATTGGAAGGAAACCCGCGAGAATGAAACACCATTTTGAAAGATTGAAGAAAAGATCGCCAAGGATTTTTCCTTCCCCTTCTCATCGACTGACAGTTTGCGTCATGATCATGCTGTCGATGCCGTCATTGCGACAATTTGTTTGACATTTACAGTCTAGAGTTACCACTTTATTTCTAGAATTCCCATTTTTATCCTATTCCCTAAAACCTATAACAGCAATAGTAGACTTATCGTATGCTATGTGACTATACCTCTTGAAAGATCGCTTCATTCAAGGCAGTGATTTTGAAGACACATCTCTCACACATCTTCAGCCACTCAGCAAAAATTAAGAGAGTTTGGCTGGGAGGTGTTAATGCATCCGCCGTATAGTTCTGACCTTGCACCTTCAGATTTCCATCTGTTTCGGTCTCTTCAGAATTATTTAGGTAGAGTCAGGTTATCATCACGAGAGGACTGCCAAAACCATTTGTCGCGGTATATTGATCAGAAGTCCCAAAAACATGTTTTTGAATCAAAATATGATGATTTAGAGGTAAAGTCGTGTTTCTAACCTACATGTGAGTAACAGAGACATGGACGTAACGTTACTCACCAATGTAAGGGCTTTTTCACATCAATATTGTTAGTCACATGTGCGCAACTCACGCGTTTTTATCAACTTTAGAAAATTAGGTGTAAACATTACATACGTATACTTATAATTTATAGTGTATAATCGATAGATATCTCAATCATTATTTGGTTCAAATTGGGCTCAGGTGTACATTGGGTCAGTTGACAAAAGGGAGTGGTTGGTGGAGAAAGGGAGGGGGTGGCACCCCCTGGGGGTGGGAGGTTACGGAACCCCCTTTCAGAGATATGATTTTTTTAAATTTATTATTTTATATTGGCAAAAACACCTTCGTACCATTGCTAAAAAGGATGGGGGGAGGAGCATTATGCCATGAGAGTGGGGGGTACGGGAGACCTTTTCCTACGCTACTTGTTTTTGCAATAGTATAATATTAAATTTAAATATTTTATCTCTATATCTACAAAAGTTGACCGAATTTTCATCTAAGAATAATTTTATCATTGTAAGCTTGATCCGTAGGGTATCGAACTCATACGAAGCGGTTCGACTCAAAATTCTGATTCTCCAGGGAATGGAATTTTTCCTGCTTCCTTGTTTCCTAATAGATATAATCTAACGTTTTTCAAGATCAGAGTGAATATGTATCTTCTAGGTCTGCGTGCTTCATTTTCGACAAGAAAGTCGCTTACCATCAGGTGAATTGGTGGTCTAGCGCAGACTTATTCGTGAAAAAAAAAATAGTTATGTCATGAAATTAATTTAACCATTAACGATTTATTTTTATCAGATTAGGGGAATACAACTAAGCTTGCTGGCGACAGATCAAGTTGTTTACCAATTTATTAATTTCAAAGATTTTCCCTATTTTTAGTCAACGTTCATTTGCTGACTACATTCATTTTGACATTTGCACATTTTGACATGAAACGCTTTTGACAACAAAGATTGCAGACGCGTTCATAAAAAAATCTTGCTGCGTTCACAAACATCAGTATGTATCGTGTTTTTTTTTGCTGCCAAGCCCACTGCTGAATACAGAGCCAACCCCTCGAAGGGCGATTGGGTCACCACGCAGGCCCAGTTTGCAGGCTATTGGATTCAATCGTTGTCTTTTTTTTCTAAAAGTAACTATCTTCGATCTCACAACCAGATTGTAAGGCGTGCGTAGTCTATAGGTAATGTTAAAGGCCACCACGGCTTGAATTTTAAAACAATTTATAGAGGAATAAGGTTAAAGAATATTTATTAATCTCAAAAGAATTTATAAAAAATCACTTTCTGAGATTACACACTCATCTACTTATGTTACATAATTACATAATTACGTTACTACAAAGCGCAGCGCGCAGACTATAAAATAGGGCCAATTCTGTGACTATAAATTATAGATCAATAATATAAAACAAAAAGCATTGAAGTATCAAACATCATTGGTCGAAGGTCGAAAGTAGGTGGCGCAATAGAACGTGCATTTTTAAAATAATTATTAAAAAATAAATACAAAAGGTATAGTTAAAATAAAACTAAGCAATTATTAAGTGATAACTGAAGTTTATTTTTTAAAAATAACATCATCTAAATGATGACCCTCTCTACTCCTCTAACCGCAAACGGAAATTACCGAAAACTTTCTTAAGTAGTGCTGGTGTGATTGCTGCCATTTCACCACGAATATTCTCCTTGAGCTGACTGATGTTTCTCGGATTATTGGTGTAGACTTTGTGTTTGAGGTATCCCCACAAAAAAAAGTCAGGAGGCGTCAAGTCTGGACTGCGCGGAGGCCATGGGATATCACCTCTTTTCGAAATCAGTTTGGCAGGGAACATCTGCTTCACAACCGCCATGGAGTCATTTGATGTGTGACTGGTGGCCTCAGAACTTGAAAATTCAAGAATAAAGAACTCTAGGACTTGGTTCCAACAAGACGGAGCTACCAGTCACACATCAAATGACTCCATGGCGGTTGTGAAGCAGATGTTCCCTGGCAAACTGATTTCGAAAAGAGGTGATATCCCATGGCCTCCGCGCAGTCCAGACTTGACGCCTCCTGACTTTTTTTGTGGGGATACCTTATTGAGGAAGGAATCAAGAATGGAGATGGTGTAATGACATTAGTTACTTTGACATGTAATAGTTTAAAAACCGAAATAATAATCATATAGGCGTCTCTTTCAAATGTACGTAATAAGAATAGACCAACATTATACAGCACAGTTTCGCTACAGTGTCTATATTTTTCGTGACTTGTTGCGCGTGCCTGGTCCGCCATATTGAGTCGAAAAACAATAGCGATGTTCTTATTATATCAAAAAAACTATCGATATTTTGGTTAGTTTTTATTCGTGTTATTGATTTGCTAAAATTTTGAATTTTTATTTCATTTCACTTTTCATGTCAAATTTGACAACTGTCATTCCAGAATTAATACAAGTAAAATGGTATGACAGGTGTGAAAGTAACAGCTGTCAAACTTAGAAGTATTATTATTTCCGTAACTATCGAAGCTAGACCATTACTGTCTTAATAGCAGTAATAACACTCAATGAGATCTATTAGATTGTTCTAATGACTGCTGTCAAAGCTTAAAAGTGAATTATCTCCCTAACCATCGAAGTTCGACTATTGCTGTCTTCACAAAAGTGATAGAACTCAACGAGATCTACATTTCGGATGACAGCTGTCAAACTAAAAAGTGGAATACCTTCGTAATTATTAAAGCTAGACTATTGCTGTCTTCACAAAAGTGATAGAGCTCAACTAGACCTACATTTCGGATGGCAGCTGTCAAACTTAAAAGTGGAATATCTCCGTAACTATTAAAGCTAGACTATTGCTCTCTTGATACAAGTGATAGAGCTCAACGAGACCTACATTTCGGATGACAGCTGTCAAAATTAAAAGTGGAATATCTCCGTAACTATTAAAGCTAGACTATTGCTGACTTGACACAAGTGATAGAACTCAACGAGACCTACATTTCAGATGACAGCTGTCAAACTTTAAAGTGCAAAATCTGTGTAACTATTGACCCTAGACCATTGCTGTGTTTACAAAAGTGATAGAGCTTAAAAAGATCTACATTTGATGTGACAGCTCAAACTTAAAAGTTGATTATTTTCGTAATATTGATAGCTGTCATCTGAAAGATATCATATCTCTCTTTGAGCTTTATCACTTTTGTGAAGACAGCAATGGTCTACTCTTTTATATTTTGAACTGATGTAATAGACTCAAAAAAATATGAAGTTTCTCGAAATGTAACAAGTGCTGTGGTTAGAATTTTTGATTATTATTATACCAGCCTTCATACATTTTGTGGACATGTCCATTAATTTGTGTCGATAGTTTTATCGATAGGTTCGGGAAAATCGATAAGTGTAGTGTGGTAGTAACAACACTAATCCGCCGTATTATGTGCGGTGGGTATCCAGGTTTTTTTCGTCGTTAGGGCAACTCCATTCTTGATTCCTTCCTCAAAGGGATACCTCAAACACAAAGTCTACACCAATAATCCGAGAAACATCAGTCAGCTCAAGGAGAATATTCGTGGTGAAATGGCAGCAATCACACCAGCACTACTTAAGAAAGTTTTCGGTAATTTCCGTTTGCGGTTAGAGGAGTGCCAACGTAGAGAGGGTCATCATTTAGATGATGTTATTTTTAAAAAATAAACTTCAGTTATCACTTAATAATTGCTTAGTTTTATTTTAACTAAGTATACCTTTTGTATTTATTTTTTAATAATTATTTTAAAAATGCACGTTCTATTGCGCCACCTTCGTTTTAATTTATTGTTTATCAAATAGCTTGAGATAGTAAGTGTTGTGCTAAGTGGTATTTAACAGGAGTTAATATTTTCTAAGTACCTATTGTATATAGAACATAGATTGGCGATGCTTTATCAGTTAAAATTATTTACATCATTAAACGGTTTCATGTTTCTGGAATAGCTCTTGCTTGCACAGAGAATTTTCTTAAAATTTTCAAAGTGGTTGTTGGTACCTATGTAGGTAGGACCTTATTTAAGTAGGTAGGTACCTACCTACTTAAATAAGGACCTGAGCGACTAAAGGTTCTTTTTCTCAGCTATGGGACACTACTGTTGGACATAAGATCTCCTATATATCGCCAGTAAGACCGGTTGGAAGCACATTGTATTCAGCGTAATCCTGAGGTCAGGAATAGGGCCTGTTCTGTGCCTGAGGTGTGTTCAATGTTCTACAATAATATAATCTGTTCACCTTGTAAGCGGGCGCCTGTTATGTTTAGTTGTGCCATTAGAAATACGTACCTACCTATTTTGATGTGACCGCTTTCGCACAACTAGTTGTAATGGCACAACTAGTTGCAAAAGCAGTTGGTCTACGAGATACTCCTCCGGCTGCGCTTGCCTTTACGTGGTCTCCACTCGAAAACTTTACGATTCCGTCGGTGAACTGATGTTTTTCGTGCTGTGTCCTGCCCACAACCTTTTCAAGTACCCAATACGCTGGGCAATGTCCTTAACTTTAGTTTATCCAAAGACTAAAAGGTTAGAGAAAGGTAAACGACCAAAGGACACAAATGACTGATGTTGGAGTCATGAAATCTTTTGGGGTAGGTAGGGGAGAGCGGGGCTGAAAGTGCCGATTTTTACAAATCCTTATTTAAATTGGGTAGAGCCAATAGTACGGCTAATACTTCTAGTCCATCTTAGGTGGAATGTTGTCTGGATTCGAAATCTGTAATCAGTTTTTGTGCATATCTAAAGGTTTTCTTTAGAGAATTATTTTTTCAATCCGCGGTCTTAAAGCACAACCGACCCCTCGCTGGGGTTGGTTGTGCCACAGCTGAGGTCAGTTGTGACGTCCGTAATATTTGGTCGTTGTACTGGTTAAAATGGAGTGGAAGTAATAAAACCACCTAATTTATTATTTTTATATTTATTTGTAATTAATTAATAAACATTTTATAATTATATATACTAAATAACTGAAAAAATTAGATATTTTCGTGCTTATGAAAAAAAAGTAACTTTTATGTTAATAATTTACACTTAATATTAGTAACTTGGACTTAAAATTAAAAAAATTGTACTTCAATTTAAAGAGATCTCTTAGACAATTATAAAAAATCAGCCTTTAAAGACTACACTAGACTATTTAAGTAAATATCAAAATCCCTTAGGTAACTGAGTTGTATGACATAATTATTACCTAACAGCAGCCCTCTGGAGCAGATCCTGCGAAGTCGTTCCCCTTTGGGTTTTCCTTTTGTACGTCCGCATCCTACAAAAAAAAATACAAGTTAAAGCAAATTAGTCAGGGGTTGGTTGTGCCGCGGCACAATTGGCCCCCGATTGAAGGCACTTTTTACCCCTTTTTAATAATAGTTACTATTTGTCATATACCAAAAAAACACTGTAGTTTTAGCATTGTAATTGCATAAAATAACATTTATTAATAAGATACAAGCACGTTAGAGAAACTTCTATGTCCGTAGTATCAAAACTACTTACTTGAGACCAAAAAGTATAAATACGAAAATATTTACTCACGTGGCGTTTGTGGATCACTATACACACGGCCGCTTGGTCCGCGTCGCTGGCGCAACTAAAATGGCTGCCGTGCATGCCGGTCCGCTAGTGTTATTGTGACGCAATACATACGTATAGCTATCTCTTTTACTCTGGGAGATATTCGCGTCGGCACTACTTACCCCCGGCACTTTCAACCCCGCTCTCCCCTACCTGAATATCCATCCATCAGCCTTCCACTGCTAGAAGTAGGCCTCCCCTATGGATCTCCAAGCATGATCCTGCGGTCTTGATGAGATTATTTGTCCACCTCATAGGTGGACGTCCTACGCTACGCTTGCCGATACGTGGTCTCCACTCGAGAACTTTTCGACCCCATCGGTTATCAGTCCTCCGAGCTATGTGTCTGCCATTTCAAATTGCCAATCCACTGAGCTATGTCGGTAACTTTGTTTAAAGGTATCCTGCTAGAAGTATGACAAGGAACAACTAAGATTGGAAAATAATTATAAATATGTAAATAATTACTTTTTTATTTCCTGTCCACAATACAAAATTAACAAATAAATAACTCTTACTTTCTACTAACCTAGTAACTATTGTATAGTTGGCATCAGTTACACTAAAATAAACTAATTATAATTTATACCTATATCAAGGCTCAATCTGCGTTCCATCTCTCTTCGGTAGGCATAGTTTGATCGTCAAATAATAAAAAAAAATCTAATTTATGGATTCCTGCTTTGCAAAATGCAGCAGATAATGTTTTTAAACATAGACTTATTATGAACAACTTTTACTATGTGTCCAACTCCTAAAAGGCAAAAAGCAACTCGACAAAATGTATAAAACATATAAATGTTTGTTCTGGCTTTTTTATTTTCCATTCCGAAGTTGGTACCAACCATAGAAAAAGGTATTAAAGCGATGAGAACAATAAGTGTAATATTTTCTCTATAAAGAACACATTGTACAAATACCTAAATGTAACATACATACCTACTTACGGTAGGTACCTATTGTATTTGATATTTCACAGCCTTAATAAAATTATACTCGATGTGCGAATGAGATAGCTGTCTTATTACAATAAGGCCATTAAATAGTCTGAATAGCATTCAGACTTCTACACCCCCTTGATTGTATTAAATTGCGGCCCCTTCCTCCTAAATCCTGCACCTTGAATTGAGTTTCCGCAGTTCACGTGAAAACCTCAGTTTCATTCCCATCATTAACATTAGTTATCATTTTCCAATACGCATACTCCTCCTTCAAACCCTTCGCCCCCAGAAAATAAGGATGCCCCTTACTCGTCGACAAGTAAAAAATACCGTGCTTACTCCTGTCCACACCCAACCCCATTTCATTTACTACTAAAGGAACATTTTTGTAACAGCCACTGTCTCTTGCTTCTTGAATATTTCTGCATTTAATGGCTAAGAATTTTCCAGGATTCTGCATGGCCGCCAGCCAAAGAGGAAGTACCCTGAAATGGCTGCAAGTTGAAGTGCAAGGGTAGAGGGTAACGTCGGAAGGTTGGAACTCTCCGCCGTTGACGTAAAAGTCTACATGCCCCATGCGGGTAGCCATGCCGAAGCCGTCTATATTCGTGTGGATGACTTGGACAAAGTCGGCGTTGGAAGCATCAAGCCTGTCAGTTTCGTCTAAAGTTCTGAAACAGGGGCCTGAAGGTTCTAAGGAGACTATGGTGGATATGTTTCTTCCGGTCATCGTTTGGAAGTTTCTGGCGATGTAGCTGACTGTCTGGCCTCCGAGGCTGAAGCCGAGGAGCTCCAGCTTGCTCGGGTCGAGACCAGCTTCGGTCAGCTGGACGAGGACTTCTGCTACTAGTTTGCCGACTGGTCGCATCATGCGTGACGCTCTGGAACAAAAACGACGTTAATGGACGATGTTAAATCTGAATTAATTCCCAATTCCTTTCTTTCACCGTCCTTGTGATATTTCGTGTTTTTTTCCGAACCCTTCCGTTCCGTTCCGTCTAAAAGGAAACGGAGCCTCCCCTTGTTTCCAGAAGTAAGATAAGGGTGGGCAGAAGAAAAATACTTACAAGTAATAGTGCACCGTAGCGAACCGCTGGTTGTCCACCAAGATGACGTTGTATCCTCGCGCTTCGTACTCGTTAGCTAGCATGGTGCCGATGGGGAAATTGGGGCTATCCAGGTATCCCACAGCTAGAAGAAGCGTCTTCCTGAAAAGCAAAGTGGAACAGTTGAACTGGATCGGATTACTCAAATTAGACTAGGTAGGTATTAGGAGACTTGCATGAAAGTAGCTAATGAGGATCGTAGGCGAGCGGTGCCCACCTTAGACACTTCTTTGCCAAGTTCAGAAAACTGGAAGAAAAAAGAAAATATTCTATTTTTCTAGCTGCCTCTCCCTTGAGAAAATCTCTAAGTCGATGGCTGCCACTTAACTCTATTGCTAATTTTTAAGTCTTGCGTCCGTATTTATTTAAAGTAAAGTAAAGTAAATTTTATTGCTTTAAACTGTGTCATTACAAAGGTGTTAAAAGTACATTATTGGTTTCAACAGTTTGTCCGAGCGGACATGCAATAAGCAATATGGTAGCCACCCTAAGACTCGGACTAGAGTCGTAATAGATGGTTACCTACCATAAGCATTACATACATTAATTCATAATAATAATCAGCTATTTACATCATTATTATTCAAAATATTCGTATGTATGTTTGGGATCAACCGTTTATAAATTATACAATTTACAATAATAGCTATCTAATATTAACTTTATCTTATGCTTAAAATATGTTATTCTATAAACCTGAGATCATCCATGAATAAATACAAAATTATTATGGCAGAAATGGATTATCTGATGATTTTTCTTGTATTCTGAGTGGTCCTCATAGTAACAATTGTTAGTGATAATGATCTACTATTCACTTTAATTATATAATCAAAGACTATACACTTTATAAAGGTGTAGTGATAACAATTATATTAATTAGAATTAGTTATAATTATAGTACTTGGAGGCTAGTTTATTTAAATTATGGACTATATCTGTTGTCATTGTATTCAAGAAAATCTTTGATTTTGTAAAAGTTGCGCTCGGCTAACCATTTGAAAAGCTTGACTCGTAGTTTAGAATAAGGAAGTAATCGAAGTGATTCTGGAAGTTTGTTGTAAACTCTTAGAGCCATTATAGAACAGTTACGTCGGTAAAGTTCATTATTACATTGTGGAAATACGAGTTTGTTAGGATATCTTGTGTTATATTTACGATTATCTGACAGTCTATTAAATAGTTCTGGGTGTTTTTTAACAAAGATACACATTTCAAAGATGTACATCGATGGAAGCGGAAGCACCTTCAATTCTTTGAATAATGGCTTGCACGAATCTAAGGGTCCAGCACAACAGATTGCTCGTATGCACCGTTTTTGAGCAATGAAAGTTCTCTCATGTTCAACTGAGTTGCCCCAAATTATCAACCCATATCTTAAAATTGACGCTACATATCCATGGTAAGCCATAAGGGCGGTCTTTCTTGAAGCTACTAAGGACAATCTGCGAAGAGCAAATGCGAAGCTGCTAAGTTTCGAGCAAACTTTTTCTACATGCGCTTTCCAATTACAGTGACTATCTATATTAATACCAAGAAATGTGGCTGTATTTGTTTCTTTTATTTGGTTGCCCTGATACACAATTTTTAGGTTTTGAGGTTTTGTCTTTATATTGTAGAATTGCATAAACTTGGTTTTGTCTATATTAACTTTTAAGTTATTTCTGTTTAACCATTCTACTACAGTTTTGATTGTGTCATTAATGTTGTCCTCGAAATTTATGTTCTTTTGTTTTGGAATTATAATGCATATGTCATCGGCAAAAAGAACGGATTTATGAGGAATAATGTTTGGGAGGTCATTTATATACAATAAAAATAAAAGGGGCCCTAAAACACTGCCCTGGGGCACTCCAGATTCATTGTAATTATAGTCTGAAAAGAAACTATCTAAAAAGTTATGTTTACTAATATTTTTTATCTCTACTCTTTGTTTTCTTTTATTCAGGTAACTCATAATCCAATTATAAGCAAGCCCACGGATTCCACATTTTTCGAGTTTTTTAAGCAGTGTTTTGTGGCAAACAAAATCGAATGCTTTACTCATATCGAAGTAAACTACTGCTACTGCGTTTTTCGCGTTAATGTGCTCTGTTATGGTTTTAACCAAAGTTATGGTTTTATATTTATTTATGCGTATTTTCATGTACATTGTATAACAACTTTCAATTCATTATAATTATAAAGAAATAAGATATATAGAATAACTTAAAAATACATATTTACAAATCAAACACGCCGTCGGGAAGGTCCCCAGAACACTGGCCGCGTTACCTCGCTGAATCGCAAGGCTCAGGCTTTGAGCGGAGTACGTGACAGCTCTGGGGTTCCCGGAGGCGAGGATAACCTTTTTGATAAAGCTTTACAAAAGCTTTTTGTGTCGGATGACCACGAATGAAAAAAAAGGATCAGCCGTAGGATTTGTCGTATCGGAGGCCTTCTGTGCGGCCACTCAAAAAAATAGACACCATCAGGTATTTCCACTCAGCCCACACAAACTTACTTCCTTACTTAGAGAGATTTTTAAGAAAGCCTTACCTTTTGAAGTCGATTCGAGGATCTTTAGCAATGTTCTTAGCATTCCAGTAGGTGTATCGCTTCCTGGTGCGATTGTTGCCTTGCACCAGGAACTGGAGGTACTTCATCTGGCTCTTTGGGATGACTGCCTGCTTGGTGGAGCCTGGACCTGGAAGATGGTAGATAAAAGTTTAGGCTAAGAGAATTTTGGTGCTGGCTATTTATTTTTGTCATTGATTTTCTTATTGATAACAGGAAGTCTATACAGGCCGAGTGAAGCCGTCTAAAGGGCATAAGGTTAAATGGGTGAAATAACTAGGACCTACAATTTAACGTGCCATCAGAGCCACGGTAGCGCCCAGTAATGGAAATGCCTCCAGTGGTTACTCATCCGAAGACGCACCGTAGTGAAAGGCGCTTAACCTTGGTGATCGCGGCGATACCCCTAGGCAAACTTCGCTAGGAGCGCAAATGCATGGTTCTGACGGATTTGTCGAGTGTTGTAAATGTTTTCCGATATAACAACATCATTATGGATGGAGAGTTACTGCGACTCGTGCTGACAGTATAGCGTTGTTGTTACTTATCACAATATACATATCTATGTACCTTAGAGAATTCGTCCCTGCTATGTACATATAAAGGGCTATCTGCCTACCCTGTGCTATAAGCCTAAAGGGGATGACTAGATAAGACCATCATTATGAAAGTTTACGATGGGGTCAACTCGGGATTCGAGAAAAAAAATCTTGGTATATATAATTGCTACTCTGAATCGAATAACTAGAACTTTTTTTTCTCGAATTCCGAGTTGACCTCATAGTAAAAGTTGTTCATAATGATGGTCTTATTTAGATTGAACAGCGGATTTTTCTCGAATTTCGAGTTGCTCCCATAATCAAAGTTGTTCATAATGATGATCTTTACCGCCTCCTTCCGGCTTAGTACAAACAAATGACCCTGAATACATAAATCATCAACGGATACACATTGGTGTGTGCGCCCAGGAGTTGCACAATCTGGTCCCACCTGCCCCTTTCTTCTATCGTACGGCTAGACAGACTTGACCAAAGCGCCACCCTTTTATGGTGGACATCCCACGCGTTAGAACCAAGCGTTTTGAGTCCACATTCCTCATACGAACTGCTAGAATGTGGAACGCTTTGCCTGAGTCTGTCTTTCCGCTAAAGTACAATGTAGGTGTCTTCAAACCGGAAGATCAGCGCTGGTTGGTCCACAACCGGCATATGCTGAGGTGGGACCGGGTTGTGACAAAAATAAAATTAAGTAATTAAGTAGGATAGCATTGTAGAATAATTTAGAGTAATTGCTTATGATGTTTATTTTGTTTTGTTTTGCTGTGTTGTTTGCTTTGTATTTGATTTTATTTTTGTCTTAATAAAGAACTGTCTATTGTCTATTGTCTATTGTCAAATCTCGTGTAAATAGGTATCTTCTAGGTAAGCGTACTACGTCTTAGACCGCATATCTGGCATCAGGCAGTGTGTAGTCAAAAGCAAACCTATTTGATATAAAAAAAAAACATCATATTTATTTACACTCTAAGCCCGATTACAGAGGCGCCATCCTAATTATATTAGCTAAATAGCATAGTTCTGTTTAGGCATTCGATAGAGAGAACGCTCTTTACGTTGCTATTAAATTTACGCTGGCGCCTCTGTAATCGGGCTTAGTATAAGACTCAGATAAATAATAGGCATATCTTGGCCATTCGACAGACGACCGAAACGAAAATAAAGCGAGCGACAGAACATGGAATTTTTTAGGGAAGTAGAGATCATTTACTCACTCAAAAATTCACATGAAAAACTATTTATTTATTTATTTGTTTATAGGCGAGCAGTGTATACTGATGTGCCTATATCAAGCAGAATCAAATAAAATTAGTGTTTATCTGTTAAAGAAATTTTTTCCTTCTTTATCCAAAGGTCCAGTCTATTCTTAAATGTGTTTATAGTTCTTGCTGAGATTACATTCTCAGGCAACCTATTCCAATTGTAGACAACTCTATTGCATAGGATGTGGTGTGCAGTGTTGGTTTGTGATGGTGTAGGCTGCAAGATAAATTTATGGCGTCTGCTATCCCGCATATTTTCGTTTAAGTTGTACATTTCGTGAATATGCGGAGGATTATAAAAGCCATTGAGAATCTTGAAGGTCTCAATTAGGTCTCCACGCATTCGTCATTCTTCGAGGGTCGTGAGACGAAGAGCTTTTAGCCTATCTTCATAGGCTAAAATATAATATATTTCATATATTTCATTTACTACGACAAAAATGTAGGTACGATGTATTCAATATTAAATTGAAATTTGTTCGATGGCAGCTCGCCAAAAATTCGCCTACCATTGCAGTTGGTAATATAAATATACCAACAATAGGTAGGTAAGTAACTAGTTCAGAAACCTGCATTGATCGTCGACCTGTAGGTCATTTACCACCTGGCATGGCGTTGGTGTACGGTACAGGTACACCGTGTACCCAAGTAGGTCGAATAAAAACAAATAGTGCCTAAAGTTATTCTAGCTTCTGTAATATGCTTAAATATATTCTATCTTCTGTAAGAATTATGACTACAGATAGATAACGCTGTCGCATACAGTTGACCCGGAAAACGTTGTTTTGTTACCATTATCATCAAGGCATATAAAAATAGCTTACGGCCTATTCTCAACCCTCACAAAAAATAACAAAATTAAAAAAAAAAAACGGTGAAACCGTATCGCAGAAGTTTGATAATAAACTCTTTGACACGAGATGTTTTAGAAATAAGAAAACCACCATAATGCAATGGTGCTCGTAGACAGGTATGGCTGTTTCTTAGCAAAGTGCAGAGAGGTTTTTTGGCGGGAACGCGGAAAAGTCATGTCGCCTCATTGTATTATTTTGTTAAACTTGTGTTTTGATCAGTGATAATTAGTGAAAAATTGTGGTATTTCGTTAATTATGAGCTGATTTACGTGCATGAGTGTAGGCATGTGATATAATGTGACGTATCATGTCGTTCCGTGTTGTTACCAAAACTCCATAGACGTTTCTAGTAAAGTTTCCACTGCTTTACTGAGGTATGACTTGGACTACGTATAGACTTGACCGCAACTATCTTGGACCATGACGTGACTACGACAGTGACTATTTTGATAAAATAACAAAAATGATTATACTTAATACTTGACACTGGCAAATGCAGGACAATACGACGCCAAACCAAAGAAGAAGAAGAAGAAAGTGCAGAGACTTAAGAGACGATGACTTTTTTGTACGGAAGAGCTGATGTTACATTTATGATTTCGGGGTGGGTCTTGTAGTAAAAGTTAATCATAAATAAATAATTAATTAAGAGACATCTTGTGTGAACAAGGTCTCTGACCCCAAACTAAGCAAAGCTTGTGATATGTCTACCAGAAACTGATATATCTACTACATATACATATTTTAAATACATACATATATAGATAGTACCTAAATAATAACCAGACACAGAGGAAACATCACATACTTAAATGCTTGCTCTGGGTGGTGATCGAACCCACGCCTCTTTGATCCAGAAGTCAGGGTCACCAACCACTGAACTACCGAGACAGTCTTAATGAAGAGGTTAAGAAATCTCCCACTTGATTCCCTTTCTCTTGTCAATAATAAGCTAGAGGTGTGTAAATGCTTCTAAAATACGTACCTATACCTACCTACATATACAATAGGTACCTACCATGTTTCTGATAATCACACAGACTTGGCGCGTTTACCAAATAGTGCTTACACAGGCACAGTGTACATAGCAGTTATTACGGAGACTAATAGCGGGCAATAAACTATGACTCTACATTATACGCAGTATGGGCTCTAGAGATGTAAAGACAGACTAGTTCTGAGCAGTGGCGGCGCAAGAACAACATTTATAGTGGGGTACGTTTTGCGAGACCCTATTTTGGTGAACTCACTCTCACAGCGGCTCCACGCCTTTCGCCGCCTCTGGTTCTGGGAATAGTCCATGGGACTCATTTTTGAACTTCGAATGTCTCGGAGCGTATAACGGAACTTTGACAGTTTGTATGAAAACACTCTATATTGTCGTTGGCAGTTATGAGCGCCTCATACAAGTTCCGTATACGACCAAGGCGCTCGAAGTTCCAAAATGAGTTCCCATATCTCTTTCGATTCTAATCCTGAAGCGATTTTGTCATTGACTTGGCATTTTTTATGTTTTGATTTCGTTGATATCTTTTTGAAGTTCTAAACGCATTGTAACAGTGTAACCACGATTAGAAGAAAATAAATTACTCGTAGTCACTGGTGAAGCAAAACTGTTTGATCAGGAATCTGACGCGGTAATATGTCCGCTAGTTTCCTACGATGAAGATCGCGACAAAATCTGCATGTCTAGAAATTCATCATGTTATCGAAAATTTGTGAACTGTAACAATCCTTGAGCCTAGTTTTGTAGTGTAAGGCTACAGAGTCCACAGAGTTTTACGTGTAGGTCCTAAGAGCAAATTATCAGCTATTTACTTCATTAAACCTAGCGTGAGGATTCATTATTAAAATTTATATGAACACCGGATACAACACACGATTATTCGTACGGTCGAGCTGCTATGCGTCTGACCGGTTTCAGAGTAGTTAGTACTCCTTCGTCAGGTAATACGCGCGCCCCCGACAACGGACGCCCGCGCACTGGAGTCAGCGACGGCCGTGAGCTGGGCGGCTGCTCGCGCCTCCCGCGCCACTGCCCTCGCCGCTCGCGCCTCCGCAGCGCGCGATCCGTTGTCGTCCGTTGTCGGGGGCGCGCGTATTCCCTGAAGAAGGAGTACTAACTACTCTGAAACCGGTCTGACGCATAGCGGCCGTTCGAATAATCGTGAGTTGTATCCGGTGTTAATTTAAATTTTATCAGCTACTTGTAACCGAGGGACTATCCAAGTATCCATTCTCGCAATGAGAACGAACGGCCAAAATGCTTTGCGAAATTACTGATCCGTATGGCCAGGGAATGGAACAGACTGCCCCGGCCTTTTTTTTTTTTTTTTTTTTTTTTTTTATTTCAAATAGGTATGCGTTTGACTACACACTGCCTGATGTAAAGCAGATATGCGGTCTAGGATGTAGCACGCTTACCTAGAAGATACCTATTTACTCGAGATTTGAAGACACCTACATTGTGCTTTAACGGAAAGACAGACTTAGGCAAAGCGTTCCACATTCTGGCAGTTCGTATGAGGAATGTGGACTCAAAACGCTTTGTTCTAACGCGTGGGATGTCCACCATAAAAGGGTGGCGCTTTGGTCGCGTCTGTCTAGCCGTACGATAGAAGAAAGGGGCAGGTGGGACTAGATCGTGCAACTCCTGGGCGCACTCACCGAAGTGTATCCGATAGTAGGCAGACAGACACGCCACCCTACGTCGATGCTCAAGACTTTGCAGCTTCGACTCAGTCAAGGTTTCGTTGCCTATCAGCCTCCTGGCTCGCCTTTCAATGGACTTCAAAGCCTCCAACTGGTATTTGGCAGAGCCATCCCAAAGGTGAGAGCAGTATTCCATGCAAGACCTGACTTGCGCTTTATAAAGACTAAGCAGTTGCTCAGGTGTGAAATACCGTCTCACCTTAGAGAGAACACCAAGTTTTTTTGAGGCTAATTGGGCTTTTGACTCTATATAAGACCCAAAGTTGAGAGTCGATGATAGCGTAACGCCTAATAGTTCCAGACTGTTAGTTACCGGAACGGATACACCACGGAAAGCAGGAGACAGTTGGAAGGGCCTCTTTTTGGCCGAAAACAAACAGCTTTGAGTTTTCGTGGCATTAAACTTGACCAGGTTAGCATCACCCCAGTCAGATACCGCCTCCAGACTCAAGTTAAGCCGTTCGACCATAGCCTCTCTGAGTGACTCGATCTGTGCCCCGCTCGTTCTTGCTTCGGATGTGTAGCTCTCCATGACTGTACTGTCGTCTGCGTACCCAAAAATACCAGGCTTTAGCAAGTCGTTAATATGCAGTAGGAAGACAGACAGACAGACAGACAAAACTCTTTATTTACAACCACAATAAGAAAAATAAACACTATTTACATATATACGACAAAAATATGATTATAAATTGGCGGCCTTATCACCCATGGCGATTTCTTCCAGGCAACCTTGCACGAATATGAACTGACAAGAACAATACATAGTGGCCTTAAATAGATATTAATAAAGAAAACACCTATAAATAATAAACTAAATATACTTATTCAATCTAAGTTTTAAATATACTTACATATATACGATATTATATATAAATATAATTATACATATACCTACATATATACATACCTACATACGTAATAAAATAGTAGCGAAAGGAACAAGTAGCATTATGATTTCAGATAGTGAGCTTTCACAAGTTGTTTGAAAACGTTCAACGAAGGTGAACGCTTAATTTCTAAAGGTAAGTCATTCCAAAGTCTGACTGCCTCCACAGAGAAAGAAGAATCGTAGAAAGATGTTTTGTGACGAGGGAAACTAAGTGTGAGATTATCTGAAGATTTTAGGTAACGGCTCAATAGAGAGTGTCGAAAACGAAAACGCTCTCGGAGATAGGGTGGGGACGAAGGAATAAACAGGGTGCTATACAAAAGGGAAAGAATATGAGCATCCCGGCGACGACGAATAGGGAGCCACTTGAGCTTATCGCGAAACTCTGAAACGTGGTCATATTTGCGCAAGCCAAATATGAACCTGATACAAACATTCTGGAGGCGCTCAAGTTTATCCAGCAGGACTTGCGTGAGATCTAGGTAACATACGTCGGCATAATCAAGGATTGGAAGTAAAAGGGATTGTGCAAGCGCAATTTTAGTGGCAGTCGGTAAAAAGTTACGCAATCTACGCAAGGAACCGCTAGACGTAAATATTTTGCGGCTAGTCTCGGCAATTTGCGGACCCCAGGACAAACAACGATCGAAGACAATGCCGAGATTCCTAACCGTGTCACTGTAAGGAATGGTGACATTATCAAAAATCACTCGCGGTAGCGTGTCCCAGTCTATTTGACATATCATGCGAGAGCTGCCTATTACAATAACTTGCGTTTTCGATGGATTCACTTTGAGCCCAAAAGATTTGCTCCAATGTAAAATGCTGCGCAAGTCATTATTGATTGCTTCCACGGCTTCTGATAGCCAACCCATAGGGGCTTGGCAATACAGCTGCAGATCATCAGCGTAAAGATGGTAGGACGTAGAAAGAGAATGTGAAATAGAATTTATGAAAATGGCAAAAAGAAGGGGTGATAAGACGCCACCCTGAGGTACGCCGGCCGTAGTATTACACCACGAAGAGTAAGATTCTTCAAAATGAATCTTCTGCCGACGCCCATACAGGTAATTATGAAACCAGTCAACCACCGTTGGAGATATGTTCAAAGAGCGAAGTATAGCCAGAAGGATATCAAAATCTACAGAGTTAAAAGCATTGCTGAAGTCCAGAAGCGCTAACACAGTTAAATCACCATTGTCCATTGCTAGGCGTATATCATCCGTGATTTTAACAAGTGCAGTAACCGTGCTATGCCCCGGACGAAAGCCAGACTGAAAAGGATTAAGAAGGTTATTACTGATTAGGAAGGAGTTTAGCTGATTATGGACTAGACGTTCAAGAACTTTGGATAGGAAGGGAAGAATAGATATGGGACGATATTCAGAAAAAGATATAGGATTTGCTTTTTTAGGTAAAGGGATTATCTGAGCTTCTTTCCATAAAGATGGGAAGACCCCATTTGACGTAGAAAAATTCAAAATGTGGCACAGGACTGGGAGTAAGTGGTCTAAAATAGGGATAATCATATTGCGGCTTATAGAATCAAGCCCTACAGCGTTTGAAGAGATTGAAAGGATGCTCTTTCTAACATCACAAGCAGTGAATTGGCTAAAAACAAACGGAGGTAGGTCAGGAGTGGTTTTATCAGAAAGACGTTTCAGTGTACTAGCTTTATAAGCAGTGTCCATAACAGGAGATGCCGAAAAATGTTGATTTAATGCATTGATGTCTAAATTTTTAGGAACACTATCTTGACGGGATTTACCAACTCCTAATGACCTGAGAAATTTCCACACTTTGGCTGGATCTTTATCCTCCACAGAGTCAAATATATGGCGTCGTTGAGCGTCTCTACACACCCTATTGCACCGGTTCCGCAGTTCTGTGTAGCGTGCCTTGTTAGCGTCATTGGGATGAGTCTTGAACTTAGTTCTGGCCACCGCTTTTTTGTGCTTAAGCAATTTAATCTCATCAGTGAGCCATGGTGCAGGAGCATGCTTGATTTTTATGGCACGAATCGGCGCGTGAACGTCAAACAACTGCATCAATAGACAATTAAAAACTGCGACCTTGTCATCAATCGTATGAGCACTTGATACCGGTGACCAGTCAATGTTTTTGGCGTCACTTACTAAATTATCATGGTTAATACCACTAAAATTGCGCTGCATGATTATAGTGGGCTTAACTTTAGGAGGGCGTACTTTATACGAAAGAAAAACAAGATCATGGTACGAAAAATCGGCTGAAAGCTGCCCGTGACTAGCAACATGAAGAGGAGAGGAGACAATAGCTAGATCTAGAAGAGAAGGAGTAGTGTTAGGAAAGTGATGAGTTGCACTCAAAGGAAGGATATGCATATTACAGGACTTGACTAGATTATGTAATTTCATGGTGCGATGGTCATCCTTCAGCAGACAAGTATTAAAGTCTCCCATTATAATTGTATGAGAGTATGAAGGGATAAGGTTTTCCAGGATGCCCTCGAATGACGAGAAATAGTTATTATGCGACGTATTGCTATAATAAACACCGAGAAGAATTTTAGTATGAGAAAGGGAGATTTCTATAAAGAGATGCTCACCGGCATGAGCAGGAGGCGGCTGAGAGGAGGAGCTAATCACAGAGAAAGGAATATGATCACGCAGATAAATAGCTACGCCCCCACCAACACGCCAGGAAGAGTGTCGCAGAGAGCACAGACCCCTGAGGAACACCGGCATTGATAGCCATTTGGTCTGACGAGCAGCCATCAACGACAACTCGTATCGACCGATTCCTCAAGAAATCTGATATCCATGTGCAGCAATCAGCAGGCAGGCCGTAAGATGGAAGCTTGCCAATAAGGCTCTCGTGCCAGACCCTATCAAAAGCTTTCGAGATGTCCAAGGAGACAGCCAGCGCCTCCCCGTGCTTCTCAATGACCTCACTCCAAATGTGTGTGGCGTACGCCAGAAGGTCCCCAGTAGACCGGTTTCGGCGAAAGCCGTACTGGCGGTCACTGAGTAGGTCATTTGCTTCCAGGTAGGCCAGGAGCCTGTTGTTAAGAACACGTTCCATACTCTTGCAAAGTATGGACGTGATCGAAATCGGTCTGTAATTGGCAGGGTCAGCGCGGCTACCTTTTTTGGGTACAGGCTGCACGTTAGCAAGCTTCCAAGATTTGGGCACTTGACCCGTCTTCAGAGAGAGGCGAAAGAGGCGGGTCAACACAGGCGACAGCTCAGGCGCACAAGTCCTTAGTACAATAGCTGGAATACCATCTGGGCCACTGGCCTTATTCACATCTAGACTGCGGAGAACTTTGAGAACCTCCTTTTGCCGGATATGTATTTCACTCATTGAGGTGCCACAGTTTGGCAAAGTTGGAGGTCTCGCACTACTGGGGTCGCACGCGAAGACTCCGCAAATTGAGATGCAAACAAATTTGCCTTCTCTACCGCGGTATGAGCCAGCGAACCATTGGGTTTCAGCAACGGAGGCAATGAAGGGCGGCAGAAGTTCGCTTCGACTGATTTAGCTAGGGACCAGAATGCCTTGCTACCCGCAGGGAAAGAAGCAAGCTTGTTCCCTATTCGACTAATATGCTCAAAGCGAGCCCTCCGCATAACCTTTTTGCAGGACTTAGCAGCCTTATTGTAAGTCTTCTTCCTCAGATGTATGTCCTTCGTCTTACGGTTACGAGAATCGACCCAAGCCAGGTATGCCTGATGCTTTTGCGCTTCGGCGCGTCCACATTCAGGCCCAAACCAGGGCCGAGCTTTGTTGGACAGAGGCACGTCCGAAAATGGGATGAAGTATTCCATGGCGGTACGAAGCACGTCTGTCACGGCATCCGCGCACGAAGAAGGATCATCAGAAGAGAAGCACACAGGCTGCCAAGGATAAGACGCAAAGAAACACCGCATCTCATCCCAATCTGCCAACTTGTACCGCCACACCCGCCGTGACCCTTTTGGACTGGGGTCTGAAGGGGAGTAGACGGATACGGATTTCACCAGACAGTGATCAGATGTACCTAACGGAGAGGAAATCGCCACTGAATATCGGTCTGGATCAGTTGTTAGCAGAAGGTCCAAGCAGTAGGCAGTATGCGAGTCAACATCAGGTACCCGTGTGGCGCCATGAACCAGCTGGGTAAGACCTAGCGTCAAAGCTAGCTTGCGCGTTTCAAGCCCAGCATGGTTTGTGTCCAGGTATGGGTGAAGCCACTCCTTATGATGGCCATTAAAGTCCCCCAGGATCACTAATTGGGCCGAAGGGTAGCTGAGCTGAGCAGCATCCGCCACCTCACTGAGGTAATCAGTAAGTCTAGTTGCCTCCCGGTCTCCGCTATGCGATCGGTATACACAGGCATAGACAATCTTCTCTATGCCAGTGTCCGCCAGAGCCCAAAGCACTGAAAAAGAAGGGTCTTCAAACCTTCAAAGACGCAGAAAACAAATGTCATCCCGGGCGTAAACGCATACACCCGCACGTGGTTTGAAAAGATGCTCCAGAGAATACCCTGGGTAGGATAGATACGACACGTCGGATGGACCAGCAATCTGCGTCTCCGTGAGAAACAATAGGTGGGGTCGTTCTGTCTCAAGATGATGATGGACAGGCGTGAGATTGGAGTGCAGGCCCCGAATATTGCACAGGTGCACTTTGAGTGAGAGGGAGTGCTGCCGCTGTGTATACGTTCTTTTTCTTTTATTGTTTCTCATGCTTGCGGAGTAAAGTAGGTAGGAAGTCAGCAGTGGAACGAGGCGTCACACTAAGTAGAATTCAGTGGTACAACACACAAACCACACACATCTATGGGAGACCAGCCTGGAGACCGCGGGGACGCCCGAGCCCCCCCAAGGATGTCCATCGGGCCCTCTCGTCCGGTCGCCAACCGGCACGATGGCGCATCCCTGGGATTTTTCGACAGATGGCGGGGCAGCCTTTCATGAGTGGCTAGCTCACTACTTGGGCCCCCTACTATCTGCGGTCGGCCAGCGACAAACCGTGCCTCGGATCCCGCTGCCCTCCACGGCTGGCCGTCCGATGCGGTAATCGATGTGTGCACCGTATTCATCCACCAGACGACGCTACTGTTCCGACCCAACTTCCCGATTGACGTCACCAGACTTCGCGCCGGAACACGATCCCAAAAGAGCCGCTTGGCGGCGCGGCTTAGTCTGGTGGGTGGTCTCTCGCCACGGCTAAAGCCTACCGCCAGAATGGTTGTTGCCTGGTTAGCACCACCCAGGACCACGTGTGGGGGATAAAATAAATGGGTTCCTACCCACGGACGAAGGCAACTCGGTCCCAAAAAAGGTTTTGTTTCCGAAAACATAAATTATAATCTAGCTCTTCGAAGTTATAGGGGTGAACCTTGTAAGTCTGCGTGCACAACGTCGGTTAGGTACCACCACGCAAATCGGTGGTCAAGTGCGGACATATTTACATTAACAAAAGAGATAGCAAGCAATGGTAGCACAACTGAGTTGTGCTGTTTGTGTGTCTTGCCAGAAATATGGTCCTTACTGCATTTAGTTATATGAAGCGACCTAATTCCAAGGCAACTAAGATCGGAAGCGCAAACAGTTGAGACAATCGGAAATATCTAAGCCTATTTTGTGAGTTTTATAGCTGACTATGTGGACAGTTATGTATGGAAGGAATAAGCTTGGGGATCTCTTTTTACCGACTTCCAAAAATGGGGAGGTATATGTTTTTTTATAATAATGTGGCTTTCAGGGAAATGCCAGGAAAGATGCATCACTCAACGTACACAATTCTTTATTATTACATACTACGGGACTAATCGCGCACTAAAATTACGAGATAAATAAATACCTCCTCATCCCGACGTTTCGGCCGAGTTGCATCGACCGTGGTCACGGGTAGACTGACCTACCTACTGGTCTACCCGTGACTACGGTCGATGCAACTCGTACTTTATTTTATACTTTATTTTATTTTATTTTACTTTATTTCGTCTTCTAGGAAATATAATGGTGGAAAGACTATTAAATAAATAAATGAATATTTTGAGACATCTTTCACACGTACAGCCTCTGACCCCAAACTAAGCAAAGCTTGTGATATGGCTGCCTGAGACTGATATACTTATTTTTAAATGCATACTTATATAGATAGTAGGTACGAGTAACTAAATAACACCCAGACACAGCAAACCAAAGACCTGGATATGTCTAGACGGCGCAATAGCTAAGAAAAACGGCCAAAAATTTAGGAGCCATATATGGTCCATAAGTTAGTTTGCTACTTTAGTGTCACTTGATTCACTACGCGATAATGAGCTCATGAAAATATTTTCACTATGCCAGTTTGTGCACCGATATTGTGCTACAATCGTGCTCGAATTAAGGATATTATGTTAAAGATTACTTTCCATTAGTAATTAGTCAATCTTATTATCAAATTTCTTTATCAGAACACAATTTTGTTTCGATATTTTGTAGCTTGTTTTAATTGACCAGAGTTTTCATTGGAGTCCTTAGGAGTTTTTCCCAACTTTTAGGGTAATGTTGGCTTTATGTGAATATGTACTCACCATTTCGATACGATCGTGTGATGAATAATGAGGTAACTATTTTATGCAGGATGGTATCCATAAACACGTCACTTTGACAGTTTAAAAACAAAATGTCCGTGTCAAAGGGCAAAAACTTGGGCTGTTCTATTTGTGATTGATGTTCAAATTTATCCGTCTTGACATATCCAGGTCTTTGGAGCAAACACTAATGTTCATCACATAAATATTTGCCCTGGGTGGGGATCGAACCCACGCCTCTTTGACCCAGAAGTTAGGGTCACTAACCACTGAGCCACCGAGGCAGTCATTATTAGTCATCATCATCATTTCAGTCCCTTTACCATGCTTCCCGTGCTGGGAAATGTTCGTTTCCGTACAGCTCACGGTCCAGCCATGTGAACGCGTTAACTATAGGTCTGCCATCACTACACATTTGCTAAATGCCGTAATGATACGATTGAGGCTCGGGTCAGGAGTTCAGGACAGGTCGTGGCTTTGCGTGTGAACTGCAAACTATTCACACCACGCGGTACTGGGTCGCACCAATCCTTATTCAAGTTTCACCGCGGCTAACTTGAATAAGGATTTCCTGAACAAAAACTGTGATTAATAATAGGTATTTCCGAGCAATGGCGTAGTCAGGAATTTAGTCTTCTACCAAGTTTAGTAAGTAAGTAAATAAGTTCATATATTTTTTTTTTGACATCTTACACACGGCCTCTGACCCCAAACTAAGCAAAACTTGTGATATGGCTGCCAGAGACTGATATACTACATATACTTATTTTTAAATACATACTTAAATAGATAGTACCTAAATAACACCCAGACACAGAGCAAACACTTATGTTCATCACATAAATATTTGCCCTGGGTGGGGATCGAACCGACGGCTCTTTGATCCAGAAGTTAGGGTCACTAACCACTGAGCCACCGAGGCAGTCAGTATATGCCGAGTGGCTAGCCCTGGTGTCGGAGTTTTTAAGCCGCCTCATGGGCTCTGACATTCTAAATAGTTAAAACAACTGGTATCTACAATTTAACGTATCATCCGAGCCATTGTAGCTCAGTAATAAATGCCATCCACGAACACCCATCCGAAGTTAAGTATGTAGTTTCGTATTTGGTTGTAGTTAATGAAATCATGTGCCCAAAATCATGTGATATTAAAATAGGTACTTTAAAGAGAGTAATTTTAACTAAATTCTTCATTAAAACTCGCGCGAGAAATCATTTTACTAAATAAAACACCGGTTTTCACTCACGTATGATATACGGCCGGGCCGCACCGCGCTTGAGTGCGCGTACGCCAGTCGACGGGAGCGCGCGTATTCCCTGATGAAGGAGTACTAATTTACTCCGAAACCGGTCGGGTTCCCAGCGGCCCGGCCATATATCATACGTAAGTGAAACCGGTGTTTTATTTAGTAAATAGGGATGTCTACTAAAAAAAAAAAATATTAGTCCGTCAAATAGATTGTCAAAAAATATTAGACACGTATTTTTTCTTTTGTCAATTTAACACAAATTGATGAAGATCGTCACTAACCGCTATGAAATGTACCGGCTAGTGCCGTCCATTGAGGAAGGAATTTGATTCCTTTTCAATGGTGCCGTCACGATCCCCCACTCTCAAACTTTGACAAGGTTTATCTTTGTCACTAATTGTTTGATTGACAAAAGAAAAAATACGTGTCCAATATATTTAAATAATTTAACTGACGGACTAATTATAACAATGATTTTCATATCTAGTAAACATCCCTCACATAAACTATGGCGCATGCAACTGTGCTGAAAGATAAAAATAATTATTAATAAATAAATAAATAAATATTGGGGGACATCTCACACACGGTCTCTGACCCCAAACTAAGCAAAGCTTGTGATATGGCTGCCAGAGACTGATATACTACATATACATATTTTAAATACATACTTATATAGATAGTATCTAAATGTCAGTGTTCGGTTTACAATTATAAATTACAATAATATGTAAATCATAAATCATTTATTCTTGCGCATGTGGGTACAACTGAGATTTCATATTTCATATTCATTTATTTGCCACTAAGTGTTACATAGGTCTTATATTAAAAATTGCACTTACAAACTTAGTCGCCCTTTCCGGGCATTGCAAATGTTTTATGGCGATATGGCGCTTCTTATCAATGAGATACTTATATAAAATTATATGTGTTACTAAACTAACTTAATACTATGGATAATAAAGGTGTCGTAATCTAATATTAGAGGGAAGCGTCTCGATGAAATTAAATAACAATATGTCTACTGAACTAACTTAATACTATGGATACAGGGTGTCGTAATTTATTATCATAATAGAGTAGCGTCACGTAGTTTTCTTGTGGCCTACATAGCTGGTGGCTTCAATGTATTCTTTTACTGAGTAAAAGTTTTTTTCCCTCGAGAATCTTTTTAATTTTATTTTAAATTTGTTAAATTTATCTTCATTTTTTATAATTGATGGTAATCTGTTAAAAATTTTGATTGCCATGTAATATGGGCTTTCATTTAGCATTTTGGTTCGGGAATAAGGTAGGCTTAAGTTGTCTTTATTTCGGGTGTTTTTGCTATGGGTGTCTTTTGTTTTAGTGAAGTTAGTAATATTTTTAAATACAAATAAACATAATTCCTGAATGTAAAGAGAGGGTAAAGGCAGTATGTCATATTTTGCGAAATAGGGTCGGCAGCTTACGGTGTTATTTATATAAGCGATTATTCTTAAGCATTTCTTCTGCATGATAAATAGTTCTTCTGCATTGACACTGTTGCCCCATAACATCAATCCGTATTTTAGCCATGAGTGGGCATATCCGTAATACGCGGATATTGCTGTTTTTGTATCTGTGCTGACTTTAATTTCGTGAAGTGCGTACGTAAACTTGGATAGTTTATTTTTAATGTGCTCAATGTGGGTTTTCCAGTTAATGTGTGAGTCTACAATCATACCTAGCAAATTGAATGACTCTACTTTTTCCAAAGTAACATTTTGATAATTCAAGTTTAGGTTCAGTGGGGTGCTATTGTAAGATCTATATTGCATGATTTTTGTTTTCTTATAATTTATTTCTAAGTTATGATCGTTGAGCCAATTTGTCACTTTTTCCAAGATGTGTCGTAGTATTTGATTTGGGTTTTGGGTTTTTTCACATTTTACTAATATTGAAACATCATCTGCAAAAAGTATTGGTAGTACTGTGCCTTTTGTGAAAATTTTTGGTATGTCGTTGATGTATATGAGGAACAAGATACATGCTAATACGCTTCCTTGGGGAATGGAGCAGGTTAAAGTTTTTTCTTCTGATTGTACTGATTTGATTTCGTTTGTTTTGTTATTAAAGTGCTGAATTTGTACTATTTGTTTCCTGTTTTGTAGAAATGATTTTAACCAATGGTAGGCTGGGCCCCGTATACCAGAGCCATAAACTTTGGAAAGTAGTATATTATGTGCTACCTTATCGTAAGCTTTGGTCATGTCCAATAGTAACCCTAACGTAATGTTTTTATCGTTGATATGTTGAAGTGCTGTTTGAATGTATTTGAAAACTGCTGTCGTCGTAGATTTTGTTTTTCTAAAACCATTTTGGCATTCATCTAAGATTTTATTTTTTTCCAAAAATGTGTATAATTGATTATACATTGCCCGTTCAAACACTTTTGAGAATGTTGGTAGTAACGATATGGGTCTATAGTTACTGGGTTCTGTTTTGTCTCCCTTTTTGAAGACTGGTTTAACAAGTGAGATTTTAAGTAAGTCAGGGAACTGACCTTCTTGGAAGCTTTGGTTTATTAAGAATGTTAGGGGAGTGGTGAGTTCTCTGGCACACTGTTTTAGTAACATTGGTGTTATGTCGTCCGTTCCACTGCTTTGTTTATTTTTTATAGTTTTAATTATTTGTAAGGTTTCTGTATTGCTTATGTCATGCAAGTACATAGAGTTTGTAGGCGGGTTTATAACAGGATATCCTTGTTTTCGAGTATTGCTATTTTTGTCTTCACCTACTGTAGCAAAGTATTCGTTAAACTCGTTTGATATCGCTACTGGACATTCTATTGTTTCTTGGTTTATTTTTAAGGTTAAGTTTTTGTTATGTGTATTTTTGGTTTTTCCAGATTTTGTATTTATGATATGCCACATCGTTTTAGTTTTATTATCAGATTTTTCCATTTGTTTTATATATCCTAACTTTTTGGAGATTTTCACACTTCTTTTTAATATTTTGCTAAATTTTTGTAAGTATTTTCGTATAACAGGACTTTTACTTTCATTAAGAATTATTTTTAATTCTCTTTTGTGTTGACATGATTTTCTTAGACCTGTAGTTAACCACCCTTTTTGTAATTTTCTTTTTATTTTGACTTTCTTTTTTGGGATGTATTTATCTAGTTGCGTTGTAATTATATTTAGAAACGATGTGTAGTTATCGTTAATGTTTTTGTTTCGGTTTAGTGCTGTATCCCAATTTATATCTTTTAGTGAGTTTTTGAAGTTTAGTACATTATTTTTTGTGTATATTCTTTTTTCTTTATAGCTGTGGTTATTTTTCTCAGGTAGTATGTTTTTGACGTCTATTTCTATATTTATTGATTTGTGGTCTGATAAGCCGTAGTCTTTCACGTAATATTTATTTATTAAGTTTTTATCATTTGTGAATAGTAGATCAATGCAGGTAGCAGTGGTATCTGTTACTCGGGTAGGCTCTTTTATAATGTTAATCATATTAAAGGACGTCATGAGGTTTAGCAGATCTCGTGTTTGTTTGTTATTGTCCATTACATTAATGTTAAAGTCACCTCCAATAAATATACTTTTTTTTTTTTATTTCGAATAGGTTTGCGTTTGACTACACACTGCCTGATGTTAAGCAGATGTGCGGTCTAGGATGTAGCACGCTTACCTAGAAGATACCTATTTACTCGGGATTTGAAGACACTCACGTTGTACTTTAACGGGAAGACATTATACGTTTATACATTATATTATTTTTATACGTTTGTGTTTTTCTTTATTATTTAAGTTTTTTAATATTTTACCTAGTTGTTCATAAAAAGTATCTATGTGACGATCTCCTCTATATAATCCTATAAATATAAAATTAAATTTAGGAACTTCGATAGCACTTATATCTATAATATATTCTTTGGATTCGTTGACTATGTCTATTCTTTCAATGTATTCAAATTCTTCTTTTATTATTATGCAGGTTCCTCCACCTCCATGTTGTTTCCTGCAGAACAGCGAAGCCATTTTGTATCCGGGTAAGGTAATTGCTTGGCAAAATTCTTTGCTCCTCCAGAGTTCGGATAATGATATTAGGTCAGGTTTTATTTCAGATAGCAAATGTTCTAGTAGGTATATCTTATTTCCTATACTTTGGACGTTTTGGAATATTGCAGTAAATATTTTATCGAAAAAACTCATTATTTTCTGCTTGGTTTCTGGTGTTTTGTTGTAGTTGTTGTTTTTGTTTTTTATTGGTATCGTCTATTTTTCCTGCTCTTTCTTGTACTGCTAGAGTTGGCTCTTTTGAGGTAGTTATATTTTTCAGATATTGTTTCCCGTTTATATATAGTTTCTTGTTTGTTATAACTGCGTGGTGTCCATCTTTTCGAGCTTCCTGCAGTGATTTTATGAGTTCATTTCTTTTTTTTAGTGAATCTCCTGTCAAGAACTCGCCGATAGCTAACCCACTACTTTTGAAAGCTATAGCATTTTCCATTATATATTTCCGCAATCTTTTGCTTCCGAGTTCAATTTCTATTGGCCGCCGGTTTCTTCTTACAAATAATCTAGATCTTACAAATAATAAAAAAGAGTCGCCATATCCGATCTTTCGGCATGCAAATAAATCATTAGACAAATAATACATTTTCAAAAAAGTAGTACTAACAAATTGATTGCATATAGACCGAGTTCACACAGTAGGTATCTGCACAAAATACAATTAAACAATATGATTATAATTTTAGCCTAAAGCATGTCAAAGATAATATTCTCATTCATAATATTAGTCATAAAATAATGTAATGTCAAGTTGGGATTTTTGTCAAAAACTAATAGGTAAATCAATAATTAAAAATTAAAAATTTGTCATTCAAGTATTCGTCAACATCATAATAAGCTTTCTCTTGTAGAAAACATTTAAGTTTATATTTGAAGACATGAGTCGATTTTATCTCAATTAAAGTTCTGGGTAGAAGATTATAAATTAGAGGAAGCATACATATAACACTATTGTTTAGTAATGCTGTTTGATTAAAAGGCATTGCCAATTTTTGTTTATGACGTTGTGACAGTAAATTGCTATACATATGTATATGGCTCATTATCATCTTTATCAGCCGAAGAACGAGCGTTCCCTGCTGAACATAGGTGCTTTCTAATAGGATTGGTTTGCAGTAACTTGCATCCAGCGAGTTCCTGGTTGGTCTACACTTTCTGTGGTTGTCCCATGCTGAATTTGCTGGTACATAATCTCCGTTCGAGAACTTCAAAATGACGAACAAAACGGTAATTTTAACGCCCGTGATTTCAACTTGTTATCTATTTTAATAGGTATCTACCGTAACAAAACCAAACACCGTTATACCTAAACACTAAACTTAAAACTAACAAACCGAATTTAAACTATTCAAACGAAAACCGAAGTTTTGACTATCGATTGTGAATACCGAATAGTGGGAACTGAATACGAAATCAGGTTAGATGTAGGAAAATTCTATTTTATTACCCTGTTACTTTGCTGACTCCACCCCATGTTTTAAATATTTTAAAGTTTTGATAGAAGCTCTTTTTTGTCTTTATGGTTTCAGCTATAGGATGTCCACTGCTGAATATAGGCCTAGACGAGATATTTGTTACTTATTTTTTTGGGTAACTGTACGCAAGTACTGCTGGATTGTAGGTATAACTAGAGCTATCTAAATTTTTAAAAATAAATAATTAATTAAATCTACTTCTCGGTGCAGCCTTGCCGCCGGAAGAATCTTTTCCTGGCAACTTGAGTATGACTTTGAAAAGCAGACGGGATGTAGGTACATAAGAGTTAGGTAAAATTTATCTCGTGTATGTTTGTTATCCAACTCCGCCCAAGCAGCCGACTGATCGATTTTTTATATATATTTGTGTATGTTTGGTAGGTCTGACAATTAGTATTCAGTTATTTTATTGCATTATGCCCTAGGTGATAAAGGTGACCGTCTCCAGCCCAGCCTATTTTTACGGCAAAACAACATTTGCCGCAGCGCAGGTACTTTAGGTACAAAATGTTGATGTCGAAAGGTCAAAGCATTCCAAACGCCCTGATAAGCTTCTAAATGGGTACAGAAGATAAGCCATGTTAAAACGTAATGTGCGTGAGTTTAATCTCAGCTCTATTATCTCATAATTGGTCACGTTGCGGAGAATTCTTGCGAAAACTGTTTTCTACCATTTTGTAAATCACTTTTGTAGAGGTAGGACTCTTTTGTAAAATCTATCAGCCGCAGAACGTCCACTCCTGGACATAGACCGCACCTATAGATTTCCAATAAGATCTTATTATATCATGGATAGATAGTCATCATCATCAATCAATAAATAAATATTAGGGGACATTCTTACACAAGGACTCTGACCCCAAACTAAGCAAAGCTTGTGATATGGCTGCCAGAGACTGATATACTACGTATACATATTTTTAAATACATACTTATATAGATAGTAACTAAATAACACCCAGACACAGAGCAAACATTTATGTTCATCACATAAATATTTGCTCTGGGTGGGGATCGTGGGTTCGTGGGTGGGCCTCTTTAATCCAGAAGTTAGGGTCACTAACCACTGAGCCACCGAGGCAGTCAATGGATCATCGGTCCACCTAGTCGGTGTACGTCGCCACGCTGCGCTTGCCGGTGGTCTCCATTCCAGAACTTTACTACCCCATCGGTCATCGATTCTTTTAACTGCCTCGGTGGCTCAGTGGTTAGTGACCCTGACTCCTGGGTCAACCCAGGGCAAATATATATTATGTGATGAACATACTCGTACATAGGTGTTTGCTCTGAATCTGGGTGTTACTTAGGTATGTAGTATATCAGCCTCTGGCAGTCATATCACAAGCTTTGCTTAGTATGGGCTCAGAGACCGTGTGTAAAATGTCCCCTAATATTTTTTATTTCTTATTCTTTGAACTATGCCCTGCCAACTCCCAACTCAATTTGGTAGACGCTGGGCTATATCGATAACTTTGATCTATGGATCTCCTCATTGCTGATTCGATCTTGCATAAAGACTCCGAATACAGCTCTCTCCATAAAGAAGAGCATAGCACGTTGGGTTATTTTGAGCATCTTTAATTATAATCACAACATAAACGCTTAATACTAGAGAAATCAAAAAAAATTCATTGGCAACTCACAAAAATATGTACGTTTTAGGGTTCTGTACCAAAAAGTTAAAAACGAGACCCTATTACTAAGACCCCGCTGTCCGTCTATCTGTTTGCCTGTCATCAGGCTGTATCTCATGAACCGTGATAGCTATGTAGAACGTTGAAAATTTCACAAATGTATTTCTGTTGCTGCTATAACAACAAACACTAACAACAGAAAAAAAATTAAGGGGGCTTCCATACTACAAAGCTGATTAGGTGCCGTGTTTCACGATGACAAGTATAGATGCTTGAAATATTCACAGAATAATTAGGTAGTAAGTAAATAAGTTAAATCTGCACTCTACAAACAAATAGTTAAATAAAAATAAAATAAATATTTAAAAGGGCTTCCATACGGTACTTAAACCTTCGTGCGCGAGCCCGACTCGCACTTGGCTTATTATTTAAATGTCTATACATTAAGTGTTAAAGCCACATTGTGTTGTCAATTTTTACATAGAACCTTGAATAAAAATAAAGATACATTCCCAATCAGTAAAATTAGCAAGACACTAAATTAAACAGCACCTTTGAGCTCCGTCCTCCGTCAATGCATGACCCTTCGCGATTTGGGAGAACAATAGATAAACAATGCGTCTGTAAACAGCATACAAATGAGATAGGTGTCAACAAAAAACTGTCCTCGGATATTGACGTAAGTATGGAGGTTGTGGTTTACCGAAATGGTACAACAATCCTTAATAATATGTACGTATAACTTAATGTTATAGGAAGTGATGATGACGGTATATACCTCAGAAGAATTACAAGTAATAGAAATATTGCTAAATTTTACTCAAATAAAAACTACGTTACAGCTGTCTTATTCATATCTGGTTAAACAGCATACGCGAGAGTGAGTGGAACAAAAAAAAAAACAATGTCTGTCGCATACGGCAAAATCACCAGTTGGAATATCAAAATGGTTAAAATTTGATTAGATTAGGTCATTTGTATTTTTCAGAAATTTGAACCCTCTTCTAGTCCGAGTAAGAATGTTCAAATCTCTGATCATTTTACCATCCTAGTTTTAACCTATTTGAATTTGGACACCGGGATAGCTCAATGGTAGTTTGTGAAACCCTTCGAAATTACGTAAGTTAGGGTGTGTGTGCATCTTTATCTAACACCTTTTAAATTTCATTTTTAAAATGGGACAAAGTGATGTATATCTCTTGCTACTTCAGTACTGTTTCTAGTATTTTGTTCTTATTTTATGGTAGGTACTCGTATATACCAGTTTAATGCCCTACAACTGAGAGTGGGACGGACCCAACTCTTCAAAACATGGCTTTTGGCTCCAGTAGTGGCTTGGATGGTATGAGGCATCGGGATGCTTTATCTTGCAAACTCTAGAATAGCCATGATGACTGGGTAAAACAATAATATAATTAGTCCGTGGGTTGGATTATCAAAAAATATTGGACACGTATTTTTTCTTTTGTCAATCAAACAACTGATGACAAAGATAAACCTTGTCAAAGTTTGGGAGTGGGGGTCGTGACGTCACTTCTCTTACAGAATTCTATACATTTGTATGGCACTTGTGACGTCACGCGGAACTTTGACGGGCTATATCTTCATCAATTTTTGTTTAATTGACAAAAGAAAAAATACGTGTCTAATATTTTATGATGGTCTATCTGACGGACTTATTATATTTTTTTAGTCATCATGCCTGTCGTCTAGTCAGGAACCATCGACTTGGCATTTTTTATTTATTTAAATATTGATGACAGGAACGATAAACAGCATCAAACGGCTAATAAAATAATATTGTTGATAGAAAAACGTCCGATCAATATGATCGGACGTTTTTCTATCTAGCTCAATCTCTATATATCTCTATATCAAAACGTTGCAATATGCAACGTTTTGATTCTAAAATATAAATGAAATAAATTTATTAAAATAAAAAGTTACTTATACAAACACCGTAAATCACGTTTGGCAATGACACGCCGGAACTACTGAATAGGTACTCTTACTTCATTATCAATTCAAGCTTATAACTTTAGAAAAACAAATATAATTTAAGAACTAGCTCTTGAGGTACATATTTAGTGACCCGCGTATCGGTGTTTTTGTAAAGTTGCATAGTGTATCTATATAATTAGTTGATTGAATCAGGCGTTACCTTGCGGAAATTCAATATAATTAATTTTTAACAGAGTTCCAAAATAATTTGACAAAAGAGTGGCTTGTTGAGCAAACATTCTATAAGGTGGAGAAATTCCTGCCTAAGATAGTGTAATTTAGTATTTTTTATTTTTTTTACTGTTAAGTAGATTAATGTGATATAAATGTATAATGTTACGGACTTATTGTATGTTTGACATTCTTTTACCATTTATGGTATAACGACATGCAGAATATTTAGTTATTATTATTGACATTTAATTGATTTATGTTTTTGATTTAATTTATTTATTGCGGATTTGTTATTGGATTTTGTTAAATGCACTTTTATGTTATTAATAAGGAATAGTACTATAGGTAATGTTTGCTGAAATATGTTAGCATGTACTACTAATGACCTGTAACTAGTTGTTATTAATAAAGAGTATGAGTATGAGTATGAATAGCAGGAGGTTCTATGTTCCACTATGGAAACTAGCGTGGTTTTCGCACATTTTAATTGAGAGTACCCTTTCGAACTAAAGAAGTTTTTTTATCGGTTAAGAATTGGCAAAAATATCGATGAACATACAAAAAAAAATACTTACATGCAGAGAAACATAGAACCTTTTTAATTAAGTAAAGCACAGGTGTTACTCACGCTTTATTTTAGTAGAAAACTGCTACAATAGTTTCAATCGTATTTGGCGACAAGCGATCTTTCTCAAGGTTGGAGGACTAGCACGCGGGCTCGTTTTGCATCCTACTAATATGACAAACGTGAAAGTTTGTGCGGATGGATGTTTGTTACTCTTTCACGCAAAAACTACTGAACGGATTGTGATGAAACTTTGCAATAATATATCTTATATATCAGAATAACACATAGGCTATAAATTATAATGATATTGCGTCAAAAATCAAAATATCATTCGGGCGAAGCCGCGGGTAAAAACTAGTAGCTCTATTTATCTAATCTATATCTAGTCTATAGTCTATATATCGCATAGTCTCTATATAGAGTGCTATGCGAGACGAGTCCGCGTGCTAGTACTCCAACCTTGAGAAAGACCGCCAAATGCGATTGAAACTATAGTAGCAGTTTTCTACTAAAATATAGTGTGAGTAACACCTGTGCTTTACTTAATTAAAAAGGTTCTATGTTTCTCTGCATGTAAGTATTTTTTTTTGTATGTTCATCGATTTTTTTGCCAATTCTTAACCGATAAAAAAACTTCTTTAGTTCGAAAACTCTCAAGGTGGTTTATTTAAATTTTATCGATTCGAGCAAACTTTTCGAATTCTGTACATGATCGGTCGGTATTGCCAAAATTAAAAAAAATAATTATCATATTTATTTTAGACACACGTATTAAAATTAACGCTGTCGCGAAGCCACGTCTCTGCGATCGCCATCACGCTTGCCCAACGAGGCTATTGTTGGGCAGATACCCCTTATGATAAGTACAAGTTAAGACCAGGCCCCCAGACCCAGCAGCTCCGCTAGTCCGGGCTACGACAGCGGCCCCGGTGACGGTGTGGCAGGGGGTGCTAAAATCACTGGGAGATGCACGACTGTCACCCCAAAGGATTCAAACGACAATGGCTCTGAAACGTGGGCTTTAAATATGGGTCTTATTAATAAGCTCCAAGTAGCACAACGAGCTATGGAGAGGGCTATGCTCGGAGTCTCCCTGCGGGATCGAATCAGGAGGAATGAGGAGGTATGTAGAAGAACCAAAGTTACCGACATAGCTCAGCGGATTGGCAAGTTGAAATGGCAATGGGCAGGGTACATAGCGCCGAGGACTGATGACCGATGGGGCCGAAAAGTCCTCGAGGGGAGACCACGCACCGGCAAGCGCAGCGTAGGACCTCCTCCCACAAGGAGGACTGATGACCTCTTTAAGACCACAGGATCGCACTGGATGCAAGCCGCTACCAAACGGTCTTATTGGAGATCTATAGGGGAGGCCTATGTCCAGCAGTGGACGTCCTATGGCTGATGGATGGATGGATTAACATTAATGCTTAAGCTGCAAGCTTCAGACTCCGGGGTATTGTTATAGAGTCTGGTTAACGAAAGTTGATACTGGATTTAATCGCAAACTTTTTACATGACAACACACGGCGCTACTACCATCACGGATTTACCTTTAAATTGGGGTATTTTACCTTGTATTAAAAACATTTTTCAAACCTACGTCATGTACTAAACTGAACAAAATGATTAATTATATTATATTATTATAGTCTTTATCGTAATGAAGTAGATAGGTACGCGTTGAAATCATTTGGATAATTTGGAGAGCAATGCAAAGCCTCAGTTTGGCATAATAATAACGTCGAAAACAGAAAATAATTTACGTAATGAATATAAAACTCCTACACGACAAGTTAAAGCTTCAAACTTTTTTCTTTTTTTGCGTTTCCCTCAATGATTTGGAAGAATCAAAATCGCAGTATGGTAACAATGCTACATCGTGTGAGTGAGAGAAAGTGTTTCCCTTTCAATTTAGGGCTGCTAAACTGATATTTTTTAAATTTGCCGCGCTTTGTCAGTATCAACTTTCGTTAGCCAGACTCTACACTACCATAGACACAATAGTAACGTAATACCAAAAATTCAGTTTTTAGAAAGTACTTGCATTTTTTGCGCTTACCTCCCGGTCTAATTCGGTTCGGTTTAATTTTAGTTGTGACCTTATACTAAGTAACTACCTATAACAGGAACGTTTCTTGATAGCTTTCGCAAAGCAAAATACCTATATTAAAGGTTCATTTGAACGTTCCAGTCAGTATCGTATTTGGTTGCTGAATGAGGGCCAAGGCTTTGACGTAATATGATATTAATATCACTAAGCAGATTAATCAATATAGATTTTTGGTACATTTATTTAAATAAATTTTAAGTCTCGCTTTTGGACTTTTTGTTTAATCGGTTGAGTGGCGGAAATGTTGCCAAATGTCAAGGTTTGCAATAATTGTAGTTTTATTGTTGACGTCAAGATAGCTTTCTTAATTTAGCTCGGACGAGCCAAAATGAAGTTATACTTATAATTAACATTAATTGCAGTATACTAAGCGGTAGAAGTAGGCAATGATATTAAATTTAGCCTTAAAATATTACATCTATGATTTTTTTACCATATAATTGGTTGTAACTCTTCTGAAGCAGCTTGACCGATTTTTGTGGAATTTCCATGTATATTTAGTGGGTTCGAGAATAGGTTGTAGGCTATTATTTAAACTCCTAGGTGACAAGATGGCTCTCTCCAGATATTTTAATTTTTAGAGTTCCGTACCTCAAACGAAAAAAAACGGAACCCTTATAGGATCATGTCATGTGTATGTCAAGACTCTTTGTCTCGGGAACGCGTAAAGATATCGAGTTGAAATTTAAACTGTATACGTATATCTATGGTATCTCGCAGTTAGGTAAAAGAAAAACTTCTCAGTTGTCGTTTAAAAACTTAGAGCCGTTTATGTCGTAAAACCGCATATTTCGACACTCACAAAAATCAAAACCTACAGGGTACTTCCCGTTGACATAGCACTATGAAATTTGGCGAGAAGCATTGAATCCTAGTCAAGAGTCTAAACCCAGGAGTCAGGGCCACTAACCACTGAGTCACCGAAGCATAATTATACCAAATACCAAAAGCAATTTTCGAAAGTATAGGTAACCAAAATAATTAGCAAGTTATGCCACATTATGTCGATCAAGGCTCTGCAGCTCTGGAAGTGACGCAGCACGTTTACTTCACAGGATACCCGTTTATTTTGGATTGGATTTGAAAATACCACAAAGTGTAGCCATTCTACCGACATAATTATTATTTTTATTTGATATACATCTCTCGGGCCAAGCCCGGTATTTTGATGGGCATCAGTAGAGCTGAAGCCAACACTGAGAGGCCCTTTTTAAACATCATTTAGCTATGTTGTAGGGGTGAAGGTACAAGGAGGCTATTGTGAGTAATGAATTGAAAAAATTATGGGTTATTGTGGTGAACTTCTGGGTGTTATACAAAACTGGATTATGGAATGAGGTACGGCCGCCAAATAATGCCTCTTTTCAAATATACAGGCGGGTGGTGACTTGCCATCCACTAAATGGGCCCCCCATAATAGCTACCGTATATTGACGCCGGAGGAGCAACATTGGTGTGGACGGCTTAGGGTGTCGAGAGGTGTGCTGTGCGTTCACTAAGAGCTACTAGCGGCGTTATGCCCTTTAACACTTCCACCCTGGAAGCTTAGGTTCTTAGCTCTTGCGGTTTCCACTCCAAGCCAGCCGGTTAAGGCAAGAGAGGAGTCAAGGGTCTCATTTAGCCCCAGGAAATCAGGGTTCGTGGTGTCGCCACTCACCGACGGCTCGCCACAAAGCCGCCCTTGCGATTATTATTATCATTATTATTATACTATGGTATATATATACTTGGTATGTAGTTGGTAGTTTATGTAGTTTTAGATTAGGTTAGTCTTGTATTGAGTGGATTTTATTAATTTCGTTACGTTTACAACACTGCTCTGAAGTGCTCTGTCATTGTTAGTACAACCCAAAGTGCTTGATACTTGGTACGTATACCATTTCGGTTTTTATCAGTAGTACCTACTCCCGTCTACCAAGTAGTCCGTACCTTGGCTGCTGATTAAAATCTTATCGTTAGTTCACCGTAATGCCATGACGGTTCACTTTTTGCACATTCTCTACCTACTAGCTGTAGTGTAGTTCTCCAAGCAATAGATCTCGCGCCACATCTCTTTAATAAGGAAGTTTCCTATATCATAAAAACCAAAAATAATGACATACATTTAAAGACGTTAGAAATATATTAGATACAGTGAAAAAAATACTCGAATATCTTAATAAAAGACGGAGTTATGAATGTTTAAAAATTCATAACTCCGTCATTTTTGAAGATAATTGAAAAATAAAAACACCATAATTTATCGCATACTTGGTGTAATTTATTAAAAAACGAGAAACTAGAAAACGAGAAACTTCCTTATTGCATCTTCATAAGCCTATATCGATATACATATGCGTGCAAATGTTCAGCTTAATCAGAAACCGCTTACATAGGTAACTACATACCTACTTAACATACTAGGTGCATCCATTGCAAGTTCTATAAAAGCTTGTAAAATGCGATCTGTAGGGGAAAACCAACATCTAGATAGATAGATAATATAATAAATAGTTTGTCATACCCTTAAAGGATCATATGTATTTGACAATATTATGTAAACATGTAATCTAAGAACCGCATGTACAAATTATTACATATGTTGCAATAAATAAATAAATACATTTTATAGAGTACTAGCTGACCCGGCCACGCGTTGCTGTGGCTAAATAAATTAAAATTGCGACTATAATTTGAGATTTAAACTATCCTATCTTTCAAGTTGGATCGAACTGCACATGGTGTGCGAATTTTATTATAATCGGTTAAGTGGTTTAGGAGTCCATTGAGGACAAACATTGTGACACGAGATTTATATATATTAAGATAGTATGGAGTATAGATGAAAGCAAAATCACCGTATAAAACGGAGATCTCCGCTAGGCTAGCTAGAACTAGGTAGGTATTAAGGCTGTACCTTAGAAACCTAACGTAAAGTTTAACTTACAAAAAGACATCAATCCTGCAGGAAATCCATTCTCCGTCCTCGACTGGAAGCTCGCCGGTACAGCCAACATCACCAACAGACACAATAATATCCTCACTTGTGCCATCTTCACAGAGTTTCATTATCAAAAACACAAACTAAGCTACATGGTGATGTTTATTTAACTTTTATCTGCCATGAGGCATGAGTTAATGGTGCGATTTTAAGAAAAATATTTAGTAAAAAATTTTTTGTATATTGCAGCGATTTTTTTAAATTAGTAATGAGGCGCGAAAAACTTTTACATTAAAAGTTTTAGAGAAACAGCGCGTAAAATGGTTGTCCTTGATGTTTTTAAAAAGGCGCGAATAACTTTTACGTGGAACTTTTTATTTAAACGGCGCGTAAATAGTTTGACGTTAAACTACTTACAAAAAAGGCGCGAAATATTCTGACTTTAAACATTAAAAAAAAGGCGAGAAGAACTTATAAGTAAAACTTTTTAGTAGCGGCGCGTAAAACTTTGACGTTCAACTTTTTAATTTGTCTTTTTTTCTGATGCGGCGACGAGCGTGCGCGCATACAGCCCGGAATGGACTAGTCACGAAGTCATTTAGTCACTCAGAGGCTAGACAGGACACATGACATTACCGGAGGTTGTTCAATACTTAAATCTAGAGACAGGTCTGGTAGCGGGTAAATCTCAATGATTTATGATTTAATAATCAGTTTTAAACATAGACTTTTTCAATACGGAATTTGTTATTTAGACATTTTGTTGTACCTATTTGGATATAAAAACTCCTCATGATAGAGCTGATTTTATGAATATGCTTGAGAGCATTAGACTTAAATGCCTTTAAATGTATTTTGTAGTCTCGAAAATAAACCTAAAAAATAAGTACAATACTTAATTTTGATTACGGTTAAAAATATAGATTTCAAATATCAGTCTTTATTATTATGTTATAACAATAGAAAAAATATTACTACAATGAGTATAAAACCATAAATATATCTTACAAGTAAGTTAGTGTTGTTTCACATTTTAGTAACTTCTGTTTTAGTGGTTAAAGTTAAAAATACCATGCGCCATCCAATGTATTTATGTTGTTTTTAAACTAACGCGATTTGAACACATTATTATTATATACTATGGGACTACGGGTGGGTCTACCCGTGACCACGGTCGATGCAACTCGGCCGAAACGTCAGGATGAGGAGGTATTTATTTATCTCGTAATTTTAGTGCGCGATTAGTCCCGTAGTATATAGTAACGATGTGTTTATGTATCGTAAAATAGTATTTTTTAAGTATTGATGTCCTTGGGAGAGTTTTTTGGAATTTGTGTGCTGAAACTGATTTTTCGGTTATTTTGTTCGTATAGGTCAGGTGGCTAGCCCTGGTGTCGGAGCTTTTAAGCCGCTTGAACGCCTCTGTCTTGGCTGAATGGTTGAAACAACCAGGGCCCATAATGTAACGTGACATCAGAGCTACTACAGCGCTCTGTAATCTTCATAAGGCTGTATCTCGACTCGCTCTAGACCGATTTCCTTCATACTCGTAAATCTTGTGAGGACTTTAAATAGTCCTCAATGCATTCCCCCTTTTTTGCGGGAAAAACAAAAACCGCCGATAACAAAGTTTCATCAAGATTCTTTGTTAATGTGATCTATAGAGGAGAATCAACATCTGAGTGTCAAGTGGGTGATTTGTAAATCAAATCGAATTACTTTTACGTCGCGTTGACCGAGCGCGCTGTGCACACACGCGAGCACATTGACACACACGCTTGAATTAGCCAATCACAGACCTTGCCGCGCTCGTGTTCGATCGGTTTGGCGCTCGTTACATTACCGTAAAAAATACTCATACTTGGCTATTCAGTTTTCTGTACGTGACACCAGATGGCGCTGTTCCATTTCCATAGAAATCACATCAAACGTTAACGCGATCGAGCTCGAGCGAAAATCTCGCACTTAGCCCTCTGGACAGACGAAGTATTATTGTCGAGTCAAAATTGAGACTCTCTCACTTCGTTCAGTCAATGAGTATTATTAATGGTTAAACAATTACAAATACTATAAAATTGTCTTTATAAGTAACTTAAACTTTTCTAAACCCCGTTTTAACATGTTTAAATTCCAAAGGCACGTGATACTGGCAATCTTCGCACTCCACCTTGACTTTGCAGACTTTGCCATTGCACAAGGTCTCCCCTTTCCTAGGGAAGTCGTGCTTGACTGGCTTCATTGGCTTCATCCAGGGTTGGTGGAGCTTGTCCAGCATGGCCAGCTCGAAGGGTGAGAAGGTTTCCCGAGCTGGTGCTGATAATGATATGGTGATGGTAGTGAGGAGTAGGATCTGAAAGAGATAAGAAGTTACTGTAAATATTCATATTTTCTGGGAAGGGTATTAGATGTTGTTTTTAATGTTTCGCGATTTGAACACCCTTATACCCTTATCCCCTTTATTATTATTATATACTACCCTCCTCATCACGGGTAGACTGTGGTCTACCGCAACCGCAACTCGGCCGACACGTTGGGATGAGCAGGTATTTATTTATCTCGTAATTTTAGTGCGCGATTAGTCCTGTAGTATATAATAATAATAAAGGGTATAAGAATCACATTTTAGTGTAGGCAACACTTTTATTCAGGTGGGTATACCTATCTGAATAAAAGCGTTATTCAGGAAACTTATGATCAAGTATTAATATAGGGCCGAATCAGAATTTAAGATAAATAAATTATTATGAAAATATATTTTTTTTAAAATACAAGCTTTTGTGATCATGGATATCATGTACGGCAGAGTGCAAGCCAAGACAAGTAAAACGAGCCCAAACACAACGGGTATATCTTGTTTAGTACAGGATTTCCCATGACCAGGTGGTCATAGGAACTCCTGATCTGACTGATCAGCTCCATGGTATGCACGTCACGCGATAATGCATTGTCACGCGATATACATGTGTGAAAAATTTCTGCTCAATCGTATACCGGGAAGTTGGTCAATTTTGACTTGCAAGATTCCACCGGAACTTGTGAGTACATACATACAATGTGTTTGTCTACCGGTGTCGGAGTGTTAAGCGGTGACCTCTATGGCAAACTTTGAACAACTTTTACTATGGGACCAACAGTGAAAATGTAAAAAAAAACTGCTGTTCCATGTTCTGCAGTTGCTACATGTTTACCAGTCACCCTGTATATGAAACACCTGTTTTTAGGGTTCCGTACCTCAAAAGGAACAAACGGAACCCTTATAGGATCACTTTGTTGTCCGTCTGTCCGTCTGTGTGTATGTCAACTCTTTATCTCGGGAACGCTTAAAGATATCGAGTTGAAATTTAAACTATATATGATATCTGGCAGTTGTGTAAAAGAAAAAACTTCTCAGTTACCGTATAAAAAAGTTAGAGCCATTTATGTCTTAAAAAACCGCATATTTTGACACTCACAAAAATCAAAACCTACAGGGTACTTCCCGTTGACACAAGAAGCATTGTCTCAGACTACAAATATAGGCATAAATCTGAAAACTGTACATTTTTATTTAAATCACAAAAAAATAGGGACTCAAAGTTCACGAAATATGGATTCAAAAGTGAGTTATCATATAAAAGAGCCTCATTAGCACATGCTAAAACAGATTTTTAATTATTTTAACAATGTGTAATTTTTAAAGTATGACGAGAAAAGTGAAAATAAACCAACTTATTTGTCGATGATATAGTACAGAGATTTTAACAATTTACTTCCCAATTTTGTGAAATTTTCTTGTACGGAACCCTCGGTGTGCAAGCCTGACTCGCACTTGTCTGGTTTTTTTTTTAATTACGGGTTTATCGCATAGTATAAGTTGATGAAGTTCCACAATGATAGACTTCCTTCAGCTTAAAATAGGGCAAGCAGAATTGTAGAATCTGTTGTAAGCTGATTTCGCCGATCCTAAGAAACTTTATATAAGTACCTACCTACCAACATTGTAAACCCAGTTCACAAGCTGAATAAATAGAATTCGAATAGTGTGTGGGTTTGCACGAATCGATGTGACATCCATGTACATTTTAAAACTCCTGTATTTCCAATCATTGACCTATGTGTTTTGGAGTATTTGTGCAAAATTTAAGCCTTCTAAGTTAATATCCTAAGGTGACGCGTTGCACTTAAGGTTTGAAAAAATGTGAGTATTTGGAAAATATATACATATTCAGAAGTTTTGTAGCATAGCTTAATATGTGTTTTAGACCAAATAGAAGATAATGTTTTCCCTGAATTCAGGATATAAGCTTCGAAAGCACATCTTGTCATACAGCATAAAATTTTCTTAAGGCTGTCAAAATTAAGGTAAAGAAATTTCTCACTTAATTAATTGGAACATAATTTTTATAATGATTTAATGTTTGTTTTCTATAATTACATATTTTATGAGTATATAATGTGAATTATGTGATATTGTTACCAGTAATTAGGTTCTGGGAATGTGCCAAAAACTACATTTTTTCAAACTTCAAGTGCAATGCGCCACCTTAGGATATTAAATTAGAAAGCTTAAATTTTACTCCTAAACATAAAGGTTATTGATTGCAAATACAGGAGTTTTAAAATTAAATAAAAAGTGTTTTCACTCCACCCTAATGTACATTACCTATTGATGATATTGATATATTGATTTTTATGATATTTTTGATGATATCGATTGATTACATATTATTGCAATTGGCAAAAATATCCATGAACAAAAAATAAATACATATAGACGAACACAATACATCCTCCTTTTTGGAAGTCGGTAAAAAGTAACTATTCTCAAAATGGTTGATGGACAAAAGATTGAGAAACTGCATAATACTCGTATCATGCCGTTTATTAATAACTTAGTATGAAATACAAATAATAACGCTGACTGGCAAGGCGAAGCCGACAAGAGTTGATTGTTTCGTCAAAGGTCAGTTTTTACAACAACATAAAATAATTATGTAGACCTACGACAATCACAATTTTCCATAATACACCCGTCTTATGTGACCTAGGGATGTCCAAAGTCAACCAAAACCGTATTGTTTTTGCACATGAAGTACAGTAAGCGTCATTTTGTATTGTGAGCGCTACACAAATTGAAAGATGGCAAGTTAGCCGCAGATGACACTTCGCCGTGATTCGCTAATTATTGCGCATGTGTGCACAATGCCTATACAAATAGCGAAGTAGTGAGCTCGGGCGTAGGGAGCGCGCGGGAGGTACGAGTTTGGCGGGCGGGAGTGCGCCGGCGTCTCGCTAACGTCTATATTTTGGCGTTTGCGCAGCTTTCTGCGGCTAACTTCCCATCTTTAAATTTGTGTGGCACTCAGTATACTGCGTCTGCGTAATGGTAGCGGAACGATAGCGCATTGTATGATTTCAAAGTTTTAGAAGATATTACATTGCCAGCCCATTTTAATGTCATACTTTTAAGCTTACTTTGAAGCTTAGTAAGTTTGAGCCCATGATAAAGTAATTATATTCGGGACAAAAACCATACATGAAAACAGTAACAAAATTCAATTTAATATTTAATAATAAACCCCAATGTATTAAGTTTCGTTGAGTCGTAAGAGTTGATAACTTCAACACAAGTCACACCAAACTTATAACACCATGTCGTTTTTGACTCGAGGTTTAAAAATATAAAAAATAATACATTAGTTATAATATGTTAGCAAAAAGTAAAAAATTACTAACCAAAAGAAAAATACATAGCTACCTATATATTGAAGTACATAAAGCGAAAAACAAATTAATACAGTTGATTTAGATTATATCTAATACAAAACAGCGTTGCCTTATATTAAAAATGCATTTCCAAATGGACGGACTGTGAGCTTCAAACTAAGCACTTTGGGGCTCGAGTCAAAATTGTCAGAATTTAGAAAGATTTAATAGTATCTAGTACTTACAAAAATATACAGAGCAACTGTATTTTTTTAAAGGTACAGAAAGATTTGTCACGAAACTGATCCTCACTCGGTCGGTATATTGCGAGTTGCATGAATGTACCCATTACAGAGAGATAACAATAGTATGTAGAGACAAGTTGAAGAGCAATTAGTGTTGTAGACTGTACACGAAATATGGACAAAAACTTAAAACAATGGAAATCGATATTAGACGTAAGCAACCCAACTCGCTTCCTGTATTTTGGAATACCATTACATGCAAAATTATTTTATTTAATTATGCCTCTATGGTACTTAAACATGATGGGTTTTAGTTATTTTATCGCGAATAAGTCCGCGCTTATCCTACCTACTCGCTCGATAATACGTAAGATTACGTTAGATGGTAGGTACGTGGTATACGTATATAAAGTGCTGTGTACACTTTGACCACAACGTGTGTGTTTCCTGTCTGTGTGCTTCATACACAGACTTAGAAGATACCTGAAACTGATACTGTACAGTACTGTATCAGTCTTTTGAATAGTTCACTGCAGGATGTAGGCCTACTCACGAAAGGTAATTGGGTTAATCCACCACGCTGGCTCAGTGTGGGTTGGTGGATTCACATACGCCATCGAATTTCTTCTACGGACGTATGCAGGTTGCCTCACGATGTTTTCTTTCATCGATAAGCCAGTAGTGTGAAATTCCGTACATAAATTCCAAAGAACTCATTGATACGGGACCGGGATTTGAACCCACGACCTCACGATGGCAAGGCCTCATACCTCTAGACCACCATGTCCATACCTCTAGACCACCACGGCTTCCAAAACTGGTAAAACAGGCAAATTTTTCCGGTGCTTATTTGGCTCAACGTAAAAGAATTGCTGCCAAACTTACGTTTGGCTAGACCGAAGTAAAAGGCTGGATGCAAGATGCTTCCAACCGGTCTTATTGTAAATCCATAGGAGAAACCTATATGCAGCAGTGAAGATTCTACAGCAGATAATTATGTTGATACACATCTCTCCATTGTACTCTATTACCTTGTATTTATAGTCTTTCATCAACAAGAAACATGTTATTTGATATTGCAAATATAGAGCACGGAAGTAGCCAGATTTCTTAAAAAAGTGCAAGTACTGAAATTCCTAGTTCTATCAAAGTTTGTGCCAAGTCTCTGTCAATGTATCGTATTTTCGGGGTTTTGGATACTTTCCAATGGACGGATATTTTATAATGCAGTTTTATTTTCTTCTGTGCAGTCAGGGCCAACCCGCAGAATGTTTGTTATTATAGCGGTTCTAACTAATAAAGTTTTTAAAACCACATCCTCTCATGTGCATGACGCATTTGCTTTACTGTATGTTTACCATAGATATATTATAATTAGCTATGCTAAATATTTACAGTATTTGTGATAGTACAACTAAGTAGAGCTGCTAGATGGTACGATAGGCCCAATTTTAGAGGCGCCATCGTAAATTTAATAGCAACGTAAATTGGTGTTCTCTCTATCAAATGAAAATAGTGAAAAAGAAACAGGGTTACTTTAAATTGCTATTATAATTACGATATAAATAGTAAATCAAGAGCCAATCATGAACTGTTTTGCGGATTGTATGGTTTAGTTACAATGTAACTTTGGAGTAAAGAGGCTTAATATTTTAGGTTTAATATATGTCAAGGAAGTGCATCATGTACATGATATCCTTATCGACGAATCAGTATCGTCATTGCCATAGTATTCGACTTAAGATAGTGTATTGCGTATTCCAATAGCATAAGTCCTCTTTGGTAAGAAACAATCACGCACACTATTTGAGAGAGTACGATTGTATGTTGGATTGTCTCAGTCACGGTAAAGGTATCTAACAGTATTATAACTCGGCCCTGTACTTGGAAAATATATCTCACGTGGCCACGGTCCGTATTATGAAGGTAGAAGCGAATCGTTTAGTGCGAGCAGGTGGTACGTCGACTATGTAGGGATGGTATTTAAGCCACTTCCGCCTTGTTCTGTTGTGAAAAGAGATGAAGGAATCAGGTCGTGGAGTTCGAGTACACACTCGCCGAAATGGAACCTATAGAAAATTGCTAAACACGCTACTTTACTCCTGTAAAACCTTTAATTCGTAATGAAAAAATAATTTTTTTTGATGTTTTTAGAGTTACGATGAACCCTAAAAACGTAAATCGTACGCTTACTAGTTACAAATCCACACGTTTGTTCATCACTACGGCGCGCCGCGATTGACTAGCATACCGAGATTACCGAGAGCATATTGAACTCCGATAAGCGTAGGTACGATTCGCGTTCCGTTTGTGCGAAGACGGAGTACTGTTAGATATCATTACCGTGTCTCAGTCAGCAGTGGTAACACACTCACGCAAACACATACGCTACAGTAATATCAAAATAACTACGAGTAAAACACCACTATTTTCAAATTCAATCATTACCAGCGGAACTAATGACGTGTCTTAGGCAAAACTTCGTCGATTTATCAAAATTATGTACATAGGTTCAGCTGTCGGTAATATTATTATACCTTTGCAATATCCTATACTGATGCAACGGCTCAACTGCTTAGGTTACCATATAGGGTATTAAATTTAGCGGTACACAAGTACCTAGTAGATTTTTCTACAAGGACAAACTGTCGTATACTGCTCGTGCCAGCCATTTTTTTAATAGTCCGCTGCAGAACGTAAACCTACCAACGAAGGATGATTGGACCATATCCACCACGCTGGCCCAGTGCGGATTGGTGGATTCTCATACGCTATCGAATTTATTCTACGGACGTATAAATTTGCCTTACAATATTTTCTTTCACCGAAATGCCAGTGTTGTGAAATTCCGTACATAAATTCCCAGGAGTCCTTTGGTATGGGACAGAGATTGGAACCCACGACCTCACGATTGTAGGGCGGGTGTCACTACCACTAGACCACTATGGCTTTTCATATAGACTGCTTAACTCGTCAAATCTAATCAAATGAGTTATATTGCTTTAGGTGTTGTTCTTGCATTATATGCTCCGAGGCACTCCTGTGATACAGGGAATCCTATGAGTGTGAAGAGTAACCTAGTTCTTATTACGCACTTCTAGGTGGTTAAATTTTATTTCGTTTTTGAGATGTAGGGAGGCTAGCGTTGTTGGTAAAATTAATGTTGTGTTGCCGTTGTTATTATGAAGCTTAACCTTATATTGTTCTATCGCCCGCATCGCATCTAAATGCATTTTCAGGAATTTAGCGCTAATAGCGTAGTTTGACTGTGTTTGTCAGCGATCACCGAAGTTAAGCAACGTTTTGCATTGTCAGTCTTCGGGTTGGTGACCGCGGATGGCATTTACGTTAAATTGTAGGTCCTGGTTGTTTTAACCGTTTAGACACGTCTCCTTCAGGAGAGAACTCCGTCGTTGCCGGTCCCAAGCTCGGATGAAAACGGAGGAGGGTTGGTCAGGGGAGACCATACCTGCCGTCAAAAGTCAACGCCAAAACTCATGCGGCGGTAAATGGATCAGGATCCTGCCATGGTTGTCCTGTCCAGGTACATGAACCGGCAAGAAGAATCAGGGAGGACTAAATACCCTCTAGAAATTTGAAGCGGAAAGACGTGGGACCCACAGCAATTATGATCCCAAGTAAACCTCACCTACCATGAATACAGAGTACAGATGGAGAAACATCACGAAACAGAAGCTTATGCAGTGGTCTCGAATGGAAAAATTGCAAAATGGCAGAACTACCAAGAAAAATCGGTAAATTGGTACCAAACATCGGTATAGAAAGGAACGGTATGAAAGGGTTTTCAGGTTTAAAACTATTTAATGTACTTTATATAGCCTGAAATGACCAAATCCAGGGGAGTATCAGCGGAGTCTGATCACCACACAAACTGCCAATAGTCATATTCTTTTTTTCGTCTCGGCTCGCAGAAATCGTGAAATTCGGTGAAAAATTTGTCCCAAAAGACTAATTCACAGATGCCGAACCGGTAGAAATACCAAATCGGTATGTTCGAGATTACTGAGCTTATGGAAGGCGGAGGTCACGACCCTCAGACATGAGGAATACAACGGGAGGAGGAGGAAAAACACGTAGAGAAGTACAAGGATCAAAAATAAATCGCGGACACAGAAGAGCAGGCTTAAATGAAAAGTAACAAATACCAAAATGATCACGACATATACTAACGAGTAGACAGAGCTAGATAAAATCAGGTAGGTAGACAGACTGAATATTCTTATTATAAAAATATAACAAGCCCAGACAAGGTGGACGTGTAATTAATTAAATCAGGATTTCGCATCCATAAATCAGGACCGTCAAATCTGATCTAGAATTAAAAAAACTTACCAAAATAATCTTCATGCTGCTGTTGTTGTCTAGCAAGACCAATAAACTATCAAATTCGAATCTAATGGTCTTAAATACGGAGAAACAACGCGCGAGTACCGTACGTGTCCCGAATGCGCCCGCGCATTTGTTCGGCAATGACCGTTAGGTGCGTACTGAACTACTGACTCAAACTTGTTTTGATCTGGATTCATTAGCCTTTTCCTTCGACTTGGCTTGTTTTGGCAGTGCGATGAATTTCGATTTGAATTTTTATTATTATTTTTTGACAAAAATGTTTACGTCTAATATAATTCAAACTATTGAATTCAAGCCAAAAGCTGCAAACGGAAGTAGCGTTTTTGCTAGTTGATTTCTTTAGATTTTCATATTTTTTTCTGAAATTACAAAATATATAAAATATTTACAAGATCTTTTCGTATTTTTACTTAACATATTGATAATAGTAACTCGCGACTAGGCCTACAAATAATCAACAAATAAGTCAGAACCTCCTACTATTTTTTTGGAAGTTGGTAGAAAACTTTGAAAAATAATCGTTATTTTATAATTATATGTTTCTCTCATTAGGTATCTGTTTGTTTTGACTCCATCTTGGCTCTACGTAACTGCATACGATTCCTTTAACATTTTTTTTCGTTGATATATTGAATAAACTTCAGTCAAAAATTGTCCACCTACTTGTATTTTTGTATTTGTTTGTGACCTTCTAGTGTTACGTTTTTATGTCCTTTTCTTTTCCTGTATCTGTAAATAAAACGTCTATCTTAGCTCCTATGTATAGAGACCTCGCCTAGATTTATTCAATATACTAGAATTAGAATAAGGAACTACATTAGAATTTTAATATCTCTGTTTAAATGGCAAGATGGAACCGTTTTTGGCATGACTATTAAAGCATTTTTGTGTTTTCCGTATTTGGCAAGATCGTCTAATAAGTATCCAAAATTTTAGAATTTTCTAAATTTAGTGATAATGAGCTGAATCAGTCAAGAGCGAGTTGAGATATATGTAGGTATAGCCATATGAAGATTAAGTTAAAGAGATGATGCAAGTCGCTTCCACCTGGTCTCATTGGAAATCTATAGGGGAGGCATATGTCCAGCAGCAAACGTCCTATGGATACCACGATGACGCTTACGTGTAATCAAAATGATTTTATTTTCAGACACATAGATCCATAAACATTGAAAATAATTTAAATTGATTACTCGTACTAGATTAATCCTACTATCCTACTAATATTAATAAACGCGAAAGTGTGTATGTATGGATGCTTGTTCCTCTTTCTGTAAAAATGCTTAATAAATTGCTTAATGGATTTAGATTAAATTTTGCAATAATAATAATGCTTTTACATCAGAATAAAACAATAGTCTATAATTTATAAAGATATTGCGTGAAACGAAGTTCGCCAATTCAGCAAGTTATAAATAAATACACAACCGTTTAATGAAATGAGATACTTTAAGAATAATCACAGCGTTTAAATCAAAAGCAAAAATGAAAACCCAGAAATACACACATCATTTTGCTATGAATGTTTGATGTTCCATATACATGACGCAGAATTTAACGTTTATTAATACGAGTACATGTGGCGAAGTAATTGGAGCTAACTACTTATCACTATTTTATGGTGAATTGTTTTCGTGATTCACTGTAACTCTATGAAGTAATAACCTCGGAAAAGAAAATATTTTTCACCGAGAAATGGCATAATATTATAGAAAAAAAGTTGCGTAAAACTAATAAAACCAATGTTCAACTAAAAAACCGGACAAGTGCGAGCCAGGCTCGCACACAGAGGGTTCCGTACAAATCCAGAAAATTTCACAAAATTGGGAAGTACTTAGGTACTTACCTAAGTTGTTAAAATCTCTATACAAATCGACATTAAAAAAACTTATTTTTTTTTCACTTTTCTCGTCATCGAAAATCACACATTGTTAAAATAATTAAAAACCTGTTTTAGCATGTGCTAATGAAGTTCTTTTATATGATACCTTACATGATACGATTTACTCACTTTGAATTTTGAACCCATATTTATGAATAGTACAAGTAGTCCAGTTAGGTAGGTCCGACTTCAACAAAGAGGCCAATCGCCGAATCCAACTCGGCTGGGCAGCGTTCGGAAAATTGCGTAGTGTCTTCTCGTCCGACATACCTCAGTGCCTCAAGTCGAAAGTTTTCGACTAGTGTGTGTTGCCAGTGATGACTTATGGCACAGAAACGTGGTCTCTCACTATTGGCCTTATTAGTAAGCTCCGAGTAGCCCAACGAGCTATGGAGAGGGCTATGCTCGGACTCTCTCTGCGTGATCGAATCAGAAATGAGGAGATCCGTAGAAGAACCAAAGTTACCGACATAGCCCAACGGATTAGCAAGTTGAAATGGCAATGGGCAGGGCACATAACGCGGAGGACTGATGATCGGTGGAGTCGAAAAGTTCTCGAGTGGAGACCACGTACCGGCAAGCGCAGCGTAGGACGTCCACCCACAAGGTGGACAGATGACCTCATTAAGGCCGCAGGATCGCGCTGGATGCAAGCCGCTATCAACCGGTCTTATTGGAGATCCATAGGGGAGGCCTATGTCCAGCAGTGGACGTCTTTTGGCTGATGGATGGATGGATGGATGGATGATTTATGAATATTGAGGCCCTATTTTTTTGTGATTTAAATAAAAATGTATGTTGTCAGATTTATTCCTATATGCGTACTATGAGACAATGTTTCTCGCCAAATTTCATAGTACTATGTCAACGGGAAGTACCCTGTAGGTTTTGATTTTTGTGAGTAATTTTTGTAATTCTGCGGTTTTTTACGACATAAACGGCACTAACTTTTTCAAACGATAACTGAGAAGTTTTTCTTTTACACAACTGCAAGAGACCATATATATACTTATACAGTTTAAATTTCAACTCGATATCTTATCGCGTTCCCGAGATAAAGAGTCTTGACATACACACAGACGGACAGACGGACAACAAACTGATCCTATAAGGGTTCCGTTTTTTTTCTTTTGAGGTACGGAACCCTATAAATCAGTGTGTATTGTATTCGATTAGTAATAGCATAGACAAACCTCCTCAAGTATCTCCTTGAGTAATTAGTTTATGGTAATAGCATAATTAAGTATATGAATAGTAGATATTAGTAGAAATGGGCAGTGCACCTAACTCTACCAGAGGAGATAGCTCGGTAGGGATAAGTGCACTACTCAGATCAACTCAAATGGTCAGCACACTTATACCTACTGGTAGAACTAAATCTACAAAAAGTGTACTTAAGTTAGGCGATTAGTACATAATAATATTGTGTTCAAATCAAACAACAGTGTATTTACGTAAATACCAGGATACTTTTCTGAATATCTCGGTATTCTCGGTGTATTACAAGTATATATTTAATAAAACCTATGTGTTAATTTAAATAAATTGTAGCATGAATAATACAAACCAAAAATACTCAATTATTACTGTATATTTAGCATTCACCACAACATTGTGGTATTTAGCTGCAAATGACGCGATGCAAAACGGTATTCCAATTTTCAGAGATTATTTTATTGTTCTCTGAAAATTGTAATATATAAATTGTGGGTGAATAATTGTGAATGGTAATGACATTTTCCTCGTCAATACGGATTATTATAAAACTAGTTTTTACCCGCGGCTTCGCCCGCATGATATTTTGATTTTTGACGCAATATCATTATAATTTATAGCCTACTAGCTGACCAGGCCACGCGTTGCTGTGGCTAAATAAATAAAAATTGCGACTATAATTTGAGATTTAAACTATCCTATCTCTCAAGTTGGATCGAACTGCACATGGTGTGCGAATTTTATTATAATCGGTTAAGTGGTTTAGGAGTCCATTGAGGACAAACATTGTGACACGAGATTTATATATGATGTGTTATTCTGATATATTATGGCAAAGTTTCATCTCAATCCGTTCAGTAGTTTTTGCGTGAAAGAGTAACAAACATCCATACATCCATCCATCCATCCTCACAAACTTTCGCATTTACGAGTATAATATTAGTAGGATAAGTTCTAGTGGGTTTACGAGAAGAGCTGCATATTTTAAATAAATTTACTGTATCAACTTTTTTAATAATCCCCTGCAGGACGTAAGCCTACCCACAAAGGGTGATTGGGCCATATATATTGGCCATACATACTGGGCCACCGCGCTGGCCCAGTGCGGGTTGGGATTCACATACGCCATCGAATTTCTCCTACGGACATAAGTAGGTTTGCTAACGATATCGTTAGCAAACCTACTTATGTCCGTAGATGTATGGATTTTCACACCGTTGGCGTTTCGGTGAAGGAAAACATATGTTTTCCTTCACCGAAACGCCAACGGTGTGAAAATATAAATTCCAAAACTAATTGGAACGGGACCGTTGTAAAGCGGGTTGCACTACTACTAGACCACCACGACTTTCAATAAATGTGTCGTTGTTTTAACCGTTTATCCATGTCAGATGACTTCAGGCTCTTCGACTGTCGGTGCTTCGACTGACTCGGTGGTTCAGTGGTTAGTCACCCTGACTACTTGGTCAAAGATGCGTAGGTTCGATTCCCACCCAAGACAAGCATTTATATTGTGAAGTTAATAGGTGTTTGCTTTGTGTCTGGATGTTATTCCATTAATATTATAAGCGCGAAAGTTTGTTTGTATGGATTTTTGTTCCTCTTTCACGTAAAAACTACTGAACGGATTGAGATGAAACTTTGCAATTGATATGCTTATACATCAGAATAACACTCATGCTATAATTTATAAAAATATTGCGTAAAACGAAGTTTACCAGGTCTAAAAATATGTATTTAAAAATGTGTTTACGTAGCATATCAGTCTCTCGCAGCCATATCAGTATCCTACTATCCTAATAATATCAATGAACTAATATTATAAACGCGAAAGTTTGTGAGTTTGTGAGGTTGAATGGATGGATGTTTGTTACTCTTCCACGCCAAAACTACTGAACGGATTGAGATGAAACTTTGCAATAATACAGCTTATATATCAGAATAACACATAGGCAAACACAACAATTATAATGATAGCACATAAATTATAATGATATTGCGTAAATTTTTCATAATATAACGATAAGTGTAAGTTAGATCTGAGAACTCTGAGAAGCTACGAGTATTCTAGAGTGCGCTTCAAGAAATGTCAAAAAAAAATCAACTGTCGAATCGAACAACCGTGAAATCGTTTTTTGTTTTATTTTTTGGATTTTCCACTTCCTTTATTAAAGGTGGTAAGGTAGGGCCTCGGGTTTAAAAAACGGAACGTGACATAGTCTACTTTTATCCCAGATAAATAAAGGGTTCCCATGGGATAGCACAAAAATCAAAATATCATGCGGGCGAAGCCGCGAGTAAAAACTAGTTACTATATATTCTTTGGCCTTATATCCACAAGCGTTGCTGCAATGTATTTATTGTAAGATTTATTTAGTAAGTACAATAAAGAGTTATTTGTTTCTTGTTTGGATAATTATGTCTTGTACATATAAGTTTCCCGAATTTTCTTCTCGTTTAGTTTTAAGACTTACTTACCCACGTGCAGTTGTGCAGCCGTTAACAAACTAAACAAAAAACATTAATCGCCCACCGCATGTAATGTTATGATAATTAAAATATACAATAAAATTAATGATAAATTAAGTTTCATTTAAACTATCGTTAGTATAACCTATCGATATTTTAAATAAACTCTATTTAAAACTACGTGTTCACTATCATTTGTCGCCCATCATTAATAGGCATGCCCATAAAGTATGACATTGACAGGTACTGTCTGTACTAAGTATTAAGAAATTCAGGACTTCATAGGCGTGATTTTTCTGACAGCTGTGGCAGAGATCAAGCTATATTTTATAGACGACGACCACCCATCCACCCGTGAGGTGAACAGACGCATATTAAAGGCTGCAGATCGCGATGGAGCTAACCGGTCTAATAAAGATTATCATAAAATATTTATATAATAGGTGCAATCCAGTAACCCTGTAATATACTAGGTTCTGCCCGCGGCTTCGCCCGCGTGATATTTTGATTTTTGATCTCTTAAGAACCTTTTATTTTTCGAGATAAAAGGTAGCCTATATCACTTGCCGTCTTTCAAACTATGTCCATGCTAAAAATCAAGTCAATATGTTGCTGCGTGAAAATCGAACAACATACACTTTCGGGTTTATAATATTAGTAAGAACTTGTATTTCGTCATGATTGTTAAATTATGTGGGATCGTAGCGATATTAAATTAACTGTTATAGCTTTGTGAGCCACGTACCGTCCAGCACAGCGTATAGGACGTCCACCCATGATAAGGACAGACAGCCTGATCGCGGTGGATGCGAGCCGCTTCTAACCGATATTATTGGAGATCTACAGGGGACGCCTATGTCCAACAGTGGACGTCCTCTGACTGAAACGATGAAAAATGCGATTGGATCTAAGTTACGATTTGATTATTTAGAAATTATTTTTTTGATAACGCTCGATCAACATCCATCTCGAAAAAATAGAATACCAGCCTTCAGATGGAAAATATTGCAGTGAAATCGGCTAGTTCGTTTGAAAGCTACTTTGCTACAAACAGACTCAATGATACTCGGGTATTTAATACCAGACATGTTATTTATGAATGTAGCCAACAATTTAGAGTTGTTCTATTGGGAAAAAAACATACAAACTATAATTTTGTTAATTTCATATTTCTACATTCAACGCCATCTAGCGGACTTTTCCTGAACCTCTCAGAACGTTTTCATTTACGTTGTCACTGTTTCAGACAAGCGACAAAGAAGTAGTTTCTCAAACGGCCGTCAATCTGGTGGCGCTACTGGTAGGACATTAAATAAAAATCACGATGGTACATCTACATGGACGTGATAGCGGAAACAAGGAATGCTTTGAGATTCGACAAAAAATCGCACCACCGACTTCCAGATTGTGCACAGAATTCGAATAGTTTGTACGAATCGATGTGACATTCATCTACCTAGGTACATTATTGAAGATTTATCAAAAACGGCATAACTGATTTCAATAAAAATTTAAATAGAACCGGGATTATCTCGGGAGTAAATACTTTCAAAATAATAAAAAGGTTTTAAAAGCGATTCACTATTGGCGAAAATTTCAACGAACATACACGAAACACACTTAACTCCGCCGTTGCCGGTCCCAAGCCCGTATGAAAAAGGAGGAGGGTTGGTCAGGAGTGACCTGGATACCTGCCGTCAAAGGTCAACGCCGTGTCTCAGGCGGCGGCAAATAACCTGATCCTACCACGGACACCTAGAGCACGTGAAGCGGTAACCAGCTGCCGTGAGGGCTAAATACCTTCAGTAATGCTAATGCGGAAGGACGTGGGAACCCACCGCAATCATTTTCGCAAGAAAACCCCACCCACCATGATTAGAGAGAAACTATTGGGAGGTGGTGGTCACGACCCTCAGACATGAGGAATTCGACTGGAGGAGGAGGACTTACACGAAAAAAATACACACAGACGAACATAGTAGGTTTGTAGCTCCTCCATTTTGGAAGTCGGTAAAAAGCTCCATGGCTTTCGAGTCAACGGCCAGGCGACATAATTATGACTGAGGTGTACCTACAGTTTGTGAAGTTAGGGGTAGTTAGGGCATGTAGAGTTAAGACAAGTTTAAGTTTACGTGACGCTTGGCTCTACATGAGATCTGATAACTTTTTGATAATGCGAGCTGTAGTCTCGTCTTGGCAACATTTCACATCATAATGTTTTTTTGTGATATCATAGGTACTTCTTGTCAGATTACCTTAAACTGTGAACATACGCGCAGGACTCATAATTATATTGGGTGGACAGCTGCCGTCGCGCCGACATTAATTTGACCCACAAGAAGTAGTACTAGAAACCAATAATCATAAAAGCAATAAGAAAATAAATTAAGTCTTAAATTGAAAAAAAAAAAAAGAAATTTTGAAGCAAACTAAGTAAATAAAGGGAGTAATTAGGCATTAATTTTTAGCCCAGTCAATCTAGACATTCGAAACTACATAAATTAAAATAAAATAAATAAATATTTTGGGACATCTTACACACGGCCTCTGACCCCAAACTAAGCAAAGCTTGTGATATGGCTGCCAGAGACTGATATACTACATATACTTACTTTTAAATGCATACTTATCTAGATAGATAGATAGAGAATCCACAACAAGCTGAAAATTGGTGAAATCGTTCAAAATATAATTATAAATAAAATTCGAGAGTTATAATATTAACATCTTTATAATATTTAATTATGGATTTTTTTATTTAAGGTCAAAGTTCATAAAAATGAGTTTTTCGTGATTTTCAGCAAAACGGTAAGTTTTATCATAAAAATACCTAAACTTTAGATCATAAAAAATTTTCTATAAAATATACACAATTTTTTTTTTATTATTTTATTATTATAACTAAGCGCAGCGAGTGACCGGACCGCAAGGGATTGGAATGCCCTGTCTCCGTCATTGTTTCCTGACAATTACAATTTAGATGATATCTTCAAGTCATGAGTGAAAAGGTATACATACTCAAACTTCGGCTATAACTTCGCTTTCCATCAGGCGGGTCAACTGTAGCCCTATTCCACATAAATAAAAAAAATACGTATTCTTTTGCCGTTTTTTGTCCGATATAAATAACGGCAACACACGCCTAAAATGGGCTCTAAAACGGTACGGTAACCTTCGTGCGCGAGTTCAACTCGCTCTTGGCTGATTTTATTTACTTACGATTCTCAGTAAAAATGTAAGCTTCCCCCCTTCTGCTGTCGGGTGAAGCCAAGTTTCCGCGTCTATTGTTTATGCTCCAATACTTTCACTTCGCGTCTCGTGCATCATTGTTATTCAATACTTTCGTTTGATGTCAAATATCCAGTCTTTGTCGTGTCTAGACTTCATTTGATGCGAATTGTTCAATTTTTATCGATTTTGGACAACTTTATGAACTAGCAGTTGTCCGAACAACATTTAATCATCTTATGTCCTTATAGCAAATAAAAAAATCAAGAGAGATCGTCGTTAACAGTCAAGTGAGGCCGGTTTTTTATACATGTGTGAGTGCGTCGGTGTTGCGCCGCCATAGTTCGCCTTACAAGCCAAGGCGTAGTTTCATTGTACGTGGATGTGTGTGTAATTGTCTGTACACGGCGAGGCGTAGTTTTGGTTGGCTTCATTTGTTTGTTCACAACATTCTCTCTTGATTTTTTTATTTGCTCTGAGCTTATGTCTAGGTCATCATTCATCCATTAGCCATAAGAAGGCCACTGCTGGACATAGGCCTCCCCTATGGATCTCCAATAAGACCGGTTGGAAGCGGCTTGCATTCAGCGCCATCCTTTTCCGGTCTTAATGAGGTCATCCGTCTACCTTGTAGGTGGACGTCCTACGCTGCGCTTGCCGGACCGCGGTCTCCACTCGAGACCTTTTCGGTCATCAGTCCTCCATAAGAAGTCCACTGCTGGACAGGACATAGGCCTCCCCTATGGATCTCCAATAAGACCGGTTGGTAGCGGCTTGCATCCAGCGCGATCCTGCGGTTTGAATGAGGTCATCCGTCCACCTTGTAGGTGGACGTCCTACGCTGCTCTTGCCGGTACGTGGTCTCCACTCGAGACCTTTTCGACCCCATCGGTATCACAGGTGGCGCCACCAACGCTATAAGTTATAAGTTGGTGTAATATAAGCACTTCAAGGATTTGACGCTTGCGTAGGAGGCGGGCTGGCTCAGTTGGTTAGAGCGTCGGGCTAGTGATCCGAAGGGGCAGGTTCAAATCCTGCGTTCGCTTCAGATTTTTGAAATGCTTATCACAAAGATAACTCTTTGAAAAACCTTTCCAATCAATAATTGCTGACGACGAATTTCAAAAATATATTTTCCGTTTTATCAGGATTCAGGATGCTTGTCCAGTAAGTTCGTATAGGCCTGCTGGCTAGCCCTGGTGTCAGAGATTTTAAGCCGCTTGGGCGCCTCTGATGATGATGATTTAGCGTAGCGCTTGTAGCGTAGTTTGTCTAGGTGTTTGTCAGCGATCACCGAAATTAAGCAACGTTTCGCACGGTCAGTATTTGGATGGGTGACCGCGGGTGGCATTTTCCAACAAAGCGCTACCGTGGCTCGGATCACACGTTAAATTATAGGTCCCGGTTGTTTGAACCGTTTAGCCATGTCAGAGGCCTTCAGGCGGCCTAAAAATACGACACCAGGGCTAACCACCCAGCCTATACGAACTTAGTAACATAAAAGGTATTGCTTCGCATACTGACATAACAACTAAATATGTCTAACCACTAAGTAGTTTTTTTTAAATGCTGTATACACCTATTAAAGGTGATCATAGCAGATCTTTGTATACCTACCAATGTAATAGTTTAAGATTGTATTCAATATGTTCACTGTTGGTGTATCTATTTAAATAAATAAATACTATAGGAACTATCAGATGAGTGTATCCTCAACATCAATAACATAATTATTTTTCGCAAAAAATGGCACCACTGACTTTCACCGTGTACGGAATTCGAATATTTGCACGGATCGATGTGACATCCATGTAATGTACATGGATGTCACATCGATTCGTGCAAACTGATGATTTATCAATAATGTCTCAGACGATTTCGATAAAATTTAAATGGGACCACCTCGGCAGTATACACTTTCGAAATAAAAGATAATAAATAAAATAAAAACAAACCTCTTATAAAATTGTTCTATCCATAGTTAAAACGACACTGCTTTACAATAGAACAGTAAATAAATTTCCAAGTAATTACCCCTGAAGAAAACCTTTCCCTTTTTATTATATCCATTCATAACTGCACATAATTAACCTAATTAAGTCAACTGAGCGTGAGCTGTTACCAGCTGTAACTAGGTGTCAACGCACCGCCATGCTTGCCTGCATTGCACCCATAATTATAAGATGTTATTTTGTACTACATAGCGACTTTTAGCACGGACGGCAATGGTAGATATCTAACAGTAGACTGACTGACTGTGACTGTGACTCAACCATGTCCTTGGAATATATACCTACATCCCCGCGTGGCCACGCAGTACGTAACATGCGCTAGGGCTGTACCAAAGAAAATATTTACTCCTAGGGCTGTACGCACAAAATTAGATTACAATACAGATATAAACTCGTGGAATCAAAATCCAACATAGCAATGCATAGTTCCAGCCCACATTCTATGGCTATATAAATATGTAATAAACTACCAAATAATCTAAAAGATATCGAAGAGGACAACTGTTTCATAAAACAACTAAAAAGTAAGTATCTTACTAACCAAATGCTATTACACATTAGACGAATTTTTTAAAGATAATATAAAAACATAACAATAAACCGTTCCAATACAAGCTATAAAATTGCCACTCATAGAGTCATAATTATGTTCTTCTTTAAAGAATCTAATATTAGCTTGAAGCTTTGGATTCTATTGAACTTAGTGTCGTGCGGATAATCGGGGATAGTAAGCTTGTCGCTTCCAAATTAAAAAGCTTGGAACACAGGCGTAAAGTAGCGTGTCTGGCAATTTTCTATAGACTCCATTTCGACGAGTGTGCGTTCGAACTCCACGACCTGATTCCTTCATCTCCTTTTCATAACAGAACAAGCCGGAAGTCGCATAAATACCATGCCTACATAGTCGACGTACCACCTGCTAGTAATAAGCGATTCGTTTCTTCCTTCATAATGCGGACCACCAGGGATTGGGATACCCTGCCTCCGTCATTGTTTCCTGACAGTTACAATTTGGATATCTTCAAGTTAAGAGTGAATAGGTATCTTCTAGGTCTACATACTCCATCTTCGGCTACAACTTAGCTTTCCATCAGGAGAGTTGGTGGACAAATGTAGTACTATTCTACATTAAAAAAAATCATGGAAATATTTCTACTACAATGTTGCAATAAATTGAGTTTGAGTTTTAAGTCGAAAGCCGATCAAAATCTCTGAATAAATAAATAAATAATAAATATTTTTGGGACATCTTACACACGGTCTCTGACCCCAAACTAAGCAAAGCTTGTGATATGGTTGCCAGAGACTGATACTTATTTTTAAATACATACTTATATAGATAGTAACACCCAGACACAGAGCAAACACTTATGTTCATCACATAAATATTTACCCTGGGTGGGGATCGAACCCACGTCTCTTTGATCCAGAAGTTAGGGTCACTAACCACTGAGCCACCGACGCAGTCGAGGAAGGAATGTTTCCTTCTTCAGAGATCAAAATTTTAAGTGACGCCTGATTTTTCTGTTGTCTGAAGTTTGTCCGCCATATTGCAGAAACGCCAAAGTTTTGTCTTTAAAATTCACAGTTAAAAGTTCGTAGGTATTAGTCGGGTGGCTAGCCCTGGTGTCAGAGGTTTTAAGCTGTCTGACGCCCTGACATGGCTAGTTTATTACTTAGCAGTTTTATGCGTTTCGAAAGCCATTCTGCGGTAATCGTACCGTATTTTTTAAACCTAATGACTTTTTTTATTTCTTTAATTTTTAGGGTTCCGTACCTCAAAAGGAAAAAACGGAACCCTTATAGGATCGTTTTGTTGTCCGTCTGTCCGTCTGTGTGTATGTCAAGACTCTTTATCTCGGGAACGCGTCAAGATATCGAGTTGAAATTTAAACTGTATACGTATATCTATGGTCTCTTGCAGTTGCGTAAAAGAAAAACTTCACAGTTATCGTTTAAAAAAGTTAGAGCCGTATATGTCGTAAAAAACCGCATATTTCGCACTCACAAAAATCAAAACCTACAAGGTACTTCCCGTTGACATAGAACTATGAAATTTGGCGAGAAGCATTGTCTCAGAGTACACATATAGGAATAAATCTGAAAAGTGTACATTTTTATTTAAATCACAAAAAAATAAGGCCTCGAAATTCACAAATTATGGGTTCAAAATTCAAAGTGAGTAAATCGTATCATGTAAGGTATCCTATAAAAGAACTTGATTAACACATGCTAAAACAGGTTTTTAATTATTTTAACAACGTGTTTGTACGGAACTCTCGATGTGCGAACCTGACTCACACTTGTACGGTTTTTTTAACCTTATGATAATTTTTATTTCTTAAATTTTTTCTTGTATCTGTGCATTCCACTGGACCCTGTAAACTCCTTCATTCACATCCTATTACTCTATTACCCTCAAACGCTGGCCTGGGACCGGGAGGAGTAAAAAGGGGGTGAAATGGGGCCGAATAGGGGGCACATCCACCCCCCTTTTACCCCCCTTTCGCTCAGCCAGATCGCGTCGAGCGCCCGAAGCGAACGGTCGGTGCGCGATTCGTCCATTCGCGAAAAATGTCATTCTATTTTTGAATAGTGCATCGTGATTGGCCACAAAGATGAAGCATAACTTGGTTTTAGCGGTTTTGCTCGCTGTTTCCTTGGCTGTCGGTAAGTGTTTGTTGAATTTTGTTGTTTTTTATCGGAAGGAGGATAGTACAGGTGAAGATAGGTGGAATAAATGTGTTATGGCTACGTAAGTGGGTGAATTTGTTGTCTCCCTTGTTAAACGAAATGGTTATGGATATTGTTGTGTTGATAGTGACGATAATGGGAAAATTTTTGGTTGGATTGCTTTCGTAATAGAGGGATTTTTGGTCACTATTATAGTTTTAAAATTTATAGCATGTTTGTGTATATTTTTATTTTTTACTATAGGTATCTAAATATTTTTAACACGGCTCTACCTTGATTTTTACCGATGTTTAGTTAAAAGGGAGGTGTCATTTACGGCATAAATTGTTTTGTGTTTATGTAACGAAAGGTAACGTCCACAAGTGGTATAATATTCAGAGAAAAAGCGAACCAAGTGTTATATACATCTTTTGAAAGTTTGATATATGGGCTTCCCAAAAATATTTAATTTTAATTTTTTTATCTCTGCATTTTTTTTTGTGAAAAATAAATTGTATGTAAAATAATAATACAGCTTTTATTTTTTCTAGTTTAGCAATAATCGTTATTTTACTTGCATTGGTAGCTGATTCCGCCACATTCATCTCTTAATTTGATAAAATTAAAAATTATAACCTACCAGTGTGACCAGTTAGTAGGTACAATGTGACAAAAAACACTTAAAAACTGTGTCTAATTGTTAATAATGCTTCCATTTAACAATAATGGAGGTTACTTAACCAGGTTTGCTAGAGATAAACTACCTATTGAGCCAAATATATTGATTTATCCTAATAGATTCAAAATTAATTTAAAAAAAACGGTGGGCTCTTTTTTTATTTTAACTGATGTAATAGACTCAGAAAAATATGAACTTTCTCAAAATGTAACGAGTGTTGTGGTTAGAATTTGTGATTATTATTATACCAGCCTCCATACATTTTGTGGACATGTCCTTTTCTGCCGATAGTAAATAGATTTGTTTTTATATATAAAAATCTTCACGAAATTATTCATAAGAAAATTCTTTGTCCTGAATGCATTATGGTAAAAAAAACTTTTAAACATTTTACATTTTAAACATTTGTCGAATATTACGCACATGCGGTGCACGTTGATTATTTTATAGTTTATATATATTATAGAGCCTATTTTTATCATCTAATGAAAATTTGTTGACAAGCATTATCGTACTTCTTTTGTTTCTGTAATTTATAAAGACAGGTTATCGGATCAGAAATGAGGAGATCCGTAGATTACACAAAGATAACGACATATCCCAGCACATTGGTAGGTTGAAACGGCAGTGGGCAGGGCAGCGCACTTTGTGACAGTCAGCGTGTGTGAGAATAACAGTGCCGTGACAAACTTACTGTAGTTTTACGGCACTTCATTTATTTATTGTAATAACTGTGTATTTTAATAAGGAATAAAAATAAACATATCGCGGAGGTTTGAAGACCGATGGAGTTGTAAAGTTCTCGAGTGGAAACCACATACTGGCAAACGCAGTACCTACGAACAAAGATAGACCTCATTAAGACCGTAGGATCGCGGATGCAAGCCGCTTCCACTACTTATTTGACTTTGACTGCTTCGGTGGCTCAGTGGTTAGTGACCCTAACTTCTGGGTCAAAGAGGCGTGGGTGCGATTCCCAACCAGGTCAAATACCTATTTATGTGATGAACATAAGTGTTTGCTCTGTGTCTGGGTGTTATTTAGTAACTATCTATATAAGTATGTATTTAAAAATAAGTATATGTAGTATTGAGTCTCTGGCAGCCATATCACAAGCTTTGCTTAGTTTGGGGTCAGAAACCGTGTGTAAGATGTCCCACAAATATTTATTTATTTATTAGATATCTATGGGGGAAGTCTGTGGCCATCAGTTAATGTCGTACAATGAAGATGACTCTTTTTATGGTAACGTATCGAAAATGTGACGAAGGACGCAGCCTTTTTACCATCGACTTCGCATTTTTTCCTTACATTCCATATTGATGCTTTTTACGAAGGCTCTCTGCGTCTGTCACGGGGCAGTCTCCTTCGAAGCAAAATAAAAGTTATTGTGAAATAGACACGACAAATCTTTGTTCCCAAAAATATATCACATTTTTCTACAAACAGTCCTTCATCAATTATGACAACAAGACCTTCGAATCGAGTAAACATGTTATTTCTTTGTCAAGAATAAATATTTCTCTGCTCTACAAATATTTTTGTGAGGAGCCATTTTTCTTTTAGATTTCTAAGGAGTCCAAGGTGAACGATATACTTATGTAGTGTGAAAGCATTTCTTTGCTGAATGGGAGATAAAGGATAATACCTCTTCTTCGCCATTGTCATGATAGAACATAAAGTAGGTGGGATATTTGACCGAGAAAGCACAAGCGAGCGAAGTTTCTCAGTTTCGGGATGACAAAATTTTCTTTCATCTTGTTATGTATTTTACACAAACATTTCTAAAAACATTTCTTTCTGACCTTCGAATATGTTTTTGTAAGGAGCCATTTTTCTTACTTTTAGCCTTTTTCTTAGTCCAAGGTGAGCGATATAATATGTATAGTGGTGTGAAAGATTTAATTTTTAAAGATGTCAATCGCTAGACATGCGCCTCCCCTATGTATTAAATAAATAAAATAAATTTTAGGGGACATCATACACACGGTCTCTGACCCCAAACTAAGCAAAGCTTGTGATATGGTTGCTAGAGACTGATATACTACATAATCATATTTTTAAATACATACTTATATAGATTGACATGTTTATTTTTGAAGGAGATTTATTTATTTGTCTTGGCATGTTGGTGCATTTGCCATTCTCATGTAACATTAATAAAATAAAGTGTATTTAATAACTTAAACACGGCACTTAAATTATGATCAAATTAATGTTATTATCGCTCTATACGCTCTATTTTAAACTAAGAAAAAATATTGCCGAAGCCAGTGAAAATTGCATATATTGTGCAGATATTTTGCAGTGGTAAAGTAAAAATAATGTAAATAAATCCCCTTCAAAAATAAACATGAACGTAAACATTCCTTGTTTTTAATGATTCTGCAATGATAATAAATTTAATATTTTTGTATTTATTTAATATTAAGGAATTAATTTTAATTTATTTAATTTTTATTTTATTTAAAATATTATTATTAATGCTATGGATAATGACGTGTAACAAAATGTTATCAATAAATTGATTATTATTGTTATAAATGAAAATATTCATGATATCGCGTAATTATCTCAAAAAGCTAGTTCAATTGAAAATCTACTTTTTGAAATTCAGTTTATTCTATGGAACATCGTCGTTTCAATTATCCTAAAACAAATTCGAAATATCGTTAGCAATATGCTTAAAGAAAAATAAAAATAATTCGCTCCAAATATTTTTTCTGGAAACAGCTACCTATCTTTCTTATTTAGCAGATTTCTTAGAAGCCCAAGGTGAGCAATACATTGTGGGTGGAAGGTTTTCTTTTCTGAGTGAGGTGCGAGGTCGGGCCTTGATGTCTGATGATACCTCTTTACTATTGTCGAAATATATATATAGCTTTTAAGACTGTATTTGAATTAGCTTTTTTAATAGTTCACTGCTGAGCATAGGCTTTGGGTATACAGTAGGTACAACAAAGGGCTATATGCATCCAGCTGGGCTAGTGCGGATTAGTTTCATAGTAATAACTTTAATGCAAATTAGTATTTAAATAAAGCTTTTCTTTAGAAATCTGGCGGTGATTTTGAGAAAACGCCAATTTTTTTACTCTGAGCTCGGTTGCCCTCTACTAAAACGTTATATCTATTCTATACAACAATACAGGGTTATTTCTAATCAATTAGCATCCTTTTAGGGGGTTATTCTGTACACATTAAAACTAACTACTTTTGTTCTGCGACTTTTGTCGAACCTCAAAAAAAAAAATCAGCTGTTCCATACATTTTGTCGCGGGTGAACGATATTTTTCTATGGAACTCCAATTTTTTTTTGAGTTTTGACAAAAGTCGTAGAACAAAAGTTGTTAGTTTTGATGTACAGAATAAGCCCTAAGAATAAAAGGATGTTAATTGATTAGTCATAACCCTGTATCATAACGTAGAACATAATGTCAAATATCAATTACGACTTTCTTTTCTAATTACGACTTCAATCTAAAAAAGAATTATTAATTTCGTTCGTATTGGAGAAAATATAAATATTTTTCTCCAAATATTTTTTCTGAGAACAGATGTTTTTCTTTTAGATTTCTTAGAAGCACAAGGTGAACACAATATACCTAATATATTGTGGGGTGGAAGCTTTACTGTGTTGACTGAAGCGTGAGGTCAAACCTTGTTGTCTGTTGATATCTCTATACTATTGTCATGCCGGGCTAGCATACGCACCACGCCATAATTATATCGACATGACAAAACGAGACAAAGTCATGGTGAAGTATTTATATGTAACTTTTTCGCGCGTCGACAAAAATTATTCGTAGTGCGCATGTTAAGCTAGATGATCACAGATGTCGCTGTCTTGATTTATCTAGAAAAAAATTCTATCTGTTTTAAATCACAAACTTCGCGTTTCGTCAATAATTACACAATTCTTTCTAACACATCCTACACACGGCCTCTGACCCCAAACTAAGCAAAGTTTGTCATATGGCTGCCAGAGACTGACTACATACACTTATTTTTAAATACATACTTACATATATACTGTATTGTACCAGCCTTTTTTAATAGTCCACTGCAGGACGTAGGCCTACCCACGAAGGGTGATTGGGTCATCATCATCCTCCACGCTGGCCGAGTGCGGGTAGGTGGATTCACATACGCCATCGAATTTCTTCTAAGGACGTATGCACATTGCCTCACGATGTTTTCCTTCACCGAAAAGTCAGTGGTGAGAAATTATTTACATAAATTCCAAAGAACTCGTTACTGTAATGTAATTTAAATACATACTGTAGAATAGTACCTATTATATATCCCTCTATGACTTGTTCTATAAATAATAATATCCATTTCATTCTCTCTTCCTCTTATAAATTTTAATACATAATCTATTCTTGAAAATATTCCAAATTTGTACAGAAAAGCAGGTAACGATATTTAATGGAAAATGATCAAAGGGAGCGATCCAAGATCCACCTACAATACCGTTGTCGGATCCAGAAACCGATAGACGCTCTAATTCTATACATTCTGGGCAATAATAGATCCAGAAATAAATTCATTGTGGAAACACGGTATTGAGTTGATACTAGAAATTGATAAATAGAAAGCATATTTGCGTGTGTAAGGTGTCCCAAAATATTTATTATTTTATTATTATTATTTTAAAGCAAGCTTAAAAGACTTATACAGCATAACTTTTTATTCAGTGCACAAATTTTTATCGCGCAATAAATATCATTAATAGAACATATTTCGCTCATAAAAAGATCGACTTTTTTTCATCAATTTTTTGTCAAACTATTCCAAAGAAAATTATATTGCATGCACCCTACATTCCAGACAATAACTACCTACCAAAACGTCTCGGGCGACGCGGCCACGTAGGTACTCAGACGTAGGGTGACATTGATTACTCCGTTTATCTGTATATCAAGAGAAACTCTTGAAGTTATTTCAATATTATTGTACTAAAGTGAGTAAAACCAATGTAGGGGTATAATTTTTTGTTTATTATACTTGCCGAATGCAAAGTATGTGCACTGAAAAAAAAAACATCCTGTATATATTTTAGAATAATAGGATCTAGGATTTGTTGTTTTTCTAGGTACAGCTAAGTAATTCTTATAGGAGATAAGTAATTCTTATACTTCGGGTGGCTAGCCCTGGTGTCAGAGTTTTTATGCCGCCTGAAGGCCTCTAACAAGGTTAAACGGTTAAAACAACCGGAACCTACAATTTAACATGTCCTCCGAGCCACGGTAGCACTCAGTTGGAATCGCAGTTAACTAGTCCATCCGGTGGCATCAAGCCACCAACACACAGATACATAAAATATACGCACATTAAACTTACAAGTTGACTTGACTGCCTCGATGGCTCAGTGGTTAGTGACCCTAACTTCTGGATCAGAGAGGCGTGGGTTCGATCCCCACCAGGGCAAATATTTGTGTCATGAACATAAGTGTTTGCTCTGTGTCTGGGTGTTATTTAGTTACTATCTATATAAGTATGTATTTAAAAATATGTATATGTAGTATATCAGTCTCTGGCAGCCATATCACAAGCTTTGCTTAGTTTGGGGTCAGAGGCCGTGTGTAAGATGTCCCAATATATATATATATATATATTTTTATTTAGTACAAAGGACAAATCAACCTTCTTGACGGCTGTGATGTTAACTACAAGCTGAGAAAACCCAATCCTAGCGCAGCTGTTAAGGGGGCACCTAATGCCAAAATCGACTTTGGTTAAAGACGTGGTGTAAAGGTAACGAACATAAATATCCATATTAAAAAAAACGGACAAGTGCGAGTCAGGCTCGCACATCGAGGGTTCCGTACAAACATATTGTTAAAATAATTAAAAACCTGTTTTAGCATGTGCTAATGAAGTTATTTTATATGATACCTTACATGATACGATTTACTCACTTTGAATGTTGAACCCATATTTTGTGAATTTTGAGGCCCCATTTTTTTATGTGATTTAAATAAAAATGTACAGTTTTCAGATTTATTCCTATATGTGTACTCTGAGACAATGCTTTTCGCCAAATTTCGTAGTTCTATGTCAACGGAAAGTACCCTGTAGGTTTTGATTTTAGTAAGCGTTGAAATATGCGTTTTTTTACGACATAAACGGCTCTAACTTTTTTATACACAACTGCAAGAATTCACAAGTTTACGTATATAGTTTAAATTTCAACTCGATATCTTTACGCGTTCCCGAGATAAAGTGTCTTGACATACACACAGACGAACAGACGGACAGCAAAGTGATCCTATAAGGGTTCCGGTTTTTCCTTTTGAGAAACGGAACCCTAAAAAATACTATAGGAAAGGAAAGAACCTATAGTAGCAGAGTGATCGCGTAGAATTTTGGAAAATAATATGGTTACTTTAGAATAAAAATAAAACTTTTTATCATAAAACATTCAAATGCTCGAAATTATCAGCGACAACACCACATTATTTTTGACAAATTACGTAGCCAGACTAATGTTCTAGTAGAACAATTGATTAGTTTTTTTAATATATGCTTCAATTTTGAATAAATAAGTAAAATGTCACCTAAAAATGTAAGCTGGCGCTCGAAGCCAAATTCATCGTGAACTGGGTCATGCGATTTTCGACTCTAAACAAAGCAGTATACTCGTAGATGATAGCGGGCGATGCAAGAAGCGCGGGTGAAATCTATTTTTTTTCATGGCATTAGGCGCACTCTTAAGTGAGCTTCAGTTGGGATTGGGTTATCCACTTCTAGCTAACATTATAGCCGCCAAAAAGTTTTATTCAGCCTATGCCTACCCGTTATTTTCTTAGAAGGTTAAAAAGCCATTATTCATAAGTTCACAAAAACTAAGAAAACCTTCACAAAAAGCCCTAACATATTATTATAGCTCCACCGACCCTCGGTTAAGGGCCATACTCCACCAAAACGAAGAGCAGATATGTGTAGAGAAAACCAAAGTGCTGTAGTCTGTAAATCCAGTGCAGAGCGCTTTCACATTTAGGTGTACTTGTCGCGCGACTGTAGCGCCGTACAGCGAATCCCTTCACATTACAGCGGCTGTAGCGTGGCTAAAGCCGGAAACATACTATCGGACGCGGCTGAAGGACGCGACTGACAGCAATGTGCAAAGTCTTATAACATTCGGTGTGCCAGATCGCTCTCGGACGTCCGAACGCTCAAGGTCGTCCGAAGGTCACGTCCGCGATTTATGTCCGATAGTGTGCACGGCTCAGTGTACTTTCATAGTCTAGATACCTATCAGTCGCAGCTGTCAGTCGCGTCCGATAGTATGTTCCAGCTTAAGTCGCGAAGCCGTCGCTTCACAGTAACGCTATCGTGAAGTTCGGATATCCGTATAATTAAAAGAAATATTGCATTCCGTTTTATCCGGATAGTAAATTCAAACGGATAAAGTCAGCCTTAATCGCACGCGACTACACGGCATATTTGCCACCGGTAGCTCGGAGTGATGCAGTCGCGCTTCTGTCGCGCAACTATCACGTGGCTGTCGCGCTTCAGCTTCGCTGCTAAAATATGTATGGACACGAGTCGCGCTACTGCAGCGCAACTTGGAAGCGCGGTAGCCGCGCGAAAATAACGCCTCTGTGAAAGCGCTCATGCTATACAGGGTCATAGGTATTAAACGCAAAACCTTTTGAGGGCGGGTCCAGTACATCTAGATTCTAGACAAACAACTTATGTACTAGGACTTCTGAAAATTCGCAAAAATCGCTTCTCCACACATTTTGCCGCACGATGACGAACTTTTTGTATGAAAAAGCTGATTTTTTCTTAGTGATTTTCCCAAAGTCCTAGAACAAAAGTTGTTTGTATAGCTACGCCCTTAAAAGGTATTGCGTTTAATACCTATGACCCTGTTTAACTTTAATGTAAGGATTATAAAAAAAAAAACATAAATCCCGTTCGGTTTCCAGTTGTGTCTTGTTTCTCAATCAAATATGGTATTAGTGGCAAAAAAAACGTTTATTTATTGTTCCTTCAATTAATTTGCCACAAAATAAAAAATAAAAACATTATGATTATGAAATAAATGAATTTCTCAAGCGGACGCTTTAGACCTGCTCATGTTCAGCTGTGGTGGAGTCAGAGCCTAAGTTATCGAGAATCGCTTGCAAAACGTTTTTCCCTCCACTTAGCTTCGATTTTCACATTTTCTATAACTTGAGTGAATTTTATCGTTCATATTTTTACTACACATCGATACCTCTAGCTACGTATACTTACTCGTACAGTACCCACTCATTCTCATTTGAAGTAGGGGTGATAAATCCTGCACTGACGTTCCGCATGGGGTGTTTTGTGCATTTCCCCCTCCAGTCCAGCTCCTTAAAATAACGGAGCGTGGCTCTGGGCCGCTGGCATAACTGCTCCAGTGGCTTGGATGGTAAACTGGATGGCGATTTTGATACTGATGACAAAGCAATAGTAGCGTCCTGCAACCTGCAAGCGATTCTAGATTCTGTTGTTGCCTTGCAGTGCCACAAAACATGTTCTACCGTTTTATTCTCCTGCAGGTACCCACTTACTTATGTGTGTATTAGATTATTTTGTTTACAAAGGAAGAAAGGAAATTCTTATTTTAAATAGATGTTATTTTGTAGCTACATCAGTAAGTTCGAGGTCGGGTGGCTAGAGTTTTAAGCTTGAAGTTGTCTGATCTGGATAAACGGTTAAAACAACTGGGACCTACAATTTATTGTGTCTTCCAAGCTTACATGTCCCAATTGTTTTAGTAGTTTAGCCATGACAGTATTATTATATCTTCTTTTCCATGACAGAGGCCTTTAGGCGGCTTAAAAACTCTGACGATAGGGCTAGACAACCCGGCCTATACAAACTTACTTACTTACTGTAAAAATAGCCCTTGTTTAGTTTGGAAGGGCTTCTATGAAGTACCTAACTTGTACCGCTTTTATCCAAAAATAATTATGTAAGGTAAATTCTACGTAAGCATACTAAAGCAATTATTTACCTAAAATATGAGCAAATCTTCCCTTTGAACGTAAATCTACAACAAAAGAAAATAAAAATCGTTGAATGTGAACTCATTCCAATTCTCAACAATAAAATGGTCTCTCGTCGACTCGCATTATAGGGAATATTACGGCATAAGTAAATTTAGCGGGTGCTATATAAATGGTCAGCAGTTTGGTTTTGGGCCCTGGAATATTTTTGGTTGGCAAAATATTTAGAAGTTGGTAGACGCTGTGCGCTGGTCAGATAGCCCTGGTACCCGAGTCTTGACATGCATAAAAATGCCATGTCGATGCTGGCATGGCAAAACGGCTAGAACTCAGTCATCCGAGTCTCACAGTAGCAGTCATTTGTAAATGCTATCTGTGGTCATGGCAAGCTATTGATAAATAACACCTAGTCATGCCGTTAAGACGTATCAGATACCTTTTTTGGGCAGCTTAAAAATAACTCTAAAACAAATTTATGGGTTAGACTATGTTATCATCATTATCATACTAGCTCACAACTGGTAAATACTTCTCTTTATGTATGCTATTATATACATTTGCAACCTTCTGCTCCAACAAACTCTGTATCGGAAATATATAAAGAAGAAAGGATATCAAACGGAAGAATTCCTAGCGAATATGTTTTTTTAGTTTCCGTACCTCAAAAGGAAAAAACAGAACTCTTATAGGATCACCATGTTGTCCGTCTGTCCGTATGTCAACACCTTTTATCTCAAGAACCTTTTATGTAAAGTTAACGAGTTGAAATTTAAACCATCTACGTCTATCTATATATAGTCTTTTACAGTTGTAAATAAACCAAACTTCTAAGTTACCGTATAAAAAAGTTAGAGCCGTTTATGTCGTAAAAAACCGCATATTTTGACACTCATAAATCAAAACCTACAGGGTACTTCCAGTAAACTTAGAACTATGAAATTTGGCAAAATGCTTTATCCTAGAGTACACATATAGGAATAAATCTGAAAACTGTACATTTGTGTAAATCACAAAAATAGGGCCTAAATACAAAAAATATAGGCCCAAAATTCAAAGTGAGTAAATCGTATCATGCGGGGAATCATATGAAAGAGCTTCATTAGCACATGCTAAAACAGTTTCACAATGTGCAATATTTGAAGTATGACGAGAAAATTAAAAAAAAAACTTTTTACGATTATTAATTATATTTATCCTATAGAGATTTCAACATTAAAATTTTGTGAAATTTCTAGGATTTGTACGGAACCCTCGGTGTGCGAACCTAACTCGTACTGATCCGGTTTTTTATTACGAAGATTGAAATTGTTGCAAACATTGTGAAAAATCCACGCTTGATACTTTTGTAAAGACAGCAATGATATAGAACTGAAAATTTATCTCCGAGAGATAAACCACTTTTAAGTTTGACAGCAGTCACTTTGACACCAGTCATGCAACTTAGAATCTTGGCTGCGCGGCGTGGAGTTATTCTTGCGAGCGACCTCGAAGAGTCAACACGTCCTGAAGATGCCTCGTTGAGAGGCAAACACGTGTCGAACAGAGTGTAGTGCAGTGAGAGTGAGGGTGTTATTTATTAGTGAAGTGTTTTCAATATTTTGTCATATTATTTTTAAAAGATTTTTATAATATTTATTTGTTGTTAACGGATTATTAATATAGTATTTTAAAAATATATAATAGAGTGTAGTGAAGATAAGTGATATTTATTATTATTTTAACTATTTAGTAAATTTAAGTTTTTAAATGTATAATTAAGGTAATATTAGTAATTGTTTGTAATTTGTTTTTTTTTATAAATGTCTTTAATGCCCTCAAACTTATTTGCCTACAACAAGATAGCGGAAATACACTAAATATTTATTCAAAACATAGATTTGAAGAAGAATTTCCGCAAAGTAACGTCTGATTCAATCAACTATCAGTGGTACTATTAGTAGTACATCTGGAAGTACCACGGGCAACACAGTGCTTGAGTTATGTTGCTGACCACACGATCCTGACTGCAGTAAATAAGTAGACTGACAGCGGATCGCTTAAGCACTTATCATGAGTCAAATAAAACTCTGTTCATCAAATTATTCCGCCTCAGTACAATACTGAGAAAAATAAACTTCAATAGCATTTCGTTATAGAAATAGACTAAGCTAGGTCTTTGTCTAGACTAGTAAATCTTTAAGCAACGTCCTTGAGAATCCGGTATTATTTCCGTCCTTGTCTGACTCATTAGAAGGTCATGAGAGAGACTGAAAGATATCTTAGATGTATCGAGTGACAAATAGGGATTCCATTATTTGACTGCGAATAATCGGGAATTAAGTGTTTAAGTTTAGTGTTACATGAGACCTCCTATGACTAATGATGATACTCGTATATTTATTTTGTTTACATTGTAACAAAATCCTACCAAAATAGTAGATTATATCTTATGGGAGCAAAATAATATTTTTACGGCGAGAGAACTTTTTGAATACAGAGCGAAGTGAGGGATTCTAGAGTAGAATATTTTTCATCACATCTATCTGAAAAGGACTACTTGGTTCGCCTTTAATTGCATTCAAAGGAGGTGTTTTCTTTAAGGAACTTTTAGCGGGCAGTAATGAGTTTTTAATCCTCATTATAAGTGCGCCGGAATCACTTTGCCGCGCACTTTTTGAATTTGGAACATGTTAGTGTTCATAAGTGCGCCGGAATTGTTTGCTGCGCACTTTTTGAATTTGGAAGTAGGTATTTGTTATGTTAGTGTTCAGCGCCAAGAAAATGAATGAAAATAATTTAAGGTTTCAGTTGTTTTTTTTTATTATCAGAAACAATTTAATTTCAATTTAGTTTATTACAATACAAATACTTCCAAATTCAAAAAGTGCGCGGCAAAGATAATTCCAGCGCACTTATGAACACAAACCGCCCAACCATAAAAAATTTAAACACACTGTTTAGCCGTGCAATTTGTACTGTTAAACATTGTCTGATGCGTGCGTAAAACTTTTGTGGTAAGACATGTTCCAAATCCAAAAAGTACGTGGCAAAGCAATTGCGGCACATTTAAAAGAAATAAAAACTCATTACTGCTCGTTAAAAGTTTCTTATAGAGAAAACACCACCTTTGGGTGCACTTAAAGGCGAACCAAGTCGTCCTTTTCGAATAGATGGGATAAAAATAAATATTCCATATATTTTTCATTATACCAACAAAACCCCAATATCCGAGTAAGTTCCACATTCATGTCAGTACACCTTTGTTTCCGAGTATTTCCTCCACAAAAGCTGAAATCGCAAAAACGCCGTTAACGCCCGACCGGGAACACGGGCCAACCATGGATTATAGAAAAGATACAGATGCCCCATTGTATATATTGCATTGTATTGGTGGCCGTGGTGGCCTAGAGGTATTGACACCCGCCTTGCAATCGTGAGTTCGTGGGTTCGAATCCCGGTCCCGTACCAATGAGTTCTTTGGAATTTATGTACGGAATTTAACACCACTGGCTTTTCGGTGAAGGAAAACATCGTGAGGCAACCTGCATGCGTTCGCAGAAGAAATTCGATGGCGTAATGTGAATCCACCAACCCGCACTGGGCCAGCGTGGTGGATATTGCCCAACCACCCTTCGTGGGTAGGCCTACGTGCTGCAGTGGACTATCAAAAAGGCTGGTACTACCCCATTGTATAGACGCCTTAGGAACGTTGTTGGCGTAACGACCTAAACTGTGTGTCTGATAGGTACTTTTTATAGGTTTGCGTTTGACTACATACTGCCTGATGTTAAGATGATATGTGATCTAGGTTGTTGCACGCTTACCTAGAAGATACCTTTTTACTCGGGATTTTAAGACACCTACATTTTACTTACGTAAGCGGGAAGACAGACTCAGGCAAAACAATCCACGTTCTGGCAGTTCGTATGAGGAATGTGGATCCGAAACACTAAATAATTTTTTAAATAAATTTATTAAGTAATTATTTGGATAAATATTCTGTGAATATTTCAAGCACCTCCTAATATTTGACTGCCTCAGTGGCTCAGTAGTTAGTGACCCTAACTTCTGGATCAAAGAGACGTGGGTTCGATCCCCACCTGGGGCAAATATTTATGTGATGAACATAAGTGTTTGCTCTGTGTGTGTGTATGGGTGTTATTTAGTTACTATCTATATAAGTATGTATTTAAAAATAAGTATTTGTAGTATATCTGTCTCTGGCAGCCATAACACAAGCTTTGCTTAGTTTGGGATCAGAGGCCGTGTGTTAGATGTCCCAAAATATTTATTTATTTATTTATTTACCTGTCACCGTTATTAATATCGAGCGAAAAACGGCAAAAAAATCAGGTTTGTTGTATGGGAGCCCCCGTTTTTTTCTTCTGTTTTTAGTATTTGTAGTTATAGCGGCAACAGAAATACCTCATCTGTGAAAATTGTAACGTTCTAGCCATTACGGTTCATATTGAGATACAGCCTGGTGACAGACAGACGGACAGCGGAGTCTTAGTAATAGGGTCCCGTTTTTACCCTTTGGGTACGGAAACCTGAAATGAATTTGATATTCACGTGTCTGTCTATGTTTTCGCTTCGTTCTTTTTAACTACGCAATAGTAATAAGATCTTCATGGCTTATTAAAAATATTAAAATAGGGATATGTAATGTTAGTTAAACCTTGTATATTTAAATCCCTTTTTTAATACATAAAAATTGAATAATAATTATTGTAATAACATAGCTAAAGATGGGTATATATATTTTGGTTATAGTCAATGTTTAGTATTTTGTATTTATGTTATATTTAGCTGTAATTACGGAAAAAATCCATTGAATAGATTAGTAGTTCAGTTTTAATGATACATAAATTAATAATATGTATTTTGGTTATAGTCTATGTTTGATATATTGTATTTATTTTATATTTAGCTGTAATTACGGAAAAAAAACCCATTGAATATATTTACTAATCGTTCAGTTTTAATAGTACAGATAAGTAACATAAGTAAGTAAATTGACATCATTTGTAGTTATTATAGGAGAAGACGCTGGTTCCCGTAGTACAGCCCCTGGCTAGTTCGGGAATCAGAGGCTTCAATAATTTTCATGTACCTTATTTATGTCAAAAAAACTTTTTGATTGATTTTGATTTGATTGATTGATATTGACATAAGATAACAATTTGTGTTTAGGTGAGCAAAGCGGATCCATAATTTCTCTTTCATCAATGGTACAACCTACCTCAACAGAGAACCCGGACATGCGAACCCGGATGTATAACCCGGGCGCGGGTACACCGCACCTAATAGATTTCAGTTTCATTTCCGGACAAAAAACAAACGCGTTTACCCGGAAAACTGAGGGTTCATCGGTTTATAGGCGGGATATACCCGGTTTATGTTGTTCATACATTCATTTTAAATAGGTTGCGTATAATGTTATTTTATAGGTCACGTCAGGTAACTTACTTTATTCGGCGCAAGTATGAAAGAATTGTGCTTTTTTAATACATGAAATAGAATAGGCGGGATATACCTACACGGTTTATATTTTATATAGGTTGCGGATAATATTATTTTATAAACTTGCTCTATTCGGCGCAAGTATGAAAGAATAGAGCTTAAATTTAGTACATGAAATAGAATAGAATATAATATTCAGTTTATGCTGTTTATATAGGTATTCATTTTGAATAGGTTGTGTATAATGTTATTTTATAGGTCACGTCAGGTAACTTACTTTATTCGGCGCAAGTATGAAAGAATTGTGTTTTTTTAATACATTAAATAGAATAGGCGGGATATAGGTACCTACACAGTTTATATTTTATATAGGTTGCGGATAATATTATTTCATAAACTGGCTCTATTCGGCGCAAGTATGAAAGAATAGAGCTTATTTTTAATACATGAAATAGAATAGAATATAATATTCAGGTTATGCTGTTTATATAGGTATTCATTTTAAATAGGTTGCGTACTTACATTGTTATATAAGTCAGGTACAAATTTGAAGGAACAAAGGATTTTTTCTGATAATAAAGGTATGACTTTTGGTTTTCTGTAGGCAGAAAATATATAATAAGCGTTTTAGCAACGATTAAATCATAGAGAGGCAACAACGCACAACGAGCTATGGAGAGGCCTATGCTTGGAGTCTCTCTGCGGGATCGAATCAGGAATGAGAAGTCCGGAAGAACCAAAGTTACCGACATAGCCCAGCAGATTGAAATGGGAATGGGCGGGGCGCATAGCGCGGAGGACTGATGACCGATGGGGTGGAAAAGTTCTCGAGTAGAGACCACGACAAGGTAGACGGATGACCTCATTAAAATCGCAGGATAGCGCTGGATGCAAGCCGCTACGAACCGGTTTTATTGGAGATCTTTGTGGGAGGCCTATGTACAGCAGTGGACGTCCAATGTCTGATACGACGACTATCTATAGCTATAACAACGCCCAAGTATTACATGAATAGCCAGCTAGATCAAATGATCTAGGCATCCTATACCTAATCTTAAGAAGTAAGAAAAGGCGACGGCGAAAGGTCATGAAATCGGAGTCCGATACTTTGGTCTGATCAGATTCTCTCTACTCGGAACAGGTAAAGGTCCAAGGCATAGCCCGCGTCACACAAGTTGGCGGAACAGAAGTTAGCTACAAGCTGCGCAATATCCAATTATCCAATCAACGCGCGGTTTTGTGTGAGCTTCAGTCATGATTGGATATGGCGTAGCTTGTAGTTAACTTCATTTCCACCAACTTGTGTGACGCGGGCTATAGTAAAAGTTGCAGAAGGCGAGGCAATCCATGCCACCGATTATAGCTCTAAACTTCTGAGGACGATGGATTAAAAGAGAGAGAAGAGAGAAGCAGCAGTGCTGCCGCAGCACGAATAATCCTCATATTATTGCCGCGACAATGCTGCTTAGCTCAGAATGCAATCTCATATAAAATCATGGAGATTTTATGGGGACCAGCAGTGCTGCGGCAGCACTGCTGCGGTGTAGCTGCTGCTTGCAGCTGAGTCCGGAATCATATCTTATGTTTTCTTTTGTCCTTTGGTCATGCTTCAAACTTACAGACAATATACTCGTACTCACTGAAATTATTTTTATCGTGATTTGGTAAAAAGTTGGTAAAAATGATAAACACTCACTAATTCGGCACTTTCGCAGAGAGCGTTTTAGCTTAATTGGACAGAGCATCTGGGCCGGAGTCCCAGAGGATGCAGGTTCAAATCCTGCGAACGCTTGACGCGTTCACAGGATTTGAACCTCTCCGAAATCCTCTTTGAAATGTTTATCACAAAAAGAAAGTTTCTATACACCTAGTGTGTGAAGCACGATAAAAATAATTTCATTGATTAAGCAATGCGTCATTTCTCGTTAATGGTAAGAAGTTCTAATAATTTCACATTAAGTGACTGACTGGTTTAAAAAGCAGTTCTCACAAATGGCGCTTCCAACAATGTAGTAGTTGGTAAAAAATTATAAACACTCACTAATTCAGCACTTTCGCAGAGAGCGTTTTAGCTTAATTGGACAGAGCATCTGGGCCGGAGTCCCAGAGGATGCAGGTTCAAATCCTGCGAACGCGTCAATTTTTGAAATGTTTATCACAAAAATAAATATACTCACTGACTAGTTAGGACCTATATTTAGCATAGCATATCAACTAGGCTACTTCTGGTACTCTTAGAAATCATTCAAAAACACACACAAAATACTCGGGCAATTCCCGTCTCATCTGTAAGGTCTGCAAGCGTTTCATCAAGTTAGTCAGCCACAATCCGGGTATCCGGGTGATGTACCGCCGGATTAATCGACCCGGGCATAGGCTCGTCCGGGCCAAGCTTTTTATGAAACTGAACGGGAATTTATGGGAAAAGTAATAGCTCTTCGATTTATTAACGTGCGAGCTTCATCTTGAGAGTGTTTCGTTTTCAATCTAGTTTTTTGGGATTTTTATTCGATTGCGTTTTTTGTGGCTATATCGCGAGAGGTTTGTTGTTTGAAAATTGATTTATGTACAGTTTATAAAAGGTTTATGAAATGGTTCTTTTACTGTCGGAAATCGAATGAATATTATTAATAGACATGAGAAACAAATTTTTAAAGGCGGGTCCAATTGAACAAAGAATAAGTTTTGTTGTTTCATAGTACCATAATTGCAAAGGTCTTGGTAAGTATCACGATTTTTAAATAAAAATATAAACAACGCGTTGCACTCCGGGAGTGCCGACAGAGGTCATAGCTTGAACATTTAAAGTGCTATAATTTATGTGGCAAAATACAATATCACACACGCGCGAGCGCAAGCGCCCTGCGCCGTCTTACGAATTTTCGATCAGGTGTGCTGACTGTGCGGTTTTTAGGATGGGTGAAGAATTTTCCATTTGATCCCAATGAGTAACACCCTCAACTGTCACACTGTTTACCCATCCCAAAAAGTGTACAATGCTGCTGAAGAAGTTTTCACTTCAAAAAACATTACAATGAAAATAATTATTTAGTAGTCTTTTAAGCCACTCTAATAATATGAAAATTTTGCACTTATATTAATTACTAGTACTGTACTGTACTGTACCAGCCTTTTTAATAGTCCGTTGCAGGACGTAGGCCTACCCACGAAGGGTGTTTGGACCATATCCACCACGCTGGCCCAGTGCGGGTTGGTGGATTCACATACGCCATCGAATTTCTTCTACGGACGTATGCAGGTTGCCTTACGATGTTTTCCTTCACCGAAAACCAAGTGGTGTGAAATTCCGTACATAAATCCCAAAGAACTCATTGGTACGGGACCGGGGATTTGAACCCACGACCTCACGATTGTAAGGCGGGTGTCACTACCTCTAGACCACCACGGCTCAATTACTAGTAGGTGTACCTAATTAAAAATCATGACAAAGATATTTTAATTTCATATCGTTCAGATAAAATATTTCGTTGATGATAGCTAAATAGCCGATCCATCCATTCATTCAGATCCATTGGCTGCAGGACTCTAAACACGATCGGACTCCATGCTCAAGCCCACTGCCAGTTCGCAGCGTGCCCTGTATGATGACAGCATTATCACGCTGAATGGACATAGGTAGGTATTTCTACGTTGAACTAGTAGTCTTTTAAGCTACTCTAATAATATGAAAATTTTGCACTTATATTAATTACTAGTAGGTGTAATTAAAAGTCATGACATAGATATTTTAATTTCATATCATTCAGATAAAATATTTCGTTGATGTCCTAGTCATTCAAAGTAATTTGGCAAACTAATTTTGAAATAACGCTAAAAAGGCGCTTAAAATAATAATTTCCATTTAGATAGATAAGCTTATATTTGTCCCAAGGTAGTAAAAGTTACATTGCAAGTAAAACATGGAGCCACATGTCATCTAAAGTTCTTAATGTTCACCATAAATGTAGCCATAAAGTAGGCCATAATCTCCCAGGGTTCTGAGCGGTTGCCGCGGAGTCCGGGGACTTTTCTAAACTGCCTGTGGGAACTCTTCAAACATTTTAAGTATTACTGTTATGACAAACTTTGTGTTGTGACTATTGCGTCCGGTGCAAGTGAGCATGGAAGATGATGTAGTTTCTAGCGTGACGTGGACAAATTAACTTTTATCATCATCGAATATTGAACGCAACGCGTTGCTAAAATATATATCTATACTATAATATTATAAAGAGGAAAGATTTGTTTGTTTGTTTGTTTGTTTGTTTGTTTGTAATGAATAGGCTCCGAAACTACTGGACCGATTTCAAAAATTCTTTCACCTTTGGAAAGCTACATTATCCCCGAGTAACATAGGCTATATTATATTTTTAAAAAAATTAGGGATCCTTACTAAAACTTCAATAATGTAACATAAGGTGTAAAAAAAAGACCTGTAAAATTCCTTACGTCGCGTGCGCTGCGAAAACTATTGATGATAGAACAAAATCATTTACTACGACTTTGCAGAACTCATCATTATCTACAAAAAGTGTCGCGACAGCATATATCTAACTATAATAGTTAAGCCGTAATAACTGTTCTTTTATTCTTAAAAATTAATTGAAATGCCGTCGCAGGAAAAGGTACTTAATTTGTATCTTGGTATTAATCCTTATCAAAATAAATTATTTCATATTCAAGACTGTTTCAATAGCTTTATGCAACTTTTTAAATTATTTAATTCAGACATTTTATTACAAAGATATCACGAGTTTAAAAATGTAAGTATTATAAAAGTTCCGTTTCGCCGCTCATCCCGCTTGGCAATTCATGTACTTTGTACAATGTACATAATACAAAATTCACCTCGAGCAAATATCTATACAGTCACAATCGTGAAAAAAGTGTCCGAGCCAAAATCCTGCCCAAGCTACGTAGTAGGCAGGCTTTTTAGTTAGTCGTAAGGCGATTCCAAGCCGACTACAACGCCGCGCGATGCCAAAGTGCTCGGTTACAGGCACTTATTAGGTGACATTACGTCGAGATTCGAGGAAACGGGTCATTGAGAATTGAGAAGGGTGCTTGGGCCATATCCACCACCAGTCCCAGGGCCCAGTGTGGGTTGGTGCAGATTGCCACACAATATTTTCCTTCGCCGAAAAGCCAATGATTTGAAATTCCGTACATAAGTTCCAAAGAAGCTCATTGATACAGGATCGGGATTTGAACCCACCACCTCACGATTGTAGGACAGGCGTTACTACCACTAGACCACCACAGTTATATATCTCCGCCATTAGTGCGTCGATTTATTAAATGTTTTATTGGTAGTAAATAGGTATGCAGTGGCGTAGCGTGCCTTGGGGAGCCCTGAATCAAACATAGTTGGGGAGCCCAAATCACTCATCTATACTATAATATTATAAAGAGGAAAGATTTGTTTGTTTGTTTGTTTGTTTGTTTGTTTGTAATGAATAGGCTCCGAAACTACTGGACCGATTTCAAAAATTCTTTCACCTTTGGAAAGCTACATTATCCCCGAGTAACATAGGCTATATTATATTTTTAAAAAAATTAGGGATCCTTACTAAAACTTCAATAATGTAACATAAGGTGTAAAAAAAAGACCTGTAAAATTCCTTACGTCGCGTGCGCTGCGAAAACTATTGATGATAGAACAAAATCATTTACTACGACTTTGCAGAACTCATCATTATCTACAAAAAGTGTCGCGACAGCATATATCTAACTATAATAGTTAAGCCGTAATAACTGTTCTTTTATTCTTAAAAATTAATTGAAATGCCGTCGCAGGAAAAGGTACTTAATTTGTATCTTGGTATTAATCCTTATCAAAATAAATTATTTCATATTCAAGACTGTTTCAATAGCTTTATGCAACTTTTTAAATTATTTAATTCAGACATTTTATTACAAAGATATCACGAGTTTAAAAATGTAAGTATTATAAAAGTTCCGTTTCGCCGCTCATCCCGCTTGGCAATTCATGTACTTTGTACAATGTACATAATACAAAATTCACCTCGAGCAAATATCTATACAGTCACAATCGTGAAAAAAGTGTCCGAGCCAAAATCCTGCCCAAGCTACGTAGTAGGCAGGCTTTTTAGTTAGTCGTAAGGCGATTCCAAGCCGACTACAACGCCGCGCGATGCCAAAGTGCTCGGTTACAGGCACTTATTAGGTGACATTACGTCGAGATTCGAGGAAACGGGTCATTGAGAATTGAGAAGGGTGCTTGGGCCATATCCACCACCAGTCCCAGGGCCCAGTGTGGGTTGGTGCAGATTGCCACACAATATTTTCCTTCGCCGAAAAGCCAATGATTTGAAATTCCGTACATAAGTTCCAAAGAAGCTCATTGATACAGGATCGGGATTTGAACCCACCACCTCACGATTGTAGGACAGGCGTTACTACCACTAGACCACCACAGTTATATATCTCCGCCATTAGTGCGTCGATTTATTAAATGTTTTATTGGTAGTAAATAGGTATGCAGTGGCGTAGCGTGCCTTGGGGAGCCCTGAATCAAACATAGTTGGGGAGCCCAAATCACTCATTTCTGATAAAAGAAACAAAAATGCTTGCATTAAATTGAAATAAATATATACCGCCTTAACGCAAAAGATTTAAACACGCTTTAAACACTGTTTAGCCGTACAATTTGTACTGTTAAACATTGTAGAAAGCCTGCGTAAAACTTTTGTGGTAAGACGGTTATTTATAAGTTGTCACTTCCTCCTAGAAATTGAGCTAGCCAAACAATTCAAATGAAATATACACTTTTCTTGCCTTTTTTTCGGGAAATTGATAATGAATATAATATAATTACCTATATCAGCTAAGTCAGTCTAGCTGAAGACGATTTCAGTTGTTATAAAATTTCTGCCTATTAGGACAACTTTTGGAAGAATACTTAACCCGGGAAAAAAAGAGATGATTTTTTTTCGGGAAGCACGTGATTAAGTGACATTGTGGATAACATTTTACTAGGTTTTGCTTACACACGTTAAGGCCCCTGTAGCCCGGGAGCCCCGTATTATTGACATACGCCCCTACACATAGTATGTGAAACGAATTGTCGATGGGACCTTAAAGTTCTCGAATGTAGACAATGCATTGGCAAGTGTAGCGAAGGTCTTCACGTGAATCTAAGATCTGGTCGTGACGTCCGGAACACGTTGGATGCCAGCGCTTCGATTCCTTCCATCACAGCTCTTTGGGTTAGCAAGTTGAAGAGGCCTTAGGTAGGACACACAATTCGTAGAAGTAGAACTGATGTCCAATGTTTTTAAAAGTTCTCGAGTGAAGACAAGTTCAAGAAACTAACTTACATAGGTAGAATGTATAGACTGTGGGTCTCTAATATTTTAACGTCGCTTTCATTCTCATCATTGTCATTTTCTGAAATCAGGGCTATATAATATGTACAGCCACCCGACACATACGAACTCACTTTTATTTAGATATGCCAATACCTACTATCTCTTTTTCATAAACTTCGAACAGTTTAAGACTACGGAAACTCTCGCGATTTGGGTAGGTTTTAACTCATCATAATGGTTCATCCGGTATGTCTAGCATGTGTGTGACGCATACCTACATTACGTGGTAAGTATATGTATAGCCAATCATACCCGGGCAAAGCCGGGACGGGCAGCTAGTAACTAATAAGCTCAGTTCAACCTAGAAATACCTACCTATTTCCATTCAGCGTGGTATTGCTGTCAGCATACTGGGCACTCTGCGAACTGGCAGTGGGCTGGAGCATTTGGAGTCCGATCGTGTTTAGAGACCTGCAGCCAACTTTTTGATGGATCAGCTAAATACCAGCACGAAGCTTTACATTCGATTTAACATCGTGCCGTGCGGATAATAGGGCATGGTAAGCTTGTCGCTTCCAAACTAAAAAGCCTGGACAATATGCGTAAAGTAGCCAGTTTGGCAATTGTCTATAGACTCCATTTCGGCGAGTGTGCGCTAGAACTCCACGACCTGATTTCTTCATCTCCTTTTCACAAATGAACAAGCCGAAAGTGGCTTAAATACCATACCTATATAGTCGATGTACCACTTGCTCGTACTAAGCGATTCGCTTCTTCCTTCATAATGTGGATCGCCGGGGATTGGAGTGCCCTGCCTCCGTCATTGTTTCTTGACAATTACAATTTAGATATCTTCAAGTCAATAGTGAATAGGAATAGGCATTTAGCGCTACGTGGTCTCCATTCTAGAACTATACGGACCCATTAGCCATTAATTCTACCACACAATATCAAAAATGAGATATACGAAGTGGTATAAACTATACAAGTAAAATACGCGTAGTGTAACATACGACACAGAAGCTCTACTTCTACGGACACAAAATTTAAATGGACTTGTGTCCAAAACCCACCTCGGAGCTCATCAATCTACTACTAGCACTATGGTTTAGGAAACTTGGGTCTTAGGAATCTTTTCTTATATCTTTCTTTATAAATTCATTTTTATCCACAAAAACATTTTGCACAATATTCCGCAACAAAACCAGCCAGAACTTATATTCCTCCGATAACAGCCAACCTACGTCGTGCCGCTGCCAGTTCCACGTCAATATTGTCTCAAATAGCCAACACAGCCGCCATTATTGGCTGGAGTAACTAGCCGTGTGGCTCGTAGCTCTATAAGGCGCTGCGTAAACGTTGACACTTTTTGTTGCCGACACGGCACACCAGCACAGTGAACCGTAGGATACTGTCTCAAATAGCCAACAATGCCGCCATTATTGGCTGGAATAACTAGCCGTGTGGCTCGTAGTTCTATAAAGCGCTGCGCAAACGTTGACACTTTTTGTTGCTGACGCGTCACACCATCACACGGAACCGTAGATATCATCTCAAATATCCAATTTAGCCGCCATTATTGGATAGTGTAACTAGCCATGTGGCTCGTAGCTCTTTAAGGCGCTGCGCAAACGTAGACACTTTTTGTTGCCGATACGGTACATCATCACATGCCACTGAAGTTGCTGTGTCTATTAGCCAGCGGTGACCGGAGACTTTCGCCTATAGGTACTACTTATCACTGGTAACCGTTACAATAACACAGCGTTACGTAGCTCCGTAAAATTGTAATGTAAGGACATGTCCACAAAATGTATGGAGGCTAGTATAATAACAATCAAAAATTCTAACCACAACACTCGTTACATTTCGAAAAAGTTCATATTTTTCTGTCTATCACATCAGTTAAAAACAAAAAAAGTCCTCCGATTTTTTTCAATCAATTTTGAATTTATCAAGATGAATAAATATATTTGGCTCAATATGTAGTTTATCTCTAGCAATTCTGGTTAAGTAATCTCCTAATTGTTAAATAAAAGCAGTTTTACCAATTTGACATATTTTTTAAAAGTTTTTTTATCACATTGTACCTACTAACTGGTCACACTGGTAGAATAATTCCGATAATTTCTCATGAAAAATTGAAATAACACAAGTTATCGAAGAAACATCATGGCACCACTGGTTTATTAAAAAAATATCGATCCTAGCAAAAGTTGATGAAAATCAAAGTTGTAGGAAATCAAATTTCAAGCAACTTCTGCTTCGATAATTTCTCATGAAAAATTGAAATAACAAGTTATGGAAGAAACAAAATGGAACCACTAACTGCTTATTAAAAAATATCGATCCTAGAAAAAGTTGATAGGAATCAAAGTTGTGGAAAATCAAATTTCAAACAACTTTGATTCCAATAATTTCTCATGAAAAATTGAAACACTTAACACAAGTTATCGAAGAAATATCATGGCTCCACTGTCTTCAAATATGGAACCACCAATTTTCACCTTTTCATTAACTGAATGAGCACCCAGTTGGAGTGACGCGAAAAACTGGTCAGTTTATCTGACCGTGTGGGCTCACCTTTACACACGACTACTGTTGATGAAATCCGATCAGAGGGCTAAGTGCGAGATTTTCGCTCGAGCTCGATCGCGTTAACGTTTGATGTGATTTCTATGGAAATGGCACAGCGCCATCTTGTGTCACGTACAGAAAACTGAACAGCTAAGTGTGAGTATTTTTTACGGTGATGTAACGAGCGCCAAACCGATCGAACACTAGCGCGGCAACGTCTGTGATTGGCTAATTTAAGCGTGTGTGTCAATGTGCTCGCGTGTGTGCACGGCGCGCTCTAAAAGTAATTCCTAATAAATTAATTCCTAATTCAAGTTCTTGAATAAAATTATTGCAATTTTTTAAATCGCCACACGCGTCAGTGATTGTGACGAAGAATAGTCATGGAAACCATGAGGTATGGGTCGCGCCTGGTCGCGCCACACAAGTGGGCGGATGAGAAGTTAGCCGCAGAGGACGCTTCGCCGTAATTCGCTAATTATTGCTCATGTGTGCACAATGCCGACGCAAGTGGCGTGGTGGTGAGCACGGGCGTGGGGAGCGCTTTGACGCTCCAATTGTTAGCAATGAGGTTGGCGGGCGGGAGTCTCTGGCTCTCGCACATACCTATATTTTGCCTTATACGCAGCGTTCTGCGCGTAACTTCCCACCGCCGACTTATGTGGCGCGTATTATACCTATTGTTGAGTTTTCAATAAGTTGTCTAGTGCGTGACGAGACACGCGTATAAGGGTTCCGTGGAAGGTGACGATGATCATGCTAAAGATAAAAACCAATCTTTGACCGACGAAACGGAGGAGGTACTCAATTCGACGCGTATATTTTTTATGTTTACCGCTTAACTTTTTGCATAGTGGTCCGATTTTGATAATTATTTTTTATCGGAAAGAGCAAACCTACTTCGAAGAAGGTCCCATTTAAATTTTATCGAAACTGGCTGAGCCATTTTTGATAAATCAACAATAATGTGAAAAATGCTACATCGATCCATGCAAAATATTCGCGAATTCTGTAGGTACACGGTTGAAGTCTGTCTTGACATTTTTAGCTAAAAATAATTATTACGATGCCATCAGATGGTTGACTACTAAAACGTATTGGATACGTTTCATGCAATTTTGTTTATAAATGTGGAAGTTATCATATCATACTTAATTATTAAGTACCTAACCAAAAGGAGTCGACACGCCTTAGCACCGAAGTCTGCCAAGTCAGTGGGGGGGTGAAGAAACGCACACAAACCAAAATATAAGCAAGTTTACACGCACACAAATGTAATTAACTAACACTAGCTGAAAATTAACGCAACACAAGCGCAACCAGACCGATATATTTATATAAAGAGCATGACCGCCGGTCGCGTACTTTTGGCACGCTTTGCAGTGTCGACTTCAATCCGAAAAGTTTGTTGGTTTGTTCCTCTTTCACGCACCAACGGAGCAACGAATTGACTTAATTTTTGGCATGGATATAGTTCAAGGGCCGGAAAGTGACATAGGCTACATTTATCCCGAAAAAGTGAGAGGTTCCTGTGGGATAGCACAAAAGTCAAAATACCACGCGGGCGGAGCCGCGGGCAAAAGCTAGTAAGTTATAAGGCTTGTTAGGACGGACGGCTTTGTTTGTAAGCCGAGGTGGTCTAGTGGTAATGGTTGTAGGAAGATCACTGGCTGCCTTAAACCAACCCCTTTGTGCCGAAGTATTGCACGCTCCATCGAAAAACAGAAACAGGAATATGACCACCGACACCCTCTCCACATGTCAGAACCACCTTCCAGCCGCCTCAAAAGTCGCAGAACCTTCCTGAACCATACAGAACCCTTATCCAGTCACCCCAGTGAGGCCCGTCAAAAACTGTGGAAGGAAACTTGTCCTCCACCCCAAACTTTCATGGAGCCAGCGGAAGAACTCCCCCCAGGTAGCGACTTAGCGTGGCCAACGTGGAAGTCGTTGAATCGACTCCGGACCCAAGTTGGCCGCTGCAAGTCTAATACGGCCAAGTGGGGGTTCACTGACGCGGACTCTGTGAGGTGTGACTGTGGAAAAGTGCAAACGATGAATCATCTTTTGTCCTGCCCCCAGTGTCCAACCACCTGCACACTGGGTGACCTCATGGAAGCCTCCCCTTCTGGGGTGGCAGTGGCTACCTACTGGGCGAAACTTGTACCTATAGTTAGCACCATTAGAAACTATTAGAACCATCGACACGACGAAGAAGTGGTAAGGACACACGCCTTACAATCGTGAGGTCGTGGGTTCAAATCCCGGTCCCATACCAATGAGTTCCTTGTAATTTATGTAGGGAATTTTACACCACTGGCTTTTCGATGAAGGAAAACATCGTGAGGCAACTTGCATACGTCCGTAGAAGAAATTCGATGGCGTATCTGAAGTAAAAGTAAAGTAAAAGTAAAAGTAAAATTTATTGCTCAAACTGTGTAGAATGATGGTAGGTACAATTTTCTTAGTATCAACAGTCTGTCCTAGCGGACATGCAATTTTTGGCTTCATATAGCCTAGCCTAGAGAAAATTATTCACTAATTATTACTACATATTAAATATTTACACTCAATAAACAATTACTCAATAACACTCTATAAACACTATATACGAAAATAATATATAGAACTAGAAAGACATTTGAAACAATCTATGTGTACATTACAAAACTAAAATGAGATCACATTTTCTAGATTTATAGTGAGATCACATTTTCTAGAATTATTTTTTATAATATAGATATGGGCCAGACCCATGAGAACATGCATAAAATTCCTTCATGCTATAAAAGGTTTTCTCGACAAGCCATTTTTTTAAACATTTTTTGAAATTACTTCCAGACAATGATTTAATATGATGAGGTAAATCATTAAACGTGTTTATAGCCATCATGTACGTACTCCTGTGAAACATTTCATTATTTGCTTGTGGAATGACTACATTGAATTTATATTTGGGACGCAGGGATTCTAAGCGTACTGATTTGTTTTCAACAAAAATGCTCGGGTTGCTTTTGACGAATCCACCAACCTGGTAGATATGGCCAAATCACCATTCGTGGGTAGGCCTACGTCCTGCAGTGAACTAATAAAAAGGCTGGTACAGTACAGTCATAGACGAATTAGAGTAAGTACTTATTATTAATTTATGGTACAGTACAGCTAGGACGGACAGACGGACTTAACGAAGTTATAAGGATTCATCGTTTTAGTACGGAACCCTAAAAACTAACGCTAAATCGAGGACTAGGGTTGCCATCCGTCCGGGTTTCCCCGGATCTGTCCTGCTTTAGAGGGCGTCCGGGGAGCGTCCGGGCGGGGTTTCATTTGTAGTCCGGGTTCCGATTCGAAAAATTCACTGTAAAGGTACACCGCCATATTTAAGTTTTTTCCAAAATAAAAACTAATAATCTGTCAATATGTTGACATGTCCGGGTTCTGAACTCTAAAATCCGGGATTTTCACGCGACTTGTCCTAACCAAATTAGCCATAAGTAACTCTGTGAAATTAGCGGTCAGTCCTTGTTAGGGTTGCCATCTCTAACACTTGGCAACCCTAGCAAGGACTGACCACTAATTTACACTTAATAATTATTAATAATTAAATAACCGGTCAGTCCTTGTTAGGGTTGCCATCTCTAACACATGGCAACCCTAGCAAGGACTGACCACTAATTTACACTTAATAATTATTAATAATTAAATAACCGGTCAGTCCTTGTTAGGGTTGCCATCTCTAACATTTGGCAAGCCTAGCAAGGACTGACCACTAATTTTATTAATAATTAAATAACCGGTCAGTCCTTGTTAGGGTTGCCATCTCTAACATTTGGCAACCCTAGCAAGGACTGACCACTAATTTTATTAATAATTAAATAACCGGTCAGTCCTTGTTAGGGTTGCCATCTCTAACATTTGGCAACCCTAGCAAGGACTGACCACTAATTTCACAGATACTTAGGTGTACGTACCTCGTAAGAATCACTAGGTACCTATTCATGACCGCTAAGTGACTTGACGTAAACTTACAATACAATGAGTACAATAATATGCCGAATCATACAAGTTGGCGGATGTGAAGTTAGCTACAAGCTGCGCAATATCCAATCCTGACTGAAGCTCACATAAAGCTGGGCGTTCATTGGGTTTTGTGCAGTTTGTAGCTAAATTCACATCCGCCGACTTGGGTTCGGTCTATATACGAAGCGCCACACAAGTCGGCGGATGGGAAGTTATGCGCAGAACGTTGCGCAAAAGCCAAAATATAGATATGCGTGGGAGCCAGAGAGACTCGCGCCGGGTCACACCCGCCCGCCAACCTCATGCTTCCCGCGCGCTCCCTGCGCCCGAGCTCACTATTTCGCCATTTGTATAGGCATTGTGCACACATGCGCAATAATTAGCGAATCACGGCGAAGTGTCATATGCGGCTTCTCATCCGCCAACTTGTGTGGCGCTTAGTATAAAGTTATCGTCCGTAATCGTGTAAAGTCAGTTCTTTACACGGAACCGTGTTTTGTTTCGTTCAAATAAAATATATCACTCATTCTAATTTACTTTTAATTCTGTGTATTGTTTATAATATATCATGTATCAAGACTGTTACGTCTACCACAGGTATTGTAAGTAGGTTCACTGATAGTCATTTTAGACAAACTCACACAACTTTGCCGGATCCTATCCACAATCAAAGGACTTAACCTCTCTTGATGCAGAAATTCTAAAGGTGAGCACACACGGTCAGTTAAACTGATCAGTTTTTCGCGTCACTCCAACTGGGTGCTCATTCAGTTAATGAAAAGGTGGGAATTGGTGGTTCCATATTTGAAGACAGTGGAGCCATGATATTACTTCGATAAATAGTGTTAAGTGTTTCAATTTTTCATGAGAAATTATTGGAACCAAAGTTGTTTGAAATTTGATTTTCCACAACTTTGATTCCTATCAACTTTTTCTAGGATCGATATTTTTTTAATAAGCCGGTGGTGCCATGATGTTTCTTCGATAACTTGTGTTATTTCAATTTTTCATGAGAAATCATCGGAACACAAGTTGTTTGAAATTTGATTTCCTATAACTTTGATTCCTATCAACTTTTTCTAGGATCGATATTTTTTTAATAAGCCAGTGGTGCCATTTTGTTTCTTCCATAACTTGCGTTATTTCAATTTTTCATGAGAAATTATTGGAACCAAAGTTGTTTGAAATTTGATTTTCCACAACTTTGATTCCTATCAAATATTTTTAGGATCGATATTTTTTTAATAAACCAGTGGTGCCATGATGTTTCTTCGATAACTTGTTATTTCAATTTTTCATGAGAAATTATCGGAACCAAAGTTGTTTGAATTTTGATTTCCTACAATTTTGATTCCCATCAACTTTTTCCAGGATCGATATTTTTTTTAATAAGTTAGTGGTTCTATTTTGTTTCTTCCATAACTTGTTATTTCAATTTTTCATGAGAAATTATCGAAGCCGAAGTTGCTTGAAATTTGATTTCCTACAACTTTGATTCTCATCAACTTTTTATAGGATCGATATTTTTTTAATAAACCAGTGGTGCCATGATGTTTATTCGATAACTTGTGTTATTTCAATTTTTCATGAGAAATTATCGGAACCAAAGTTGTTTGAAATTTGATTTCCTACAACTTTGATTCCCATCAACTTTTTCCAGGATCGATATTTTTTTTAATAAGTTAGTGGTTCTATTTTGTTTCTTCCATAACATGTTATTTCAATTTTTCGTGAGAAATTATCGAAACCGAAGTTGCTTGAAATTTGATTTCCTACAATTTTGATTCTCATCAACTTTTTATAGGATCGATATTTTTTTAATAAACCAGTGGTGCCATGATGTTTATTCGATAACTTGTGTTATTTCAATTTTTCATGAGAAATTATCGGAACCAAAGTTGTTTGAAATTTGATTTCCTACAACTTTGATTCCCATCAACTTTTTCCAGGATCGATATTTTTTTTAATAAGTTAGTGGTTCTATTTTGTTTCTTCCATAACATGTTATTTAAATTTTTCATGAGAAATTATTGAAGCCAAAGTTACTTGAAATTTGATTTCCTACAACTTTGATTCCCATCAACTTTTTCTAGGATTGATATTGTTTTGAATAAGATAGGTGTGCCATTTTGTTTCTTCAATAACTTTTGTTATTTCTTTCTTTCATGAGAAATTATTGGAACCAAAGTTGTTTGTAATTTGATTTCCTACAACTTTGATTTCCATCAACTTTTTGTAGCATCTATATTTTTCGAATAAGATAGTGGTGTCATTTAGTTTCTTCAATTAAGCTTACCAGCAATAGTTATCAACATTAGGCCCCCGCTGCACTGATCTGATGAACAGATGCGATCATAGCATCGTGTGAGCTCAGCTTCAGGTAGTGGTTCAAATCGTGTACCACAAATTCCTACCTATTAATTTACTGAATGAGCCCCATTTGGAGTGACGCGAAAAACTGATCAGTTTAACTGACCGTGTATGGCCACCTTAACACTTCCAAACAGCTGAAAGCATTTCGGTCCAAGACTTTCAACATAATATGATCTGTTACAGGCATTCTGCTTGTGATGATATGCTCTACATTCGGACAGCTCGATAATAGATAGAAAATTTGCTCGTCAGTTGGTAACGCCTGCCTGTCTCCTAACCCTGCTAGAGATAACCTCTTTAAATTATTAAAAAGAGGACCTTTTAAGACTGCATTGTCTTGAAACATAGTGTAACCTATTCTAACGGGTCTCTCTTCAAAACGACAGTCCTCGAAACCCAAGTTTTCCATATTAGGGCATGTTTTACTAAGACACTGCAAAGCGTCCAAGTCTATTTGTTCAACGTCTTCAAGATATAAGTGTACTATACCATGCCCTGTTTCTTCCAAGAAGTCAGTTACATTGTCTATGTTAAATTCATAGTTATATAACTCTAGTTTGCGTAAGTTGTGTAAGCTTTTCAGTGCCGGTAACAAGTTTTCTCCGTTAAATTTTGTTAAACGTACACCCTGGATTGTTGGACACTTTTCTGCAACTAATTCAATTTGTTCTAACGTTGTTTCTGGACAATTTTCGAAGTAAGTCAAATTGAACTGCCTTTCAGGTGTTTCTTCGTGTATCAACTCTAACGCTAGGCCTATCTCGTAGCCGTCTGCTAAAATAACTTCTATATTTTTGCAGGATTTTAAAAGCGTTGTTATTCCTATCTCTTTTACTCTGGTTTCTCTCAAATCTACCCTTCTCAAGTTTTCCAACTGAATTAATATATCCATACTTGTATCGCTTAAACATTCCAAGGAACGCAATAGCAACTTTTCAACCTGTTTGCAGTGTTCAACAATACATGTTAAGACGTCGTCTATAGAGCATAATCCGCTGCAAAATGACAAATTCAGGTATTCAAGACTGTGTAATTCTTTTAAAAACTGAATTGTGTCCTTTCCTATATCGTCTGTGTCTGACCAACTGCTCGGTGCAAAGGTTAAATCCGTAAGACGTGGAAGCAAGTAGGACTTTGACAGAGAGGCAAAGAATATTTGACTACATAAAGATAACGATGTCAAGTTTTCACTGAATACGGTTTCAATCATACGTCCAATTAACAACTTTCTCGTGTGTTTAATTCCGACTGTCCTGTCGATTTTGTTTAAAGCTTTCGTTACGACTTTTGACAACCGGTTGTGATACAATTTGGGTAGTTTGCGGAGATGGTTACGAATAATCTCGATTTGTTGAGAGATTAAGGAGTCAGCTTTTGTCTCGTCTGGAATTTCCGATATCTGTATTCCGTATGACACAATCCATTGTCCAATTTGGTTGATAGCCAAGGTTTCTAGTGTTTTAGGTTGCAGCAGTAAGTACTCCATTTTTGAGTATCTGTAATTTGAAATAATGTACTCTTTCGTGCTACTCTCTTATACCTAAGAAGTTATAAGGATGAATTAAATGCTAAGCGCCACACAAGTTGACGGATGGGAAGTTATGTTCAGAATGCTGCACAAAAGCCGAAACATAGGTATGCGCAGGAGCCAGAGAGACGAGACGCCGGGGAACACCAATCTCATGCCTCCCGCGCGCTCCTTACGCCCATGCTCATGCTCACCACTACGCCACGCGGCGTCAGCATTATGCACACATGCACAATAATTAGCAAATCATGGCTAAGTGTCATCTGCGGCTAACTTCTCATCCACCGACTTGTGTGGCGCTCAGTATAATAGCTTATGTGAACACATGGAAAGACAGTAGCTTTTACATTATTGCTGATTTTTCCAGAAAAAACTCAGCTAATTTTAAAAAATTTAAATAGGACAATCTGTGAAGTATGATCTACCAAAACAATAAAATACATTAAAACCGGTTCATAATTGGTGGAGTAATCACATAACAAAGATACACACAAAAAACATCTATCTATTTTATCAGCCTGTTCCACCCACTGCTGAGTATAGGCCTCCTCTCTTTATTCTTTCCGGTCCTGTGCTCCATCCATCCACTCCAACCATCTATTGCCTCCCGACATGACTGAAATAAAAAAAACATACACAATTTGAGAACATCAATTTTTGAAGTCGGTAAAAAAAGGTTTACTTATGCGTTCAGTGACTAATCATTGTGTAATATTATTATTGGCATTACACAGTGGTTATAGACCGAGTTTCGTGCCAAATTAGGTTTCAGCTAGATCGAGACGAAAGTAGCGTCTCACGAGATCTGATTGTCGACTATGACCTATCTTAATCTAATAATTTTACATACAAAATAATAGAGGCCCTACAAAACATTGAAACCTTAGATTATGTGTTGAAACACTGTTTAATACAGATATTATAAAGTATGAATGTAGGTATGCGAGCGATAAGTCAGATTTTAAGAGTTGTAGACGCTATAAGGACATTTTAATAATATTTCACAGTCATATTTATTGAATAATAAACATAACATCACTTACCAACACATAAATATAACAAATACACACAAAATTAACGACAAACTACGTTCATAAGAGTGTTAACTATCAATTTAATAAATTATTGACAAGACCAGAATATTACGTGATATTGCACAGTATTATTTCACATTAATAATCACAGACTACTATAGATACTACGTAAAGTCAAGAGGTTAATTATCTAATTATCTCGACCTTGATTCCAGATGTTATGTTATCAGTCAGTGTGACCGTTTGCAAAATAATGTCAACTACTAAACGTAACTTATTTTTCTACTGTAAATCTACCAATCTACCTCGCCGCTTCCGCGCCGCCGCGCGCCGTCGCGTCGTCGTGCTTCCATATCGCAATCTTAGGAGGGAAGGCTCTTGTTTCAGCTAAAGTACATCTCCTTTCTACAAAATCGCAATAATAGGTGTAAAAATTGCATTTATAAAGTCTACTGATGTTTCAAAAACTACTGAATATAGGTGTGTTCGAATAGCCTACTGATGGTAAAATCAACAGTTAAAAACACCAACAACGATCACATTGAGCGTTCGTTTTGAGAATATGTGAGCAAAAGTTAAGTTAAGTTATTACTAATGTACATAAAGATGCCACTATAAAGGATATTACGGACTACATATTTACTAGAACTCAAGAAGTAGTCTCACCCATAAAAATTAAGATGAGACGACAGAGAGATTATAATGCTTTTAAGGTGTTTGTGGCAAAAGAGAAAATGCAGATATTCCTTGACGACAGTTTTTGGCCGAACGGAATTTCATTTCGAAGATTTGTCAACTATAGAGACAAGGATCATGCAAATAATGCGCATGGTGATGCGAGGCCGCCCACTCACACCTAATATGGATAGTACGCCATACGTGAAATTGGTATCGTTCAATTGCAGAGCGTTCAAGAGTTCTCTGACTGACATTAGAGCATTATGCAAGCAAGCCAGTGTGATTGCATTACAGGAGCATTGTTTACTGCCTCACGATTTACCCCTATTGAACACGGTCGACAAGGACTTCTCCTGTACTGGGACATCAGCAGTTGACACTTCGGCTGGAATTTTACGAGGTAGACCCCATGGTGGTGTAGCCCTACTGTAGAATAAAAGTACGTTCGATTCAGTGTCTGTGGTAGATTGTGATGATGTGCGCATATTTAATGTTTACATGCCGACTGACTCAAAGGACAAAGAAAAAGATAACCTATTGGAATTTACACAATGCTTAGGGAAAATTAGCTCTGTTATAGAAGAAAGCCATAATGTAGATGCTATATACGTCTTAGGTGATTTTAACGCACAACCTGGAGCTCGTTTTGGTAAAAAACTTTTGGAATTTTGTGAGGATGAGAGGTGGATATGGGCGGATCTAAATAAGCTAGGCCCAGAATCGGACACTTTCACTTTTATTAGTGATGTACATGGGAGTGTGAGATGGTTGGACCATTGTGTAGTTACAGAAGGAACACTGCCAACTATAAAGGGAATCTGGGTGAAGCGTGACACGGTGTGGTCCGATCATCTCCCACTTTTTATTGAATGTGATTTAGCAAAAGTTCCATGTGGTAGAATTATGTCAGATTGTGCAGGTTCATTGCCAAAAGTCAACAAAGTAACGTGGGGAGAGCGCACCTCAGATCAAATTGGACAGTATCATAAGTTTTGTCACACTAAACTAAGATTAATTGATTTTCCTGTTGAGCTCTCTCAATGCTGTGATGGAATGTGTACAAATATTAACCACAGAGATATTTTGGATGAAATGTACTCGAATATAGTCACCATTTTGTCAGAGGCCGCATCTGAATCTTGTATACGTGTTTCTGCACGTAGGAGGGGAGGTTATGTTGCCGGGTGGAATAAACATGTGGCCCCTCTTCACAGGGAGGCCAGACGAAGGTTTTTGGCGTGGGTTTCGGCTGGTAAACCAAATAATGGCCAAATATATGTAGAAATGTGCGATAGCAGGAAATTGTTCAAAAGTAAATTAAAATGGTGTAAAGACAGCCAAGAACAAATCAAAATGGACTGTTGAACCAGAGAGAACCGTAAAATTTAATGCGAAGCAAATAAAGAGAGTAGTTAATAGTATGCAGAGAGGGAAATCACCTGGACACGACGGTCTCAGCATCGAGCACCTTAAGTATGCTGGAGTGCACCTGCCGCGCGTGCTCTCTATGTTTTATAACTTGTGTTTGTGCCATGGCTACCTGCCGGAAGATTTGACTAGGACGGTAGTGGTGCCTATTATTAAATGTAAAACAGGAGATGCATCGGATAAAAATAACTATCGGCCCATATCTCTGGCAACCATACTGGCAAAGGTCCTTGACAGCCTGCTAAATGATACGATGCTACAGTACGTCGAGTTGCATGATGCACAGTTTGGCTTTCGAGCTGGACTATCGACGGAAAGTGCCATACTGAGTCTAAAGCAGGCTGTCAGGTACTATACGGATAGGAGAATGCCGGTGTATGCCTGCTTTCTCGATCTCTCCAAGGCTTTCGATACCGTGCTGTATGGAAAGCTTTGGAGAAAGTTGCGGACTGCGGGCGTGCCTCCGGAGGTGGTCTCTTTACTGAAGTGGTGGTATGGTTGTCAGCGAAACAGAGTTAGATGGGCTGGGACGTAATCTGATGCATATGGCTAGGAGTGTGGCGTCCGGCAGGGCGGCATTACCTCTCCTTTGCTATTTAACATTTATATTAATGACCTCATCGTTGAACTCAGCAGTACCCATACGGGATGCGCCATAGATGGCGTGTGCGTTAATAATATTAGCTATGCCGACGACATGGTGCTGCTGGGTCCGTCGGTAGGGTCTATTCGACAACTGATAGCGATTTGTGAAGCATACGTGGCGGAACATGGGCTAAAATATAACTATAAAAAGAGTGAAGTACTCGTATTTAAAAGTGGTACCGTTAAGCCCGCTCATGTTCCGCCAATTATGCTTAGCGGTGTGGCCCTGCAGGTGGTGACGAGATTTAAATACTTGGGGCACCTGGTCACAGAGGACCTCTCTGATGATGACGATATAGAGAGGAAGCGTAGGGCGCTGGCAGTTCGAGGGAACATGATTGCGCGCCGGTTTGCTCGTTGCTCGAGTGAAGTAAAAGTTACCCTCTTCAAGGCTTATTGCCAGTCCTTCTACTCGAGCAGCTTGTGGGTGAGTCACACTCGTCGGGCTGCCAGCATTCTGCGTGTACAGTACAACGACATCTTCAGGATGCTGATGCGGCTGCCTCACTGGTGCAGCGCATCTCTGATGTTCGCTGAGGCACGCACGGACGACTTTCATGCTGTTATCCGCAAGAAAGTCGCCTCATTACGACAGCGAGTGCGAGCCAGCCGCAACAGTATCCTGACGATGATTTTTAATAAACTAGATTGCCCCATACAAAATAAGTGGATGATCATCGTTATGGGACAAAAATTGTGATGTCACTACTCACTATATTATCTGTCTGTGTTGTCTTTATGGATATTATTTAATTTTTTAATTGATATTGATGACATTCTGATGATATTGATGACATTCTGAATCCTTTATAATTGTAATTTTATGATATTTTTATGGCTGTAATGACCGAAATAAATGGATTAATAAAAAAATAATAAAAGTGGCATTTTCAACTGTTCGGATGGCTCAAAAAACAAGTAGAACAAAAAACAAGGTAGTGAGCAAAAGTAGTATTATTGGCGAAATGGGTGAAATTCCCAAACCGACCGGTTCACATCAACGCTAATTTTGTAAATGCTAATGCCTACTATTTCAGTAGTCAATATGCTATAAGCGGTCACACTGTTATCAATTCACAATAAAATAACTGTCAATGCCAACTGATAAGATTGACATAAACTAGAAAAAATATAAAGCTAAATTTTTACTTTTCACACAATTTATTTTTCACATTTAAAAAAAAATTGAGGGTTGAAAAAATCTAAATTATATATTTTTGAGGAGCCCATAAGACAAGCTTTCAAATGACGTAATATCATCTTGGTTCGATTTTTCTCTAAATAATTATTTACCACTTGTGGACGTCACCTATGTTATTGTTGCTTATGTCTTCAAGGGACGACTTTTAGTTCCCAGTCACCAACACCGAACATCTTTTTATCGTAGGTAGACACTAGGTAGGTATGTGTGAAGTGGAGACACAAAAAATGATTACGTAGGTACGCGCAGAGAGTGGATGATTTCATACTGGTGTGGTGTTTGTCTACCGTACCGGTGTTGGAGCCTTAAGGGGTGACATTTATGGCAAATTTCGAACAACTTTTACTGTAGGGTCAACTCTGAATACGCAAAAAAAAACTGCTTTTCTATACTTTTTGTCGAAAGTCCATAAAAATCGTATGGAACAGCAGTTTTTTTACGTTTTCAGATTTGGTTCCATAGTAAAGGTTGTTAAAAATTTGTCATAGATGTCACCGCTTAAGGCTCCGACACCGGTAGACAAACACATTGTATAAATCAAATATTCATCGGTAGCTTGTATCTGACACCAAAGTGTCTACGTTTGCGCTGCCTAAGTGGCTGCCAGCCATAGCCACGCTGCTCGCTGTAAGTTCATCGACGAAGCTTGGCACTTTATTTAGCCAATTTGAAAGGAGATCGGTTATAATCACCCCATCGATTAATTAGTCCATTTGAGTACATATTTATTTAGTTTGGTTCGTTATATTTGTATTGAGTAATTACTTAATTAAATCTGTTTAATATAGAAATTTTAGCTTCTAATTTCTTTGAAGAAATTATAATTGATATAATCGAAATTGCGGGTCGAATCTGGACACGATTGGCGCGGGACCGTGGCAGATGAGAGGCCTATACCCAGCAAAATGGATAAAAAAATGTATTTTTTTATTCCGTATAGGTTTGCGTTTGACTACATACTGCCTTATGTTGAGCAGATATGCGGTCTAGGGTGTAGCACGTTTACCTAGAAAATACCTATTTACTCGGGATTTGAAGACACCCACGTTGTACTTAAGCGGGAAGACAGACCCAGGCAAAGCGTTCCACATTCTGGCTGTTCGTATGAGGAATGAGGGTTCGAAACGCTTAGTTCTGTCCCGCGGAATGTCCACCATAAAAGGGCGGCGCTTTGGTCGCGTCTGTCTAGCCGTACGATAGAAGAAAGGATACAAAGATACATTTTTTCTCCTTCGAAATTTCCCAATTATTAAATATTGTTTGTCGGATAAAAGAGAATATTCTCAAAATAAATTAGGAAATTAGGAGTAAGACTGAACTATTTTAGTACCTATAGAAAATAGATGAGTTGCAGAAGCATGATACCATACCATGTCACATTGACTAGACAAGCGATAGTTCAAGGGATTCATGAATTTTATATCGTTATCAGCTATAATCAGCAATAAGGTCATATCTACCATACCGGCCCAGTTACGGGTTGGTGGATTAACATACTCAATCGAACGTATGCAGGCAATGTTTTTCTTAACCAAAAAACCAGTGATGTGAAAATGCGTAACACACTCCAAAGAACTCACCGGGACCGGGATTTGAACCCATGTAAATACGTACAACTGTATTTTTCCGTTCTCTACGCCACCCTTGCCAGTTGCTCCGTGCAACCCTAAATAAATACCCACGTAACTCAATACCGAATAGGTCAAACAACTTCTGAAATTCTTTCCAACATTATTAAATTCTCGGTGTCCCGAGAGCCCTGCTCCAATAATTTGATATGGAGGCACTTAGCTTATCGATCCTTGTTCATAGGGGACAGCCGTAAAGTAGGCAACTTACTCCCGCGGGCCCGGTAGACGCAAACTCCTTTATTTTATTACTACACTAGGTATGTGGCAAATTGATTAGGTTCAAAGATCTTTATTGTTATATCACAAGAAACGTGATATGTGATAATCTTAAATACAACATTATAGTAACATGCACATATAGGTCAGTGGGATATTTAGATAACTTCTGTATGAATAATTTACAATCTTAACGTAAATAAACCAATAAAAAGTAGAAAAATCAACAACATCAACACAATATGCGAACAGAAAACACGATTAAAATAGTTAAGTAGGTAGCATAGACAATTCATGGGTACACACATATTATTTAGCGAATAGCCAACCAAAAACATTACACTCATTATACATTATTATGTACATAAATAATTCTATATTAAATAAATAATACAGTAAATCAACACAATAAAATAAATGTACTAAAAAGAAACTAATAATTGATATAAATTTACGTAAATATACTAAGGGTATTTGCAATAAACTATATTTGTCTATCAACTAAAAACGCTGTTAAAACTTGTCAAAAATATATGTTTTCATTTTAAATTAAATGGAACATATGTTTTTATTCACTGTCGTGGCATTGTGGTGAACTAACAATAAGATTTTAATCAGCAGCCAATGTACCGACTACTTGGTAGACGCGAGTCTACTGATGAAAACCGAATTGGTGTCTACCAAGTATCAAACACTTTTGTTATACTAGCAATGGCAGAGCAGTGTTGTTAACGTAACAAAATTAGTAAAATCAGAACACGGGCGACCTCACCTACGAGGCGACGCTTCTATTTTAGCTCAAACTCTCACATTATTCACTTTATAACACTGAATTTTACACTTAGGTCAGGTGAACAACAAATTAATCTTTACCACATATCTTAACATTGTTACAAATTATTAATATATACTACGGGACTAATCGCGCACTAAAATTACAAGATAAATAAATACCTTCTCTCTACCCGTGACCAACTCCAACTCTGTTGAGTCTACCCGTGACCACGGTCGATGCAGCTCGGCCGAAACGTCGGGATGAGGAGGTATTTATTTATCTCGTAATTTTAGGGCGCGATTAGTCCCGTAGTATATATTAATAATGTGTTCAAATCGCGAAAGTTTAAAAACAACAATTGTTACAAATCTTTCTGAAGCATAGAATTATATACGAGTACAAGTTAGCATATTTTCCAATAGATGCACCAGAAATTCAGTGTACAACGTTGGCACTACTGCAGTTTCGTCGTAAATACGCCAGTTCGCGGCTCGGGCCACCGTTTGCGGTGCGCCACTGTACCTAGCTAAATGAATATCCGTTGACGCCTACCCTCAAATATGTTGCCACAATGTTCACAGATATTGTACAGGTAGAGTTTGTGCAAAAAGAGAACCGTCGTGACGTTATAGTGAACTAACAATTAGATTTTAATCAGCAGCCAAGGTGCCGACTACTTGGCATACGTGAGTCTACTGAAAACACCCAATTGGTGTTTACCAAGTATCAAACACTTTTAGTTGTACAAGCGATGACGGAGCAGTTTTGTCAACGTAAGAACATTAGTAAAATGGCGCAAGGGCGACCTCATCTACGACGCTTCTCTTTTTGCACAAATTCAATGCCATCAGGGCCAGACCGTGAGTTTAGGGGGCCCTGGGATAATTCTACTTAGGGGCCAAGGCTTGAATTAAATGAATTGAATGGGTTCGTTTAATCGCAGGACTGCAAACTCTACGGCCTGTTGAATGCAATAAAAGTAGGTAGCGAGGTATACGTTATCATGATACATTTAAAATGTGGTAAGAATCTAAAATAATTTGCCCACTATAACGTAGGTAGCCGTAACGTAGCAGGTGCCAGGCAAATGTCCGGCAAAAAATCTTTGTTTAGTAAAAGTATGATGCTATGTCCATTTGACCGTTTCGTCACCAACCAGCACCATCGCATGCCATGCTCGGAGCGTTTTGACATCCTCAAAATATTTTCGACGACTATAGGACGTCTGGTTCCGTGTCTGATACGTTAGCAAGGTCATCGTATGTGGAGCACGTTATATACAGGATTATTTCTAATCAATTAGCATCCTTATAGAGGCTTATTCTGTACATCAAAACTAACAACTTTTGTTCTGCGACTTCTGTTAAAAACTCAAAAAAAGCAGTTGTTCCATATATTTTGTCGCGGGTGAACGATATTTTTTCTATGGAACAACTTTTTTTTTGAGTTTTGTTAAAAGTCGTAGAACAAAACTTGTTAGTTTTGATGTACCGATTACGCCCCTAAAAGGATGCTAGTTGATTAGAAATAACCCTATTTAGTGGACATACGAGTATATAAATTGTTTATTTTTGCATACCTACGTACTACCTCAAAGGCTAAAACTTAATTAAATTGGTTGATTGTAATTGACCTGTCAAAATTGACTTGAACATGTCCAGTTGGAGCTGTTGGTGCTTAAATATGTGTTATTCCCATCCAAATTCCCAACAAAATTACCTCCACGTATTGAACCCAATCGCATTTAATCAAGTTGCCGTTTACTTAGTAATAAAATAAAGGAGTTTGCGTCTGTTGGACCCGCGGGAGTAAGTTGTGCTGCTTTACGGCTGTCTCCTACGAATAGAGATCGATAATAATAGGTATTTGGGTAGTTCCTACAGAACGAATGTTCGATAGAGCTGTTAAGTGATTCAATGGAGACTACGTAAAGGCCAAATCATACAACTTGGCTGCTGTAATCTTAGCTGCCCAATCCTAATCGAAGCTCACCAAGGATTTGATTATCCGCAGCTTGTAGCTAACATCACAGAGTTGGATCACACATTGGATGGGTGACCGGGTGGCATTTTGCAACTGAATGCTACCGTAGCTCGGATGGCACCTTAAATTGTAGGTCACGGTTAAGCCATGTTAGAAGCTTTTAGACGGCATAAAAAATCTGACACCAGGGCTACCCACCCGGCCTATACGAACTTACTCTTTTATTCTAACATATTTGTGGATAGGCGCACATTCATTTTCATTCAGCTACGTCATAGTGCACCACAAACGGCAGTCCCAGCCGCAAACTGCTTTTATGACGTCACAAAGCCCGATTACAGAGGCGCCAGCGTACTCGTAACTATATTAGCTAAATAGCATAGTTCTGTTTCTTTTTCACTTTAGGCATTCGATAGAGAGAACGCTTTTTACGCTGGCGCCTCTGTAATCGGGCTTACAGTTGCACTACCAACATTCTCTGGTACCAGTTCTGTAAAACGAATTTCCGTGCATCCAGCTTATACAAATTTAATGTCTGTAACTGGAGACATGGGACAATAAATTGCTCTTAGCTGGCTCCGTCGGGTGGACTAACGAAATAGGAATATTGGCTGGATCGGCAAGAGCCTAGGACATGGATACACTCTCTGGGAATAGATATTTACGTTGGACAAACAATCTACTCTGCCCGGTATAGTGTATAGGATGTAGAGTCTGCTCTAAATTCTAAAATACAACATCTCCAGCGAGTCGTGTGAGGACGATGATCATGATTTTGTACCTTGGCTTAGCACAAAGCATAAAAAAATCATAAAATTAGCTTAGGTCCAATGCTATGGATTTCCAAGCTAATAGATTCGTTTTAAAATGAAATAAAAAACTCTAACCAACCGCTTTTCACTTTTTTTATTCTCTTTATCTTATTTTTTGCCATAGTTATTATCTTTATTCGTAACAGTCGACGTACCTTTTTTTATATATCCCATTACTATACCCTATAAAATTTAACTTGATCTCTGCGACAGTGACATTGACATAGAAGATTGACATATTTAGAGTTGGGATAATGGTGGAAAAAATCGATTTTCAAACAATGTTGTAATGAAACCGAAAGAGTAGTTGAAGGTGAGAAATTGGATTTTATTTACTTACTATTATTTAAGATCAAGTATGTACACATGTAAATAATGTTATGATATTAATCAAATACTCATAATAATGTAACGATTATGTTTATCGACGTTTTTCTCTATTATATATGCTAATGTAACATATAATTGGGTTTAATTTAATTACACATGTTAAAAATGTTATGATATTAAAATATACAATAAAATTAATGATAAATTAAGTTCTATTTGAAATATCGTTAAAAAAACTATTGATATTTTAAATAAAACCATATCTAAAACTCTGTGGTCACGATCATTCGTCGCCCATCGCTAATTGGCATGCGCATAAAGTATGACATTGACAGGTATTGTCTGTACTATTAAGAAATTAAGGACTTCATAGGCGTGATTTTTCTGACAGCTGTCGCAGATATCAAGTTTAATTTTATGGAGTATAGAGAGCCCAAATTACAAACTAAATTAAGCAATTCCGCCACGATTTGTCTCCCAAATAAGGGTTTCACCTTGCTTGTGAAACGTCCTAGAATTACCTGGAATTTGTGAGCTATGTTGGATCAATTAAAACGTACCCATACAGATAAAATTGTAGAAAAGGAAAGTAATAATTATTTTTCGCTAAAATGTCAGGAACGACTTCAACTGTGTATAGAATTCGTGAATATTTTGCACGGATCGATGTAGCATTTTTCACATTATTGTTGATATATCAAAAATAGCTCAGCCGATTCCGATAAAATTTAAATGGTATATTCTTTGCAATAAAAAAATATCGAAATTGGTCTACTATGTAAAAAGTTATGTGTGTTTACACAATAAAAAATAAACAAATATATGCGTCGAATTGGGAACCTTCTCCGTTTCGTCGGGCTAAAATATCTTTTGTCGTATATAAAAATATCTGTTCTATCTTACCTTCCTTTTTAGTCAATCTCCAAATATCCTCTCAATACCAGAAAGCCCACTTTTTAAACTAAATTTAGCAATTCCACCACGATTTATCTCTCCTTTATAAATGAGGAACGTCAAGCCAAATAGGGGCTTCACCTTGCTTGTCAAACGTCTCCTTTTTGGTTTCGACACCCGGAATAGAATCCGGAAACTTTCACCCGAAAGGTGAGACCTTTCCCAAATAAAGTTTAGCAATTTCCTTGTTGGGGTCGCCACGAAGGAACCTATAGAGAGTAAGACATTTCACGACGTTATCATTTTCAATATAACTTTTTTGTGAGGGCATCTTCGTGCATTTGGTTGATCACCATGCCATATGTTGGGTTTTGTTCAAAAATTGTATATTCTAAATGTGTGGTTTTTGGACGAAAACTACAGTTCGACGGCGGTAATCAACCACAGACTTTTAAAAAAGTAAATGCAGCAAGAAACTGGCTGTGGTTGGTTAAATATAGAGGAAGTGGGCGGATATTTTTATAACATCGTGGTCAGAGACTGGCACGGTTTTTGGAGACCATTCTGGTCGAGCCGTCGAAGCGAAAAACAAGTCTAGATTACTTATTTTTAGTGCTTAAAGAACACTGTGATGGAAGAAATAAATCTGCAAATTTTAGTTGTAATAACATTGGTGTTTCTACTGCATCGAAGTCCTCGGTTTTCCTCACACATATGCATATGTATATTCGTAGTACTTAGATGCAAGCACCAGTTATGGACATCGTATATATATATATATATATATATATATATATATATATATCTAGGCCACTTTGAATTGTAGTAATTGCGTAGACAATTTTAATGTTATGATATATTTAAAGAAATTGTCAAATTCACACAAACAATATCGGTGTTAGATTGTTTATGATCTATTAATGCAATTATTTCGATATCAATGGGCCAAAACTATGACAGTGGGCACAATCGGTGCATCTACTATACTCTCCATATTTATGGATTGTCTACACTCTACAGCTACTAGGCGTTGAGTTTACTCAATAATACGTATTTTAAACATCGAATGTCCTACGACTTCTGTGAAGACATGATGCTGATGGTTTCAGACTCATATCCAACAGTTGCCCTCCTACCGTTGATATGCTATACCGCGGAGGGAGAGGACAGACTGTTGGTGACGCCACTTACTTCTATTGCCACTTTTATAATTTCCGCGGCCTCGACGGGGTCTTCACCGTTTTGATGCCGGATGCGGTGAGGCTGCAGGGAAAGAGGAGTATCAGTAATGCGCGGTGCCGCTCTCCCTATCTTCTGCAGTACTACATTGATGACGGTTTCTTGTCACTTTTTCTTAGTCGTTTAGGGCCTTACGAACGTGGCATAAATCTTTTCAATACATGGAGTACCATGATGAATAAACAAACAGTACTTACCTACTTGTTTCCTTTACTAATTTAGAACCTCAAGTTAGGTAACTACCCTCACAAACATTTTTAGAATCAGATTGAAGAGTTTCTTTATTGTTATGTTAGAATCAGGGTTGCGTCATTAGTTTCAAATAAGATTTCCATCTTGACAATGATATTTTGGTAGAAAACAATAGACAAAGTAACCGCCTATTTAACCCTGATCTAACCGTAATAATAGTGCAGTATATGGTATCCTCTACAGCTCGAGATGTGGTAATTGCCATAAAGGTTTTTTCTTGTTTCAAGAAAAGGTAATCATTACCCATACTGCCCGAACTGTATAAAGTTTTTCGGGGTGTTGTGTTGATCTTGATACCACACAGTATCAGGCAGGCAATTTGCACTTTTGTTGCTAAACAAGCAAAGTTACTTTGTTTATTTTTGGCCCAGTTCCTTGTTGTAGTAGGTTAAAAGCGTGCTCATGTGAGTAAATGGTTTTTAGATCACTTTTTAGAACAGTATATAATTAAAGTTTTTAACACGTTGACAAGGATTCCTTTAGTAAGGGATCAACAGATTAGCATAGATACATAGTAATACGTATAAAGTCATTGTGTAACACATAATTATAAACTACCTATACATTACGAGTAGTTTACAATTTATTACTTAATTCAGTGCAAAGGCTGCCAAACTAGCTGTGATATTTATGTAATACAGCCATTTCTGAATTTTTCTAGAACCTTTACAAGCCTTATATGTTTGTACTACATAGTAACTGAATAACTGATAATAGTGACAAAATATATTTATAAATCTGAAACATTTGAATCAACATATTTCTTTTTTTTTGTCATTTAGAGCGTAATTAATATAATGAAAAATGTTTTTAAATAATGTTTGAGTGTTTCATTGAGTGCTTTTAGATTCATTGCCACATTTTAAAGGCGCTGTGTTATAATAATGCACGAGGGTACATTATATAATTGACCTAGATATACTGCGCCTCGATAATAAAGCTCCCTGCAGCTCCTGATCAATATTTCTGAGATAGTGCCAATATTCATATTTATAACCACATTTATTAATTACTAGTTTTTACCCGCGGCTTCGCCCGCATACGCAATATATCATTATAATTTATAGTCTATGTGTTATTCTAATATATAAGCTATATTATTGCAGTTTCATCTCACTCCGTTCAGTAGTTTTTGCGTGAAAGAGTAACAAACATCCATCCATCCATCCATCCATCCATCCATCCATCCTCACATCCTCACAAACTTTTGCGTTTATAATATTAGTAGGAAGTAGGATTTGACCGAGCAAATGAAGCGTCTATGCTAATGAAACGCAAAATACACTTATTACTTCATTCATTTCACAATTTTCTATCATTTGTCCACACCCTAGCACTCAATACGATTTGAAATACAATACGACTCAGCGACATGAATTTTCCACCGAAACTTCAGCTAGAGCGACCAAAACACCGTCGTTTCGAGCGTTATTTGGTAGAGCGACCAAAATACCGTCCGTACTTTCTAGTAGACAATTTGGACATTCCCGGCAAATGCACAGAAAGTTTTCAGTATCACAGGGATAGCGAGTATTTGAAACTTTTTAACAGCTATTTTATGTTCGGGCCCGTTACTCTCGTGCTTCGTCTATTTAATTTTTTGACTTAATAAGGTTTTATAAATTGATGAGTTGCACGCACGAATAAGTGTCACGTTTTGTCTGAGCCGAACGTGCAAGCGAGAGCGCCGAACAAGTGCTAGAGTCACGATCGGGCTAAGCGATCTGCTTGTTTCAGAAGTTGATTCAACAGTGTTTTCATAAGACGTTATCTTAGATTAAGACGTAAAATTATCTGTAAACCATCTTTACAGACAACCGTTTTTTTCCTTCGCGAGAATTGAGCATTCATGTTGACTTGAAATCGTGAAATCAATTAAAATATGACATCAATTGATTTTTTATTTCCGTTCGCCGCGCTTGCAGACAGTAAAAACGTACGTTCATACGAACAGCCGGAATCTGAAACGCTTTGCCTGGGTCTGTCTTCCCGTGAAAGTACAACGTGGGTGCCTTCAAATCCCGAGTGAATAGGTATCTTCTAGGTAAGCGTGCTACACCCTAGACACATCTGCTTAACATAAGGCACTGTGTAGTCAAACGCGAACCTAATCAAAAAAAAAGTTATAATTTCTGCTCGGTTTGATATCATCGAATGAATTCTTAAATTATTTTGCTAAATATCTTTGATTGTTCTCAGTCAAAGTCAAGGTCAAGTCCTCTTTATTTCGTAGACACTACAGTCATGTTCTTGAAATCGTCCGATAACGATGCTTTAATATGCTTAAATAATTATTTCTTAAAATTAAATTTCATTTCAAAACACACTTAAAAATTACCATATTACAACAAATCAATTATTTTATAACATACTAGCTGCCCGTCCCGGCTTTGCCCGGGTATGATTGGCTATACATATACTTACCACGTAATGTAGGTATGCGTCACACACATGCTAGACATACCGGATGAACCATTATGATGAGTTAAAACCTACCCAAATCGCGAGAGTTTCCGTAGTCTTAAACTGTTCGAAGTTTATGAAAAAGAGATAGTAGGTATTGGCATATCTAAATAAAAGTGAGTTCGTATGTGTCGGGTGGCTGTACATATTATATAGCCCTGATTTCAGAAAATGACAATGATGAGAATGAAAGCGACGTTAAAATATTAGAGACCCACAGTCTATACATTCTACCTATGTAAGTTAGTTTCTTGAACTTGTCTTCACTCGAGAACTTTTAAAAACATTGGACATCAGTTCTACTTCTACGAATTGTGTGTCCTACCTAAGGCCTCTTCAACTTGCTAACCCAAAGAGCTGTGATGGAAGGAATCGAAGCGCTGGCATCCAACGTGTTCCGGACGTCACGACCAGATCTTAGATTCACGTGAAGACCTTCGCTACACTTGCCAATGCATTGTCTACATTCGAGAACTTTAAGGTCCCATCGACAATTCGTTTCACATACTATGTGTAGGGGCGTATGTCAATAATACGGGGCTCCCGGGCTACAGGGGCCTTAACGTGTGTAAGCAAAACCTAGTAAAATGTTATCCACAATGTCACTTAATCACGTGCTTCCCGAAAAAAAATCATCTCTTTTTTTCCCGGGTTAAGTATTCTTCCAAAAGTTGTCCTAATAGGCAGAAATTTTATAACAACTGAAATCGTCTTCAGCTAGACTGACTTAGCTGATATAGGTAATTATATTATATTCATTATCAATTTCCCGAAAAAAAGGCAAGAAAAGTGTATATTTCATTTGAATTGTTTGGCTAGCTCAATTTCTAGGAGGAAGTGACAACTTATAAATAACCGTCTTACCACAAAAGTTTTACGCAGGCTTTCTACAATGTTTAACAGTACAAATTGTACGGCTAAACAGTGTTTTAAGCGTGTTTAAATCTTTTGCGTTAAGGCGGTATATATTTATTTCAATTTAATGCAAGCATTTTTGTTTCTTTTATCAGAAATGAGTGATTTGGGCTCCCCAACTATGTTTGATTCAGGGCTCCCCAAGGCACGCTACGCCACTGCATACCTATTTACTACCAATAAAACATTTAATAAATCGACGCACTAATGGCGGAGATATATAACTGTGGTGGTCTAGTGGTAGTAACGCCTGTCCTACAATCGTGAGGTGGTGGGTTCAAATCCCGATCCTGTATCAATGAGCTTCTTTGGAACTTATGTACGGAATTTCAAATCATTGGCTTTTCGGCGAAGGAAAATATTGTGTGGCAATCTGCACCAACCCACACTGGGCCCTGGGACTGGTGGTGGATATGGCCCAAGCACCCTTCTCAATTCTCAATGACCCGTTTCCTCGAATCTCGACGTAATGTCACCTAATAAGTGCCTGTAACCGAGCACTTTGGCATCGCGCGGCGTTGTAGTCGGCTTGGAATCGCCTTACGACTAACTAAAAAGCCTGCCTACTACGTAGCTTGGGCAGGATTTTGGCTCGGACACTTTTTTCACGATTGTGACTGTATAGATATTTGCTCGAGGTGAATTTTGTATTATGTACATTGTACAAAGTACATGAATTGCCAAGCGGGATGAGCGGCGAAACGGAACTTTTATAATACTTACATTTTTAAACTCGTGATATCTTTGTAATAAAATGTCTGAATTAAATAATTTAAAAAGTTGCATAAAGCTATTGAAACAGTCTTGAATATGAAATAATTTATTTTGATAAGGATTAATACCAAGATACAAATTAAGTACCTTTTCCTGCGACGGCATTTCAATTAATTTTTAAGAATAAAAGAACAGTTATTACGGCTTAACTATTATAGTTAGATATATGCTGTCGCGACACTTTTTGTAGATAATGATGAGTTCTGCAAAGTCGTAGTAAATGATTTTGTTCTATCATCAATAGTTTTCGCAGCGCACGCGACGTAAGGAATTTTACAGGTCTTTTTTTTACACCTTATGTTACATTATTGAAGTTTTAGTAAGGATCCCTAATTTTTTTAAAAATATAATATAGCCTATGTTACTCGGGGATAATGTAGCTTTCCAAAGGTGAAAGAATTTTTGAAATCGGTCCAGTAGTTTCGGAGCCTATTCATTACAAACAAACAAACAAACAAACAAACAAACAAATCTTTCCTCTTTATAATATTAGTATAGATGAGTGATTTGGGCTCCCCAACTATGTTTGATTCAGGGCTCCCCAAGGCACGCTACGCCACTGCATACCTATTTACTACCAATAAAACATTTAATAAATCGACGCACTAATGGCGGAGATATATAACTGTGGTGGTCTAGTGGTAGTAACGCCTGTCCTACAATCGTGAGGTGGTGGGTTCAAATCCCGATCCTGTATCAATGAGCTTCTTTGGAACTTATGTACGGAATTTCAAATCATTGGCTTTTCGGCGAAGGAAAATATTGTGTGGCAATCTGCACCAACCCACACTGGGCCCTGGGACTGGTGGTGGATATGGCCCAAGCACCCTTCTCAATTCTCAATGACCCGTTTCCTCGAATCTCGACGTAATGTCACCTAATAAGTGCCTGTAACCGAGCACTTTGGCATCGCGCGGCGTTGTAGTCGGCTTGGAATCGCCTTACGACTAACTAAAAAGCCTGCCTACTACGTAGCTTGGGCAGGATTTTGGCTCGGACACTTTTTTCACGATTGTGACTGTATAGATATTTGCTCGAGGTGAATTTTGTATTATGTACATTGTACAAAGTACATGAATTGCCAAGCGGGATGAGCGGCGAAACGGAACTTTTATAATACTTACATTTTTAAACTCGTGATATCTTTGTAATAAAATGTCTGAATTAAATAATTTAAAAAGTTGCATAAAGCTATTGAAACAGTCTTGAATATGAAATAATTTATTTTGATAAGGATTAATACCAAGATACAAATTAAGTACCTTTTCCTGCGACGGCATTTCAATTAATTTTTAAGAATAAAAGAACAGTTATTACGGCTTAACTATTATAGTTAGATATATGCTGTCGCGACACTTTTTGTAGATAATGATGAGTTCTGCAAAGTCGTAGTAAATGATTTTGTTCTATCATCAATAGTTTTCGCAGCGCACGCGACGTAAGGAATTTTACAGGTCTTTTTTTTACACCTTATGTTACATTATTGAAGTTTTAGTAAGGATCCCTAATTTTTTTAAAAATATAATATAGCCTAATGTTACCTCGGGGATAATGTAGCTTTCCAAAGGTGAAAGAATTTTTGAAATCGGTCCAGTAGTTTCGGAGCCTATTCATTACAAACAAACAAACAAACAAACAAACAAACAAATCTTTCCTCTTTATAATATTAGTATAGATTTGCTCGTAAAGTGGCTGTAATTACACCTATTTCAATATCGTAATGTATTTCATTACGCACTTGTGCGTTAATGTAATGTAAAACGTACGAGTTTTTTTTAAATAAAGTAACATACACGGTTTTTTAAGATGCTCCGTCTAAAAATGAACGATACTTTTTAAAATCTTAGCAAAGTGTTTATATATCAGAAAAGTGGTCAATATTTTATGAATAAAATTAACTTTGGGAGATAAAAATTATTTCGCGCGCTTTTTCTTTTCGCTGTATTGATTTTATTTGAAAATGTTGTCAAGTAGTGATGAATTCACTTTCACTCAAGAGAGTGAGAGAGAGACTGGGAAAATTGTAAATAATAATAATAACTCGACAACATTAAAAATGCCAACTGGCAACGTAACAATCACTTTTAAAAATTGTTCAAATTTCTTTAACTGCTTTAACAAGTAATTAAAGATTTATTCGTTTAAGAAAGGCAGAGTTTTATTAATTTCCTCGCAAATATGTTATAAAACGTCGTATGACATACGTGCGCTTTGAAAATTACAGCCTCTGCTTCCTTATAGCCCTCGCCTACGGCTCGGGCTAGCAATATCGCCTCGGCTGTAATTTTCAACTTACCGCACTTATATCATAATATACTATTATCCATCTAAGAATTAAGAATTAATATCTGGATTCGTCCTCGCATCTGGCCCGATCGCTCTGTCCACGTTGGATTGCTGCACAAATTTATAGCCGTTGATATTAATCTCCGGACTACACCAACGATCTATATAACATGGTATAAATTAAGCCAAAAGCCACCCGCAGCGATTCATCACGCGTAATTGCACGCTGCTCCAATAATCCGGATATCCAGCTATTTCATTTAAAATCCCGATAAATATCCGGTTTTTATTCCGGCCGTATTTCACCGGGACCGGCGAACCGGATAAAAATCGGTGACCGTGTAAAAAACCCATTTGGACGTTATATCGGCTGATTTTTAGATGTAAATCGGGACTCGGACGAGATAGGTATCGAATCGATATCGGATTCATGGCTGCCAATTTGTTGACTTTGAAAAAATGATGTGAGATTTTATTGGAGCTGTCGGAATCGAGTGGTGATTTCGGCGTTATTGGCGCATCTGAAACGTAATGGGAATTTCAATAAAGGCCAAAACACACATAGGTACGTCGGGAGTACGGCGTGTCTATTTGTACCTGTTTCAATGGACGACAACACACAGAACGCGTGCGCGGGGCGGGCGCGGGGCGGGCGCGTTCTGTGTGTGGTCGTCCATTGAAACAGGTACAAATAGACACGCCGTACTCCCGACCCGTACCGCGCCCGACCCGCGCCCGCCGTATGTGTGAATCGGCCTTTAATGTGTATATGTTTCCTATTTCTCTCTTTCATCGACGCGTACATGTACAATGTACCCACGTAACAATTTTTAATACAGTCATATGTTATTACAACAATTATTGATTCACTGTTGAAAAAAACCGGACAAGAAAGAGTCAGGCTCGCACATCGAGGGTTCCGTACAAATCCAGAAAATTTCACAAAATTGGGAAGTAAGTTGTTAAAATCTCTATACTATAACCATCGACAAAAAAAAAATTTTTTTTCACCTTTCTCGTCATACATCGAAAATAACACATTGTTAAAATAATTAAAAACCTGCTTTAGCATGTGGTAATGCAGAAGTTATTTGATATGATACCTCACATGATACGATTTATTCACTTTTAATTTTGAACCCATATTTTGTGAATTTTGAGGCCATATTTTTTTGTGATTTTAACAAAAAATATACAGTTTTCAGATTTATTCCTATATGTGTACTCTGAGACAATGCTTCGCGCCAAATTTCATAGTTCTATGTCAACGGGAAGTACCCTGTAGGTTTTGATTTTTGTGAGTGTCGAAATATGCGGTTTTTTACAACATAAACGGATCTAACTTTTTTAAACGATAACTGAGAATTTTTTCTTTTTCACAACTGCAAGAAATTATAGATATACGTATACAGTTTAAATTTCAACTCGATATCTTTACGCGTTCCCGAGATAGAGTCTTGACATACACACAGACAGACACACGGACAGACGGACAACAAAGTGATCCTATAAGGGTTCCGTTTTTTCCGTTTGAGGTGCGGAACCCTAAAAATGACATTTAAAGCACTATTATTTAAAATCATCACAAATCTCGTACAGATTTTGCCTTGTGCTAAAGTTTAAGAATAATCTACTAGGTAATAGAAAAACAGTGGCTACGTAAATGTTTATGTATTCAAATAGATAGAGCATTGGAAAATAATACAGTGATCACAATTGCATGGATTCACTAGACCGTGTCCGAGCCGGATGAGCCAGCTCAGCTCTAAGCTACATTTGATTTAGTTGCGAACGGATTTGAAGTCAGACTAATTTTACTATTTTATGATACCTACTTACGTGTAACTAATATATTTTTGATTTCTGTTATTGCTAAAATCAGCAAACCTCTTTTAAATTTTTAGGATTCCGTACCTCAATCCTAAATAACGGAACCCTTATAGGATCACTTTGTTGTCCGTCTGTCCGTCTGTGTGTATGTTAAGGAACTTTATCTCGGGAACGCGTAAAGATATCGAGTTGAAATTTAAACTGTATATTTATATCTATGGTCTCTTGCAGTTGGGTAAAACAAAAACCTCTCAGTTGTCGTTTAAAAAAGTTAGAGCCGTTTATGTCGTAAAAAACCGCATATTTCGACTCTCACAGAAATCAAAACCTACAGGGTACTTCCCGATGACATAGAATTATAAAATATGGCGAGAGGCATGGTCTCAGAGTACACATATAGGAATAAATCTGAAAACTATACATTTTTATTTAACACAAAAAATAGGGCCTCAAAATTCACAAAATATGGGTTCAAAATTTAAAGTGAGTAAATCGTATCATGTAAGGTATAGAGATTTTAACAACTTACTTCCCAATTTTGTGAAATTTTCTAGATTTGTACGGAATCCTCGATGTGCGAGCCTGACTCGCACTTGTCCGGTTTTTTTATGTCACGGACCCTCGAAAAGCAATAAAGCAGAAAGACTTTTGTTAGAACACAAAACTGTGTACAGTACATATCTCTGAAAATCTCTTACTGTTTTCCACATAAATCATCCAAAAAAGCGTTGAAAAAGTGAAATATAAGCCAAGCAATAAAACAGAAAGACTTTTGTTTGCAAAAGCACTGCAGAAATACTGATATGTAGTAAAAATCTTTGAAATTTCTCACTAATTTCCAAGTAAATCATCCGAGAAAGCGTTGACAAAGTGAAATTTAAGCCAAGCAATAAAACAGCAAGACTTTTGTTTGCAAAAGCACTGCAGAATAATATGTAGTAAAAATCTTTGAAATTTCTCACTAATTTCCAAGTAAATCATCCGAGAAAGCGTTGACAAAGTGTAATATAAGCCAGCACTGCAACATAAACAGCAGAACACGGAGCAAACTCGGCTCCTTCTTTAACTTTAAGATTTATTCTGCCAACGATGATTGCTCGCTAAGATGTTTCCCTTGTTTATTGATATTACTTGCCGCGCTACTTTGCTTTGTTGAATAAATTCCCTGGCTTGTATGGAACGGATGTTGTGGGTGTAAGCAGGAAGAAGTTTGTACTTACTCATCTCTTATGAATAAATATTTGTAATGCGAAGTATTTATTAATTTTTTTTCTATAATTTAGCATTTTTATGTCAGTTCTAAAGCCATGGTGGTCTAGAGGTAATGACACCCGCCTTACAATCGTGAGGTTGTGGGTTCAATTCCCGGTCCCGTACCAATGAGTTCTTTGGGATTTATGTACGGAATTTCACACCACTGGCTTTTCGATGAAGGAAAACATCGTGAGGCAACCTGCATATGTCCGGAGAAGAATTTCAATGGCGTATGTGAATCCATCAACCCGCACAGGGCCAGCGTGGTAGATATGGCCCAATCACCCTTCGTGGGTAGGCCTACGTCCTGCAGTGGACTATTATAAGGCTGATACATGTCAGTTCTAGCACGTCTACTGTTGCATGCGTCCCTAATAAATCGAACAATTAGTTTTAATAATAATATACTAAATATATACTTACTTATTAAGAAAAAATCCTTATACTCTCTAGGCTGATACCCTCAATACCAATAATACCTACTAATCACTACTTCGAGTATTTTTTAGAAATCTTACAATAATAAAATTAAAAAACATTTACTAAAATTACTAATACTACTAATGTTTTCTTATATAACTGATTAACGCGGTTAGATTAAACTTTTTATTTTTTATTTTTGGAATACACATTTCTCATTAATTACGCATGTATACATATGAATTATATTTTGTAAACATTTACTCGTACCATAGCACTTTTGAACAGTTTGGAAAGGAACTAGCCACCGCGACACAGGGAATCCTACAGCGGCGGCTAGAGAATAATTAATGATGGATAATAAAGGCAAAATTAATTCATACTTGAACATTCAAATGCAACTACTTATCCTAGTATCTTGAAAATATTCTTATAATTGTAATTGTATAAAATCAAGTATATTTAATTTTAATATAATGACAATACTACACTACTACTACATAGAAAGCAATTGGATCATCCACAGACCCTTGAAGGTCTAAAGATAATCCAAGTGCTCAAGCCCACTGCCAGTTGGCAGCGTGCCCAGCATGCTGACAGCATTGCCACGCTGAATGGCAATGCTTATACGTTGAGCCAAATAAACACCAGCATTTTGGTCACGCGTCGCGTCCACCAGACGCTCAGAAAGACTTTTGAAAACGAGATGAGCTCCCGGCCCCCACGGACCCAAAGTCTCAACTCCAAATGGCTCAAATATGTAACCACTGCCGAGGTTAGCATATTTGCGCCGCTTGTGCTGCTCAGCCGAATTGGCCGCCGCTCCAGCCCTACTCTGAGTCTCAGGAAGATGTGACGGTGCCAAAGTATCGACGCAAGTTGCGTCCCATACTAAGGGCCGTCCACACTTCCATGGGACCAGCGTCATGCCGTCAGGCCTTTTGCCATCACCACGCGCCAACCCACTCGGTTCGAGTACGGCTGCGATATTGGCGGTGACAAAAGCCCTGCGTATGACATCGTTAAGGCTGGCGTGGCGTCCAATCCGACCAGCGCTTCTTGAGCAAGAGAGACCGTGGTGACCGAGCTGGTCAACTGCAGTACCACACTGACAGCGATGGGCTTCACAACACCTTGCACCCAAGCGTAAGCTGACAGCTAGACGAAATGCAGTTGGGTCTAAAAGGTTACCAGTATTGAAAGAGGGCAATGCTTGCAACCAAAGACCGGACTCCCATACAGAGACTGCAAGGATACGAGCGCGATCCGCGACGCTAGGACACGTGTCTAGAAGAGATTTTCGTGCTAGTTCGCAGATCGGCCGATCCCACAGTCTCTGCGACGATAAAGTCTTTGGAAGCTCGGTATTTGGGCAAGCGACCCTCCAAGCATTTGTTGCCTCATTCAAATGAGCTACATCTACGCCAGAATGGCCTAAAGAAGGTGCGAGGATTTTTTCAATCAAATTCTGAGTACTATGAATGGAGGACAAGAAAGCTGGTAAAGCAACACTTGAAATTTGGCGGACCCCTAACCCTCCAAGCCTAACAGGCAAGGAGGCTTGTAGCCACGCCCTTTCACTCATGTCAATATTCAAAACCGATACTAGGGACTGCTTTACAACATCGTCTAAGCTCAAAAGGAGCTCATTGTGTTTCCACAATGGACTACATCGTAAAGCGTACATAAATTTTGGAACAAACAGACAACATCTTATAATGGTAAAAGCCATGTGGGCGTTAATTTTGAGTAGCCTATCAGAGGCACTCAAAAAATTTTGAATTTTTTCTTGAACGAAAGGCGGAAAAGACTCATCTAATATCGGCGAACCTAGAAGGCGAAGAGAACACTTGTCTACCGATTTGATGTTAGGTGCCAAATCATTAAATTTGTTAAGTATCAAATCTTTATCCGGACATGAGTCGCAAACGAAAAGTTCGCATTTCGAAAAATTTAGCTCCAAACCAATTTGACGAAACTCGTCAATAAGAATTTCCAAATCACGTAGGACTGTGCTCGCATCGCCACCCAAAGTCCCGTCATCCAGATACCAAACGTTGAGTTTAGATTGGAGACGTTGAACAATTGGATGAATGGCCAGGCTGAAAATGGCTGGTCCGAGAGGGTCACCTTGTTGACAGCCAACGGAAGATAGCAAAACATCATTTTTGTAAATTAATTTAGTGGGTTTGCCGTAGCATTGCCAAAGAAAATTGAAAAGATCGGGAATTTTGTCTTTGACCTGTGCCAACAAGGCGTCTCGATTAACCGAATTGAAAGCATTTTTGACATCCACCTTAAGCAACACCTCTCCACAATTTTGACCGAGAAAAGTACGAAGCGAATGAACAGCAGCCTCACATCCACCCCGCGAACCAAAGCCAAGCTGTATTGGTTGAAAAAGGCTACTCAAAAGAGCAACCTTTTTTCCACAACCGGCTTTGGCTGCGAGACGACGATATGTGGTGCCAACAGCAATAGGTCTGATGCCACCATCTTTTTTGACAAGTGCGCATAGGTTAGCGCCATACAAGACTTCGATAACGTCATCATTGACCTGCCCAGATAACATGAGATTTACCAAACCCGTTAATTCTCTCAAGAGAGACTCAGCCACCTCACCAGAGCTAAAAGATAGAAGATCTTTTAGATGTTGAGGCGAGAGACCATCTAGGCCTCCGGCTGAGCCGCTCCGAAAAGAAGAAACGGCCGCTGCAATCTCCTGAGCTGACACTTCAATGACAACGTCATCAGGGTGTGGTGGCTCAGGCAGGTGGAGACATGCTGCCGGCAAAAAAAAAAAAAAAAAAAAAAATGTACTTAACTAGCTAAAAAAAAAAGTATATTTAATATCATTAAATTGTTATTTTTATGTCAATTTGGTTATGACTAAAATACTATGTTTAGCATATTATTATTAGTTTCTAATAAATTATTTATTATTTATTATTACTTTCGCTCTTTGTTTGATGGTAAGCAAGTAGGTAAGTTTATTTAGGCTGGGTGGCTAACCATGGCGTCAGAGTTTTAAGCCGTCTGAAGGCCTCTGACATGACTAAATGGTTAAAACAACCGGGACCTACAATTTAACGAGTCATCCGAGCCACGGTAGAGCTCAGTTGTCAATACCACCCGCGGTTGACTGACCGTGCTGAACGCTGCTTAACTTCGATGATCGCTACCGAACTCTCATTCAAACTACGGGCGATATGCTGATGGTGAGAAGCCACTTGTGCCTATGGATACCTAATTGTAAAACCAGAGGCGTTACCACTGCGTTATCTACTCCTTATGGTAAGGCAAACTAATGAGAACTGAAAATGTAAATAGAGATGACGCAGATATCGAGAGGGAACGTAGGGCTCTGGCAGTCAGCGGAAATATGATCGCACGAAGGTTTGCTCGCTGCACGAGGGAGATGAAAATTACCCTTTTCAAGGCGTATTGCCAGTCATTCTATTCGAGTAGCTTGTGGATCAGTCATACTCCAGCAATCTACCAATATAACGATATTTTTAGAGTGCTGATGCGGTTGCTTCGCTTCTGTAGTGCATCTGAAATGTTTGCTGAGGCACGAACGGATGACTTTCATGCGATTATTCGCAAGAAAGTCGCGTCCCTACGATATAGAGTGCGAGGCAGTCGCAATGGCATTCTTCAAATGATTGCTGATCGATTGGATTGCCCCATTCAGAATAAGTGGATGTTAATTATAAATCTTGTAATTAATAAATATTGTTATTAATGTTTAAAATGAATGACACTATTGTATTTAATTTTTTATGAATTATGGATAGTTATTGTCTGAATTAAAATGATAAATAAAATAAATAAATATACATTTCTAACAAGACCGATTGGATGCGGCTTGCATTTAGTGGTTTCCTTTCTTTTTGACCGACGAACCACTGGAGGAGGTACTCAATTCGACGCTTATATATATATTTTTTGTATAACCACGCATAACTTTTTTCATAGTCGTTCGATTTCAATAATTCTTCTCTTATTAGAAAGAGTATACTTTGAAATTGGTACCATTTAAATTTTATTCAAATTGACTGACCCATTTTTGATAAATCAACAATAATGTGAAAAATGCTACATCGATCTGTGCGAAATATTCGCGAATTCTGTATACAGGTGAAGTCGGTCATGCTATTTGCAAAAAAATATTTATTCAGTTCGACCAGACCGACTATCAACCTTGTCGTTGAACGTCTTACAATAATCTATTGTTAAGTTTTAGACAGAATAACCAGTAGACAGACGCGACCAAAGCGCCACCCTTTTATGGTGGACATTCCACGCGTTAGAACTAAGCGTTTCGAATCCTCATTCCTCATACGAGCAGCCAGAATGTGGAACGCTTTGCCTGGGTCTGTCTTCGCGCTTAAGTACAACGTGGGTGTCTTCAAATCCCGAGTAAATAGGTATCTTCTAGGTAAGCGTGCTACACCCTTTTTTATGAGGGGGTGATCTTCCAAAGATGCCCGACCGCTTTGGGGTGCAGTCGGGTTATGTGGGATTGTACCCACTAAAACCCCCTCGGTGGCCAGCCTATGTGGCTTCTTGGGAGCTCCGGGATCTCCAAGAGGAACGCACCGGTGCTCGCTCCCGGTACTTCGTGTGTCTACTCGCCTGGTAGTAGACCAGGCTTGTACGGTCCTGTACGACAGCGTTGCCACACACGCTGCCGTTCTTCTCGGGCCCGCTTGAGTGGATGGCCAGAGCCCCAACTCTGACCACCTACGAGCCCAGGGGTCCCCTTTTAGTAGGCTCATACTACAGGCAGGGGATACCGATGCCGTATTCTAGTGCCCCGGCATCAGGGCAAAGCGTGCTACACCCTAGACCGCATATCTGCTTAACATCAGGCAGTATGTAGTCAAACGCAAACCTATACGGAATAAAAATAAAAAAAATGAATAAGAACCGGTTGATAGGAAAATATATAACTAAGCTTTTTACGTTTCATGGGGAAAAACAATCAAATGTAGTCAGACATAAAATTCGCTTCCGACCCGGGTTTAGTGCCGAGCTGGGCCGTGGCTCGACCGGCCCGGCTCGGACACGGTGGAGTGAATCCACGCAATTGTGATTACTTTGTTCTTTTCGATTGCTCCATCGAGCAGTATCTCTACGAAATATCTATCGACCTGCTCTGCTATTTTGTATTGGCTACGTGATTTTATTTTGTTTTTTCCAATAAGGATTTTATTTCAAATCTTTTATTTATACTTTGTTCAGATGAGAATTGGACCTAATTGTTGGTTGAATTGTAAGGCTATTTTAGATTTGCTTCTAATTTAATGTTTCTCAGGATAAAATCAGTTTATGTCATATCTGGGGATACTATCTACTAGGTAATCTTCTTTGTAGATGAATAAGAACGTATAACTTCTATTATAAAAAAATAGTTAAAAGAAAATACTAAACATAATTATATTATATTCATGCATTCATTTCGTTTCAAAGCCTAGACTTCTTTATGTTTTTTTTTTTTTTGTATTTATACATGTTCTGAAAGTGAGCTGGTTTGTGCAGAACTATTATTATTGTAGAACAAAAATATTTGTAGTCTCGTAGTTATTGTCATTTAAGCCATAAGAAGTCCACTGCTGGATGTAGTCCTCCCTTATAGGTCTTCATTGAGACAAGCTTAGAGCGGCTTGCATCCAACGCGATCCACAAGGTGGATGTTACTCCTACGCTGCCTGCCTATACGGTCTCCAATCGAGTACTATTCAAGGTTGTCGATCATCAGTGTGTCATCATCATATGTGCTCTGCCCATTGTTGTTTCAACTCGCCCTCGTAAATGTCGAATATATACCCTCGTAAATGTCGAATATATACCCTCGTAAATGTCGAATAATATATGATGAATTGCAAAAACCTTTCACTAGATTAACTAAGGTTCAAAAACAAGGCATTTATACTAAAATATGCATTTATAATAAATTACCGTGTAGCATAACCGCCTTACAAACAAATGAATTCAGCAAATTTATTGAAGATTTTTTCTATTTTTTATATATTTTTTATTTATTTTGTATTTTATACTGTATTCAAATTCTAATTTTTGTAGGTAATGATTTTAATAAAATGATAAGTATAAGTACTATTGTTAAGAATAATTATTGTAAAATGACTTGCCTAATGTGACGGAATGTTATAAGGTCAATAAATAATTACTATTACTACTATTACTATTACTAGCTTATTTACTAATATATCGGTCACATTGACGGTACGCTTATTACACTTACCTATAGTACATTTTATTTATACATTTATACACTGCTAAGTATTTGGCATAAAAAATAATTAGAACGTTGTGGTAACTACTTCTCCAGGTGAACCCTGCAAAAGAGTCCACAGCAACTAGGACCGAACCCCATTCATTAGTCACAATTCACAACCGACCGTAAAACTCAACTTCGTGCAGCTTGAATTGGAAACTGAAAATTTAAGTTAAAATGCGACTCAACGGACATTTGCAAGTCCGGTAATAGCTCGGAGGCTTGCCAACTCCGACCGTTTCAATTTGGATTGTTCAACGAAATTGTTGAACAAATTGTTCAGCATTGAAATCATGTTTATTTGGGACATTTGGTTCATGGATTTTGGCTTTATGATGGAGGGTTATGAATTCCGTTTCGAGTTTTAATTTTGTTTACGTGTGGTTTGGTTTTAAATTGAACGGTAGAAGAGACATGAAAGTGATTAGTGGCTTAGATTTGAGAAAACATTAGGTATTGTGATGTGCTTTGGGCTTGTTCTCTTTATTTTTATAATTGAGGAGCAATAAATTTTTGTCTGCATTGATACCCTGTTAGGTACACGTTTTTTATTTCGAACTATTTAAAACAGTTGGTCACGTATCTACTAAACCGTTAGGAAAACTAATTCGGTTTTTTTTAGGTTAATAATTTGAGTTTACGCATTTGTGGGGACTCGATGCTATCGGTTTACTTCTTGCCCCCACGCGTGCAAGAGAATAGTTTTGCATGCATTTTTTAATTTGCATTTTTGATTCTTTCACTGGGGCACTTAGTTGAATTCTGAAGAAATGTTCGTATCGATTGATGAGAAAATTTCACTGGAGAACTTGGTTTAAGTCACTTTGTTGCGATTCTGAAGAAATTTTGATGACAGATTGATGGACACAATTTTCACTCATCTTCGCATCGATCGATGAGGAACATGAACTATTTCGGATTTACAATGTGTTTATTGAAGTGAAACTTATAATGCGACTTCCAACAAGGTTGCGTTAAACGTTAAACGCTACCATGGAGGGGGTATGAAAGCACTGTTGCGTCAAAGTTTCACTTCTTCCGCGCACTATTTTTTTAGACTGTTTTAAGTTACACACACTGTTTTAAGGTACACTTATCAAGGAAAACCAGGCTTTACAATGATATTTCACAAATGTTTGAAATAGCTGATACTTTTATATTTTGATTTGATGTTAGTTTGTCATAATCATGATTAGTTTCAGTTTGTTTCAGTTTAATAGTGGAATATGCTCCCGTATAGGAAAAACACCAATCATCTTCCATGTAGGCAGACATAAAACTGGCATACACTTAAAAATAATTTTAATGGCTTTACAATTACATTTTTACACGACTGCCCATAAAAAGGCAAGGGTTCATATGAAATGAACTGCATATAAGGGAAACTAGATTTGCATAAAAATTCTTAACGTTTGTTGGACTAGCTGGCGTGGGTTTCCGAGTGCACTGACACGGTTAATAAGCGTCAAAGTGAATTAGATATTCACAACATTTCAATTTAAAAATTACTTTCGAATAACACATCTACATATAAAAGAAAAAAAAAGTATACTTAGGCGAGTTCTAAAAAAAATCCTCCGCATATGTTGAACTAAACTCGTTCCACCCGGGCGCACTGACCCGGTTATAAAACTTCAGACATCCGCTACATTTTTTTTTAAAATTAGTTGCCTGCAAAGGCGTTTTACGGACGACTATAATTTGCGCTAACGTTATAAAAAACATATTTGAATCAATTCAATCAACTGAAACAAGGCGAACGCTTAGGCCAATCTTGCTTCTCTATCGCTTGTTACGCGTTCTCGCTTGCACGCTCGGCTCAGGTGGAACGTGACAATTTTTCGTGCGTGCAGCCGGTGTTTATCGATTTATAAGACGTTATCACGTCAAAAATACAACAAATAATAGAGAAAAGGCATACTTAGACTAGTTCTATAAATTATCTTTAACATCCGTTAGACTAGTCCGTTCGGGTTCCCGGGCGCACTGACCCGGTTAATAAGCTTCAAAGTGCATCGGATTACAATCGGTCCGGAACTCTGGCCTGCTTCCAAGAGTTTTTATTTTATCTATTACATTATATTATTAACTAAAACCAAGATTTGTTTCATTTTGACGATAGGTTTATTCTACAATGTATTTAAGTCGTTTATCCGTGGCTCGGATGACACGTTAAATTGTAGGTCCCGGTTGTTATAACCGTTTAGTCATGTCAGAGGCCTTCAGGCGGCCTAAAAACTCTAACACCAGGGCTAGCCACCCGGCCTATACGAACTTAGTGCACGTGCACGTCTACCCGTGAGCCCCGCCGAAAGGTCGGGATGATGAGGTATTTATTTGTCTCGTATTTTTAGTGCGCGATTAGTCCCGTAGTATATTATAATAATGTGTTCAAATCGCGATAGTTTAAAAACAACAGAAATCCAACAACTAAAGAAAGGCGTAAAATAACTTCGGTAACTCTATCTATCAATGAACGATGTTTTGCTAAATCATACACAGACAATCTATAGTTGTCACTATTCTTCTGTCTCCAATTTTCTCTATTTAAAAAAATAGCGACCATATTTTTTCATCTCAAAATATTATGTATCACTATCAAATAAGCCAAATACACGAACACCAATTTCCACTAGTTCCTTGTCCGCTCTATTCCGGGAAACAAATGGTGATCATATTCTATTCCAGAATATGCAACACTATCAAACAGACAAAATACATCCGGGTCCGCGCGCCCGGAAGCCGAGATAAACCCCGGATGTGCAGCGAAATACCCGGATACCGTTTGAGGTGCACATCAATCACTATGTATCCCGTGCTCCGAGTAGCTTGGCTTTAGGATTTATTGAACGTGCATCTAAGATTGACTTTGACTTAGTATATTCACGTGATTGGATGTGATGGATTGGAAAGCTTATTTCATTATTTTGAATTTATTATCATCCCTAGCTTTCTAAATCGCACTTTAGGTTATAAACTCACTCTTAGGATTATATATAAATAAATAAATAAATATTAGACATCTTAAATACAGTCTCTGAAACTGAGCAAAGCTTGTCAAATGGCTGCCAGAGACTGATAAACTTCACATACATATTTTTAAATTCATTCTTATATAGATAATATCTAAATAACATCCAGAGACAGAGCAAACACCTATGTTCAATGTTCATCACATAATTACTTGCCCTGGGTGGTAATAGAACTCATGCCTATTGAGTCCGCAGTCACGGTCTCTTACCACTGAGCCACCGAAGCAGTCATCTGCTTTGGTCCTGTGCCAATCTGGGGTTAACTGTATATATTGGCATTGCAACCACGTTTATACATCAACAGTTTAAATATTTAGGTCATATTCTGAGTGAGAAATTGAATGATGACGCTGACATGGAAAGGGAAAGACGGAACCTATCCATCAGGTGTAACATGCTCGCGCGCCGTTTCTCCAGCTGCAGCACAGATGTAAAAACGACACTGTTTAAAGCATACTGTCTGTGCCTATACATATGTCAGCTGTGGATGAAATATACGCGCAAAACGTACCACACCATAAGGGTGCAACACAGTTATACTTTTCGCATCCTCATGAGGAAAGCACGTTATTGCAGCGCGTCGGGCATGTTCGCCGATGCGCGGGTTCCGGACTTCTTTGCTGTCATCAGGTCTAGAGTGGCTTCCTTCTGGGCTGGGTTGAGACGTTCCAAAAACGAGATACTGCATTGTTTAAGAAACTATCTAGGTAGCCCGATTTTTAAATCATGGATAACGCTGCACCAGAGTGCGAACCGAAAATGACTGTGATATTTTATTTATCATCTTTATTATTTTTACACGTTTTGTCAAATTTAAATCAGCATATGCGTCATTGTAATGTCTGAAATAAAGATATTTTATTTTATTTATTTATTATTTATTATTATTTATTTTTTTGAAAATTTTTACAAACCACAGACTCCAGGGTCTGTGCCCTTTGTTAACTAAAATTACAATTGGTAGATTATACTGTACAAAGAGAGTTTAATTATTATTATTTATCAACCATTTTTTGTTGATGTATAAACATGAATCATATGCTCACTGATAATCTGAGATCACTAAAATTCTGTACTTACGTATTATCAAAAATTACTAGGGCAAGCGTTTTATTTTAATACTAATAATATGGATGTATAGAAATAGTATATGTTTATTTGTATTTTGTTTTTGACTATACATTTTTATTGAAGTGTCCACGCATTTTATAAAACCGTTAATGAACGCTTTTATAAAATGCATGAACACTGCGTTGGTTTCCATAAGAATTTAAATATTCATATTTCGATATATTTGTTATACCTACCATACCATTATGAAATAACACACATCCGGGTCTACACACCCGGAAGCAAGATATAAATCCCGGCGTGCAGCAGTATATCCGGATATCGGCACATCAATCTATGCGTCCCGCGATCCGGATGACTCGAGCTTAGATTTATGTATCGTGCAATTCGTGCAAATAGTTTGACTTTGACCGATACATTGTAAAGTTTGAGATATTATAGATCGCTTCAATAAATGCTAATAACAATGGTTGCATTATTTTTGAGATATTTTCAAAATCTTTCTGAGCGTCTGGTGGACGCAACGCGTAATCAAAATCCTGGTGTTTATTTACCTCAACGTATAAGCATTGCCATGCAGCGTGGCAATGCTGCTAGCAAGCTGAGCACGCTGCCAACTGACAATAGGCATTTGGATTAAGTATATTTTTAACCTCCAAGGGTCTGTGGATGATCCAATTGTTTCTTATGTAGTAGTAGCTTAAATATGTATGTAGAAGACGAAGAAGAAGTAGGTATGTAGTATAATAGGTATTTTATTGTAGTTTAAAAGAGTCAAAGCATTTAACACACACTCTGCAATACAAAATACATCCGGGTCCGCACACCCGGAAGCAAGTAATAAATCCCGGACGTGCATCAGAGTATCCGGATACAGGCACATTAAGATGCTCGAACACACTCGAGCTTATCTTGTATCTTGTACTTACAGTGTAGTAGTAGTGTGGTAGTAGTGTCGAGTGTGTTCGAGCATATAACGTAACATACATCGTACAACTACGTTTGATTTTAACTGACTTATTGTAAAGTTAGAATTGTAAATTTGATATAACTTGATGGCTCATACCCAATACTAACTAATAATTAAGATTTTCCATTACAAAATATAGTAATAGTAATTACTAGCACCTATTTGTCACGAAACCGAAAACGAGTGGAAACAAGCATTGAGCTTATACGTTAGTGCGCTATCCCGACAGCGTACGATGAAATTATAAAATTCATATCTGAACGTTTTTAAAAATTGCTCTCCAGATTCTGTCTCCAATAACATTATTCGTTTAAATCAAAATATATTCATAATTTTTCCAGCGCAGAATACCTAGCTAGTTAGAGGAGCTCGGTTCGTTACAGCAGGATACGGCAGCTTATTTGATTATGTCTGAAACGAGCTGCTTGCGAACCGCGCTCTTGATTCACGTGGCATTTTTGATATCTCTACTATCTTTATGATGCGGTTTCACCCGTGTGACATAACACGTATATATATATATATATATATTTATGTATAACCACGCATAACTTTTTTTGTAATAGTCCGATTTCAATAATTATTTTTTATTGGAAAGAACATACTTCGAAATTGGTCCCATTTAAATTTTATCGAAATCGTCTGAGCCATTTTTGATAAATCAACAATAATGTGAAAAATTCTGCATCGATCCGAGCGAAATATTCGCGAATTCTGTACACGGGTGAAGTCGGTCATGCTAATTTTTGCAAAAAAATAATCTTGTATACTTAGTAATACTTACCTAGTACAATTTCCTACTAATATCAACACACTTTCGTTGTTTATAAACTTTTGCGATTTGAGCACATAAGGCCCAATTATGAAGGCACCATCTCAAATAGCAACGTAAAAAGTGTTCTCTCTATCAAATGCCTAAAGTGAAAAAGAATCAGAAGTATTTTAATTGCAAATTAGCTATTATAATTATGATTGCCTTCATAATTGGGCCCATTTACACTATACGTCTTACCACTAAAGTTTTACGCACGGCTTAGACAATGTTTAACAGTACAAATTGCACGGCTAAGCAGTGTTTAAAGCGTCTTTAAATCTTTTCTGTTAAGGTAGTATATGTTTTATTGCGCCCCGTATTAATGTATGTACGTATATAATGTAGTAGGATAAAACTTTGAAGGATAGAACACACTTATCTTATTTTAGAAATTTCGAAATTGTGTTTGTATTCATGTGTAAGAGAGAATAAGATTACTAGTTGTTGTAGTTATATATTACAAACGACTTAGAGTGGAGACCATTTAATAAAGAAGCGCAGCGTAGGGCGTCCGCCAACTAAAACAGAGCTAATGACCTCGATGATTAGCGACGGATCGATTTGATTTCATCCGTCAATCCATACACCAGCCAGAGAAAGTCCACTGCTGGATATAGGCCTTCCCAAAATTTCCCACTTGGATCTCTAATAAAAGACAGGTTTTAAGTGGCTTGCATCCAGCTTGATTATGTCTTAGTGAAGTCGCCAGTCCATCACAATATACAGCCTTGGCCAAAAGTATTAGGCACTCTGTATTTTCACTCTATCTTCTAAGCTTATCTAAGCTAAGGTGTCAATTTAATCACATCAACAGAAATGAAAGCTTGTTTACATGTTAGAGTCCAGAACACAAGTGACCAAACATTGCCTGATTCAGACTGAAAGAAAACCGAATCCTTTGTTGTCGGTCACCAGGTGTTTTATGAACTTAACAAAGAGCCGCTTGATATTCTAAGAAGTTATTTATGACCCCGGTAAGTCATTTAAAATAAGCACTCAGTTATTGGTTAAGTAGTACTCATGTATTTTGATTTTTTAAAGGTGCCTAATACTTTTGGCCAAGGCTGTAGGTAAACGCTCTACGATGTGCTTCCTGTACGTGGTCTCCGCTCGAGAACTTTTCGACCCCATCGCTCATCAGTTTCATTAGTCACACTGCCATTTCAACTTGCGAATGAGCGAAGAATTTCTTGCATTGATATAGTTCAAAAGTCGGAAAGTATTATAGGTTACGTATTTTCCAAAAAATATCAAGCGGACAAAGCCAATTGATTTCTAATGGTGGGTAGCAAAAACTGATTAAACAAAAATGAAAACAGATAAAATCCACAGTTTTTGTACTGAAATTCCCGATATCCTGTCCGAAGCACGTCCCGGCACGTGACTGGAAAACTGTTATTTTTAAATTTTGTTACGTATTGATTTTATACAGAGAGCGTTTGTAGTCTTTTCAAATATTCGAAACAGCCCCGGTAGCACGGCAAGGGGAGAAAACAATTTTATCCACTTTTAATGTCAGTTGTCTTTGTCAATCCATACTTTATTTCCTCTTCATTATATCCCATAATGGTGGAGAGACTATTGGTCCCTTTGCCGTGTTCCCCGTGCAGTTTTTGCTAATAGATGGAAAATGTTTCATTTTTCTGCCATAGTGAACGGATAATCTTGCAACTAAAATGAAAAAATAAAGTTGAAACTGCCTAATCCTCACCAAAACTTGTCTCATCATCACTTTCGTGGCAAATATTATGGTATTTTGCCACATAAATAGCTCAATTAAGCAAAAAATAAAAATTGCCAGGAAAGTGTCAGTGGGAAACGTGTCGAGAAAACTTTGACAAACCTAAAAGTATAAATACTTACTGTACTGTACCAGCATTATTTATAGTCCACTGCAGTACGTAGGCCTACCCACGAAGAGTGATTGGGCCATATCCACCACGCTGGCCCAGTGCGGGTTGGTAAAAGTATGAATAAAGTACAGATAAGCCTCAGACTAAATATAAAACATAAGCTTATATTAGGCTAATCTTGTCACAGTTGTGAGGAGACCGAAGACTTCAGCGAAATTATACACCAACATGACAATTGCGTTAACTTTATTCTTTATTCTTCAACTAGAATGTTCCTTCCATTTTCAGTATTCTACAGCTTGGCGCAGGTACAATTACTTGTTCTCAGCTTAACGTCTGGTTCCACAATAATTCTAAAAATCCCTCGTGAAGCCGACCATGAGCTTATCTTTATTTTTTTCCATATCTCCCACAATAGCCAACCACACCGTTTCCGGTAGCATTTAATCTATAAAAGTCTGTGGTTGACTACCGCTTTCGATAACCTGTGAAACTTTCGTATCCGTTCAAAAACGGCACATTATTTAAAATATGCAGTTTTTGTCTCAAACCCAACACCATGCCACAAATTACCAATTTCCCTCAAAAGGGGCCGTAGCGCTATTTATCGATCAAAATTTCCTTAAGTTACAGCACTGTACATACCTACGAGCCAAATAATTGGCCCAGAATGTATTCAATAAAAATAATTATCTCCTCAAAAAGAAGAGAGATTCGAGAAGATTCTAGAAGCAAGGACAAACTTCTTACAAAATCATTTTGCAAGGTCTAGTAGTAGAACCTATAGTTTTAAATTATTCCATTCCTTTACTATGAGCGGGAAAAGAGGCTATTTCTATTCTATTTTAACCGCAAAGTAATTAACCTCCTTCTCGGGTAGTTGGGTAATCACGAGTGATTACATTAGGAACCCTTCGAGTAGGTACTCTTCTTGATTAAACCTAAACTTTCTCGAGACGTTTAGTACCTAGTTCGAACCATGGAAGTAATATGAACAACCGGAATTATTTGTTTCCAACTTTTCTGGGAAATATGACAAAATGACAAATACCTACAAATAATTCGTTGATAACACCATAGTCGCTGGGAGTTTTATTTACACAGAAAAACAAAACAAATATCGACTATGACTAAACCTACCTACTTAAACTAAAAAGAAAAGAAAAAATCATACATAAAGAAACACAAAATAAATAAATAAATAAATATTTTGGGACATCTTACACACGGCCTCTGACCCCAAACTAAGCAAAGCTTGTGATATGGCTGCCAGAGACTGATATACTACGTATACTTACGAGTATTTTTAAATACATACTTATATAGATAGTAACTAGAAAACACCCAGACACAGAGCAAACATTTATGTTCATCACATAAATATTTGCCCTAGTGGGGATCGAACCCACGCCTCTTTGATCCAGAAGTTAGGGTCACTAACCACTGAGCCACCGAGGCAGTCAAATAAAATAAAACTTAGTCTAAAAGTCCCGCGGCAGAGGATAACGTGGCCAGAATGCTGGCAGCATTGCCTCGCTGAATAGCAATATTCAGCTTTTGGGAAAATACATGCCGGCAATCTGGTCATGTGTCACCTCTACCAAACGTCTGGCCATCTTTGTACAAAATATAAGCTTACACCATAGGTACATGTCATATTAGAAAAAAAAAACGAATTACAGCAACTCGAATAATATTTAAGCGTCAATCATATTCAATCAATACGTAATGACAAGAGCCTGTACGTGTAGTGCGCAGGGTTTTGAATCATACAGGGTTATCTATTATTATTATATACTACGGGAATAATCGCGACCGAGTTGCATCGACCGTGGTCACGGGTAGACTGCTAGTCTGCCCGTGACCACGGTCGATGCAACTCGGTCGAAACGTTGGGATGAGGAGGTTATATATTTAAAAACAAGAGTACTTGCCCTGTACTAAGTAGAACGGGAATGATCAAGACCATCATTATGATAAAAGTTTACTATAGATCCAACCTACAATTTGCGAAAAAAATCTGTTAAGTACATACAAAACTGCAACTCTGAATCGACAAAATGTATGAAACAGCATTTTTTTCTCTAATTACGAGCTTAATGGCTCCATAGTAAAAGTTGTTCATAATGACGGTCTACATCACCTCTGTTAGGCTTAGTACATTAGTTCTGGAGAATTCCGTATACCTAGCTTTCATCAATAGAAAGCTTAGTTGGTCCTGATGGGACGAACATTCGTGTTTTAAAACTTCAATAAAAGTTAGAATAAACGCGATCCAATTCATATCTTTTTTACAATAATATGACCAACTGGCCATACTTTTTTTGACTAAGATGTCGATCCAGTTGTACGTACACATTACATCCATGGCTCGTCCAAACTACTCAAGATTTTCCTAAAGGATGAATCCTTTGCCCTAATCGCTCCACTTCATTGAGTCAGCAGTATTATATTCCAAAAGCCTAAGGAAAACCTAGGTTTTTCTAAAAAGGTTTTGTAGAAGTGAGGCTCGAATCTCTAGAGGTTTTCCCAGTCATCGAAGGTGCTTGATGAAGATTGAGTTGTAGTGATTGGTTGGGAATTCAGCAACACCAAATAAAATGGATAAAAGTACAGTAAAAAAAACCTCATCATTCATTAGTACGAGTAACTAGACCCGGCGAACTTTGTTTCACCAAATCCTTCTAATATTATTAACGCGAAAGTTTGTGAGGATGGATGGATGGATGTTTGTTACTCTTTCATGCAAAAACTACTGAACGGATTGAGATGAAACTTTACAATAATATAGTTTATAGGTATATCAAAATAACACATAAGCTATAAATTATAATAATATTGCGTACGTTTTTCATAATATAACGATAAGGTGTTAAGTGAGATCTGAGAACTCTGAGAAGCTATATAGAGTGCGCTTCAAGAAATGTCAAAAAAAATCAGCTGTCGTATCGAACAACCGTCAAATCCTTTTTTGTTTTATTTTTTGGATTTTTCACTTCCTTTATTAAGGGTGGTAAGGGATGGCCTCGGGTTTGAAAGACGGAACGTGACATAGTCTACTTTTTATCCCAGATAAATAAAGGGTATAGCACAATAATCAAAAGCCGCGGGTAAAAACTAGTGTTGCAATAAATGATTGAATATTATGTTATTGAGTATAATAGGCAATCAAAGATCTGAATTGACTGACTCTTTAGGGCTTACCAAAACAAAGCTCGTCAAAGTCATCTAGGTAAAATATATTGGAATATTATTGAATATACTATGTTACCTATTTAGAATAACAGGTTATCAAAGATCTGAAGACATCTTAGGGCTTACAATCTGGAATAACTTAGATTGTAGTATGAGTGTAGGTATGTATATAATATCTTTAATAAACATATTACTAGGCATAAAGTAAATACATTGCCTCATTTAAAAATTAAACAACCCATCATGCCCGGTGCAAAAGAGCCCAAAATGCTGGCCGTATTACCCCGCTGGATGGCGATGGCCAATATGGCCATGATAGGATGATGGGCGAGATCGATTCGAGAAAACAGCCCCATAGGCCAATTGAAAATAAAAAAAACTGATTTAATTATTCTTTTCATTAATTCCTGTAGCAGTGTGACTGGTTAGGAAAATACTAATAAAAAAAGTTCCCATAGACAGTGTAACTGGATGGGATTTTTTTCTTTAAAATTTCCCATCGAGTTACAGTGTGACAGTTGAGGGTGTTACTCAATGGGAACAAATGATCCCTTGCACCAGAGGGCTAAGCGGGAGTTTTTCGCTCGAGCTCGATTGCGTTAATTTCTATGGAAATGCCATCTTGTGTCACGTACAGAAAACTGTATCGCTAAGTGTGAGTATTTTTACGGTAATGTAACGAGCGCCAAACCGATCCAACACAAGCGCGGCAACGTCTGTGATTGGCTAACTCAAGCGTGTGTGTCAATGTGCTCAAGTGTGTGCTCGACGCGTTCGGTCAACGCGACGTAATAGTAGATTGTATCATATGGAAGCAAAATAATATTTTTTCGGCGAGAGCGCTTTTTTGAATCCAGAGCGAAGTGAGGGATTCTAGAGTAGAACGCTCGGGAGAGCGTAGAGAGGGAGAATTCTGAACGTAGCGAAAATAATTTAGTAGAATGCTGAACGTAGCGAGGGATTCAAAATACGTCGCCCGAGCCAAAAATATATTTTGCGACTTTTCATCACCTCTATGAGAAAACAAAAGGCGCCTCATATTTTACAATTATATTATTGTTTAATAAAACATAGAGTAACAACTAAATTGAAATTAAATGGTATCTAATAATAAAACAAATGAAAACTTATGTTTACATTCTTTCATTCATTTTCTTGGCGCTGAACACTAATATTACAAATACTTCCAAATTCAAAAAGTGCGCGGCAAAGATCATTCCGTTGCACTTATTTGTTCCAAATTAAAAAAGTGCGCGGCAAAGATAATTCCACCGCACTTATAATGTTCCTTATAGAAAACAACTCCTTTGGGCGCACTTAAAGGCGAACCAAGTAGTCCTTTTCGAATAGATGTGATGAAAAAGTAATTCGATTTGATTTGCAAAACTGCCACTCGGCTCTCTGGTACCTACGAGCCGGAGCGGGAGTTTCCAGTTTTCTCCTTTAGTCTGCGCCCTATTTCTGCAATAAACTTGTGGCCTCTTTACCCCAACAGCCCGTTGTCTCTTCGGTAATAGGCACGAAGAAATAACTTGCCACTACTGTAACTAGGTATGTATTAGTCGGAAACTGAATATTGAGTAGGTAGATCTGTGAACCGTCTCACGCAGTTATGTAAACATTTATATAAGTGTGAGAACTGTGTAAAAACTGTCGTGAGGATGATACTACCTAACGATGTCGAGAAGTCGCGTGTTCATGAAGATAATAAAACTTTCTGGCATATTTGGAGCACTATTACTGATGCATGACATGTACAGATAGATAGGTGAATTTTCTGTTGTTAACACTAATTCATTAAATTTATTAAGCAACGTTCCGCACGGTCAGTATTTGGATGGGTGACCGCGGGTGGCATTTTCCAACTGAGCGCTATCGTGGCTCGGATGACACGTTAAATTGTAGGTCCCGGTTGTTTCAACCGTTTAGCCATGTCAGAGGCCTGCAGGCGGCCTAACAACTCTGACACCAGGGCTAGCCACCCGGCCTATACGAACTTACTTACTTTTATTAAATTTATTAAAACTCATATCGTATTTGTAGTCACTAATAAGTATAAAACATAGTCGCTTCCCTGTCTGTCCCTATGTACTCGTATGCTTATATCTTTAAAACTAAGCAACGGATTTTGATGCGTTTTTAGGGTTCCGTACCTCAAACGGAAGAAACGGAACCCTTATAGGATCACTTTGTTGTCCGTCTGTCCGTCTGTGTGTATGTCAAGACTCATTATCTCGGGAACGCGTAAAGATATCGAGTTGAAATTTAAACTGTATACGTATATCTATAGTATCTTGCAGTTGTGTAAAAGAAACACTTCTCAGTTATCGTTTAAAAAAGTTAGAGCTGTTTATGTCGTAAAAAACAGTATATTTCGCACAAAAATCAAAACCTACAGGGTACTTCCCGTTGACATAGAACTATGACATTTGGCGAGAAGCATTGTCTCAGAGATAATCTAAGCTCAGAGTACACATATAGGCATAAATTTGAAAACTAATAGTTCTATGTCAACGGGAAGTACCCTGTAGGTTTTGATTTTTGTGAGTGCAAAATATGCGTTTTTTTACGACATAAATGGCTCTAACTTTTTTAAACGATAACTGAGAAGTTTTTATTTTAAACAACTGCAAGATATCATAGATATACGTATACCGTTAAAATTTCAACTCGATATATTTACGCGTTCCCGAGATAAATGGTCTTGACATACACACAGATGGACAGACGGACAACAAAGTGATCCTATAAGGGTTCCGTTTTTTCCGTTTGAGGTACGGAACCCTAAAAACTTCCAAAAATTAAAGAAGGCTTCTCCTAAATCGAATGAAATTCACAGAAAAGTTCAGTTTGAATTATTTTAACCGTAAATTCATGATGGTTTGTTCCCACGCTAAAATAAATATTCCTCCATCGGCGTATTTGTCAGCCGGCTTTACAATCGGCCGTGTTTCAGATCCAATCGGCGCCAATTTCACCAGATCATAACTTTTATTTACTCCCCGGGACAATACGGGTAGGGTAACCCATTTAGGGTTTGTTCACATTCGAAACTGAGGCAAGTAAGTTTACAAATGCAACTAGCCACCCGTCCCGACTTCGCACACGTAAATTATACATATAAACCATTCTCTTGAATCACTCTATCCATTACAAAAACTTCATCAAAATCCGTGGCGTAGTTTTAAAGATAGTAGCATACCTACATGCAGACAGACAGCTGAAAGCGACTTTGTTTTATACCAAGTACTTATAATAAAAGAGTATATTGTGCTTGAAAACTGTACCTTTCTACAAGCGCCAAAATTAAATAGGAAAGTTTCGGCAGCCATATCGGAAGCAACGCGTTATCGAGATAAAAGGAAGGAGACTGAGCAGCAGCAACTAGGAGTTGGAATCTCGGCCATTAACAAAGCTTTGACACTAATGCTTATTTACTACACTAATGCTTATTTACTTACTTACTTGACTGCCTCGGTGGCTCAGTGGTTAGTGTCCCTAACTTCTGGATCAAAGAGGCGTGGGTTCGATCCCCACCCAGTGCAAATATTTATGTGATGAACATTAGTGTTTGCTCTGTGTCTGGGTGTTATTTAGTTACTATCTATATAAGTATATATTTAAAAAAATAAGTATATGTAGTAATATCAGTCTCTGGCAGCCATATCACAAGCTTTGCTTAGTTTGGGGTCAGAGGCCGTGTGTAAGATGTCCCAAAATATTTATTTTATTTTTTATTTACTTACGGGTGACGACAAAGTTGAAGCTATAAGAATAATCAGCGATGGATGCCGAATCTTGACCGATAGTGAAGTGATGATACAATAAATTTAATAGTCTATGAAACCTGATTTACAAGTACAAAGAAATATGCAGATACCAAAATTTTGCGTATTAGGAAAATAAAATGTGAAAATATTTCAAGGGTCATAAAATCTCTGATAGGTTTTGAAAAATCTCGTATCACAGTGTTTGCTAGCGAACTGCTCCGAAACGGCTTAATCGATTTTTATGATTTTTTTGGCGAATATTTGTTAGATCCGAGAATCGGTCGTAGGTATTTTTGATACTTCTAGGTCAGCGGTTCCTAACCTTTTTCAGCCGCGGACCCCCAAGGAAATCAAGTATAATGCCAAGGACCTCTGAGTGATAAAAGGTGCAATTTTCGGACAATATAATTAAAGATTCAAGATACTTTATTTGTCAGAAACATGGTAGTGTACAACAACATACAAAGTCGCATACATATGTTCGGAGAGTAGAGAACGCATGTAATATTTTAGTATTGTACCAGCCTTTTTTAAAAGTCCACTGCAGGACGTAGGCCTACCCACGAAGGGTGATTGGGTCATATCCACCACGCTGGCCCAGTGCGGGTTGGTGGATTCACAAACGCCATCGAATCTCTTCTACTGACGTATGCAGGTTGCCTCACGATGTTTTCCTTCACCGAAAAGCCAGTGGTGTGAAATTCCGTCCATAAATTCCAAAAAACTCATTGGTACGGGACCGGGGATATGAACCCACGACCTCACGATTGTAAGGCGGGTGTCACTACCACTTGACCACCACGGCTGCTTCATAATATTAAAAAGTATTATTTCATAATATTTAAAAAAAAAACAACTTTTTCGTAAAAAACATTAATGAGAAGGTTGGTGCTGCTTTTTTGCAACTAAGTTAAAAATGTTTGGGTTGATATAATTACTCAATTGCAATCTCAAATCAGATTCCACATGTAAACTATTCCTGTATTTGTTTTTGATGTATACAAGAGTAGATAATGCTTTTTCACATAGGTACGTGGTGGTAAAAAGCTTAGTAAACGTAATAATTAGGGATGTTTGGCGTAGGTAATTTATTTATTTGTGTTAATACTCTTAGATGCGTTTGGGACCGCGGACCACAGGTTGGGAAACAATGTTGCCCTCTAGGTTTTTTTTAAATTGCAAAACAATGTTTGCCGGGTCAGCTAGTATTTCAATAAAATCTATGGACGGGAAGTTTACAAAATGTTTAATTTTACACTTACGCCCATTTGTTTTTGTTGGAATAAATAAGTAAGTATATAACAGCCACACAAGTAAATATAGAAAATAAAATAAGTGTGATTACAGCTTTGGGCGGTCGGCATCCTCCCCTTCCGACAATATTTCGGTATTTTGGACACAGTCCTAAAAGAAACCAATCATGATGGAAACGATTGTTAACGTTTATGTACCTCCGATGACAGTGGCTAAACTTTGGGTTATTTATAAAATGATAAAAATTTAAATATTTGTACATATTCAAAATATCAAAAAACTTCAGAAGCTTTATTACCTTCTAGCTCTCGATATTATTTAAAGTTGATTAACTATATATCAACTATGTTATGGGTAATCAATTTTTCTTTCTGATAAAAATACAGCACTTACAGCTTACGAAAACAAATGCTAGGGGCTTTATGTTTGAACCGATAGTTTGCTAAGTCGTCTGCGAGTATGATCAAGAGATCGAGTAAGAGAAAGAGCGATCGATAGTATGGCATGACATTATAAGAGTCACGAAATACGAAATACTAGAAAAAATAGGCATCAAATGACAGTCGATTCGTTTAGAAGGCCTTGTTCAGTGCTTGTCCCCCCGCGAGTACCAACTACACTGCCGTGCAGGCTGTAAAACGCAGTATGAGTAAAAACGCAGTTTCGAGAAAAACGCGAAAAACTTTTTGGTTTGTTTTTTTCCCATGTTACAAGGTTTTATGACGTATGTTTTGAATGCCATATGGCGCATCTGAATTCGGAGAAAGACTTCACGAGAGAAAATACGCACTTAGATTATTAAATGATAAATAAAAACGATTTTGAAAAAAAGATCCCAAAAAACGAGCTATTACGACACATCAAATTTAGTGAAAAAGTACGCATTTTCAGATTAAAATGCAGTAATTTGAGTTAGTACTGCAAAATTATGTGTGACATGTACTACTTTGCTGTTTAAAATGCAGTATCAGATTTATTTTACTGCATTTTAGTATGTGTCTTGAGTAAAATGTAGATGCAGTATGTTAATAATTATTGGCTAAATTACGTAAGCTACTAATTTTATGGAGTAAGAAAGAGACAATGTCTATCAGAATATTTTTTACTAAAGATTGAGTAAGAAATCAACACTTCAACATGAACAGAAATCAACACAATCACTTATTGTTATACTTTTATCATAAAAGTCACTTTTATCATAGCAATTTGGGTTAATTAAACTCACAGTACAGAGGTAGTAATTAAAACTTAAACTACGAAAAAACAGAAATATGCAATAAAAACTAATGAGATCTTTCAATATAATGGCACAGACATACTTAAACACAAATGACTATCTAAGAACAAAAATCATATTCTTCTAAGTATACTAACAAAATAAATGCTCTCCTTCCGTATGTTTTAACTATCTATCTATCTATTATCCTACGTAAACACAAAATGCTTCAAAGATAAACTTAATGAGATTCCTCGTCACCATTATCAAAGACAAAGTTTTCCTCACCATCATCGAATACTGAAGTAGTTACTGGAATATTTATCCAGAAATTAATTCGGTTTTTAGGCATTAATGGCCCTAATTTATTTATTATGTCTAATTTTCTGGCAGAAGGTATACCTTTGGGCCGAGATCTCACTTCTAGTTTGGGAGGTTTCTTTGATTTTAAACACGTTAATTGGCCGTATTCTTCAGCATCAAAATTCTGTTTTGTAATAAAGACAGTATTTTTATATCTTTACTATGACTTCAACTAGGTATATCTTTTAGATATATTCTGTTTCCGGAACGATCTTTGAGTTTTTGCTGCGAAACAAAGAAATCGGATACTTTCAACTGTTTGACATAAGTCTTATCCGAGTTCGACTTCTCTATAGCCTGGCAGAAGTCCTGAAAGTCATAAACTTTTCTTTTCTGCAGCAATTGCTCGACCTTATGGTGAAATGTGTCCGCAGACATAAAAGTATGTCCGGGCTCAAAATACTTCAACTATAGTGTAGCTGCAATGTCGTAGCTATTAATTATGCCTATCAAGAAAGTCAAAGGGCACCAATTTTCTTCTGGGCTGAACAATTATCGAGCCATGTTGTAATTGTTACGGCATCTCTTCGGCTTAATAAAAACACCCAGAAAACACTCACCAGGTCTTCTTGCTTTCTTCCAGAATTTTTTCCATACCAAGCTACAGCCGTAACACACCGTAGTCCTCGAGAGCATAACGCCAGAAGCGTGGAACAGAAGCATGGTGGTGTTGTTCTTCAAAAAAAGTGACAACACCTTATTGATAAAATACTGATCTTTGATCCATCTCGCTTCTGAGCCATATTTATAAGTTGTTTTCAAAGCTCATTACGAACCGTCTCGAACGCAGGCTTGATGACTTCCAGCCTCCCAAACAAGCCGGTTTCCGAAAAGGTTTTAGCACCATGAACCACATACATACGCTGCGGCAGGTTATACAGAAGACCAAGGAGTATAACCTGCCACTTTGTTTGGCATTTGTGGACTATGAGAAAACCTTTGAATCATTCGAGACATGGGCTCTGTGCTTGAGTCTCTCCAACGATGCCGTATTAACCATCGGTACATTGAAGTACTGAAGTGTTTGTATAATAACACCACTATGTCGGTTCAAGTACAGGAAGAGAGCTCCAAGGCGATCCTTTTGAAGAGAGGCGTAAGATAGGGAGACGCAATATCTCCGACGCTGTTTACTGCTACTTTGAAAAAACGCCTTTAAGCTCCTGTAATGGAAAGGATTCGACATCAACATCAATGGCGAATACATCACTTACCATCAATTTACCAACGATATCGTGGTCATGGCAAAGTCGATCGAAGAACTCAGCATGATGCTCGAAAGCCTCAATCGAGACTCTCAAAAGGTGGGTCTTCAAATGAACATGGACAAAACAAAGGTCATGTATAATTCTCATGTTGTACCCACCCCAATTTCAGTTGGAAACTTGGTGCTTGAAGTCGTTGACTCGTACGTCTACCTAGGACAAGTAGTCCAGTTAGATAGGTCCGACTTCAAGATAGCAGCTAATCACCGAATCCATCTCGGTTGGGCAGCGTTCGGAAAATTACGTAACGTCTTCTCGTCCAACATAGGCACAGAAACGTGGATGGACCTTATTAGTAAGCCTTAAGTAGCCCAACGAGCCATAGAGAAGGCTATGCTCGGAGTTTTTCTGCGAGATCGAATCTAAACTGAGAAGACCCGTAGAAGAACCAAAGTTACCGACGTAGCCCAGCGGATTGGCAGGTTAAAGTGGCAATGGGTAGAGCTTATAGCGCGAAAGACTTATAACCGATGGGGTCAAAAAGTTTTCGCGTGGAGACCACTTACCGGCAAGCGCGGCGTAGGACGTCCACCGACAAGGTGGACGGATGACCTCATTAGGACCACAGGATCGCGGTCGATTTAAGCCGCTACTAATTGGTCTTATTGGAAATCATTAGGGGAGACCTATGTCCAGCAGTGGACGTCCTATAACTTAGACGAACGACGAAGCTTCAGCATATACTGAATTAGTGCTTGTATACTTCTTAAGAGGCACAAAAGTTTCATTAAACCCACTAGTCTATAAAATATCTCACTTTTAAATAAATAACCTGGATAAATAAGTCGAAGCAACCTTTTCAAAATTTGCATAAAAGTTAACGTCTTTTCCTAGCTAAAATGCAGTAGTAAACTCCACGAAAGCAGTGGAATACAATAACTTGATTCAAATTACCAATTATAATGCAGTAATTACGACTTTTACTGCAATTTAGGTTGTAAAATGTTATTATGTAAGTGTCAGATATTATCGATTATACTGCAGTAAATAACTAAAATACTGCAATTTAATTAGTAACATTGACAACAACAAGCAACCTATGACATAAATAAAGGACAGTTTTATTAACTTCACTGCATTTTACTTTGTTTTGACTGCATGGAAAAAATAGGTGATGCTATCTAAAACACCACGTCTTTGTACCTTACTGCATACTAGACTGTAATCATTTTGAAAAGTAATAAAAATTAAATTTGCAGTATTCATATTTTCAGTACATTACCTATTTACTGCATTTTAGTTTATGTGGTCCTCATATTTTTAAAGTTTAGTTAACAGATTTTTTGTAGCAATGACGACATTTACTGCATTTTATCCGGGAGAACAAAGCTATTAAAATACAGTAATTGCTCTTACTGTATTTTAGATAGTTTATCGTTACAGTTTGCATAAAACATTCCTAGTTACTGCGTTGAGGTATTTGTTTTTAACTATCTTGTAGTTGAGATAATCAAAAACCGATTAAATCATTCGATTCCTTATGGCGTGCCCATTACGGTTCAATATTTAACTCAAAAACGTCAAAAAGTCAGATACTGCGTTTTAAGGGCTGCACGGCAGTACAGGTAGAACACATTCTTATTGAGGGCGAGTCGCAGCTTCAATGCAGTGACTGCACTGCACGACATTGATTTATTTACAACGCCCGTTGTGCAGTTAAAGCGTTTATTTTTTGATACGTATTGATGTACCTACCTAGAAATTTTTGCGTGTATTATTTCTATGAGATGTTCCGCGACTAGTTAATACTTTATTTTTTCTTATGCATAGCAGTGTAAGTTTATAATTGGACATATTTAAATATTTATGTAAATTTACTCATGCCTAAGCTAAGTTAACTTCCTTAATATTAATAAAATAAAATATTTACGTTAACTAAAAACATTAGCTACAAACAATTAACACAAAGATAACTCTTTGAGATAAAATCTAGTGTGGAAAGCACTCAAAATAAAATCATAATATTGATTTAGCAGTGCGCCATCTCTAGTCAATCTTTTGAAGTTCTAATAACTTCTAGTTGAGTGATAACCTGTCTAATTTGGGTATCACAGGTGGCGCCGCCAACGTTATAAGTTGGTTGTAATATAAGCACTTCAGAAATTTGACGCTTGCGTAGGAGGCGGGTTGGCTCAGCTGGTTAGAGCGTCGGGCTAGTGATCCGAAGATTTTTGAAATGCTTATCACAAAGATAACTCTTTGAAATGACTAATTTTATCACAAACAGTTGAATCTTTGCTACTGTATTTTCGTATAATTCAGCGGTCGGCCGGCACATAAACAAGGTATATTAAGTACCGTGGGCGCATTATCGCCGTCGTTACCGTGCGGTGCGAATGGTCAACACCTGCGGTGTATAGGTACTTTATGTATAACGTAACAATATACGGTGCTATATCCTATACAATGTAGAATATCAGCCAGATGAAATAAAATAAGTTCGTAGACAGTGGCGTAACTATACCATCTGAGGCCCTTGGCAAATTTTATAGATGGGGCTCCCTAGCAGAAAAATTGTCGCGTTTGTGCTTTAATTTTAATAAAACACTTAAGTAATTAAAATTAATTACTTAATTAGTTAAATATCTAACAAATTTTATTTTGTAATGCATCAAGCAGGGAACACAAAGACTTTTGAATACAACTTTTCGAACTGGTTGCTAACGGAAACAATTATATTTTTTCTTAGGCATAAGCACGGTGAGTGCGATTTATTTTGTGATAATAGATAAGGTTTGGACGTAAACACTTAATTAAGTTTGAGCGTGAGCGCAGCGAGGCAGAAAATTTTTAGTTGTTTTATTCTGATTCTCTTATAAGAAAATTTTAACCTGAGATGAGCTGTGAATAATGGAAACATAACTAGCAGAATAAAACGAGCACAGCGAGCGCAAACATTTTTCATGTTTTTTTTTTCATTATATGTAGCATTAAAATTTGATAATTTTGTTTAAAGTTTTAGGTTATTTTTGAGTTCGAGTCCGCTCTTAGGCCGGGGCCCCCTCGGGTCGGGGGCCCGTGGCATTTTGCCAGCCCTGCCACCCTATAGTTACGCCACTGTTCGTAGAGACCGAGTGGCTAGCCCTGGTGCAGTTTTCAAGCCGCTTAGGTCTCTGACATGCCTAAGCGGTTTGAACATTCGGGACCTACAATAGGCATGATGGGTAAATAATTCATTATCAAAATTAGTCTGTGAGTTAGATTATCAAAAAATATTAGACTCGTATTTTTTTTTTCTGTTAATCAAACAACAAATGACAAAGATAAACCTTGTCAAAGTTTAGGAGTGGGGGTCGTGACGTCACTTCTCTTTAGCCTATACATTTGTATGGCACTTGTGACGTCACGCGGAACTTTGACGGGCTATATCTTCATCAATTTTTGTTTAATTGACAAGAGAAAAAATACGTGTCTAATATTTTTTGATAGTCTATTTAACGGACAATTTTTTTTTTATTCATCATGCCTCCGCTCATAGCGTAGTTTGACTAGGCTTTTGTCAGCTATCACAACAGAAAAAATGCCAGGTCTATAGGAAATGAAGCAACGTTTGGCACGGTCAGCCTTTGGATGGGTGACCGCCAGATGAAATAAAAAAATGGACGTGGGTAAATCACCAAAGTTGCCTATCTTCCTTTTCTTTGTGTGCCTCGCCAACTAGTGCATACGTATTTCGTTGTGTCTTTTGGTCAGTGACCGCGGGTAGCGTTTACAACTCAGCGCTACCGTGACTCGGATGACACGTTAAATTGTAGGTCCGTTTAAACTATTTAGCCATATCAGAGGCCTTCAGGTGGCTTGGAAACTCTGACACCAGTGTTATCTCCTTTATTAACTACAACAAAATACAACACTAATAGATACATAAGCTAAAACTACATAAGTAAACTACTAAAAACAATTGGATCATCTACAGACCATTGAACGTCTAAAAATAATCCAAATGCTCAAGCCCACTGCCAGTTGGCAGTGTGCCCAGCATGCTGGCAACATTGCCACGCTGAATGGCAATGGTTACACGTTGGGCCAAACAAACACCAGCGTTTTGGTCACGCGTCACGTCCACCAGATGCTCAGAAGGACTATTGAAAACAAGATGAGCTCCCGGCCCCCACGAACCCAATGTCTCAACTCCAAACGGCTCAATATGTAACCACTACCGAGGTTAGCATTTTTACGTCACTTGTGCTGCTCCGCCGAATCTGAAAACCGCCGCTCCAGCCCTACTCTGAGTCTCAGAAAGTGTCATTGTATTAACCTATTCAAACTTATCTACTTAGAATTAAGTTATTACGTCTAATCGTTTTTATGGTTCAGTAGGTTTAACAGCAATTAGAACACGATTTACCTGAAGTTTTCACATGTTTCTTGGTAATGTTGTATCATGTTACACACAGTTAGGTCCGGTAACGTGGGGTGATTATCGGGCGCGGTGGAGCGAGGAAGTGATGCTTCTGGTATAGGATTATATTCAATTTATGTTTGCTTAAACAAAATATAATAGTTTTTCAACACAGAAAAGTCAGTTTAACTAGGGCTCTATACATTTATTATTTACTAGCTTAAAACCCGCGGCTTCACCCGCGTTGTCTTAGTACATAGGTACTTACTTAAAATGAATTAAAATGAAAATAGCCCGCGGTTTGATCTACGTTGTCTTTGTACATGCTTATAATAATATCTAATTGTCCGCGATTTGGCACGCGTTGTCTTAATACTTGCTTAAAATTACTTGCAAGGATAATGCCCACGGTTTGGTCAAAATTGTAACAGTATTAGCCTATAATGATAATAGGTCACGGTTTGGCCCGCGTATTGTTAGTACTTGCTTAAGATGGTTATTTATAGCACGCAGCATGGACTGCGATGTCTTAATACTTGCTTAAAATTATAAAAGCTTGCCGTTTGGCCTGCATTGTCGTATTACTTACAATGATAGCCCATGGTCTGGCCCGTATTGTCTTAGTACTTGCTCAAAATGATAATAGCCCGCGGTTTAGCTCGCGTTGTGTTAATAATTAGGTACTTACAATGATAATAACCCACAGTTTGGCTCACGTTGTTTTAATACTTACTTGATTAAAATAACAGCCCGCGGTTCAACCCGCGTTATCTTGGCATTTGCTTATAATAATATCTAATAGTTCGCGGTCTGGCCCGTGTAGTCTTAATAAATCCTTAAAATTATAATAGCATGCCGTTAGCCTGCGTAGCTTTGTATTACTTGTAATGCCCACGTGTAATAGCCCACGGTCTGGCCCGCGTTATTTTCGTAACTGCTTAAAATGATAAATACCCACAGTTAGGCCCGCGTTTTCTTGGCACTTACGAGTACTTAAAATAATAGTAGCTAGCTAGCGTGGTTAAGCCCGCATTAGGTTCGATTATGAAGGCGCCATCGTAATTATAATAGCTAATTATCATAATTATATCTGTTTCTTTTTCACTTTAAGCATTCGATAGAGAGAACACTTTTTATGTTGTTATTATATTTACCATGGCGTCTTCATAACTGAGCCTATTATCGTATTACTTGCAAAATAATGCCCACGGTTTAGCCTGAATTGTCTCAGTATTTTGTTATTTAATTTACTTGTATCTAAAGCTTATTACGGAGTACGTGAATTTTTGGATGATAAATTGCCGAATTTCTGAACTGAACTCAATAATAAATAAATATGTAAAATAAATATTGGGGGACATCTCACACACGGTCTCTGATACCAAACTAAGCAAAGTTTGTGATTTGGCTGGCAGAGACTGATATACTACATATACATGTACCTGTAGGTTGACTGGCAGATAATGCTGTTTAGCGTTAAGTCCTCCTTTTGTACAAATGGTGTGCAAGAAAGTGTTAAACAAATAAATAAAAATACATTAATAACACCCAGACACAGAGCAAACACATATGAACACCACATAAATATTTGCCCTGGGAATCGAACCTACGCCTCTATGACCGAGGAGTCAGGATCACAAACCACTGAGCCACCGAGGGAGCCAATAATAATAATTGTATGAGTAACTATGTAAGAAATTTCACTTTTCATTGCTGGAAAACATTGAGACAACCTGTACGTACGTAGAAAAAATCAATGTCCTATGTGATTCAGCAACCCGTGCTCGGCCGGCGCGGCGGCGTAATGGATATGGCGCAATTACCCTTCGCGGATAGGCCTATTTTCAGTCATCCATCAGCCGAAGGACGTCTACTGCTGGACATAGACCTCCCCTATGGATCTCCAATAAGACCGGTTGGAAGCGGCTTGCAGCCAGCGCGATCCTGCGGTCTTAATAAGGTCATCCGTCCACCTTGTGGGTGGATGTCCTACGCTGCGCTTGCCGGTACATGGTCTCCACTCGAGAACTTTTCGACCCCAACGGTCATCAGCCCTCCGCGCTATGTGCCCTGCCCATTGCCATTTCAACTTGCCAATCCATTGGGCTATGTCGGTAACTTTGGGTCTTCTACGGATCTCCTCATTAATGATTCGATCTCGCAGAGAGACTCCGAGCATAGCCCTCTTCATAGCTCGTTGGGCTACTTGGAGCTTACTAATAAGGCCCATAGTGAGAGACCACGTTTCTGTGCCATAAGTCATCACTGGCAACACACACTGGTCGAAAACTTTCGACTTGAGGCACTGAGGTATGTCGGACGAGAAGACACTACGCACTTTTCCGAACGCTGCCCCGCCGAGTTGAATTCGGCAATTGGCCTCTTTGTTGAAGTCGGACCTACCTAACTGGACTACTTGTCCTAGGTAGACGTACGAGTCAACGACTTCAAGAACTGAGTTTCCAACAGAAATCGGGGTGGGTAAAACATGGGAATTACACACGACTTTCGTCTTGTCCATGTTCATCTTAAGACCCACCTGTTTCTATTATCCGTAGTGCTATCCGTAGTACCTATTTTCAGTAGTGCACTATTAATTAAGGCCGGTACAGGTATTCGACATGTTTCATTGAGTCATTAGAAATTTAATTTTCCAGGCAAATGAAAAAATGGCACACAAGTCGTAATTCTAGTCAGGCATGTTCTAGGATGCTATTATACTCATAATTTGATTAACTTTTACAATGGTACCAACCCCAAAAGCACGTGAGTAAAATCAGCTGTTCAACACAAAAAGTTCATCGACCCGCGACAAAATGTATGGGAAATGTAGGTAATTTTCGCTTGTCAGGGTTGATCCCACAGTAAAATACGTATATTGATCCGTATGTGCGCTAAGTTTAAGACTATTGGCTCACAAAATAAAAAAAATCGTAAACTATTGGGGACCCATTTTGCCCCATTTAAGGATAAATCATTATTTTAATCCTTTTCTAGATACTACATTATTTTAAAAAAACGCATTGAAGTTTTGGGACGTATCTGACACCTAAGGATTTTTTTAAAGAAAATTCAGGAAAACAGGTACACCCATATTTTTTATTTAGTCTCAAAAGCATCTATACAAATTTTCATGTCAATCGGTACAGGGAATAAGAAGTTACATGCAAACAAAGAGGGCCCGTTTTACCCCGTAAGTTAGAGTTGGGTACGCTTTACATCTTTAGTGCTTCATTATGTCGTACGATGTACCTATATTCCAAATTTCAAGCTCATATCTTCAGCGGTTTGGGCTGTAGCCTAAACTTATTAATTTTGCGTATCCCTAAGGAACCTTATAGATTTTCCTGGATTTTATTAGTTCCTGTATGAAAACATGCTGTGTGCTTCCTTCGTACCAATTTTCAACCATAACCGTTCAGCTGGTTCGATGTAATTGACGCTTTTTTCACCAACTTTGGGACCTTATTTGACCCCTTAGATGAAGAAAATTCGGAAAAACAGGAAAAAACGTAAAACTTTTATTTTGTTTGAAAAGCACGTAAATAAAGTTTCAAGTCAATCGGTACAGGGAATAAAAAGTTACATACAAACGAAAAGGGCCCGTTTTACCCCCTTAGAGGTCGAAAGTTCAAAATTTTCGTCCTTAGTGCTCCATTACGTCGTTCAATGTACCTATATTCCAAATTTCAAGCTCATATCTTAAGCGGTTTGGGCTGTAGGCTGTCTGTCAGTCAGTCACTCAGGGAAGCCTTTTATATAATAGATGTATTTTGAGATTGGATGGCGGCTTAAGACCGCATGATCGCACTAGATGCAAGCCACTTCCAACCGGTCTTATTCAGTCTTATTGGAGATCTATAGGGGAGGCCTATGTCCAGCAGTGGACGTCCTATGGCTGATGGATGGATTGACAGATGCGTGGCCTCTGGATAATGTTTACAGCCTTATAAATAAGAAGTAGAAAAGATAATGGTATTTAATTAATAGTAGAAAAAATATTGTGGGATATTTTATACCAAACAATGCATGTTTGAAAGACTTCGACTACATTGTGTGAAGTTAGTTGTTACACTTTAGTCAAAAAATTATTCTTAATGTTGGATATGTCCTAAATAATTGGCTATAAACCCATAACCAATAGAGTTTTAAATGTATCAAATAGGCCAAAGCTAGGGAATTAAAAACAGCCGGCGGCTCCTCGTGGGACAAATAAAGCTATTATACATTATACAAGCAGCCGCAACCACTCCCACGGGCCGTGTGCTATCTAGCTTTTTGTAGTCCAAGAGGCGACGGTCACTTTGGCTAAGGTGCTTTGGAAACAGGAAAGTAGGTATGATAGTTCGTATTGGTCGAGTGGCTAGATATATAAGCTTTAATTTTAGAACTTTTAGGCCTGATGATTTTTGACATGGTAAATAGTAAGTTCGTATAGGCCGGGTGGCTAGCCCTGGTGTCAGAGTTTTTAGGCTGCCTGGAAACCTCTGACAACTACCATAAACGGTTAAACGTCTAAACGGTTAAACAAATAGGACCTACAATTTAACGCTTCATCCGAGCCACTGCGGTGACCCATCCAAATACTGACTGTGCGGAACGTTGCTTAATATCGGTGATAGTTTACAAACACCTAGTCAAACTACGCTATAAGCACTACTAGAAAAACGGTAGAAATAGCCAGAGCTTATGATATGTATCATCATGACAGCGCGTGCTTGTGAAAATAATTATGAGATATGTAACCTAACTGTACTACCATGACAACGTTAAGAATATTTTAAAAGGTGCTGCATATTTTAAAGTCGTTGAATTTTCTTACAAATAAGAGATTATAAGAATTCAAGATAAACTTTACATTGGGTAAATTAAGTTACACTACAATTATTTCTGTAACAAAGCCAATATCACCCATATGTTTCTGTAAATGAAGATCTCGCAAAGTAGGACCAGACTGTGTACAGTGGCTAAAAAAATCTATTAAAATATGGTAAAAAAAATGCGCAGAGTGAAACAACCGCATTGAATGCTTGATTTAAACGGATTTCATATTTTAGCTCAAGGCCGCCATCATGCCGCCATGTTTTACAAGCAATATGTCAAAATATAATACCTAAAATCCGAAAATATGAAATTCCTTTAAATAAAGATTGTTAAGAAAATAATATCACAAAACAAATAAAGAAAATTATTGACTACTGTAGTAGGTAATAGCAGTTCAATATATTTTTGCATTATCACTTTTCTAGATGCTGCATGTCACATAATCTCTTAGGTACATTATCTAATATCTCAATAATAGGCTCCATATGGAGACTACATTCGACTTCAAAACTTATTCAATTCAAATTGATGTAGCCAATAATAAGCCAAATAGGTATTATTCAATGCAACTTGATTCTTGACAGAATTAGAGTACCTTTACTAACCAAACCGCCAGCTCCCACACCACAACCCGCTCAAGTGCTTATATTGTTAGGTTAAAAACGGTATATTGTTCAGTTTTTGCATTTCCGTCGCCTGTGCGAAACAGATAGCATTCAGGAACCGCCATTGTTGTTTTTATTTATTTATTGTTCCGATAAACTAAGGAGCTTATTAATGTCGTAATCAGGTAAATTAAGTGTGTAATAGGAAGGTAACATCTTTCCGCTCAGAGGTATTGGCTCTTCTTTTTCTCAGTCATAGGACGATTATTGTTGATCATAATTATAAGCCTCTCCTATTGATCGTCAATAACACTATACTAAATAAAACACCGGTTTTTACTCACGTATGATATACGGCCGGGCCGCTGGGAACCCGACCGGTTTCGCACTCTCGAGTGTGCGCCAGTCGACGGGAGCGCGCGTATTCCCTGATGAAGGAGTACTAATTTAATAATCTAATTCTAATTTCCCAGCGGCCCGGCCGTATATCATACGTGAGTGAAAACCGGTGTTTTATTTAGTATAATGATTTCTCACGCGAGTTTTAATGAAGTGGTCAATAACACTGATTGGAAGTGTCTTTGATCGATGGCTTTGATCGTAATGAGGTCATCTGTCTGATTTTATGTCCTACGCTGCGCTAGATAGTATAAAGTATCTACTCAAGAATTCTACGACCTTCAACGGTTATCAGTATTCCGTGCTATCTGCACTGCTCCCTGCCATTGCCAGTTTTTTGGACTATATCCGTAAGTTAAGTTAGGTTCTTCAACCTGTACCAGCCTTTTTAATAGTCCACTGCAGTTCGTAGGCCTACCCACGAAGGCTGATTGGGCCATATCCACCATGCTGGTCTAGTCCGGGTTGGTAGGTTCAAATACGCCATCAAAATTTCTTCTACGGACGTATGCAGGTTGCCTCACGATGTTTTCCTTCACTAAAAAGCTTCGAGCAAATATCAACAGAGTCACAGTTCAGTAAAAAAAATGTCCGAATGCCGTTATACATACTGACCTAAATATTTACATTAAATAATTCACAATTACCCGTTTTTTCCAATCTCGACTTTATGTCACCTAATTAGTGCTTGTAATCGAGCACTTTGGCTTCGCGCAGCGTTGTAGTCGGCTTGCAATTGCCTTACAACTAACTAAAAAGTCTGCCCATTACGTAGGTTGGGCAGAGTTTTGCCTCGGACACTTTTTTTGCACGATTGTGACTCTATATTTATTTGCTCTAAGCCAAAAAGTCAGTGGTGTGAAATTCCGTACACAAATTCCGAGGAACTCATTGGTACGGGATCGGGATTTCAACCCACGTTCTCACGATTGTAAGGCGGGCGTCACTACCCCAAGACCACCACGGCTTGTTCTTCACGGTTCTTCTACGAATCTCTTCAATTCTGATTATACCTCACAGAGAGACTCCGAGCATAGCTTTTTCTTACCACAGATTCCAGGATCTAGCTAGGCTAGAATCGTTTGGTAAAGCTCGTACTGTACTGGGGTAATTCTGAACGTTGAGTCTATAAAATCGGAAAGAGACAGCACTTCAGTGTCTACGCCGAGAGTGAGTGACAAAGAAAGAATTATGATCTAACGCCTCAGATGGATGAATAGCACAATAGATTGTAGTAGGGTTAGTCAGTTGATCGATCAGTTGGTTCAGTTACTTCAGTTCAGTGAATTTTGAGCCAATTGATCAAAAGGTCAATCGGTCATCGATCAATATTCAATCAGTCACGGTTCAATTTTGATCAATGGGTCCGATATGATGGTGATATCGATTGATAGAGGGTAGCTGTCGAGATATCTTCAGACACTTCAAGGATTTTAGTTAAACAGATGGCTAACAAAATTATTCTAAAAGGGTTTCCATTTTACCTTTCGAGGTACGAAACCCTAACAACATTACTACAGTTCAGTTACTGAAATGTAAGACGACAATGAAGGATTTGTTAGTAGTTAAAATGTGTTAAAAGGAATTTTAAACGCCAAATTTTGTCTCGCTGACGCTATTTTACGCCATTAGTAAAGCGCCGGTTTTTAGTACATAGGGTTATATTTTTTAACAACTCACCTATACAGGGTTATTCCTAATCAATTAACATCATATTAGGGGCTTATTCTGTACAGCAAAACTAACAACTTTTGTTCTGCGACTTTTGTCAAATCTCAAAAACAAACTGTTGTTCCATAGAAAAATATCTACCGTTGATTTTTTTTTGAGTTTTGACAAACGTCGCAGAACAAAAGTTGTTAGTTTTGATGTACTGAACAAGCCCCTAAGAGGATGCTAATTGATCAGGAATAACTCTGTACAGGTATGTTCCGTATGTTATTAACAAGATCATTTTTTGCAAAAATTAGCATGACCGACTTCACCCGTGTACAGAATTCGCGAATATTTCGCACGGATCGATGGATCATTTTTCACATTATTGTTGATTTATCAAAAATGGCTCAGCCGATTTCAATAAAATTTAAATGAAACCAATTTCAAAGTATATTCTTTCCAATAAAAAAAGAATTACTGAAATCGGACTACTATGACAAAAGTTATGCGTCGAATTGTCTATCTCCTCCGGTGGTTCGTCGGTCAAAAAATTACACATAATATTTTTTAGGTTTCTTTTCCGACGGAGTAGTTTTACTAAAAGATAGTTTTATTTAAAGTGGCGGTAGATAGACAGTTGGTTAGGTACTACAATATAGAAAATAAAAAAATATTTTTTAAGAAAAATTTAAGTAGGTGATTAAAATTTCCAGCTGTAATTTCGCTCGTGGAGACAGCCACTAACACCGCTCTGACTCCCACTCACGTCCTTTATCACGCAGAATAATGGAATAACAAATTAAACTACGGCGCGTGGCTATAAATATATCAGCCGTCCCATGTTCGAGATTAATGTCCCGGTGACAAACGGTAACCTGGGACGAGCCCATTATTTGGGATACACCACGTAGATTATGGGACTAGACAGATGTCTAACTTTAACATTCCTTAGTAGACTTTAAGACGACGACGACTTTATATACGATATACATATACGATATACGACGCACGGTGACGTGGCGATGCGTGTTCAAAATTTGCCATAGATGTCACCGCTTAAGGGGGCGCCTAATGCCAAAATCAAGCGAAAGGTGTATTTTTAAAGACGTGGTGTAAAGGTAACGAACATAAATATCCATATTAAAAAAATACTATAGAAAAGAAAAAAACCTATAGTAGCAGAGTAAACGCGTAGAATTTTGAAAAATAATATGATTACTTTAGAAAAAATTAAAACTTCGCATCATAAAAAAATAACATTTTTTTCTCAAATGCTCGAAATTATCAGCGACAACACCACATTATTTTTGACAAATTACGTAGCCAGACTAATGTTCTAGTAGAGTAATCGATCAGTTTTTTAAATATAATTATGCTTAAATTTTGAATAAATAAATAAAATGTCACCTAAAAGTGTAAGCTGGCGCTCGAAGCCAAATCATCGTGAACTGTGTCATGCGATTTTCGACTCTAAACAAAGCAGCATAGATGATAGCGTGCAATGTAAGAAGCGCGGGTGAAATCTGTTTTTTTCGTGGCACTAGGCGCACTCTTAAGGCTCCGACGCCGGTAGACAAACACATTGTATAGAACAGCTGATTTTTTGTTCGTAATGCCGTAGCTGGTCTCATAGTAGAAGATGTATAAAAGTGCTGCCTCCCACTCACGTCCTTTTGTCAAGTAGTCCCAAATTAAATAAAAGCCAAAGGAAGGATAAGCCCATATTCTCCGCGCTAGCCAAGTGGCGCGTGGATTTAAATTATGCAATAGGTATTTTTCTCTGAAATTATACAGGTCTCCTCAAATAACGGTGGTACGGCCGGCTTCGCTTTCCTGGTTCGTAACGCGTTCATTTGTAAGCCTCGATTGGACCACAGAACAATAATATAACTAAATTAGGTTTAAATATTGCTTTTATTATATTTTATCTTTTTCTGTCTTCACGTACCTAGTCGCACGAAACGCAATACTACCTACCTGTACAATTTGGGCCTCCGAGATACAGGCCTAGCCTAGTTCGGGGCCCACTAGTACCGCAAACACTGTGTTCCTAATATGTTTAATGTTATAATCGCTGCTACTTATAATACTAATAATTTGTTATTTATAATGTAACATATTAACTTAAATGTGTTAAAACTTATGGTACTATACCTACAAATATGTTAAATAATTTGTATAATATAATACGCGCCGGGTGCGGTCGGAGATAGGTTGTGTGTTTAGATTTAAAGGGTGACTATTTGTAAGTGTAATTTTTGTATTCATAAATAAACGACGATTTTGAATCTATTAGGATAAATAAATATATTTGGCTCATATAATAAATAGTAAGAATAATGTACATGGCTAATTGTTGGATGCGAAAATAAACTTATTGATTTATTTTTATTTAAATCCTTTCTTATTCTGAGGGTTAAGCTGATTAGCCATTTCAGATCAGAAATTTCTTGAAAACTAACTTAAACTAGCCGATTGACCCATATCAACTTAGGTACTTTTTGGTACATTTTGTCTCTCTCAACTTACTCTTCACAAAATGTTGTCCTTCTGCAATATTCTGCGATGTTGATCTCATTCTCAGGCGTCCCAGGATGATTGCGGGACGTCGAGGTGAATTCGAGATGACCTGCTGGAAAATACGGATTATATACTCCATTCATTCCGATTTCGTTTGTCTCGCTCTGCGAACATTGATTGAGTGATCTTGTCGTGGCCGTTTGTACTAACGATTTTCTTTTAAGTTATAATTATTGGGCGTGCTGTTTTGGATGTTAGTTGTCTCTGTGTTTGTGAATGTTCCTTACCAACAAGAATGTAAAGAAATTTATCGAAGGGTAGGTAACTGGTTATTTTTGCCCACCCTGGAAAAATATAGCTAATACTCTGTACACTTCTAAAAAAAGAGTGCAATCCTCTAGTTTATTTCTATTATACTCTATAAAATTGAACTTGATCTCTGCGACAGTGACATTGACATAGAAGATTGACATTTTTAGAGATGGGATAGTGGTGGAAAAAATCGATTTTCAAACAATGTTGTAATGAAATCGAATGAGTAGTTGAAGGTGAGAAATAGAATTTCATTTACTTACTATTATTTAAGATCAAGTATGTACACATGTAAATAATGTTATGGTATTAATTAATTACTCATAATAATGTAACGATAGTATTTATCGACATTTTTCACTATTATCGATGCTAATGTAACATATAATTAGGTTTAATTTAATTACACATGTAAAAAATGTTATAATATTAAAATATACAATAAAATTAATGATAAATTAAGTTTTATTTAAAATATCGTTAGTATAAACTATCGATATTAAAAATAAAACTCTATCTAAAACTCTGTGGTCACGATCATTCGTCGCCCATCACTAATCGGCATGCCCATAAAGTATGACATTGCCAGGTACTGTCTGTACTATTATGAAATTCAGGACTTCATAGGCGTGATTTTTCTGACAGCTGTCGCAGAGATCAAGTTAATTTTATAGAGTATAGTTTTTTATTGGGTGGACATCATAGCTGTGTTTTGTAGCCTGTGTTTTTAATTGGAAAATTTTGTAACTTCTTAGTTTATCAGTCATGTTTAGACAATATATGTGTATATAATATGTCTGCCAAATACGAATTGGCAGACACCACAAATCTTCAATCATATTAAGGAGGCATGTATACACTCACGAAACTGTCTGTAGACACTCACGAAAAAAAATTCCGTGAGTTTGATTATCAAAAAATATTCGATACGTGTTTTTTGTCAATTAATCAATGACAATAATAAATTTTGTCAAAGTTCGGGAGTGGAGGTCTTAACGTCTCTTCTCTAACAAAAGTCTTTATATTTGTATGTGACTTGTGACGTCACGAGAAACTTAAACGTGCTAGATCTTCATTGATTTTTGTTTAATTGACAAAGAAAATAAATACGTGTCTAATATTCCTTGATAATAATCTAGCTGACGGACTATTTTTTTAGTCATCCTATCCATTGGTGCTATCGTTAACAATACATTTCAATTGAATTTAACATTATTCTATAACATTAAACAAACAATTAGGGCACTACATCCTTCGTTCCGTCAATGTAGCCTCCCGGGATTCCTTCCCCGCTGTAACTAGTCGCATGTATTTGTAAACTTCTTGTAGTTATGAGTCGGTGCTTTGTTTACATGTAGCACTATTTGTTCACAGTCCTCCGGGACGAGTCCACATTAGTTCTGGAAATGCATGTTACAATGTTGGGACTCGGGGGAGGACGGAGTGGGGATTGAAGGGTAAATTAAGGGTACGGGGCAAAGTTAGACGTGCAATGTGGTATGTAGAACGGTGTAGTACGGTGATGAGTAAGTAGCACTCTATGAAGTAGCGCGCAATGTAAGGTAGAGTGTAGCGCAATGTATATCACAACGTATTGCTCAGTGTAACATAGAACGTAGCGCGATCTTTAAGATCGAAAAGGGTGTATTTGCCTAAACATAGTTAAGAACAAACGTAGCGGATTATGGAATAGGGCGTAGTGCAATGTGAGAGGCGTAGCGCAATGTTTGAGGCTTAGCGCAATGTTTAAGGCGTAGCGCAATATATGATGCGTAGCATAATGTATGAGGCGTAGCACAATGTGTGAGGCGTAGCGCAATGTTTGAGGCTTAGCGCAATGTTTGAGGCGTAGCGCAATGTATGAAGCGTAGCACAATGTCTGAGGCGTAGCGCAATGTATGAGGCGTAGTGTAGGGCAATGTATAACTGAACGTATCGCCCAATGTAATATAGAACGTAGCACATTTAAAATTAAACCATGTGTATTTGGCTAAACATAGAGCGTTAGGTAGGGGGTTGCGGAATGAGGAGTAGCGCAGTGTATAACTGAACGTACGAGTAAGTATCGTCCAATGTAAAATAGAAAGGAGCGCAATATAAAATGCAATGTAATGCAATTTAGATAAACTAATGTGTATGTGGCTAAATTTATACATATAGTCATAGTTATAGTCATTTATTGATAACACCACTCTTACAAGTCACGGTGCAAGTCATGGTCAAGTGTAGAGCGTGACATCGCGGATTGTAGAATGAGGCGTAGCGCACAGTATCTCTGAACGTAGCATTCTATCTAAAGTATCGCGTAGCATAATTTAAAATGCAATGTAGCGCAATAAAGTTCGAGAAATGCAAATTGCGTATACTCGTAGAGAGTGTAGCACAATAGTCAACAGGGCGCAGTGCGATAGAAAAGGGGCGTAGCACAATGTATAACTGAACGTAGCGCCCAATGTTAAAGGCGATATAGAGCAATAAAGATTGACTAGAACAAAGTGAAGTATACATTGAATGTAGTACAATATTGAACAGGGCGTAGTGCGAAGTAGAAGGAGGTAGTAGCTTTACCTATTACACAGCGTAGCGTGATGTAGAACAGAACATAGCCCGTAATATAAAATAGGACGTAGCAGAATGTGAATATAAGCGCAATGTAAAGCGGGATGTAGCGCAAATTTAATTGAATTAAATTTTAAACAGGGGTGAAGTAAACTGCACTAACATCTCGCTTGGGTTGTAGAGCACTATTATATAGAATACAATGTAACTTCTTAGTGGCTGCGTTTTTCTTAATCGTAGTTATCACGTACTAGTAAGAATACGACGTAGCGTACAAAGTGGTGCATTATAGAACACAACCTAGTACACATTGTAAAATAAGTCGTTTTCTTCGTGTTCTATATACAATGTAAAACACGAAGAACACGACTTATTCTTACATAAGTAGCACACAATATACGATGGAACGTAGAGTGATGTAGAGCGCTTGTTCACGGCCGTTTTTTTCAGCGGACAACGGACCGTCAAAAAACGGGTACCCTTGTTCACGCATATATTATTTACCGGATGGATGTCTGTTTGGAGTGCCGTCTAAATGCGCTAGTTTAACCCTTAACCACCTCCAGCGATCTGTGAGACCACAGCGTATTTTTAAATTCAAATATTTCGATCTGTATGTATCGTAAAACAATGCGCATCTATATATCTTTTCTAAACATATATCATACCTAACGACACTTGCGCACGGCGAGTGTAGGTACATGCTCACAAATGTAGCCAAGGTAAGTAAAAATAATTCGTCACCGGTCTGTGTGACCGCATGTACCTAGGTGGTAACGTGACTATTTCTCACTGAAAAGATGATAATGATTATGTGATTTCACTGCAAATTCCAAAAATAAGTTTCTTATGTAATACAATAAGAAAAAAAAGGCCGTTCTTAGGTTTTTTACTTGTGTTTTATGAGAAACGTGTCATTTTGTTTGGATTGTGCATAGAAAATGTAGGTACTGAAACTACCGCAAAAATGTGCATCTTGAACACTTGCAATTTTGTTCAAATATTTGTATGGTTATTAGTTTTTTTCTTAAATTGTATAGGTAATATTCTTCTATTCTAGCTTCGAGAAACTAATAAAAAAATCATATTTTTTGTTTCTTATCAATTTAATCTCATTATTTTAGACGAGTATCCATTTAGGTTAAAATTACTAGTTTTCGAACTATTATATCAAATCATGAGATCTTATTACATTTTAAAAATGGTCTCATTTAATTTTATCAAAATCAGCTGAGCTATTTTTGACAAACAAAAATAATCTAAAAAATATTTAAGCGTCGATTCGAGCAAACTATCATCCGAATTTTGTACACGATTCAAGACGGTTTGCCCTTTTTGGCGAAAAATAATATTGTCAGTAAAATATAGCCCCAAAAATAATTCACGAAAGCTAACCTCATTAGTTCGATCCTCAATCCTTGTTCAATCAACTTTTCAATTCGTAGGAAAACAACGCAAGACTGATTTTGTTATACGGATTTATGAGTGATGGGGCGATCCATCAGACAGCTCTTTGTCGAAATAATCTCTTTATTCCACAAAATATCTTCTAAAAAGGAGCGAAAATTGACGGAGAAATATATAAAATTAAAAAGCAGACGAGATACACGAAAGATGGTAAAAGGAAAGACAAGAAATATTAAGAAATCAAACGGAAATACATCGGATTATGATGCTTGTTAGACATTTTTTGTAATGGGATTTTTATTATTCCGTAATTATTGTTGAAATGTGTTTTGAATATTCGTTTATTTCATAGGGGCGGTGTTTGAATTGACATGGCATTATTGCTATGACTTTAGAGTTCAAAATAAAAAAGACGCCTAAGAGACGTTTGAAGTTTGTCCACCATTGTTGTGAAATCGAATTTGACATTTGATCACTAGTTCAAGTGTCATTTGTGTCAAGGTTACATAGCAGTTTCTATGCGTTATCGACGCCATGTTTCTGAGATCATGCATCACAACTTTTTTACCTTATGTTACTTCTATTTTTCATTGTGCTGAAATTTATTCAAAGCTTTCTTCTGACGCATATACGAGTGTTATTTGTTTATTTATTTGTGGGAATCGTAATTATGATAAATTTTACTATATATAGAAATTGTGACAAAAATCCGCTATATTATAGAAAAAATCATCCCTCCCTCAAAAAATTCTCCTAACTATTGGAAGTTTTCATTTTTATAGAACAGCTGATTTTTTATCCGTTTTAGGGTTGGCGTCACAACAAAAGTAGTTAATAAAGATAAATACGACAAGCTCCTGTTGGTGTAACATTTATAATACAATATAGCTTAGTTTGATAGGATAAAGAAATAATACCTACAAAAGTTTTATGTAAATGTAGTTATTTCTATTTTCTATTGTAGTTACGCTTCAAAACCCTATTTCCTTTGAAAGTAGCGCAGACGGGCGACGCCAAGGTTTTGTAATTGAGTCCTGTTTTGCTCTCTCTGTGATGTACGTCTGAATGTCGAGAATTGTAGCTTTTAATGAGAATTACAGTTGTTTAGTTTGATATAATTTTCAGATATGAATTAATAATTAATTGTAGTAAATTATTTTAGGGAGAGTCATTGTATGTGTACGTCTAATTCAGTGACAGTACATCCACTACTGGACTTAAGCTTTTCCTACGTTTTTATTGACTTTGTATTGAACTGGAACTGTTGAACACAAGCCTGTTCAAAAGCTTAGTCCACTACGCTGACCACATATGAGTGTCCAAACTTTACGAATCTTTATAAAAAGAAATACTTGCCTTTCAGACATGCAGGTCCTTCCAATTATTTTCTTTTAAGCTCTCTGAATATTTTACTGTTTTGGTAGTAGAAATGGTGGTCTAGAGGTAGTGACACCCGCCTTACAATCGTGAGGTCGTGGGTTCAAATCCCCGGTCCTGTACCAATGAGTTCTTTGGAATTTATGTACGGAATTTCACACCACTGGCTTTTCGGTGAAGGAAAACATCGTGAGGCAACCTGCATACGTCCGTAGAAGAAATTCGATGGCGTATGTGAATCCACCAATCCGCACTGGGCCAGCGTGGTGGATATGGATCAAACACCCTTTGTGGGTAGGCCTACGTCCTGCAGTGGTCTATTAAAAAGGCTGGTACAGCTAGTAGAAATATTTACCAAAAGTTTGATTCCATACTATTTCAGCGAGATGTCAGTAAAAACTGCAAAACTACAGTTGAATTTTATGTTGCAGTTAATAAAGGCACTTTTTTCGCGTCCGTAGAAAAAACAGCAAAACAAATAAAGCTTAGTTCCGTTTTCTGGTTTTCCTACATTTTACTGCATTTTCAAAGAAATATAAATCAGAGGAAAGCGCGCCCGCGCTAACCATTATACACGTATGGCTTGGCTGCAAAATGCAGCTTTTTTGGTCTGGACGCAACTCGCTGGCTCCGCACTGTTTTATTCTTATAGTTGGTGCAAAAAACAATTAATTATTCTTTGTGAATTTCTTTGTAGCTCAACTTTTTTTTATTTTTAACTGCTGAAAAAGAGAAGTGACGTGCTTTAAAATATTCTAAACTTAAAAGGATATTACACGATTATTTTCAAGTCGTTTGCGCTGCGCAATCCCATATAATTATAAAACTAGCTGACCCATTGAACTTTATCTCACCATATGTTAATTGTCAATAATAATTTTTACATGCAGGAACATTTTGTATGGGAAAATGTAATTAATGTTTTTATTGTTTTACTTCCTGCATTTTAATAAATTTATTTATTTACAACATTAATAGGTGGGCAGTTACAGGTTGGCCTTAACATAACTAAATTTGTGGGACTTGCCCATCATAAAAATTACCCATTCGGCCCTTTTGGATCAAGCTATGAATGACTCAGACCGAGCACGTCTTTTAGCAGTTTCGGAGTCAGAATCGGGTCACTGGCTCCGTGCTCTACCGTCTGACAATATAGACACAGTATTAGATCCCAGTTGCCTACGCATTGCGGTGGGTCTGCGTAGTAGGAGCCAAGTTGTGGGAACCTCATAATTGCCAGTGTGGTCGAGGCGTGGACCAATTTGGACAACACGGGCTTTCATGTGTGAAGAGTGCCGGCCGACTTTATCGCCATTGAGCAATAAATGATTTAGTAAGGCGGGCACTCTCCACTGCTTCTGTGCCTTCGACTCTGGAACCGAGCGGAATGTCAAGGGATGACGGTAAGCGTCCTGATGGAACCACACTAATACCATGGAGTCTCGGGCGAGCCTTAGTGTGGGAGGCCACGTGTGTGGATACCCTGGCACCGTCTTACCTTGGTGATTCCGCTCGCTCTGCTGGAACCGCGGCTGAGAAGGCTCAGAGGAACAAACATCAAAGGTATTCACAGCTTAACGTACACTACGAATTTGTTGCGTTAGCTGTGGAAACTTTGGGCCCGTGGTCATCCGACACTAAAAGCTTTAGTAAAGCTCTAACAAAAAGGTTGGTCCTCGCCTCCGGAAACCCTAGAGCTGGTGCGTGCTTCGCTCAAAGCCTAAGCCTTGCGATTCAGCGAGGTAACGCGACCAGTGTTCTGGGGACCTTCCCGCACGCTGCTGGTCTGGATGGCGTGTTTGTTTTGTAAATATGTATTTTTATGTTTTTCTATATAACTTAAGATTAAATAAAATGTAAGATCTAAAATATAATTAAACTACCTACCTAATAGAAATAATTTTAACATAAAAAAGTTGTAGTAACAATATTAAAAAATCATCAGTCAAGTAAAAAATCACAGACAATAAAATTTAGCAATAAGAACCTACTCTGGTGGTTTAAGAATTAGATGTTTAACCCTACCATAAAAATCAATTGTCGTTCTGCGAACATCAGCTTCGGTGAAATTAAATAAATCTAGATCTGAGTTCCGTTTCAGTAGAACATTGAGCGTTGCTGGCGCTCTAGGCACTGGTGCCAATCTACCGTACTCGGTTCTGCACCATGGCACTCGAAACACCATGCACAAGCAGATTTAAAACCACCGAGTAACACTCGGAGTCGTAGCCTCGGGCTCTGCGGATGATCGCTTTCACAAAATAAATCATAACAAGTGTGTAATATCTAGAGTTTAGCATTTCGTGCAAGCCCAGCATTCATTCTCGCCATCGCGGCATCGATGGCTCCTTCTTGCGGCGGCGTCGTGTGTCGGGTCGTTCTCACTACTTACTTAGGCTAAAATTTAAACTAACCCATCTCTATTGTACTAACTCTTTTTGTACAGTGAAATCGAATAATTGAATATTTTAGCTAACAAAAGGCACAGACTCTGAAGTCTGTGGTTTGTAATTTCCCAATAAAAAAAAATAAAAAAAACACTATACGGACGCGCTGCCATATACCCAAGCGGGACAGCCAACGTCAACCTTTCGAGTACCGACGGTTCATACGGCCGGTTATAATGCGCCACACGTACAGAATCAGGGAGAGCGTTTATATTTTCTCACCGTTTAAAACTTTCCTTAGCTTCTACGGATATTTCAAGATCAAAATTAGCCAGATTGGTCCAGTCGTTCTAGAGTTTAAGCGAAATTAACAACCACGATTCATTTTATGTATACACTGTTATAGGTAATCAATTAACATTTTTTTAGGGGCTTATTCCGTACATCAAAACTAACATCCTGTTCAACTACTTCTATCAAATATCAATGAAAAAAATGCTGTTCCATAGATAAATATCGTTCACCCTCGACAAAATGTATGAAGCAGCTGTTTGTTTTGACAAAAGTAGCAGAACAAAAGTTGTTGGTTTTGATGTACAGAATAAGCCCCTAAAAGGATGCTGATTGATTTACCAATAACCCGGTAGATAGATGTAAAAATACACATAATTAATCAATATCATCTATGTAGGTACTATGGTACCTTTTTAATAGCACACTGTTTGACATATGTTTTCTTCAAAGTACGATTGAGCCATATCCACCACGGAGGCCCAGTTGCAGGTCGTGGGTTTCTCATTCTGATGACACTGTTTTTTTTTTCCAGACGTTAAAGATTTCCTCATAATGATTACTTTCCCTAAAAGCCATCGAGGCGGAAATCTGTAAATAAATTCTCATGTACTTTTGATTTGGGACCGGAAGTTGAACTTATGACGTCACAAGTCTAAGGAGAGCATTCTCCCAATAAGCCACTAGAGCTTAACAATTACCTACCAAATGTGTCATTCGAACTAGAGAATTTCTTAATAGACTTCACTCCATGTCAGTTAATAACGCTCTGAAAGTCTTGCCTAAAATTCCCATAAATCCCTCTCTCGTAACAAAGCGAAATTGATGGTGACATTGTAACATTGAATTGCAACAATAAAATCGCGTTAAAAGCCTCACAAAGACGGAATAATATCTGTAGCCGGATACAGTTCACTGGAGACGTCGTTTATTCACGCTTGGAAGCTCTCACGAGATCGGGTATCGGCGGTGATGAGCGGAGCGAGTGCGAAAGCGGGAGCGGAGCGAGTGGTAAAAGAAGTAGAGAGAGTTAGAGCTCCGGGAGTGAAAGAAAGGGGAGCGAGAGTTAAAAGGACGGTATTGAAATGTAAGAGCATCGGCTTTATACTACACGCTATTTTGCAGCGTCAAAAACTCAGAATAGTACGTTAAAAGCGTCACAAAGACGGAATAATATCTGTAGCCGGACCCAGTTTACTGGAGACGTCGTTCATTCACGCTTGGAAGATCTCACGAGATGGAGTGTCGGTGTTAAGTGAAGCGTAAGGAGAGAGCGGGAGCAAATGAGTACAAGCGGGAGCAGAGAGAGAGTTAGAGAGGCAGCGGAAGTGATAGAGCTAAAGGAGTGGAAGCGAAAAGAAAGCTAAGGAGTGTGAAAGCGTTGAGGTCTCTTCAGCGTTGCGCCATGAAGACGATAGTATATATAATGTAGCCGGACCTAGTTCACTAGAGCTGTTGTACCTATTAATACTTTATTGAATTCAGTACTATTTTCTATGGTAAATTAATATGATATACTAAAGCTATTGTAATAGTAATAATTTATTGGCGACTACCTCGGTGGCTCAGTGGGACTGCCTCGGTGGCTCAGTGGTTAGTGACCCTAACTTCTGGATCAAAGAGGTGTGGGTTCGATCCCCACGAAGGGCAAATATTTATGTGATGAATATAAGTGTTTGCTCTGTGTCTGGGTGTTATTTAGTTACTATCTATATAAGTATGTATTTAAAAATAAGTATATGTAGTATATCAGTCTCTGGCAGCCATATCACAAGCTTTGCTTAGTTTGGGGTCAGAGGCCGTGTGTAAGATGTCCCAAAATATTTATTTATTTATTATTTATTTATAACACTCCGACACATTAGGCAAGTCAACTTACAAATTATTCATATCGATAGTACCTACTTGTGTACATACTAGATAAATATTTAAATCAAACGTATTGTCAATATGAAGTGAGTTAACAATAGGTATACTGAGCGCCACACAAATTAAAAGATGGGAAGTTAGCCACAGATGACACTTCGCCGTGATTCGCTAATTATTGCGCATGTGTGCACAATGCCTATACAAATGGCGAAGTAGTGAGCTCCGGCGTAGGGAGCCCGCGGGAGGCACGAGGTTGGCGGGCGGGTGTGCGTCGGCGTCTCGTCTCTCTGGCACCCTACAGCTAACGTCTATATTTTGGCGTTTGCGCAGCTCTCTGCGGCTAACTTCCCATCTTTCATTTTGTGTGGCGCTCAGTACAACAGCTATTCTGCTGGAGTGATTTTTACATTTTTTAGTTAATTTATTTGGTCGCTCCGCGTATCACTGAGCTGTTGATTCGTTACGTATCGCGAGTTACACACGTTCACTTTTACCGGAAACCACTCGATACAGGCGGGAAGTGTACGTTACCATGAGTGTTCTATTCTACGCGAGAATAAGGTCTTACTTAAATTAGTTTATTGGTATTGTAAGGCTGTAGGGCCCCAATTGGCCACCAACTCGCCTGATGGTAAGCAAAGTTGTGCCGAGGATGGAGTAGGTATGTAGACCTAGAAGATATCTATTCACTGTTAAAGATATCTAGATTGTAATTGTCAGGAAACAATGACGGAGGTAGGATATTCTTATCCCTTGCGGTCCGCATTATAAAGAAAGAAGTCTGTCGGGTATATTACGGAGAGCGCTCCCAGGAATTGCACCGTCCCTTTCTCGGTCGGCAAGACAGTCGAGATCAATGCACCACCATTTTATGGTGGACTATTTCTCATGCCAGAAACAAAAGTTAGATTCGACTATCTTTACCTATATACGAACAGCCTGTCGAATTCTATCTAAGTCTGTCTTTTTATCAGATCACAAAGTAGGTGTCTTCAAATGCCGAGTAAATATGTACTTTTATCTACTAAACGTGCAAGGATACTACATACACCTTAAACCGCATATAACTGCTTAACATCAGGCATAATGTAGTAAAATGCAAACCTATTTAGGAACTACAATGATTTATCGACAGATAGTTTTAAATCTATGAGGCATAAAGAGCACGTGTTTCTTTTTAAATACACGCAAAAGAAGTATCGAATTTTTTTTTATTTTAGGTTGATATAATGGTATTTATTTAAATTCATTATTACATGTCAAATTTAAAATAATAATTTATAAGTTAAAATAAAAACTGTCACGCTTAAAACTAGGCACTAATTAACACAGTAAAACTATTTATATAATTTGCCTAGATGACAAAAGTCAGTACCTACCTACAGTCTTTCGAGTGCGGCCCCTCTCCCAAACGTGCCCATCAAGCTCGCCGCGTTACCTCTCTGGATTGTCAAGGAGATGTGTTGAGTGAGAAAGCTACCCGACCTGGGGTCGCGACCTCTGTCCCTCAGGCGGCGTCCCAGCTCCCTCACAAACTTTATGGCATCCAAGCCCCAGGAGCCTGCCGTCTCGACGGCGAACGGGACGAACTCGTACACCGATTACAAGCTTCCGTACTTGAGACGTTTGCCCCTGGCGGCCGCTTCCGCTCTCGTGCAGTCTGCTGGGTAGCCGCCAGATGACAGGAAGCGAAAGTACCGACACAAGTGGCATCCCAAATAAGGCAGCGGCCCCTATCGAATCCCTAGTATCGAATTAGTTCGTAAAATACAATACAAACATTGGTTGTCTGTAAAGTTGGACGATAATAATTTTACGTGTTATTATTTATGCCTCATGAGCTGATCGTGTCTCTCTATCATTTGTCCTGCGCTCTCGCTTACACGCTCAGCTCAGGCGGAACGTAACAATGAGTCATGCTTTTTTGTGCATGTAACCGGCGTTCCTCGATTTATAAGACGTTATAACGTCAAAAATAGATAATTACACCTCATTTTGCGACAGCGCTATAAACCATATCCCGCTTATCTCTTAAAGCGCTGCGTCAAAAATGATTCTAAAACCGCAAAATTATGTGCTTCAAATGATAAATTGCTTCCTACCCTTTCCAGGACGATAACCTAGCCAAAATCCCTTGAGATAGGGTGTATTTTTCAACGGTAATTGGCAGGATATCGAATATCACTAAAGTGGTGTAGATAGGGCAGATTTTGAGGGTACTTTGTCAGTTTTATGACGTGCCTGATATCGCGGTACCTAGTTTTATAGTGATTTCGGATTGGCTGTTAAATTTTGGCGTAAAATGGTTTAACGGTCTTGGTTAGACCGATAGAACTTGCTCACATTTGCAAGTTTGTATTTACTTATTACCCTATCTTATTAATATGTTTGCAAGATTGTGTTTATTTTGATTCTAGCCACCCGTCCCGGCGCGGGCGTCATATACCTACCTAGCATGTTATTTAAAACCTTTACACTTTCTGGAAATAACCTAAAAACTAATGTAAACCTTATCAAGATACATTCCATAAGCGATATCTATCGATGAATCAGTCATCATTGCTAAATAATAGTGTAATATTTATGTTACCTATGATTTATAATGTATATAATAATAATTTACCTAAATATTTAATTGACATAGAATCGGAACACATTTTCAAGAGTAAACTTTAATGTTTTCTTCAGGAAAAAGCGTACTGGCATGCAAGAATATCTGAATAATTTTTTTTAATTTGATTTGCAGTATTATTATGGTATTAATTATTTTTGACTTAATTCTATGTTGACATTTATTATTAGCCGTAGTGGTCTAGTGGTAATGACACCCGCCTTACAATCGTGAGGTCGTGGGTTCAAATCCCGGTCCCGTACCAGTGAATTCTTGGAATTTATGTACGGAATTACACACCACGGGATTTTCGGTGAAGGAAAACATCGTGAGGCAACCTGCATGCGACCATAGAAGAAATTCGATGGCGTATGTGAATCCACCAACCCGCACTGGGCCAGCGTGGTGGATATGGCTCAATCACCCTTCGTGGGTAGGCCTACGTCCTGCAGTGGACTATTAAAAAGGCTGGTACAGTACAGTACATGTATTATTAACATTATCATTGACATAGTAATCTAATCTTGACTAGATAATTTTGACATTATGACTATCATTATATTTTTTATGTAATGCTTTTTGATAGCTTAATATATTTTGTAACAATGGTAAATATTTATTCAGACATGGTTGTAGGTACTCTTGTGTGTTCGCTGTGTTTTTTTGTAATTTCAGATCTCTTTTCTTTTTGCGTTAAGAGTTCATTTACTGCAAAAGCTACTATCACATGTACTTATATTACTTATATTCCCTTGTTTTCTCTCATATTTGCATACCGAAAGGTCGAATATGGCGTTCATTTTTGTTGTATTGTTTTTACCATCCTATTTTTCTGTACCCATATGAGCAAATAAATGTTTATGAATTATGAATTACTAGCTTCTACCCGCGGCGCCGCCCGCGTGGTATTAGACATTTACGCTATCTCACAGGAACCTTTTATTTAAGTAGCCCATGTCACTTTCCGGCCCTCGAACTATATCTATGCCAAATATCAAGTCAATCTGTTGCTCCGTTGCTGCGTGAAAGAAGAACAAATTAACAAACTTTTCGGATTTATAACATTAAATATTATGTACTAGTTTTTACCCGCGGCTTCGCCCGCATACGCAATATATTATTATAATTTATAGCCTATGCGTGCGTTATTCTGATATATAAGCTATATTATTGCAGTTTCATCTCAATCTGTTCAGTAGTTTTTGCGTGAAAGAGTAACAAACATCCATACATCCATCCATCCATCCTCACAAACTTTCGCGTTTATAATATTAGTAGGATATAGGTACATAATATATATAGGTACATAATATATATAGGTACATAATATATATAGGTAGGTACATAATATATTATCAGTATGATTGTATCCAAGGACTGCTCATCGATTGATTTGACAGATATTCGATCGACAGTTGTTTATTTTGACATTCTTGCAGCGCACGCCAGAGTAGCTCGCAGATGGCAGAATTTTCCCACTTACTCAACATTTATCGTTATATTTTGAACAATTCACAAAATATCTTTATAAATTGTAGCCTATGTGTTATTCTGATATATAAGCTATATTATTGCAAAGTTTCATGTCAATCCGTTCAGTAGTTTTTGCGTGAAAGAGTAACAAACATCCATACATCCATCCATCCATCCTCACAAACTTTCGCGTTTATAATATTAGTAGGATAGGATGATACACTATAGATAGAGATTAGACTAACTCTGTATTTACATAGAAGTTAAACTTACTTAGCTGCAGAGCCTGCAGAACTACTGAACCTGATACTGAAACCGAGAAGCGTCGTAGGTGATTTCGCCCGGGTGCCATTAAATAATAGGGTCATGTGATGTACCTAGGGACATTTTTAATTTTTTCAACTTTGAGTTCACATATCTCTGAACATTATTAAGATTTTTAAGTGAAAGTTACTATAGTAGGGCATTTCATCGCTAACAATTAAGTTAATTATTTTTGGGTGCTATATCAATGCTAGATTATTTTTTATTAAAGGGCATATAAAAATGGAGGTTTTTGTCCGAAGGTACGTTACACGTCTGTACCTTGGGACAAGCCTGTATGTACCTTGGGACACAATTAATTTTAACTATATCTTCTAGCAAAAGCTTTTTTCATTGTCGGAAATTACTATTTTCACTTCATAATGTGGTATGAATGAAATTTAAATCAGTCTCAGAACCACTCTGGATAGTTTTCACATAACTGTGTAAAGTTGATTTTTTCAACCCGAATTCTTTGCTACACTTCTTATTTTTCCTCTCTTAATTTTTTTTACATTTTGTTTACAACGTCCTGAGCTTATTGCATCTTTCTTTCTTGCATTTTTGCTCCGTGGTACTATTAATAACTAATACATGTGGTTACTAAGAAGTGTTTATACATTAAAGTGTCCCAAGGTACAAACAAAATTATGTCCCAAGGTACAAAAACAGCCATATTAAAGCAAACTAATAATCTTATTTTGCATGTTAGGAAACTGCTTTGGTATTTATGGTATTGTAGAAAGAAAATAACAGACTAAAATATACGTGATTTAGTTTTATCAATTAAGAGCACCTATGAAATGTAAAACTACTCCAAAATATCTAAAAAATAATACTTTTGACTCCAAAAAACTTTAAACTGTTCTCAAAATTCACTAGAAGCCGGAATGATCACGAGACTTACTAGTCTTGCTAAGTTATAAATATACTACGCAAAGGATATTATTTAACTTTTTTACTGTTGCTAGTTTTCAAATATAACGAATGTCCCTAGGAACAACCGTCCCAAGGTACAACACATGACCCTAACTAATTTTGTTACGTTGACAACACTGCTCTGTCAATGAAAAGTGTTTGATACTTGGAAAACACTAATTCGGTATTCATCAGTACTCGCGTCTACCAAGTATAGTTGGTACCTTGGCTGCTGATTAAAATATTATTGTTAATTCCGCGCGTTAGAACCAAGCGTTTCGAATCCTCATTCCTCATACGAACAGCCAGAATGTGGAACGCTTTGCCTGGGTCTGTCTTCCCGCTAAAGTACAACGTGAGTGTCTTCAAATCCCGAGTAAATAGGTATCTTCTAGGTAAGCGTGCTACACCCTAGACCGCGCATCTGCTTAACATCAGGCAGTGTGTGGTCAAACGCGAACCTATTCGAAATAAAAAAAAATAATAATTCACCGTAACGCTACGACGGTTCTGTTTTTGCACATACTCTATTATTATTATTTTTTTCCATATACAATTTTAATTTCTTAATAAGTAATTAGACCTTTGCCCAGCAGTGGGACAGTAAAAGTTAAATAAATTAAAAAATATGAAATTAGGTTATATTTTTTTATTATTGATATAGGTAATAACGCCAGTAAATATTGGCTACTTTTAATCTCGAAAAAGGAAAGTTACTGACTTTTAAACTATATTCAATTATATAATTGTCAGTTGTCTGTCAGTTGTTCTGTTGCTGCGTGCAAGAGTAACCAATAACACGCACTTTCGGGTTTATTCCTAAAATTAGAAAGGATAGAAAGTAAGGCAGTAAGTAAGGATAGATAGTAAGCCAGTAAGTAAGGATAGATAGTAAGGCAGTAAGTAAGGATAGATAGTAAGGCAGTCAGTAAGGATAGATAGTAAGCCAGTAAGTAAGGATTGTAAGAGTGCCTACTAAAAATCTTGCAGCTCGTTACGTGAAGTACACTTTTACCAAAAAAAATATCATTGTCTTTTTATATTTTGTACGAAACAGCTGACAGTGAGATCCTTAAGGCTTCACTTCATTATTTCAACAGCATAAACCGAGAGCCTTAATTAACGCAATCGATGAGATTGATGAGGTCTTAGTGAAGAAACTTAATTGGGTTCGACACTTGTGTTGCTGCTGACTGGCAAATATATTGAAAAATTCTTGATAACATTCTTCGTAGGAAAGAAGGTGTCAAAAATCATCGTTCCTTAAATTATTTTTCAACAAAAATGGCTTAACCGACTTCGACCGTGTACAGAATTCGAACAGTTCGCACGAACCCATGTGTCATTTATGTATGGATCTAGTATTTTTTACATAAATTTTGATTTTTATATGAGCCTTTCGACTCATGAGTATGTTCACTGAACATATAATTATTGTGATTATTATTACTTTAGATGGAATATTAATTGCTATTATTAGTAATGAATAAGTATGTCAAGAAAAAATTGAAACTAACTACGATTAAACTGTTACAAAGGGGGTACAATAGGTGGAAAAGGACGCATAAAAAAAATGAATTTTGAAAAAACTGCGCAGTTGATTTCGATTAAATTTAAATGAGAGCATTTCGGGAGTACCTATACCCTTATGAACAATTTTTTTGCAAATCGGTTCACAATTAGCGAAATTATCGATAAACATACATAAAAAAATTCATACAGATGAAAATAGATCATCCTTTTTTTGAAGTCGGTAAAACCACTACTTGGTTTGGTTTAGAACGGGATTTTTTCTTTTTCAACCACATGGTTGATAGATACTTTTGGGTGAGTATATGGTGGATAAGTAAGATGCAAGGATTGCGCTTCCAACCGGTCTTATTGGAGATCCATGGAGTAATGCTAGTTTTCTCAAGTAGTGGACGTCCTAAGGTTTTTTTTTTTTTTTTTTTTATCTAAAAATTACCTAACCACAGACTCCAGGGTCTGTGCCCTTTGTTAACTTAAGATAATTATTAGATTTTACTGTACAAAGAGAGTTGGTACATGGTTAAATCTAAGTCTAAGCTATTCAGTCGATGCATTGCGTGAAAGCCACAAGCAGACCGGCGACCCGCTAGCAGCACCCGATCACGAGTGTGACACATGTGCCCGCCATCGCTCTCCTCGACCATATTTGAGGGAAGAGAACGACCCGACACATAATGCCGCCGCAAGAAGTAGCCTTCGATGGCGAGCATGAATGCTTGGGGCATGTACGCAATGCTTACACTTTTTCAGGTCCTATGGCAATTCTCCTTCTCCTGGCCCAGAGCCTCCATCACCGCTTCGTTCCGATCCCTGACGGCCATCTGTAGGTTGTATTCCTTGATGATGCAGACGATGCTCGCCGCACGAATCGACTAATGGCATCATCTTCGATGTGGTCGGCGTAGTAGATGAAGGTCCCAGTGTCCGTAACAACGTCCAAAGGTCAACGTCCTAAGGTTTATAGCTGACTAGTTTTTGCCCGCGGCTTCGCCCGCATGATATTTTGATTTATTTGCCATCCCATAGGAATCTTTTATTTTGTTCGGAATAAAACCTAATGCCTATGTGACTTTCCGTTTTTCAAACTATGTTTATGACAAAAATCAAGTCAACCCACTCCGTTACTGCGTGAAAGAGGAATAAACCAAGAAATTAATTAGGATTATAATATTTGTAAGGATATCTAATTTTAGTACACGCGATTTACCTATAATTTCTACATTAATTCCTTTTGATTCTACAGAAATAAAATCGTAAGTTCAACAAATAAACTTCCTACGCCTGACATTAATAATTATACTTGTTTCAGAAGAAAAAGTAAAAACTAATTAAGGTCCTCCATCTTGATCGCTGTTCGTTATTTATTCAATTAACAAGCCAATTTGGGCTAAATTTACCAGAGAAAAATTGAGGACCAGGGGCTGTATAATTGGATCATTAGAACAGTTGAACGTATGCTTAAATGGTCACGAGCCCGAGTAAGAGCAAGAGCGAGCATTAACAATCTATGCATGTGTGAACAAGAGAGAACAGCATGCGATTTTTTGCGAACGATAAAAATGTTTCAAAAACGGGCTCATGATTTATCATCTGCCGACATGGGTATAGCATTACAGCCTGTAACTTCTGTAAGTACAGAAGCCTTCTTCTTCATCGTGTCGATGGTTAAAAAATATATAAGATCTATCTATACAAGCTTTGTTTATCGGTTAGCGAATGCCACCCCAGAAGCGGCTTCCATAAGGTCGCTAAATGTGCAGGTTTGCTCACTGAGGAAAGGACAACAAGTGATGTTTTAGGACATGGCTTTTCAGTCACCGAAGATACTAGAATAGTTAACGGGTTGCATGATGCTGCTGTATTATCATTACCTTTGTCATCCACATCGCCATCATCTATTTACCATTTAAGCTACTGGAGCAGCTATGCCAGCGGCCCAGAACCACGCTCCGTTACTTTAAAGAGCTGGGCTGGCTCGGGTAGATGTTGGAGGGGGAAATGCTCAAAACTCCCGATGCGGGACGTCAGTGCAAGTCTTATATACTTATGGTTATTCAACAAGGTCAGTGCAAGTCTTATATACTTATGGTTATTCAACAAGGGCGTATAAAGCGAAAGGAGTGATCAATAAAAAATTGTAACTTTTTTATATTATAGTAAGATAATTTAATGAAGAAGACATTGAATTATTATATTTATAGATTAATTATTGTCCACAGTATCGTCCCTCCCGAGCCCGACCGCGGCCGACGACGACGACGACGATGACGAGCCGACGCAGCAGAGCCGGCCCGAGGCCGACGACGACGGCCGCGTCTACAAAAACCCGCGGAACTCGCCCTCGGCCCAGTGTCCCCGGGACGAAGAACAGGCTACGCTACTGGTTTGTAATCTGTATTCTTTGTTTTAACTCTGTTGATTCGTCTTAACAACGACGACGAGCCGACGCATCAGTGCCAGCCCGAGGCTGACGATGACGGATGCATCTACAAGAACTTGCGGTACTCGTCGGTTCAATGTCATAAGGATGAAAAATAGGCTACTCTACTGGTTTGTATTACGTATGAACTTAGACAGATGACGTTGATGACGATAAATCTAGCAGGAATTCCAAGAATAAAGGATGAACATAAGTTTTCTTATTGATAATTAGAATTCTCAAAGAAAGACATATGTCCGGCTACAGATGTTCTATGGCTGATATGATCATTTTGGGCTTCTGTACTAAAATATTATCTTACTCTTTCTTCCATTGCAACTACAACAGTGTGTTGAGCGTGTGTTATGTGTGTTGCCTACAAAGGGAGAAAATTCTTCATAGACAACTAGTTACCAATATTGGTTGCGTACGCGGTCGAAAGTTTCCCTAATACCGTGATGATAAAGTTGTACATATTTTTGCTAAAAAAAGATGGAATTTTGCTAATTGTATATTGTTCCTCAGGGACAGAAGTGCCTGCGAAAATGTTCATCGGACGAAGACTGTAAGAGCAAAAAGAAGAAGTGCCTCTGCGACGGAGCCTGCGGCATGTCCTGTATCAAACCTGGTGAGTTTAGTATACGATCATCATCCTACTGGCTGTGCCAAGTGTAGTTTTCAATGAAAGACGGCCTATCGCAGAATGGTCTATTATAGTTATTGTTCTCGTAACAATCTATTTAATTCAAGTACATGTGTAGTTTATTAAATAATGTCTATCTACCCACATATAATACACTACATAGAAATGTCTAACATAACAGTGGCACGCACTGGGATAAAAGTAGTCACTCTCTTCAACCTTTAAACAACCAAAAATCGAATCGAACCGTTGCTTCGTTCCTGTGCGAAAGAGTAACAATATACAAATACAATTTAGTCGCACCCTTCCTTTTCCTCTATCGTATTCAGCAAGACAGACGGGACCAAAGCGCAACCTTTTAATGGTGGCCATTCAATACGTGAGGACCAAGCGTTTTGAATCCACATTCCACTTTACACTTTATAATCATATTTTTTATCGTGTATGTGTAAACAGTGTTTATTTTAAGAGTTTTGTCTGTCTGTCTGTCCTCATACTAATAACCAGATTGTGGAGCGCTTTACCTGAGTTTATCTTTCCACTTAAGTACAATATTTATGTGTCTGATGACAAACGTAAATTAGACCTTTCAGTGGATATTACGTCTTTATTTCTTTAATCACAAAAGACATTCAGGATTTAACTGGCAAAATCTTTGAAGACAGCAGAATAACGTGATCTTTTGAATGTGGTGTAGCCTAAAAGGTCAAAAGTTATACCTAAGTGGAACACTTCGTCATCACCTTGCCTTTTCAGCGCATTTGGCGCCAAAACGTGGTATAATAGCACTATTAAAAAGATATATCGTTCTCGGCAGAGCTAGAATTAAAACAGAAGTGACAATAACGGTGCCACGTACGGATATAAATTATTATTCTAATTCGCATTGGAGAAAATTAATCCTCGATGAATTACAGCTTTCTGAGTCCATTGCATGCAGCAGACAATTGAATTTAAGGAACGAGAGCAATTGTTTTAAAAACCTAAATAACATATGAAGTATGATTAGTTCAGTGATGTCCTGGGGTCAGAGTTTTTAAGCCGCCTGAAGGCCTCTGACATAGCTTAATAGTTAGAACATCCGGGATCTACAATTTAATATGTCATCCTAGCCACGCTAAGTCAGTTGGAAATGTCACCCGCGGTCACCCACCCGAAGACTGACCGTGCCGACCGTTGCTTAACTTTGGTGATCGCTACTCGAGATTTGAAGACACCTACGTCGTACCTTAGATGAAAGAGAGACTCAGGCAAAGCGTTCCATGTACTGGCTAAGAATATAAGGTACTAGCTTTTGCCCGAGGCTCCGCCCGCGTGGTATTTTGACCTTTATGCTATACCACAGGAACCTTTTATTTTTTCGGGATAAAAAGTAGCCATTGTCACTTTCCGGCCTTTGAATTATATCCATGCCAAAAATCAAGTCAATCCGTTGCTCCGTTGCTGCGTGAAAGAGGAACAAACCAACAAACTTTTCGTATTATATAATATTAATAAGGATAAGAATGTAGACTTAAAACGTTTGGTTTCAAACGTGATAAATCCACCATAAAGGGTGGCACTTTCGTCGCGAGTTCGCGACTGTCTTGCCGTCCGATAGAAAAAAAAAGGGCGGGTGTGTAAAGACCGAGTAATTTCTTGGCGCACTCTCCGAAATGTATCTGATAGAAAACCTAAAAGACCCAGCCTCTACGACGCTGCTTTAGATTTTGTACCTATCTGTGACTTATCAAAGTTGCGTAGTCTATCAGCCTCCTGGCTCGCCTCTCGGTCAACTCTAATAGTACAATATTTATGTGCCAACTCTAATGCCTCCAATTGATACTTGGCAAAACTATCCCAATTGTGAAAATAGTGTTCCCTAGACCTGACTTGAGATTTATTCATGGGACTTCAGCTTGTTACAAAATACAGTTGAACTTATTTTCTCAGTCATTGATGAAGTCTTCCTATCGTCCTTAACTTATTACGAGTATGTGTTCAATATGATATTTATTTTTGAATAAATCACAACTTCACAGACTCTGAGGTGCCTTTTATCATTTACTTTAATATTGCTAGAGTTAGGCCAACTATAAGACCACAGGGACACGCCGGATGCCAGAAACTTGATATTACGATATTCGCGCGCGTTGGTTTCGTCGATTAGACTACCAATACTTAGCTTGAAATTTCATTAAAATGTTTCAATTATCTCATCCATTTCTACATTTCAATAGAATTCCCCAGCTGTTTCTACAGTTCGAATTTACAGCTATTCTCCCGACGTACCTCCGTTTCTAAACAGTATTGCTGCCACAGTGTAAAATGTGAGAGTAACACTATTTCATACCTCTCTCTAGTCCACTATTTTAACCAAATATATTTAAAAATATTATTTTTACAAAAAACTAGTTATGTATCTGTACAAATTATTTACTGTGATTTATATTTTGCATGAATTGAATAAAGTAAATAAAATGCATTTCAGCCTGAAGAAGCAAGATTTGGCATCAAAACTTTTTAAAGTGAAGTTGTTTATATATCATTAAATTCACGAAATTTTGCTAGACTCGTGTGTAAATAATGAGCGAGTAAGACGATTCGCAAGTTAGAAACAACGAATAGAGACGTCAACCTAAGACGATAACTAAAGCTTATGCTACACGGTTTGAAATGAGGTATGAAACCAAGGTCACCTTGAATAGAAGTGAGATGCGGATTGCCGGCTACATGGTTTGAAACCAACAGTGTTTTTAAAAACGTTGCGTGGATAGGACGTGTTGTAATCTCGTTCACGTACCTACAATATTTTATACTACAACAAAGTTATGACACTTTACCTATCCTATTTCTTTTTTGCAGACGCGGCGTTTGCCTTTGGGTCAATACATTTTAAATTTTAGCTAAAATATCCCACGCTTGTTTTTTTTCTGACTAAGGTATTTGTATATTTTACTAGTCAAATCCCAAAGACAGAGTGCAAGTCTCTATATAATTCCATAAATTACGTGTTGACATCATGTTCAAGTTGCTCTTGCGCCATCTTATAGGTAGATGAAACGTAGTAACGTGCGCCCGCGCTTGCCTTTAACCAACGTTTTTAAAAACACTGTTGGTTTCAAACCATGTAGCCGGCAGTCCGCATCTCACCTGGGACCTACAATTTAACGTGTCATCCGAGCCACGGTAGCGCTCAGTTGGAAAATGACACCCGCGGTCTTCCATCCAAATACTGACCGTGCGGAACGTTGCTTAATTTCGGTTGGTAAATTAAATATCTAATTATGGCGTATAACAATACAACAACGCAACCATGCAAACCGTTAACATTCAGTCGTATTTGAAATCTACAAAGACGATCTGCGTGATGTCGGCTACCACTTTCTTCGTCATCCCTTCATTCCGTCATCCTGCCTCTACAAGTAGGTACCTATGTGGCTTTGTTAGCCCTACTGTATGGTTGCATAAACTGTGTCATTGCATTCCGTTCTCGGATGGAGGCATTTCGCTCGAGCTGCAGCTCAGTCTGAATTACTGCATGCCTCCAGACAACGCAGCAGATGGTGCGCTGTAATACTGTGTTTTGTAATGCTCCTGAATATAAAGTTTATAAATATGTGCATCACAAAAAATGTGTATTGGTTACGAATAGTCGTAATCATTTGAGGTTATTTCAGCCCACTACAGGAATTTTTACCGGCTTCCAAATAGGAGGAGGTACTGCTATGTTTTCTGTATGTTTTTTTGTGTATGTTAATCGATAGTTACGCCAATTGTTAATCGATTTCCAAAAATCTTTTTTAGTTTGAAAGAGTATAGATCCGATATGGTTTCATTCAAAAGTTTATCGAAACCGCTTAAGCTGTTCTTGATAAATCAACAAAAATGTAAATGGATGTCACATTGATTCGTACAAAGTACTCTTTGAATGATCCTTGATCCTGTGTGTATACTTATTTTCTTGAAATAAGTCACATATTACCTAATAGTACCAGTCAGTCAGAGGAATATTGGTCTAAAAGCCGCGTCACATCAGAAGTCTCCAACAAAGTTATTAAACATCTCAACCCCACCCACAACCACTTACCGAAGAAATTAAATTACGATAAGTATGACTATGTTGCTTTTACGAAAAATTCCATTTATGGTGAAAACACTTATCTTTTAATAAATTAGATAAACGTGTTATTATAATTATGTAACAAATAGATACGATTTTTAGGGTTCCGAACCTCAAATGGAAAAAAACGGAACCCTTATAAGATCACTTTGTTGTCCGTCTGTCCGTCTGTCCGTCTGTCCGTCTGTGTGTGTGTCAAGACTCTTTATCTCGGGAACGCGTAACATTCACAAAATATGGGTTCAAAATTCAAGGTGAGTAAATCGTATCATGTAAGGTACGAGTATCATATAAAAGAACTTCATTAGCACATGCATCAAAAAGTATTTTAATTATTTTAACAGTGTGTAATTTTCGATGTATGACGAGAAAAGAATAGAGATTTAAACTACTCCCCAATTTTGTGTTTTTTTTTGGATTTGTACGGAACCCTCGATGTGCGAGCCTGACTCGCACTTGTCCGGTTTTTTTAAGTTTCAACAAAAGGTTCTTGGGTCAACAAAATCACGAAAATCGAAAACTAAGACTATACATAAGATACAGGAGAGGAAGGATGGCGTATATAAAGAAAGGCCTATGCTTAACAGTGGGTGATTACGGGCTATCAATAGTGATGATTACATTTACCCTGACGATTTCCTAATGTAATTATGGTCTAGAGACTCAGGTTCTGGGGTGTTTCTCATTTGTGATAGTTACAATAACTAAATTTCGATACGATTTTCAATTTCGGTCAACTTCAGTTCACAAAAAAAACTAATAACGATTAGTAACAATAAAGTGTCTAATAAAAAGCAAAGCAATAGTTATAACCGTACCCCCATAAAGTTTTCCAGACAAATCGACCCTTTTCCCTAAAACACCTACAAAATTCCCACAATTCGGGTAATTCCCGCCACCTGGCAGCCCTGTGTGAGGAATATTGTGTCCATAAAAAGTCTTTTCGTGTAATTAGTCGGGAGATTGCGCACTTAGCGCGGCCATTCCATTTTTAGGACCGGGGGTTGAATTGAAAGATATAATGAAAGAAAAGCTCGCTACTTGGTTTGGTTTTACTATAGGAGCGTAAAAGGGTCGATACTATTTATATTAATGAATAAATGTGTGAATGTTTGTCTGTATTATTCCTAACTGTGTAGTATGATTATAATGTGTCCGTAACCATCTACTCTGAAATTGCGAAAAAAAGCTATTCCATTTCCATTTGACAAAGCTGTTCAATTTTTTTACTATTTCGGGGATGGATCCATCGTAAAAGTTCGTCTAGAGCTCGGCTCTTGTCAGTGGAGCAACTACCTTCTTTGGCACTTCTCGGCCAGTGTTATCACCTCCTTGTGCAACATGTCAGAGGCCTTAAATCTCTGACACCAGGGCTAGCAACCCGGCCTATTCGAACTTGCTTACTTACATACGACATAACATCTATCTTCTCCTTGATTTGATCCACAAATGCCCTCCATATTCTTTTTTCCTTTTATTGTAGTTTTCATAAGATTGTCTTGTCGTATAAGTTGACCAAAAATCTTTCCTATCATATTTTCGATCGTTGCTAGCAGTTTTCTTTTCTCTCTCTTACGATGTTTAGCTTAGATCATTGTACATAAGACGTATTTTTTGATATTTTGACGATAACCTGTGCAAATGACAGAGTTTAAAGCAAAATCGTATGGAACAGCTAGTTCAGAAGTCACAAATTGAAATAAAAAGCTTAACAGGCACTTACTTAGCCAGAGCTTTTTGTTAGACTTAGAAAGTTAGGTAGCTAAATAATTAATATCGTCTGGTCTGCGTCTAGAGGATAGATCAGTTTCTCAAGGACTTTTTTTCAAACTTTGTCTTTGAGGGGAAATGTCTTACAGCGAGTGCTTTTATAAAACTACGATATTTACTAAAGAGCACAAATAATATAAGCACAAATACTGAACTTAACTAAAAAAATTACTTGCTAAACCTTACTTTTAAGGTTGAATATATTGAGTCTCGCAAAGTAATCGCAGCGTAGAACGTCTACAGATAGGTTGTGTAGAAACGTATACCTAATAGTATAATGCGGCTTAAACACTCTGACACCAGGGCTAGCCATCCGGCCTCCGGCCTTTACGAACTTCCTCATAGTTTAATCTTGCTGGATACGAGACGATTACGATAAGTCTTAGTGGAAAACAATAGGAGTGGCATATGTCCAGTAATAGACTCTTTATGACCGACAAGCGATGATGAAAAGAAAATCGAAGAGGATACTTGAAAATTTAAGTTGTCCATGGACCATGTCCAAAAGGACTACTTAGTTTGCCTATAAGTGCGTAGTAAGTTGGTAAAATGATAAACCACTTTCAATGATTCGACGTTTTCGCAGAAAGCGTTCTAGCTTAATTTGGACAAAGCATCTAGGCCGGAATCCCAGAGAGATGCAGGTTCAAATCCTGCAAACGTGTCAATTTTTGAAATGTTTATCACAAAAAGAAAGTTTCTAAACATCTAGTGTGTGAAGCACGAAAAAAATCATTTCATTACACACTTGTACCATAATGTACTATTAAAAGTCAATAAGACCCGCTAGCTAAATATCTAAAATGACAGATGTAGTTATATCAAACGATAAGTAATCAAAAGCAAGGCTACCTTATTTACTTCGCGGGATGTACAAAGTTGCGCGCGTAATCCGACACATCATCTTAAACTTCATTACAACTCGAATTCCAGTTTCCTTAATTAGTTTTCCAAGAACGCTGAGAAACGGGAGCAGAAATTTCAGTACGTGCGTTGGCGTACTGAAAGTTCATCATCATCCTCATTATCAGACGCTGACTGCTGATAAGCCTCCCCTCTTTTATTTCAGTTCATTTTTATACAAATGTTAAATAAATATCTATCTTTCAGCCGTAGGATGTCCACTGCTGGACATAGGCCTCCCCCATGGATTTCCAATAAGGCCGGTTGGAAGCGGCCTGCATCCAGCGTGTTCCTGCGATTGTTATTATAACGTCAGTCCACCTAGTCGGCGGACATCCTACGCTGCGCTGGTCCGTGGTCTCCATTCGAGAACTTTCCGACCCCATCAGCCATCTGTTCTTCGAACAATGTGTCCTGCCCATTGCCACTTTAATTTGCTAATCAGCTGGGCTATGTTGGTAACTTTGGTTAGTCTGCGGATCTCCTCATTTCTGATTCGATCTCGCAGAGAGACACCGAGCATAGCCCTCTCCATAGCACGTTAGGCTATCTGGTGCTTATTCGTGAGGCGCACAATGATAGACCCCGTTTCAGTTCCATATGTCATCACTGGCAACACACAACTATCGAAAACTCTCGTCTTGAGGCACTGAGGTATATCAGTTGAAAAGATGTCACGCAATTTTCCGAACGCTGCCCAGCCGAGTCGGATTCGGTAAAATAAATAAATACATAAATATTAGGGGACATCTTACACACGATCTCTGACCCCAAACTAAGCAAAGCTTGTCATATGGCTGCCAGAGACTGATATGCTACATATACATATTTTTAATACAAAGGTACTTATTTAGATAGTACCTAAATAAAATCCAGACACAGAACAAACACTTATGTTCATCACATAGGTAAATGCTTGCCCTGGGTGGGGATCGAAACTTCGCCTCTTAGATCCAGAAGTCAGGGTCACTAACCACTGAGTCAACGAAGAAGTTAATAAGACTTTTTGGAAGTCACTTGCATCCAGCGTGTTCTTGATGTCTACATTAGATCATCGGTCCACCTTGTCGGTAAATGTCCTACGCTGTGCCAAATTGCTCATCAGCCCCTGTGCTATGTTCCCTGCTCACTGTCACTTTAACCTGCTAATCTGCTAACCTGCAGTTATTTTGGTTCTTCTATGGATCTTGTCATTCCTTATTCGATCTCCCAAGAGACTCGGAGTATACTCTTATATTCCACAACTGTTTGGGCTACTTGGAGCTTCAATAAGCTCCATGTACTCCAAAGAACTATTTGATCCGTTGCATTTTGCTATAGGAATTAACAATTTAAGATCTATAGTAAAATACCACGTGCTGTCAAGTTGGTTCCAAAGAGCCCAGGATAGAAAATGCTAGAGTTCCTTGAAAGCTTTTACTTGTTGAGGAGTTATTACAAACTGCGTCAATTTTTCCAGTCTTCATGTCTAATGACCTTGGACTTAGTTGAAATTCTGTCCATGGCAACCCACATTCCGCAGCGTAGGCAACCAATGCTCGCAACTGGTTGGCTATGAGGGGAGTTTTTCCTCTTTATAGTAATGACCATGATCCTAATTGAAATTCTGTCCTTGGTAACTATTTGCCTATGAAGAGGAAAATCTCCTCATAGGCAACCAGTTGCGAGCATTGGTTGTCCTACGCTGCAGAACGTAGTCCCACTTTATTTATACTCAGTCAACAAGACCTACGGGGTTGGTCTCATAGTACAAGTTGTTCATGATGTTGAAGTGGTATATTATACCTTTAAATGTTGAAATCTTGTCTCCTTGTGTTATACTTATAAATATAGTGAGCGTCATTCTAATTCAAATCTTTTAGTGTAATATCAACAACCTCAGCTATACTCCGTCAACTAGACTTACTTTAATTAGAACGCAGAATTCCAAGAAATATGAAACATTAGTCAAAGACGGTAATGGAAATCCGAGTACATATCTCAATTATAAATCTGGAAGTTGGTACCGAGTTGGAGTGACTTCCTGGCGACGCTTCGTCGCAAACTCCAAGCTCATAATTACTGACTTTAATTAAAGGGAAAGGTGGTTTCGGGTGAGATTACTACTAATAAACAGAAGTAGTCACTCACGTCATGGGCCCCGATGTGTACAACCACCTACCAGAACACATCACAGGAGCCCCTACTCGCCTAGCTTTAAGACTTGCCTGAATCGTTGGCTTATTGAGGAAACCTTCTATCATATTAATGATTTTTATAAATACATATATGAAGTAATTATTTTATATACCAAACAGGTATTAAGAACTGTTTATGATTTAAATTATATTTTATCGTGACTTACAATTATGTAATTAATTATATTGACATGTAAAATTAATTTTATGAAATATAATTATGAATATAGATATACCTTACACTGACCCGTCAGTCTACCTGTGACCACGGTCGATGCAACTCGGCCAAAACGTCGGGATGATGAGGTATTTATTTATCTCGTAATTTTAGTGCGCGATTAGTCCCGTAGTATATAATTATAACGTGTTCAAATCGCGAAAGTTTGAAAACAACATCGATATACCTATTTCAAAGAGTTATTTTTTTAGATAAAAATTTCAAAAAATTGTCAAGAGCGCAGGATTTGAACCTGCCTCTCTCGGATCACTAGCCTGACGCTCTCCCAAATAAGCGCCAGTTCGCTCCCTGACGTCACGCTACCAATAAGAATCATTTAAAAACTCTTATTATAGAATTGACCCCAAAATCAGAGGGAAAAAATAGCTGTACAACAAGTCAACTATGCTTTCAACAAAATGGATGCATTTTGTTGAAAGCATAGTTGACTTTACACTTTTATTGTAGAACAGCTGTGTTTTTCGCGATGTTATATTCATAATGATGAATTTTAGAATTATTGCTTTTATCTCAATTAAACATCTGGGAGTTGATATAGAGTTGGAGAGACTTCCTGACTACTCTTCGGCGCAAACTCCAACCTGATAATTACCGACTGAATGAACTGACCAAAGAATTACATCCCACAAAATACGATAATGAACAAAAAATCATCTTCGATTTAGAAAAAAAGCCTTCCAAAACTTCAGCTGTTAAAACTTCTCAACAAATTGTTCTACACACCAATAAGAACTTTAAAAATCTTTTCAGCCCAGTAATGGAAAATCCAATGAAAATTACTGAATATTTAATCGAAATTAAGCGAAAACTTGCCGAGTTTGTGAACCGCGCTTTTCAGCGTTTTTTTCTCTTTTTTAGTTGAAAAAGGTCGAGTAGCCACTTAGCCTCTTTAGTCGACTCTCACTTAATTTTAGGGTTCGGCGTCTAAAAGGTAAAAACGAGGACCAGCCGGTCTAGCATATGGACCAATAATTTTATCGAAGTATTAGAACGACATAGAGTTATGATGAAGTATTTATATCTGTCACTGTCGCCAAACTTTTTTCCTATGTATACAGAAAAGGGTTACTAAGCTAGCAGGAGGAGTGCTTCCACTCTGCCCCACCAAAGCGCCCCACTGGTGGGGCAGATTCCACTCACTTTTTAGACCAGTGGAATCTGCCCCACCAGGGGTGTCGCATGATTTTAAATTAAATTATTAGTGCTATGAAGTGCGAAATTCGACTTCAAAATTTTAATCATTATAACGCCCCACCAAAATAACAGATAAGTGACGACATTGAATCCAAAATATTAAGAAGATTGTAAACTAAAAGCACAATTATTTGAATTCAAAAAATTCAGATTGTATGTAGTTATAGTATTTATGTCGCAAATATTTTCGAAGTCATCGTAAAGTAAAAAAAAAATTAAAAATTACATATTATCATTCCGTTTATAATAATCCATTCATTGTAATGATCTTTAATAATCTATTCGAGATTTTATCATAGTAAGCAAGCTACAAAGTAAGTAAGTTCGTATAGGCCGGGTGGCTAGCCCTGGTGTCAGAGTTTTGAAGCCGCCTGAAAGCCTCTGACATGGCTAAGCGGTTAAAACAACAAGCAAGCTACTTGAATAGTATGTAATTAAAGTTTTGCACCTATTACAAATGATAAACGTTTCCATCTTAATTGCAACCTTTGTTATGTGAATTAATTATACAGGGTTATTTCTAATCAATTAGCATGCTTTTAGGGGCTTATTCTGTACATCAAAAATAACAAATTTGTTCAACGACTTTTGTCAAATCTCAAAAAAAAAGTTGTTTTTCCATAGAAAAATATTGTTCACCCTTGACAAAATGTATGGAGCAGCTGTTTTTTTTTTAAATTTCACAAATGTCTCAGAACAAAAGTTATTAGTTTTGAAGTACAGAATAAGCCCCTAAAAGGATGCTAATTGATTAGAAATAACCCTGAATTTTCTGCATTAATACGTTAATCACAACTGAGAGCTGACGCCGACATTAATTTGACCCACATGTAGTACTCTTAACCAGTAGTGGATTGTCAGTGGCTTCTAGTTTATACAAGCGACTATTTAAGTTGCAGTGACCAGGCATGAGTCCTACCAGAAGTCGGAGGTCTTACCACTGCAACTTCAATAGGTCGTTTGTGATGTTTCTATTTAAATTAGGGAAAGCAACCTTAGAGTGTTTGCAATCCTCCCTTTTGTTCTACATATTCTGATATTCTTTTTTGGTATGACAACACAACAACACGCGCTCTTGCGCCGCTATTGACTTACAGTGTTTAGTTGCCTTGTCTCCTACCTGTTTTTCGTGCCCTCTTTGGCCAGGGTGTCGGCTTTGTTGTAGCCTGAACATGTTCTGTGACTCTTTATCCAGCGCACGATTGTTCTATGTTAAGTTGAAAGAGTTTGAAGTGACGCATGACATTCATCAATAACTCTAGAACTGGTTACAGGTTTTCTGATTGCGTAGATTGTAGCAGCACTGTCAACAGGGAACACGATGACTTCTTTGGCCTCACTGTTTTTTGTAGCTGAATTGAATGATAATATTAAATTTATATATTTTTTTACTTTACGATGACTCCGAAAATATTTGCGACATAAATAATATAACTACACACAATCCATAATTTTCGACTTCAGATGATTGTGCTTTTAGTTCACAATCTTCTTAATATTTTGCATTTAATGTCGTCACTTATCAGTTATTTTGGTGAGGCGTTAATGATTAAAATTTTGAAGTCGAATTTCGCACTTCATGGCATTATAAATTAAATTTAAAATCACGCAACACCCCTGGTGGGGCAGATTCCACTGGTCTAAAAAGTGAGTGGAATCTGCCCCACCAAGATGGGATGAGTGGGGCAGATTCCACTCCAAAAAATGAAGTAGTGGAATCTGCCCCACCAGTGGGGCGCTTTGGTGGGGCAGAGTGGAAGCACTCAGCAGGAGGATATGACATTAGATTGTTTTATTTAACCTACAACGGTTAAACAAATTAATAAAAAAATAAAAACAAATACATGCCTTTATGATTATTTCGTATTAGGTATAGGTATTTTACACATCGAAATGACTTCAGTACAAACCTCTAAATAGTCATTAGTTTTTGAACTGAGTTAGGTGGTAAACTAAAAATAAAATATGTGAGATAATAAACCCGATTAATAGAGGCGCCAGCGTAAATTTAATAGCAACGTAAAAAGCGTTCTCTCTATTGAATGCCTATGCTATATCTATGGCAAGCCCGGCACCCACCCTGTTCAGACTTCACACCACCATCTGAAAGTCTCCCAACTGGACATGAACTCCCGTGGCCAGTCTGGAAGCCTCTTAATTGGCTACGTTGGCCGCTGCAAAGAGAACATGGTCAGATAGGGCTTTGAAGACCAGGAACAATGTGAATGTGGTGCTGCCGTCCAAACCATAGCACACCCTTTAATTTTTCCGCTTTGCCCAAAACAATGCAAACAGAAAAGCCTGAACCTGGCCACTGAGGACGCGGTACAGATCGCCAGATACTGGTCCCAAAACATCTAAGCCATGTAAATAATTTGTATGTAGCCATTGACACGAGATGAATGAATGAATGAATTGAATGCCTTAAGTAAAATTAAAGAAAACTATGCTATTTAGCTATTATAATTACGATAGCGCCTTTGTAATCAAGCTTATTACCTATTACAGAAAAACAAAATTAGTAATAGGCCCAATATGTACCTGCTCATTATAAAAATAATAACATTTTTCTTGTACTGGACAAACACACATACTCAAAGATATCGTTGTACTCATACCAACCAAGTTTTATTATCTATCATTGTTGGCACAGCGACCCAAAGTGGGTCTTGGCCTCCGATACCAAGGTTCGCCATCTGTCCCTATTCTGCGCGAGTAGGTGCCAGTCTTGCACTCCAATCTCCAGCAGGTCTTCGGCCACTTTATCTTTCTATCCGTATTTGGGACGTCCAACAGGTCTTCCAGGTGTCCGAGCCAGCGGAGTATGTGGGATTTAATTTTACCAACAATGGTGGGCTCCGCCATCAGCTCTTCAATTTCACGGTTTTTTCGGATCCTCCAACTTCCATCTTCCCGCCTGGTTGGCCCCAGAATTTTTATGAATATTTTGCGTTCCGTCATTAACAGGTTTAAATAATTATATTTTATTCTCAATATGAAATATTATAATAAACGACACATTGGAATGGCAAAAGCGGCGATGACGCTCCTGGACAAAAATTTGGAAGGACCGTAACATACTGAGAAAGACGAATATGTATATTATTCGTACGCTGGTGTTCCCCATTTTTCTCTATGGGGCTGAGTCATGGACTATTAAAGCTGGTGACCGACGACGCATTGACGCTTTCGAAATGTAGTGCTGGCGGCGCAAGCTGTGTATTCCGTGGACGGCTCATAGAACAAACATCTCAATTCGAAAAGAGCTTAAAGTAACAAAGAGACTCAAGGATTTGTCTGCAAAAAGTATTACAATACTTCGGACACATTACACGTAAGCTCTCCGACAACCTGGAGAAGCTGATGGTGACCGGGAAGGTGGAAGGGAAAAGACCCAGGGGGCGTAGCCCAATACGATGGTCCGATCAAGTTGGTAAAGAACTGGGCATAACCATATCTGACGCCATACACTAAGCAGAAGACCGTCGGAGACGGAAACATATGCCATGACGTAAAACAAAGGTGGGACATCACGACGCTCAGCAGTGAGCAAACGACCTGAGGAGGAGGATGAAATATACCATCGCTTCCATGAGAACACAACAAAATACAAACAGTTCGTCGTCGCTGAGTAAACAATTTTTAAATAACATATTTTAATGTAATAACTTTTAAAATATTTCACACACGTATACTTATTATACGACCAATTCTAAAATTATAGGTTTGTTGCAGATTTTTTGGCGATTTGTAGTCGACTCCGTAGTAAAAATAATCACTTTCCAAAGCAATGCCTCGGTACGGAATCTTCAGTGCGTAATCCGACCCGCACTTGTCAACTTTTTCTTCCCGTGCCCGTGACACAATTCGCTTATTTTGCTTACTCCGCTTATTTCGTCTACGCTCATCGCTTTCCCAACTTTTTTAAATCATTTTCGAGCGAATTTGAGCGAAATGCTGAAGTTCCCTCCCTTTAGGACATGTCCGTAATATCAAGAAATAAGCAATTGAATAAAATTCTCCTTATTGAATGAGCAAGCATCTAATGTTTTTTTATCGTTATTTTTATGTAGAGTGCTTTCTTTGCGACTCTGGCTTAATAATATCTCTGTTAAGCCTTGGAATTTGGGACAAGAAGTTGTTTTGTTTGAATTCAAATAATACTTATAGCGTATCGTATCGTAATAAATTTTCGTTTGAATTTTATGTAAAATTTAAAAATAAGGAGTAGGTACAGTGAGTATGTTTTTGCGTCCATTCGCTTTTTTTACATTGAGATTTACTAGTTGGTACTTTAGATTCGTAAATGAGTTTCAATGGAACTTATCAATGGTACTACTGACAGAAAGCCGTTTCATTGTGTGACTGTAAAAAAATATTGTTTCATTCTTAAAGTTAAATTACGACAAAATGCATGGAAAAGTTATTGATAACGACCAGTACCTACCTATCTATCGCTATAAATAAGGCATGGATTCATGACAATAGCATGTATCTATAAGTTTACAAGTCATATAACCGTGATACCTTAATTTCCCCATCCTTATACCAGTAATATATGCCGTGGTGGTCAAGAGGTAGTGACACCCGCTTTACAATTGTGAGGTCGTGGGTTCAAATCCCCGGTCCCGTACCAATGAGTTCTTTCGAATTTATGTACGGAATTTCACACCACTGGCTTTTCGGTGAAGGAACACATCGTGAGGCAACCTGCATACATCCGTAGAAGAAGTTCGATGGCGTATGTGAATCCACCAACCCGCACTGGGCCAGCGTAGTGGATATGGCCCAATAACCATTCGTGGGAAGGCCTACGTCCTGCAGTGGACTATTAAAAGGCTGGTACAGTACAGTACAGTATACCAGTAATTAACCATCCGTCATAAAATCTAACTGGCAATACGACAAACGCAACGTGCCACAAAATAAAAACAAAAGTACGCACCATATCACCACAAAACATTGGGAGGACAGAAGTAAAGTTTCATACAACGCGGGCTCGAGATACACACACTTACACAACACTCACGTCACAAGCACGAAATCTCGAAACATACTTCGACATGATGTCTGTTGTGCCTGTTTATTACCCAAACTACCCACCCAATGGATTTTGACATGTTTTTCACTCCATCTAACCATCAGCCGTCCATCCACTCCTGGACATAGAACTATCAGAATCAGAACATTTATATGCACCAACAAGAGAGTATTAACATATAGAACTTAATGTATATGCTTACGTCACTTGAGGACCCTGTTTAACAACAATAAACTGTTTTCTATTTTATTATATTCTATTCTATCTATCCATATAACTATATAAGATCTCCAATAACACTCGTTGGCAGCAGGGTAGGTAAAATATCCAATGCAATCCTGCGATATTGAGCCCACCTTGTGAGTACGAGTGTAATTATCACCCATTTATCGAAAAAAAAGTTTACTGGTAAACTTTTTGGCATCTCTTTATTTATTCACGTGCGATACCAAGGCAGGTTAACAGCAAACATAAAGTATGAGCTCTTCTTCTGTACTGTCTGTATTTGCGACATTACTCTGTAACAAGTGATGTAAAAAACCGATTTGTTCGCGCCCGAGGCGCCCCCACGGTTGACCTCCTGAATTCTTAACTTGTTTTTGTGTTTTCGCGCCGACAAAAACACTGGGATAAAAGACTTTACTGGAAGCCTTGATTTTATGACTTTGGCACGTCGCTCATTGGGGAAGCTAAAACATAATAAATATACCTAACAATATATAGGTAAATAGCGGCAAAACGGTGCAAAGAACGGTAGAAAATTTTATTTTATTTTTTACCCCAACCAGAGTGGGGTAGGTATATTAAGTTATAAGTAATAAATGTGAGTCTATGTGTCTGTAGCAGTGTAGCTACAGATAGATCGATTCTAATGCGTTTTTTCTTGTATATTATGATAACATGTTTGAGATGATTATTTTATCACAAATTACAAAAAGCTTTTATTTGATTGCTTAACATAGCATTTAAAAAAAATGTTGGTTAGTGGATTTATTTTTTCAGTTACCTATTCTAAAATCTGATGTATCAAGTAGTGTGCAGATGCATAAAGCTTTGCAACGCGTGACGTGAAATGTTCATATTGGTGGATTTATCCTCGCAGACCATTAATCTGTCCGTCATATATATATATACAGGGTTATTCCTAATCAATTAGCATCCTTTAAGGGCTTATTCTGTACTTCAAAACTGACAGCTTTGGTTCTGCGACTTTAGTCAAAACTCAAAAAAAAATCATCTGTTCCATACGCCATTCGCCGCACGTGGGGTAGGAACCTCCGTCATACAGTCGCTAAAAAACAGCTGTTCCATACTTACCTAAAGTTCATTGACCTTCGATAAGATGAGTGTATACAGCGTAATTCCTAATCAATTAGTATCCCTTTAGGGACTTATTCTGTACATCAAAACTAACAACTTTTGTACTGCGACTTTTGTCGAAACTGAAAAAAACAGCTGTACCATACATTTTGTCGCGGGTGAACGATATTTTTCTTTGGAACAGATTATCTTTTTAGTTTTAACAAAAGTTGTTACTTTTATGTACAATATAAGCCCCTAAAAGGATGCTAATTGATTAGGAATAACCCTGTATAGTGAAAGCCCCTGCTTAGAAGTAGCCCACAGCAAGTCGCACCTTGAGGCCAAAACACAAACTTTGAATTATAAAAAAGTCGAGCAGCGCCGCTACCGCACCTGCGACGTAAAACATTCAAACATACATCAAAGACATTGTTGCGAAATAAATCAGTCTAAATTCATGCAATGCAAAATGGCCTGAACCTGCCTACGGCGGCGCTTTTCGCAGGTGACCTCCTGCATTTTTCATAAGTTTATGTTCACGCACGCTCGCCGTGGGGTTTCCATGTTGTGTATGGGACTTGTGGATAATTCAAACGGAGCACATATTTTGATGACTGCAGATTTTCTTGTTAATGACTTTAAACCGAATTTGTCGTTTGCACCATGTGTCGGGTCGTTTTCCTCCCTCAAATATGGTCGAGGAGAGCGATGGCTGGCACATGATGCAAACGACAAAGTCAGTTAATTAGTTTAAAGTCTTCAAGAAAATCTGCGAGCGATTGCTGGCACATGTGTCACACTCGTGATCGGGTGCTGCTTGCGGGTCGCCGGTCTGTTCATGGCATTCACGCAATGCATCGACTAACTAACTTAGGATATAAGATTTCAAGTACCTACTAACTATCTTTGTACAGTATAATCTAATAATTGTAAATTTTGATTAACAAAGGGAGTTACCTTGGAGTCAGTGTTTAGTAATTTTTCAATAAAAAAAAACTAATTTCGAACTAATTTTTAGTAAAAAAGTATGCATACCCACTCCCGAGGTGGTCCCATTTAAATTTTATCAAAATCGGCTGAGCCTCTTTTGAAAAATCAATAACACTGTAAAAATGATTTCCAGCGAACTATTCGAATTTTGTACTCGTTGGAAGTCGGTTTTGTCATGTTTTGTGAAAAATAATTAAGATTACCTATGGAGTTACAAAAGACCAAAGTTTGAAAAAATTGAAAGTGTCCGGACTTCAAATCGATTATCATTCGTTTTATCTTTGATTGCATCTGTCAGATATATATCCTAAATTGTTCTTCAATTGTAAGAAATGTATCAGCAAGTGGGTAACTCCACTTAGCTATAGTGAAGTAGAAAGGCTTTTGCAGGTTCAATAACACACGCACGAACAAACACACTCAACGCGCACATACACTCATAAAAACACACATGCACTAAATTAATTATTTCGTTTAATCTATATTTTGGAAGAGCGGAGATTCCTGATACAGGCAAACCTTTGCTTACCTATAAGGAATCCCCAATATACTATAATTTAAAAGTTTATTGTGAACCGAAATAAAAATTGTTAAAATAAAAAAATTGTTAGTCTTTATTATAACTTGACTGGAAAACGTCCTAAAAATTATAGTATACATGATCATTACGCTCATAGCGTACACGCTTAAAACAATTTTTTTTATAAATGTATGAATTGGCGTATTTGGAATGGAATACTTATACACCACACACGGCCACATTTCGCTTAGGCTATTCTGTATACATATTCTCCTCTTTGTAATTAATGTAAAAAAAAATTGAATTAAATCTATGTCCAAAAATAATCAAACGTTTTTCAATTAAAAATACTGGCGGCCACACTTCGCTAGGTTAACTATATAATATAATATATATATAATAAACTGGTTGCCTAGCGAAATGTGGCCGCCAGTATTATTAGTTAAAAAACGTTTGATTATTTTTGGACAAAGATTTCATTCACTTTTTTTACAATAATTACGAAGAGGAGAATATACAAAATAGCCTAAGCGAAATGTGGCCGCTAGTTTTTGTAATTAACATTTAGTTTCCATTATTGTAAATGGCTTTACATTGGATATTAAATTTGTTTGAACCCTGTTGAAACCTGAGAAATGGGTCTATGATAATCACAGAACAGTGATGATAATATAATTTGACATTTGACAGCTGTGACAAGTGTTGCCATGCCTTTGATGTAGGACTTACGGACGAGAAGGGTTAATTAGGGCAAGGATGAAAGCGTAGAATTTCAGAGGTACTTTATAATTTTAATACTGATTTATGACAGGCAACCTCTCTGCTCTTTTTCCTGGAAAGGGTTGCTTTATAAAACTAAAAGTTCAAAAAATTTTGTTAGAAGGTCTCTTTTAGACTACTTTGCGAAAATCTGTAGAAGACATAATATGTGTATATTTATGTTCAGGTTTTGAATTAAATCTAAAAAATTATATTTCTGATCATTGTATTTTTGAGTATTTGATAGAGACCATAATATTATATAGTCTCTGACGTAAATTTAGGGTTCATCGTATGGAGCGGAAAATGCTAAGCCAAAAGGGGGTATTTGGACACAACACACAAATAATTCCAAATTACCTGTTCAGTACAAAATCGCAACTCGGAATTATCTAACCTTTCATACGACGCGCATGAATAAGAAAATTATTGGTATACAATAATTTTCTTAATTAATTAATTAATTACTTATGTTTCTTTGTTACTTATAATATGTTCACAACTTCATTAAGAAGTATCTTATTTATTATACAATACATAATATTTTATGGTCTCTCACTAATGGGCCTTATTAGTAGGCTCCAAGTAGCCCAACGAGCCATGGAGAGGGCTATGCTCGGAGTCTCTCTGCGGGATCGAATCAGGAATGAGGAGATCCGTAGAAGAACCAAAGTTACCGACATAGCCCAACGGATTAGCAAGTTGAAATGGCAATGGGCAGGTCACATAGCGCGGAGGACTGATGACAGGTGGAGTCGAAAAGTTCTCGAGTGGAGACCACGTACCGGCAAGCGCAGCACAAGCGCACAAGGTGGACAGATGACCTCATCTACACGTGTTTCATAAAATAATCCATCCATCCATCAGCCAAAGGACGTCCACTGCTGGACATAGGCCTCCCCTATGGATCTCCAATAAGACCGGTTGGAAGCGGCTTGCATCCAGCGCGATCCTGCGGTCTTAATAAAGGCTCCATCAAACACAGGCGGTACGAGCGGTAAAGCGGTACGAGCGGTAAAGGGCGGTACGGCAGTACCGCGACCGGACCTGTGTGAGCCCTTCTTATATAACCAGTACAATACAGATGCCCGCCCGTCTGCTATACCGCTCGTACCGCCTGTGTGTAAAGGAGCCTTAATAAGGCTCCTTTACACAAAGCAATCGTTGAATGAACAACTTTGATGTCTAACGTCGCATGGGCGCCAAATGACTAAAATGAAGTCATCAACGATTGCTATTGCTTTAGACGGTTGGGGGGCGTTTCATAACACAAAACACAATTTGGAAATTATCTACCCGGTTCACTCACACGGGTATAATTTTTATCCGACGCTAAGTTTTATCAAACAATTCGAAGTTTTTAGGTTGATTTTAGAACTTCGTGTTTTAAGTACGTTAAAGGCTCCATTACACACAGGCGGTACGAGCGGTATAGCAGACAGGCGGGCATCTGTATTGTACTGGTTATATAAGAAGGGCTCACACAGGTCCGGTCGCGGTACTGCCGTACTGCCGTACCGCCTTTTAGGCTCCTTTACACACAGGCGGTACGAGCGGTATAGCAGACGGGCGGGCATCTGTATTGTACTGGTTATATAAGAAGGGCTCACACAGGTCCGGTCGCGGTAATACCGTACCGCCCTTTACCGCTCGTACCGCTCGTACCGCTCTAAGGCTCCATCAAACACAGGCGGTACGAGCGGTAGAGCGGTACGAGCGGTAAAGGGCGGTACGGCAGTACCGCGACCGGACCTGTGTGAGCCCTTCATATATAACCAGTACAATACAGATGCCCACCCGTCTGCTATAAGGCTCCATCAAACACAGGCGGTACGAGCGGTAGAGCGGTACGAGCGGTAAAGGGCGGTACGGCAGTACCGCGACCGGACCTGTGTGAGCCCTTCTTATATAACCAGTACAATACAGATGCCCGCCCGTCTGCTATAAGGCTCCATCAAACACAGGCGGTACGAGCGGTAGAGCGGTACGAGCGGTAAAGGGCGGTACGGCAGTACCGCGACTGGACCTGTGTGAGCCCTTCTTATATAACCAGTACAATACGGATGCCCGCCCGTCTGCTATACCGCTCGTACCGCCTGTGTTTGATGGAGCCTTTATTAAGACCGCAGGATCGCGCTGGATGCAAGCCGCTTCCAACCGGTCTTATTGGAGATCCATAGGGGAGGCCTATGTCCAGCAGTGGACGTCCTTTGGCTGATGGATGGATGGATTATTTTATGAAACACGTGTAGCACATTTCCCTATAGAAATAGAAATAGAAATAGAAATAATTTATTGGCCTTATAACACTCCGTCACATTAGGCAAGTCAATTTACAAATTATTCATGTCGATAGTACTTAATAACTAAAAAAATAAAAAAATATTATTGTATTAAAATCATTACAAATACTAGATCCTGTAATTTAATTTAATAATATTAGAATTTGAATACACTATATAATACAAAAAAAAAAGAATATACCAACTGATTAATAACAATAACATACGATACACAATCAATAGAATTATCATTCATTCGTATTGCAGAATGAATACTTTGTCAGGCGCAGTTGCATAAACTCATTTAGTGAATAAAAAGGGTTGGATTGGAAGAAATCTTTAATCTTTCTGCTGAATTCGTTTGTTTGCAAGGCGGTTATGCTTCGTGGTAATTTATTATAAATGCATATTTTAGTATAAATGCCTTGTTTTTGAACCTTAGTTAATCTAGTGAATGGTTTTTGCAATTCATCATATTCTCGACATTTACGAGTGTGTTGATTTTTATTTTTATGTAGGTTTGATTTTTCTTCATGTATCTCTAAAAGGCTTTTGTAGATATATAAAGACACCGCTGTCATTATTTTATTATTTTTGAAATGTTGCCTTACCGAAGCACGTTTTTTTAAGCCTAAAATTAATCTTATTGCCCTTTTTTGAGCTCTTAATACTTTAATCATATCTTTCCCATTTCCCCATACAGTAATAGTATACATTATTCTAGATTGCACTTGTGCATAGTATATTGATAGAATAGCTTTCTTATCTAACAGTGGTCTTAATTTCCATAGCGTATAGTTTGCACTGGCTAATCGCTTACATAATTTCCCGATGTGGGCCGAATGACTAATACTGTTGTCTATTGTATAGCCGAGAAACACATTCTCTTTTACACCCTCTTCTCTATTGATTCCTTTTCGAAATTGGTAATGCATCACTACAGTTTTATCCGTATTGAGAGTAATACCGTTAGCATTAAACCATATTTTTAAAGTTTGTATGGCATCGTTAATTTTTTCATTTAGTCTATCCTTATTTTTGTCTTTCAGTCCAACATGTGTGTCATCGGCAAATAAACTAATATATGACCAGTCTGGCATAATGTTCACAAGGTCATTGATGTATATTAAGAAAAGTAGTGGCCCTAATATGGACCCTTGAGGCACTCCGATATCCATAAAATTCATAGATGAATTTACCTTGTTTACCGAGACTATTTGGGGTCTATGTTGTAAGTATGTTTGCATCATATTAAGCTCAGCCCCTTCAAACCCATAATGTTCTAATTTTAATGCTAGAATATCGTGTCTCAAGCAATCGAATGCTTTCGTCAAATCACAATAGATACTTGCACATTTCTGAGATTTATCAAGTGCATCAAGAATGTAATAAACTACTTTTCTCACTGCCATTTCCGTTGACCGGCCTGTCCTAAAACCAAATTGAGATGTAGTAAAAAGATTATTCTCTTCAAAATGTTCAAGTATTCTTTTTTTAATAACAGTCTCAAGTATTTTTGAGATTGTGGGTAATATACATATCGGGCGATAATTACCGAGTTCAGTATTGTCTCCTTTTTTATATAAAGGAATTACCCTACCTGGCTTAAGACAATCTGGGAATACACCATTTTCTAATGAGTAGTTGATTGTAATATATAATAATTGCATAAGATTTTTATTTGTCAAAATTAGTTGTTTTAATGTTTTAGAGTTAATGTCAAATATATCTGGTGTTGTCTTTGGTTTCATATTTTTTACAATAGTTATTAATTCTTCTATAGCTACAGGGTAAAATTGTATTTTTTTCGTTACTTTAGTTCCTAGGTCCAAATATTGTTTGCATTTGTTAGCGTCAATTTCAGTATCAGATGTTAGTTTATGTGCGATATTTTTAAAGAAGTTATTAAATGAGTCTGCTATATCTTTATATTCAGTCAAATCTCTCCCATCTTCAGATTGAATTTGTTTTATGTATTTATTGTTATTTGCCTGTTTTTTGTTGTGTCTTACTTGTTCGTTTATTATTTTCCACGTTTCTTTTATCTTGTTATTCGAAGCTTTAATTCTCCGACTGTACTGATTTTTTCTAGCTGCTATAAATACTTTTCTCAGTATTTTCTTATATTTGCGGATCTGTGATAGCCTAAGTTCGTTTGGATCAAGTTCTTGCAACATTTCCATTTTTGCTAAATTATTTTTGGATGTTTCAATACCTTTTGAAGTCCATTTTTCTCGCACATTACGGTTAGTTACTTTCTTTGTTGGAAAAGCTATGTCATAATAATACTTAATAGCGTCCTGAAAAATATTCATCCTTACATTAGCATCTTTACATGTTATTATTTGATTTTTTAATTTATCAAAATCCCTATTGAGCAAGTAATGAAAATAGTTAATGTTGTTTAATGACATTTGTCTTAGGTAACATGAAGTTTCATTGTGTTTTATATTGTTATTAACATTGTCATCAATTGTCAACTTAATAACTCTATGGTCAGATAATTTACGGTCCAAAACATAGCCTTTGCAGTTGTCAAAATTAACTATAAAGTTGTCAATACATGTAGCACTAGATTTATCAATTCGAGTTGGCTTATTTAACACAAATTTACAGTTATAGCTACTCAATATCTTTAACAATCGTTTAACTTTATTATCTGCTTTTAAAATATTCAAATTAAAATCTCCCGCTATTACAGTTTGTTTTCCTTCACGACAAAGTTTTTGCAGCAGCTTACCCAGTATATCGAAGAAAAGATACAAATCTTTATTTGGTCTGTATGCTGCTATAACTACTGTTTTCGAAGATTTCAATTCAATTGCTGCTATTTCAAAATTCATTTCAAAAGCAAAATTATTGATATCATTCCGAACTTTATAATCTAAATTATTTCTAACAAATATAGCTGTACCACCATGCATAAACAGTTTTCTATTAAAATATGTCGCTAATTCAAAATTGGGAATAACCATGGTGTGAACTCGATCATCTTCTGCCCAAGTCTCCGATAAACATAGTATGTCACAATCGTAGTCGTTGAGTAAGTCCTCAATAGCTAGGTACTTATTATTTATACTTTGAACGTTAGCATGAAGTATTATCTTTTCGTAGTTGTGCGCGATTCTACTTGAAAATTTTCTTCTTTCTTAGATAAGCTGTCGTTAATATCATTTAGGCATTTGACAAATTTAAGTGATGATGATGCTTGAAATAATCCAAAATTAGTTGAAGTCACTATAGCGTTTTTCAGAAGTGCTTTGATTTTGATGGGGCTGTACAGCTTCCCATGGTTGTCTTTTACATTAGGATCTACATATTTGACATTCTCAGCCACAGTGGCTAGTTGTGCTATGCCTTTGTTGATTTCATATATATTCATGTCATTTATGTTATTGTATCGAATGCCACAAATCATCACATTGAAGAGCCTATCTCTTTTCTCCATAATTTTTCGTAATAATGTAATATACTCTTCTTTTTTTGTAGTAAATTTCATAGAATGCTGATACTTATTGATAATAATGACAACAGTATCATTTTGTACCAATCCTTGAGTCTTCGCATCAAAATCCTTTAATATATTTTCGTAGTTGGCTCCTGGTTTACAGTAATTGGTAATTTTATGCTCCATATCCATGTTATTTAGTATTTCCGTAGCTAGTCCTCGACCTGTATCATCGGAGAAAATTACAATCTCTCTTAGTTTTGAATTATTGTTTACGTTCATCTTTGTAGTTTTAATTTTGTTGCATGAAACTTGAATTTCTCGCTGGCTAGACTTGTTTTTTAAGTTTTCTTCTTCCAAAAGAGTCTGTTTTGTTTTCAATTCAAGAATTTTATGACGTAAGTTTTCGTTTTCTTGATTGACTATTGTGTGTTCTTTTTGAATATGTTTGGTCTTCTTTGACAATGTTTTCAGTTTCTTGAGGAGCGTAACTTTTCGCGAAATATTGGGCTTTGTCAACGCTATGTGTTTGTTACGTTTTTGTGTTCTATTCTGTTTTTCATTTCTTCCATTCTTAGCTTTTTCTTGTTCTAGCCATTGTTGCAATTGTGTTATTTGAGTATTTAATTCATTAATCTCTTTTTGATGTCTCTCGTGCGTTAAATTTTGATGTTCTTCAGTTATTAGTGACGTCGCATTATGCGAGGTATTTTCACCCATGAATAAGATACGCTGCCGTTTCCTTTTTCTACGAAGCAGTGGTGAGTTCTGTACGTCACCATACTCAATTGTTTTGTACAAGTCATTGAGTTTCATATATTTTTCAAGGTTTATTTTTAACTGTCCATTTTCTAACATTAAATTTTCGATTTCAATATCAGCCGAAGCAAGACGTTGTTCTAGATCAGATATTTTTTGTTTGAAAGAAAGATTCATTTCGCTTTGATCGAGTATCGCATCCGGCAGGCTGATCCTCGTTGACTCCAATAGAGAAAAGTCTGCCAAGTTGCCCAAAGAATTTGCTCTCTGCCGGATACGAGATCTAAATGTTATATTATCTGTATCCATAGTGTCCATCGGAATATACTAGATTCTGTTCAAAATTTTGGTATAAAATAAAATGTTTCTTCGCAGAATGATAGATCAATGTGCAAAAAGTATTTAAAATGCACAAAAAGAACTTTGCCGGTAATCAGGTTCGAACAGGCCACATATAAAATATCTGTAGGTAATTTGAAATTCTCTGCTCTGTTTCCACATTTTTCACGTAGGTTTTTCGTGCAAATGGCCACACTACGTTTGCCGGTTTTGCCGCGAAAAGCATCTTTTCATTCCGGATTCACGGCTTCAGTATATTACAAAAGATAACCTACATTCTCCGCTTTCACATTGCATGAACGGAAATGCAGTGTGCTTACGGGTTTATTTACTTTTTATTACAAGCTTTTATTATGCATAGGTTTACAATTTACATATCTGAAATACCTAGGTGGATATGTGAACCAATTCATGTGTGTTGTTTTACTACAAGGTTTTATTTTATTTGTCAACTATATTGTTATGAAATTCAGTTCATTGTTTGTTACAATTTCATTGTTTTTCTTTGCAAGATTTATGTATTTGCTTGAGTTGAAAGATTTGTAAGTAACTTGATACTGACGCGCAACAAATATATCACCTCAATATTTATGGTGTATCGTAAGGTAGTATTTTTGGTCACATTTAATTAAATATATCTGAAAAACCTTATAGTGTTATTTTTGATCTTTAATAAAAGACTTTATCAACCGGTTAGGCGCCAAATTTTGAACACACTCTTTACCTATAGACCTAGTTCCTACGTAACATTAAGATGCACTCAACTTTATAATATAACTTTGAATATTGAGAGATTAATCTTTTTAATTAACTATTAATTAATCTTTAAATATCTAGAGATATTTAAAGATATGTCGGGAAGATTAAAAGAAAGCACACGTGATCAGAATGCTGGCCTGTATTTTGGGCAGAAAGTCAGCCATGCGGCCAGCATTTTGGGCACGTTGCCTGAGATTAGAGACTGTTTAAACCTTTTGTAGGTTTAAACAGTCTCTAACATTGTCTAATTTTAACTAGTTTACTTTAGATAGGATATGTTAATTTAGATAGGATAATTTATTTAAGTTTTATATGTTTTTTGTGTAAATAAAAGTATATAAACTTCGAGTTCGACAGGTAATTTAAAAATGGAAACTTCTAAAAAAATATACCTATCACAATCATCCACTTTAAAACTCAAACTCGAACTTAAATTACTTTAACTTTAAAACGTATCTTGGACACTATAATCGTTTTAACCGTTTCGGCATGTCAAAGGCCTTCAGTCGGTTTAAAAACTCTGACACCAGGGCTAGCCACACGACATATACGAACTTACTCATTGTCTGCTGCATCGCTGTGAAGTTCTGCAAATTACTTTGTATTTTACTTCACTATATTATAGACTAGTTTCTACCCGCGGCTTCGCCCGCATGATATTTTGATTTTTGACGCAATATCATTACAACTTATAGCCTATGTGTTATTCTGATATATAAGCTATATTTTTGCAAAGTTTCATCTCAATCCGTTCAGCAGTTTTTGCGTAAAAGAGTAACAAACATTCATCCATCCATCCTCACAAACTTTCGCGTTTATAATATTAAGTAGGATTTACGTATCTGTACTGTACCAGCCTTTTTAACAGTCCACTGAAAAACGTAGGTGAACCTACCCACGAAGGGTGATTGGACTACACCCACCACGCTGGCCCAGAGCGGGTTGGTAGATTCACATATTATGCCATCGAATTTCTTCTACGAACGTATGCAGGTTGCCGCACGATGTTTTCCTTCACCGAAAAGCCAATGACGTGAAAGTATCTAACAGTTAGATTTGTTTTGTGTCTTTTATGTGTGAGTGTTTTTTATGTAGAGTTGGGCTACATTTGGCCACCAACTGGCCTGATGGAAAGCGAAGTTGTAGCCGAAGATGGAGTATGTAGACCTAGAAGATACCTATTCACTCTTGACTTGAAGATATACAAATTGTAATTGTCAGGAAACAATGACGGAGGCATGGCATTCCAATTCCTGGCGGTCCGCATTATGAAGGAAGAAGCGAATCGCTTTTTGTTTCTTTTTTTATTTCGAATAGGTTCGCGTTTGACTACATACTGCCTGATGTTGAGCAGATGTGCGGTCTAGGGTGTCGCACGCTTACCTAGAAGATACCTATTTACTTGGGATTTGAAGACACCCACGTTGTACTTTAACGGGAAGACAGACAAAAGACAAAAGACAGGCAAAGCGTTCCACATTCCGGCTGTTCGTATGAGGAATGAGGATTCGAAACGCTTGGTTCTAACGCGCGAAATGTCCACCATAAAAGGGTGGCACTGTGGTCGCGTCTGTCTAGCCGTACGATAGACGAAAGGGGCAGGGAGAATCAGATTGTGCAACTCCTGGGCGCACTCTCCGAAGTGTATCCGGTAAAAGGCCGACAAACATGCTACCTTGCGATGATGCTCAAGACTTTGCAGCTGCGTGTTAGTCAAGGTGTCGTTGTCAATCAGCCTCCTGGCTCGCCTCTCAATCGACTCCAAAGCCTCCAGTTTATATTTGGCAGAAGAAGACACACATAAAAGTCACTCGCTTGAAGCTTTTATGTGTGTGTGTACTCGTATCTATGAGAATTGTCTTAAGTAAAGCCGCAGTATCGTCGCCAGCTATAAATATTCAATCTTTGTGTTCCACCGGCTTGAGCCGGCGTTTAGCATAAACCTTAGATAAGCTGCTGCTGAATAATTCAGTATATTACACTGTTTGGTATACCCGTTATGAACATTCGCCGGGAACTCTACTCGATAGGTTATTAAATTTACTTGCTGTGTTATATGGTTCGGCTCAGAATTTTGTGAATATATTCATTTACGTTTCCTTGCATCCAAAAGTTGTCTGGTAGAAATCACTTTTAGCAATAAGACCTTTTGTGCCTTTTCTGTCTTTGTTTCTTTTGATATGTTTTCCTATTTGTTGGTGTCAATAAAGTGTTGTTGTATTGTATTGTAACTTATATACTTACTTTATTTATGATGTCAAATTTAATATTAGGTACATGTCAATATAAAAAAAAAATAACAACGAAACTTACAATTTCAAGTCAAATAACCCGCCCCTCATGGTTCTCGGTGAAAAGGTGCCCATAATGCTAGCAGCATTACTAGCGATAGACAGTCTTTGCACCAAGAACCACCCAGAGCGTGAGTCACCTCCTCTGTCCCTTATCCTCCGCCCAATTTCACGAACCAAAGCCTTAGCCTCGGCCCCCCAACTGCCCATGGTCTCAACCGCAATGGGCACGTTTAATATTACAAAACATAATAAACATTTGTTTATTCAGGAAAAAACACACAAAAAGTTTCCTCGTAGTCACACTGGTGTAACAAAGCGGTGTAACCACGAGTCTGGACCCAATAATAGCATTCAAATCAGAACTATAAATATTCTATGACAGGGCTTTTTAATTTCTATGGCGCGACCCCCTTTTCTCACTGTAGGTACGTATTGTATTTGTAAACTGTATTTCTGTTTAACTAAGTTCAATTTGAAACACTGTAATATTCCGCTACTTGATCTAGACTTTTTAACCGACTTCCAAAGAGGAGGAAGTTCCATGCTCGTCTGTATGAATTTTTTGTTGGTTGGTGAATATGGTTGTTCATCGATAATTTCGCCGAATCGAAAAATTCTTTTTATTTCGAAAAGGTATACTCCCGAGTTGGTCCCATTTAAATTTTTAAAGAAACCGGCTAAACCGTTTTTTGAAAAATCAACAATAATGTGAACAATTCGAGTAATATATTCGAATTTTATACACGATGAAAGGCGGTGTATCATCATCAATGTCATCATTCAATCTATCCAACGTAATCGACTATTATGTACTGGATTCGATTATTTCTAAACCGTTTTTTGAAAAATCAACAATAATGTGAACAATTCGAGTAATATATTCGAATTTTATACACGATGAAAGGCGGTGTATCATCATCAATGTCATCATTCAATCTATCCAACGTAATCGACTATTATGTACTGGATTCGATTATTTGCAAGTGCGATTAAAAACCGCGCCAACGAGTCCTCCCTAATCATCGACTATTATCGATGCATTTATGAGGGTATGCATCTCATCTCGAACACCGCCATTCGAGTTTAAAAAATCTTAGAGAAACCTACAATCTAAGTGATCCCTGCTAATTATCAAAATTAAATGTTGTAACAGCGAGTAAACGCTCCTGGAGATCTCCAACTGAAATAATTCTGCAAGAGTCATCAGGAAGAAAGAGAATAACAGGTGAGTGACTTGTTGTGTATTGCAGTAGTCGGCCCAGTGCATCGATTTAAAATTACGTTTGGGAGGTTTATCCTAATAAAATCCCATCCCCTGAAGCATAACGCTTCATTTTTTGGTGCCGAAACCCGGGAATAAGTTCGAAATTCACTACTTTAATCGTAAATTCTAATTGTTCAATTTTTCATTAATTACGATTCTATCCGATAATATGGCGCCGCCATATCGGAACCGCACGCCATTCTAACTTCATTGAATTAAATCTCAAAAACAATCGTATATTTTTTTCTTGTGTGTGAACAATTAATTACTAAAATATGTACAAATTTTATTAGTAAATATATTTCTGCGCCTGGGCTACACAATTGTATAATCCGAGTACATAAACTTTCTTCTAAGAATTCGAATTCAGAATTGTTGTTTCGTGCTAATTATTGCATGTAAATTATCGTTTTATTTTCATTCAGTACATGTTTTAATGCGTACAATTTATCGTCACAACAATTAAACCAGTTCTCCAGTGGTATTCAGATATTTCATAATCATTTTCATGTACCTACATTTTTTCCAATCATATCCGCCAACTTGTGAGACGCGGCCTACAAGTATACAAATATCGTAAGAAACCTATTGTTTTGAGTTGCATCTAAAAAACCGGTTTACGTAATTTTTGAATACTTACGTGCAATTCATATCGCTGCAATCGAACCACCTATTCATTACTTTTTGTTATTTATCGTCTTTGTTTTCTCGTGTACTTATTAAACTCGAATCAATATCTCAGTAGGTAATATATAATCGAATTCTTTTCTAACGTAAAGTCATCATAAACGAGCCGAGATTTTCTCGAAGTAGGTAGGAATTCTTGTCGAAATTAGTGCTGTGCTACCGTGAAAATATTTTATTCGAATAATATTCGAAACAATAATTTAATTTATTTTTGTTTCGAATAATTTCCTATCGTAATCATGGCTTTTCCTGGAGCATCATCGAAGGATAATGCTAACGCGCCGCCTACGGATTTGCCCGTTTTACGGCGTAAGCGTACTCTGGCATTCAATCGATTGCGGAAAGTGTTGGAAGTTGCCGTAGTGGCTCAATCGGATGCTTCTCGATTAGCAGAGTTTCTTGTTTATTATTCTGCGGTACAAAAGCATGTAGATTATTTTGAACATAATCATATGGAGATTTTGAGTCTGATGAACGATACCGACGCCGATAAAGAAGATATTCACAGATCTGAATTCGATAGAACTTATTATCAAATACTTACGATTCATCATGCTATCGTATCTTCACCTGCTTCATCTTCGATGCAATCGACAGGTATTAAGCTGCCGAAATTAGATCTTCCGAAGTTCTCTGGTAACATTAAAGAGTGGTCAATGTTCTACGACGCATTCAATTCGCTTATACATCTAAACAACACTCTTTCCGATTCTGACCGCATGCAATACCTCCGGGCAAGTCTATTCGGAGAAGCCCTAGGACTCATACGTACTTTTCCTATTCAAGGCTCATATTATCGTGAAGCGTATCAAACTTTAGTTAATCGTTATCGAGACAACCGTGAATTAGCATTCACTTGTTGGCGCGAAATGCTAAACATTAATTTAAAGGTGAACTCACCTACCGAATTCAGACGTGTTTTAGATCTCTTCAACGAAAACCTGCTTATTCTAAAGAGTCTTAATTTACCTACTGACAAATGGGACTTCATATTGTGTTATCATTTGTTATCGAAACTAGATTCCAAAACTCGCTGTGCTTTTGAAAAAGCACATCCGTCTTCTGAACTACCTTGCTACGCCACGCTTAAAGAGTTTCTCGAATCTCAATGCGAGGCGCTCGTGCGTGATACTCATTTTTTGAGTAATCGTGATACTCAACCGTCAACCAATAACAATAAGAGCGTTGCTAAGGCAACCACCAACTACAGCAACAACAAGAAGGTTACTTCTTCGTTGTTATCGAATTCTGAAAAACCTACTACAGGTCAATTAGACCAATCGAAATCGAACCCTTCTTCAAGTTCTGCTACAGTTGCATCCGGACCAACTTCTAACAAGTGCCCTTTCTGTTCTGAAGGTCATTCAATCGCTCATTGTAAAACATTCGCCGCGAAATCAGTGCAAGAACGGCATGATTTTGCTAAACAAAATCGCTGGTGTTTTAACTGCCTTAAGCCTTCACACATTCTTCGAGATTGCCGTTCAGTTTTCAGTTGTTTGAAGTGCCGACAAAAGCATCACACGCTCCTTCATCAGGATAAAAGCGTAAACTCTTCAGAACAGGAAGTTTCGACCGGTGCATCTGTCCGTGCATTAACTAATTGTGGTGTAAACTCTGTAGTTCTTCTATCGACTGCCGTTATACAAATTCGTGATTCGTCGGGCAACTATCAGTCCTTCCGTGCCATCATCGACACTGGTAGTCAGGCACATTTCATTTCAGAACGTGCAGTTCGAAAATTAGGGCTTCACCAACGCGTGTCCTCACGCCAAATTCTTGGCGTAGGACAATCCTCAGCTTCCATTTCCGGAACTGTTCAACTTCAGATTGGTATAAACGGTCAAGTGGCATTCAACCTTGATGCATTGACTATTCCCAACATATGCGGAAATATGCCTAGCGTTAAACTCAACAAATCGTCTTGGCTTCACATTCGTGGTCTCAATCTCGCTGATCCGGATTGGGACAAACCGGCTCCGATCGATGTTCTTCTTGGTGCTGAGATCTTCCCTTCGCTTATTTTACCTGGAAGCGTAAGTGGAGGACCAAGGCAACCGTCAGCGTTGAATTCTGTGTTCGGCTGGCTCCTTATGGGATCCGTGAGCGATAACCAAACAGATGGCAACATCAATTCGTTCTTCGTATCGGATGACCAACTTTTTCAGGAAGTCAAGAAGTTTTGGGAGTTAGATTCTCTTCCAGATGCAACTAAACTGTCAGCTGCAGATCAAAGATGCGAACAAATCTATCGTGATGCGACAATGCGAGATAACGACGGGCGTTATTGCGTGGCCTTACCGTTCAAACAAGATGAGTTACCATCGTTTCCAGGCTCCAGGGATTCAGCTCTTCGTCGTTTTCATTCCTTGGAACGCAAGCTTTCCTCAAATTCCGATCTTAAAGAACAATATTCTAAATTTATGGCGGAATATCTTCAACTAGGCCACATGAGTCTTGTGCCTGCTAATGAAGTGTGCCAAGGAAAGTATTACATTCCGCATCACTGTGTCCTCCGCCCTGACAATGTTAGTACCAAACTGCGCGTCGTCTTCGATGCATCGAATCGTGACCCCATTGCGGGAGCGTCGTTGAACGAAACTTTACTCATCGGTCCAAAATTACAGGCAAATATTTTGGAGATTCTATTGAGATTTCGCGTACATTCAGTGGTTTTCTCTGCTGATGTATGCAAAATGTATAGACAGATTCTTGTCACTGAGGAACACCGTGAATACCAGAGAATCTTTTGGCGATTTCATCCTTCAGAACCTATTTTAGAGTACCGTTTGAACACCGTTACATACGGTGTTTCCTCTGCTCCCTTCTTGGCTTGCCGCACAATCAAACAGCTCGCGGATGATGAAGGTGGCGATCTACTTCTTGGCAAGGCTGTTCTTACGCAAGATGTTTTCGTGGACGACGTCGTAACCGGTAGTTCAGATCTTGAACAGGCTACGCGTATGAAAACTGAGCTTATCGAAATCTTGAAACGCGGTGGTATGGAGCTACGAAAATGGGCAAGCAACGTTCCATCTTTGTTAGAAGACCTTCCGGAAGAGCACTGTCTCACTGAAAACGTTTCGATGGAGGTAGAAAAGTCCGACATATTGAAGATATTAGGATTGAAATGGGATCCGCGCTCTGATTACTTTCTTTTCGAAGTGAAACCGCTAAACCGAGCTTGTACAAAGCGTAGCATCTTAAGTGAGCTAGCTAGAATTTACGATCCAATCGGCTTTTTGTCGCCGCTTTCTTTTTTTTCGAAACACTTGGTTCAGCAATTGTGGGTTCTGGGCGTGTCTTGGGATGAAGACCCTCCTGAAAACATAAAAGAACAGTGGAATCAATATGTCCAAGAACTTCCTCTGATCAAAAACCTTAAGATACCTCGTCACCTGGCTCCATCTCAAATCAAATCGTGTGAACTCCACGGATTCGCAGACAGTAGCATGCGTGGATACGGGGCTGTGGTATACTTACGTATTCGTGACCTTTTTGACAATATTAAGGTCTTCTTTGTGATGTCTAAGGCTAGAGTTGCCCCTATCAAAGTGGTTTCTCTACCTAGACTCGAACTGTGCGCTGCTGTACTTTCAGCAGATCTACTAAAATTCGTGAAAGAGACTTACCAATCTTTTCTACCTATATCGGACATGTTCGCTTGGTCAGACTCGACAGTCACGCTTGCGTGGATTCAGTCTCCTTCTTCTCGATGGAAAACTTTCGTAGCAAATCGTGTGAGTCATATTCAAGATGCGATTCCTAGTGCTCGCTGGTTAAAGGTTCCGACGGCAGAAAATCCCGCAGACGTCCCATCAAGAGGTCAAACACCAGCTGAGCTTGTCAACAATTCGTTATGGTGGGCGGGGCCCAGTTGGCTTTCGGAAGAGGTTGAATGTTGGCCCTGTTTCGTGCCAGATCCACCCGAAGAAGAGCTTCGTGCTGAAGAAAAGGTGCAAGTTCTTCTCACTAATGATCCGCCTTCGAATACAATCGACGATTTACTTGTTAAGTTTTCATCGATTCGTAAAATCCAACGTATTGTCGCATTATGTCTACGTTTTGGTCACAATTTGCGTTCTAAAACTAACCGTTATTCTGATCCTTTCCTAAATCGTACAGAACTTCATTCTGCGTTGCTGATCGTTGTTAAACGTACTCAACATCTATTTTTTCTGGAGGATATCCAACGTTTGCAAGACGGCAAAGCTCTTTCTAAACCTATGCGAAAGCTCAGTCCTTTCCTTGATAGTCAAGGAATCCTCAGAGTAGGAGGTAGACTGTCGAGATCAGGCTTGGAATATACCCATAAGCATCCCATCTTGCTCCCTAGATATGCTCCGTTGACATATATGATTATCGACGCGTTCCATCGGGAAAATTGTCACCCTGGAATCAATACATTGCATTATTTGGTTAGCCAACAATTCTGGATTTTGTCGGCTAAACGTGCTATACGACATCAAGTATCGAAATGCTTAAAATGTTTCAAAACGAATCCTACTCCTCTCGAACCTTTTATGAGTGATCTTCCGGCTGTGCGAGTCAATCAAGCGAAACCATTTAGTATCGTGGCTTGCGACTACGCAGGAGCTTTTCGAGTCAAATCTGGCAAACATCGAGGGGCGAAAATAAGCAAAGCCTACTTAGCTTTGTTTGTTTGCATGACGACTAAATGCGTACATTTAGAAGTTGCGACAGATCTTACGAGTGAAGCCTTTATTGCTGCTCTACGTCGCTTAGTTGGTCGTCGAGGCAGAGTCAGTATTATTTATTCGGACCGTGGAACTAACTTTGTGGGTGCGCAAAGAGAACTCTCCTCGTACATGCAAGATGCTGCACGTAGCGAAGGAATCAAATTCGTTATGAATCCCCCTTCTAGTCCTCATTGGGGCGGGATGTGGGAAATACAAGTTAAAGCTACAAAAACTCTTCTATACCGCATTGTCGGAAAACAATCGTTGACGTTAGAAGAATTATTTACCTTATTTGTCCAAATCGAAGCTGTATTAAACTCGAGACCACTTTACCCATTAAGTTCGGATCCTAACGACTTTGCGGTACTGACCCCTGGTCATTTCTTAACGTTAGAACCCTTAACGACAGTACCCGACGAAGATCTAAGTTCGGTTAACATAACACGTCTAAAGAGGTGGCAACTCATCCAACGCTTTCAGCAAGACTTTTGGAAAAGATGGAAAAATGAATTCTTACAAACCTTGTCTTTACGCGCAAAATGGACAAAACACTCTAAACCACTGGAGATTGGTTCCGTAGTTATCATAAAATCTGAAACGCCACCATTGCAGTGGCCTGTCGCTCGCGTAGAACGCCTACATACTAGCCCAGACGGAGTGATACGTGTCGCTACTTTGCGTTTACCGAACGGATCTTTTCTGACACGTCCGTTAGTAAAGATCTGCCCGTTACCAAACCAAACCGACTAACTAAAAAAAAAAAAATTAAAATATTATTTAGTTAAGAATAGTTTATTTTTTAGTTAAGTGCTCAAAATCGTTATAACTTTCATCGTTGTTCACACACATAGAAAATTACTTCAGACCTATTGGTTTAATTTTTATTCAAACATAAATTCATCTCGTCCTTTAGATTTCTTAATTGAAATGCCCAAGTTTAAATTCATTTTTTAGAATAATTATTCGAACAATTATTCGGACACCTTTTGAACAATATTTCGAAAATACAACTCTCGTGTATTTTGGTGGGCGGTAATGTATCATCATCAATGTCATCATTCAATCTATCCAACGTAATCGACTATTATGTACTGGATTCGATTATTTGCAAGTGCGATTAAAAACCGCGCCAACGAGTCCTCCCTAATCATCGACTATTATCGATGCATTTATGAGGGTATGCATCTCATCTCGAACACCGCCATTCGAGTTTAAAAAATCTTAGAGAAACCTACAATCTAAGTGATCCCTGCTAATTATCAAAATTAAATGTTGTAACAGCGAGTAAACGCTCCTGGAGATCTCCAACTGAAATAATTCTGCAAGAGTCATCAGGAAGAAAGAAAATAACAGGTGAGTGACTTGTTGTGTATTGCAGTAGTCGGCCCAGTGCATCGATTTAAAATTACGTTTGGGAGGTTTATCCTAATAAAATCCCATCCCCTGAAGCATAACGCTTCAGGCGGTTTTACCATTTTTTGCGAAAAATAACTAAGTGCCTATACATATATACTATATAGGTATATCGTTTTCCGGTGATAACAGAAGAGAATAAATAAGCAAAGGAAGCATTTTACCAAACGAGAGCGCGAGCGTAGTGAACGCGATATTTTTCTGATGTTTTTTTCGCATGTAGAAATCCGAACCTGCGCAGACCCGCTCTTAAATTAATGTTTTCTCAGTAAACGTGCATTTTTAACTTCTTTTTCTTTTACTTAGGTTTCTCGACCCCCCTTTAAAGACTTTGCAATCTCTCAGGGGTCACGACACACAGTTTGAAAAATAATTGCTCTCCGATTTGATTTCGTCAAAGCCTAGCCTTTTTTTCACTTTTTTCACCTCAGCATGATGCCGTAGTCTGTAGACAGCCTGCACTGGTCTTGAAATAGTTACCAACCAAATCACCCACAGAATCTACAATATATTACTACTGTTGAACTTATGTTTATATGCATATCTTAGAATGGTCATTGGGCATATCGGCAGTTGCGTATTCACATTACAGTCGAATTTCATTTTGAGTCGAATCTCACAATGTTTTCCTAAGCAAAAAATGTGGGTACCCTTTACATTTTCAGGGAGCAAAATACACAGCAAAGAATAACCAGTGTATAAATTAAACCCCTGTCTTCAATATTAATTAAAAACGTACACTTGAAACACGCGGCTTTGTTCGCGTGTTGAACAAACGGCGAAGCTTATTGCCGAATAAATCACCCTGTACTGCACTGTTTGGATTAATGCTGCTAGGGATGGGATTAAGGAGTCTTGTTTTATGGACTGCTGAAAATGCTAAAGCTTCTATGCTAAAACTTTTTATGTTCCTTGGTTGGCGACGAGTGAAATATCACTCTGAACTTCACTGTTTGCATTAATGCTGCTAGGGATGGGATGCGAGATCAACGGGACTGGGATTGAACAGTCTAGTTTTATGGACTGCTAAAATGCTAGTGTTGTCATAGTTTAACATTTTATGTTTCTTAGTGACAAAATTTTATGTTTTTTGGTTGGTGACGAGTGAAATATAATCTGTACGGTGCACTGTTAGACTTAATGTCGCCCAAGGACGCGGGTATTGCAGGGTTGAGCTCAGAACACTTCTAGTTTAACAACTCTTTAAAATGCTGGTGCTATTAGATTTAATTTTACATTTTTTATGTTTCTTATCAGCAAATAAAATAAAATAAGTCAACATTGACTAAAACATTTTTTCAAACCTACACTTGAAACAGAACGCGGCTTTAAATAAATCACCCTGTGCTGCACTGTTTGGATCAATGCCAATAGGGATGAGACCTGGGATTAACGTTTGTGATCAAACAGTTTTATAGACTGCTGAAAATGCAAAATTCTAGAATTTTTTGTTTCTTGGTTGGCTACGAGTAAAATATCACTCTGTACTGTACTGTTTGGATTAATGCCGCTAGGAATGGGAGTAATCCCAAGAGTCCAAGCGGTAACGAGTCGGAACGGAGTCGAACGGAATTAAGGAGTCTTGTTTTATGGACTGCCGGAAATGCTAAATTTTATGTTCCTTGGTTGGTGACGAGCGAAATATTATACTGCACTGTTTGGAGTGATGCCACTGGGGCAGTAGTAGGACACAAGGAATTAACTACTGCCCCACAACCACTGAAACTGCTACTACTACACACTGCTACTACTGAAAGTGATAAAGCTAAGAATCGTGTGTTTTCTTTACTTAAATTTAATTTAATATAAACATTTTTTGTACGGTGCATTGTTTTAATTAATGCGACCTAAGATTAAGAATGCAGAATTGAGATTCAATAATTTTATTGTTTGCGAAAAATGCTGCAGTTATGGTGTGAGAGATGGGTCTCTAATGAGATGGCTCAATATATTCAAAATTTAGTTAAAATCCTATATATGAAACAGTAGGTACGTGTCTTGAACAAACGGCAAAGCTTATATAAATCACCTGTACTGCACTGTTTGGATCAATGCTAGCAAGGATGGCGCACGAGATTAACGGGATTAGGACCAAACAATCTTGTTTTATAGACTGCTGAAAATGCTGGTGTTGTGGAATTTAATTTAACATTTAATGTTTCTTAGTGACGAAATTACCTTGCCTGCACTGTGTTTAATGCCATCTAGCGCTGAGCTAGGGATTATCAAATCTTGCTTTAAAGACTGCTGAAAATGCTGGAGTTATTTGGCGTTTCTTTGTGTCAACGTCTGAAATATTACCATGTAAGTTGCATGGTTTGAATTAATACTGAATGAGGCTGGGACTCAAGAATAACAGGATTAAATAGTCTTTTATTAAATTCATTTTGAAGAGTCAGGATTTACTTATATTATGCAGGGTGCTTTATGCCAGTGAAATTGTAAACTTTAGAAGATTTTTATAATTTATATCAAAAAAGCGATGGTATTAAATGTCTGAGCTTAATAAAAAAAGTCTCGGTCAAGTCTATCTGTGACATTACTGTGCATATTGAAATTTCACACATTATACATATTTATGTACTTGGTGATAAGTGCTGACAGACTTAGCCAGTAAATGATATAAAATTTAAAAAATCTGACAATAAAAACAGTTAACATCACTACATGTACAATGGCTCTTCCCACTGTCTGTCTGTCCCTATGTATGCTATCCTATATCTTTAAAACTACGCAACAGATTTTGATGCGTTTTTTTATAATAGCTAGAATGATTCAAGAGGAAGGTTTATGTGAAAAATAAACCTATGCGATGCCGGGCCAATCATAGAAAGTATATATTTAAATACTACAATAAGCACTCATCGTGATCATCGACCACCTAAACAAGTTTTTAAGCAAGTTTTACTTATTTATAGGGCGTACCTTTTTTATTTCGTATAGATGTGCGTTTGACTACATACTGCACGACCTGTACTTGCACCTTACAACAAGACCAAGACCGACCTACTTCCTGGATCTTTTCCCATCTCTACGGAAGGAAGTCGACATTTTTAATAAAATGCCAAAAAAATCATCGTTGTAGAATATAAGCACGATATAAGCAGAGATAATAGAACGCTGGTCGTTGATTCGGGCCGTGAAAAATAGGGCATTTTTCACTTTTTGATTTATGTCATCACCTTTACGGGAAAACTCGTGAAAAATACATAATTTCCGTGGAACTGTGGTTTTTTGGGCTGTTTCGTGTCTGTGTTCGGGTGAGCTCGGTGTTAGGATGTGCATTCTTTATGTCGACGGAGGGAGAAAATGTTTCTATGTCAGGATTTTAAGCTGATTTCTATAACGGAGGAGGTTCTTAATTTTCCTGTTTTTTTGTTCTGATGTTACATGATTTCTCTGTTTGCGGACCGATTTGCGAGCTTTTTTCTTAGTGAAAAACATCACGAATTGGTCCCTTACTCTTATTTACTTTTCATTTAAGATGCCAGTTCTAATAAATAAAATGTATAAGGAATTTTACACTCAGAATTCCATAACACTCTCATTAATGAATACAGTTTATTTGTCATTTATTTTGAAGTCTGACACGAGATAAAAGAATGAATGCTGAACATTCATTCTTTCATCTCGTGCCAATGGCTAAACCTCTTTTTTTAATGGTTTATCACTTTTCAGTATAAAATCTTTAAGCATGTAGACATTCCAGCACACAATAAGCCCTCTCATCGCCATTATAAGCCGTTAAGGTAAGCCGCCCTTGGCTCGGCTTAGCACGATCTTGGCCGAGATTACACCCGCCTAAAGATATTTCTGGCATTTATTCTGTGTACAGTTACATAGTCAAGTAAAATGTAGGTACTTAGAAATATACCCGACTATTTAGTAAACAGATCTGTTGTTATCTATCCATCAGTCATAGGACGTCCACTTATGGATCTCCAATAAGGCCGGTTAGAAGCGGCTTGCCTCCATCGCGATCCTGAGGTCATAATGAGGTAATCCGTCCACCTTGTGGGTGGACGTCCTATGCTGCGCTTGCCGGTACGTGGTCGCCGATCGAGAACTTTTCGACCCCATCGGTCACCAGTACTCCGCACTATGTGCCCTGCCCACTGCCATTTCAACTTGCCAATCCGATGGGCTATGTCGGTAACTTTAGTTCTTCTACGGATTTCTTCATTTCTGATTCGATCTCGCAGAAACTCCGAGCTTAGCCCTCTCCATAGCTCGTTAGGCTACTTGCAGCTTAAGTAAGAGACCACCTTTCAGTGCCCTAAATCATCACTTTTAACTCATACTGGTCGAACACTTTCGATTTGAGGCACTGAGGTTCGAACGAGAATTTGGTACGCAATTTTCCGAACACTACCCAGCCGAGTTGGATTTGGCGATTGGCCTCTTTCTTGTATTCTTAATTATGTCGTCCGTCCGCCTAGTTGTTGGAGTTACTACGTTTTCCATAACGTGGTCTCCATTTGAGAACGATATAGTCCCATCAGATATCAGGCTAATGATTGAGGTAAAATATTCTTCAATGGCGATCACGGCAAGCGTAGCATAGTACTACTACGTAAACGTATTGGTATGTTCAGTACAATATGTAGTGTACTACAGACAATAAAAAAGTAGAAGCGGGTGAAACCTTTGTCACCGCGTTATAACTACAAATCTACATTCATTATGAGCCGTACAGCAGTGTAAATAGGTACCTAGTTAGTACAAAGTTAAATTATCTGTCTTCTTATCATAGAGCTAAAATGTAGAGGTGGGAATCTTAATATCGCTCCCCATATTTAGCACATTTTGTGAGCAGTGACACAAAAATGCTCAATATTTATAAACGACCTATGATTGGGAGTTATTGCAACTTAGACTAATGATTCTTTGATTGAAGTCTTGGTATGCTTAAAACTGCGCTTACTTACACTTGCTTACCTTTAAAGTAAAAACTAAAACAAATTTAATTTGTCACCACGACGCACGGGCATGATACACGGTGTGTCGTGGTGACAATTTCAATTTGAGTGATACGGCGTCGCATTTAGTCTGCCCGTGACCACGACCAATGCAACTTGGTCGAAACGTTAGAAGTAGTAAGTAGAACTTGGTAGAAGAAAAAGAGTTATTTTAATTAAATATAACATATCTCATGTTTTATTGCGCGATAAGTCCCGTATTAATATAGTAGTATAATGTGCTCAAATCGCGAAAGTTTGAATATAACCCGTGTTCTTCTATTCAAAAACTGACCGTCCCGAAAGTTGCTTAACTTCCGTGATCACTGAGAAACTCCTGGTCAAGCTAAGCTTTTAACATAATATTGTAAGTTAAAAGTCCTTGCTGCCGAAAATAGGTAAACTTTATTCTATTCTGATCCATTCACCTTGTCCTCTAAGCATAATAATTCTATTATTTTTATACACCCCTGGTTCCGTTCTCGCCTTCCTTCCGTTCTTTTGTCGGTTTACGAGGCAGGAGAAACGCTGGCCTTTTTGTGGAACCCTGAATAAAATGTGCTAAAAAGTGTCCTTTTTATGCTCACTTTGTAGTCTGTTTTACCTACCTAATTTGTACGGGGTGGGATGAAAACGTGATACTAGACCCGAAGGACTTTATTGGAGTTACTTATTATTTTGACAAGTATCCAAAAGAACTTATGATTATGACTAAGCTTATGAGTTCCTCTCTTAAGAGTGCGCCTAATGCTATGAAAAAAACAGAATATTTCATCGGCGCTTTTTGCATCCCAATAGCGTGACACAGTTCCCGATTATGTTGGCTTCGAGCTCCAGCTTACATTCATAGGTGACATTTATTTATTCAAAATGTAAGCCTGTAATATAAAAACTAATTGATTACTCGGCTAGAACATTAGTCTGGCTACGTTATTTGTCAAAAATAATGTGGTGTCGCTGATAATTTCGAGCATTTGAAATAAAATATTTTTTAATGATGCACAGTTTTATTCTTTTTATAAAGTAACCATATTATTTTCCAAAATTCTACGTAATTACTTTGCTACTATAGGTTTTTCCTTTCCCACAGTATTATTTTTAATATGGATATTTAAGTTCGTTATCATTCACCACGTCTTTAAAAATACACCTTTCGCTATATTTTGGCATTAGGCGCCACCTTAATTTGTACTATAAGCAGAGGTTTCTAGCTAGGAATGGAAATTCGCTCTTTAATATTTCTGATTTCCTAGTACCTACTTATGCAATGGACTGTACATGTGATATAACTATAAGAAAAAACATAGAATACATTTTTATAAGAATGTATAAAATAATAGTAATGAGTTCTATTTAATAAAACTCATCGATTAATAGTACAGTAATATTTTTAGGATGTTTTACTGTTCGTCAGTCATATTCTCAGAATAATTACTAAAGTAATAAAAACCTTACCCTAAAATAGCATGAGATATGCATCACTTTGTCCCATTTTATATGAAACTAGCGGACCCGACGAACTTCGTTTCGCTTTCCGTAAGAACCTTGTACAGAGTATTAGAAAACTACAAAAAAAATAAGCCAAATCGGTCAAGCCGTTTTCATGTTATGTCGTGACAACGGAAAACGGTATATAACGGATAACGCTATATTTTTATATATATAGATTTATAAAATGTTATAAAAATATGCACATACAACTTACCTACGTAATTTCGAAGGGTTCCACAAACTAGCATTGAGCTATCTCGGGTATCAAAATTCAAAAAGGTAAAAAGTAGGAAGGGTTCGAAATTCCATTCAAAAGACAGAGTAGACCAAATTTCGACCATTATGACATTCAAACTTGTGATTTTGACGTTTGACAACAGTCAATGCGTTTTTTTGTTCCACTTACTCGCGCGTATGCTGTATATCCAGATTATCCAGATATGAATAAGTCAACTATAGTGTAGTTTTTATTTGAATAAAATTTAGCAAGGTTTCTATTACTAAACTTGTCATTCTGAGACCAAAACCAATCGACCGGGAAATTTTGCTTATGTTCTATCAAAGTAAAGTTAATAATTGAAGATTCCTATCCTACATATATCCTATATTTTCTAAACATAGATTTATTACAAAACTCAAACAGTTTGCAAATACTATTACCTAAGTATTCAACACACACACAATGCTACAGAACTTTCCGTTTAAGGGCTGGTCTGACTTCGTCAGTTTTCTTTTCAAGCCCTAGGTACCCTTATTTTCACCCGCCCCATTTTTTCACCTGCATAAATTTACTTAGAACTTAATCTTAAGTTCCACTTTTAAACACCCAAGTTACTTAAAGAACTTAATCTTAAGTCTCACTTTTTAAAATACTTTGCGACTTGGGCAATATTAAAGATTCCTTAAGTGTGCCTAAAGTAATGTTTGAACTTCCCGTGTAACGGACGACCTAAAAAATAAGTCAGGTAATCAAACTTCCAAGAGTTTGCGAAGTAAGAAGAAGTTATAAGACGACACCTTGGAATTTAAGGAGTAGGTACTGCGAAAGCTTATCGGTGTTTGAGATCGGCCCCTCTACCGCCTAAGCAATAGCAATCGTAATAGCAATTGTTTATGACATCATTTTAGTCATTTGGCACCGCCTATGTGACGTTAGCCATCAAAGTTGTTCATTCAACGATTGCTTTCGCAATCCGCGCTAAGCAATTGATGGCTAACGTCACATAGGCGGTGCCAAATGACTAAAATGATGTCATAAACGATTGCTATTACGATTGCTATTGCTTAGGCGGTAGGGGGGCGGGATTATAAAAAAGGAGACAGAAATATAAAGGTGCACACGTTCGTATTTCGGTATCTTTTTTTGTAATCCCGATCTCAAGCGAGGCGTGGTGAAAACAGAGATTTAGTAGTAGCGTGAGGTTTAGTAGTATGTAGCGAGAGTTGCGTGTGTTAAGAACCAATAGAATCGCTTCATTTATTTAGCCTTGCTCTACTAAGCCGTTTTCATGAAGCTGTACTGAGTGAAGCTAGGTAAAAAGAAGCTTGCTATAGAGCTTTCGCCGAAGCCCAGTGAACGTTTTTTGAAGTGGCTGTTTGTTTCGTGATTTTGGAGCTGAAAGCGTAGTTAAAATCACCCATAATGTTGAGTCCAAAAATTACAGGTTTGTTGTATGAGAGTCCCGCTTCAATATTTTTTTTTCTGTTTTTAGTTGTTATAGCGGCTACAGAAATATGTCGTTTTAACGTTCTAGCTATCACGATTCATGAGATACAGCCTGGTGACAGATAGGTAGACAGACGGACAGCGGAGTCTTAGTAATAGGGTCTCGTTTTTACCTTTTGGGTACGAAACCATAAAAACCAGCTTGTATAAAGGTGGTTACAATGATTATGCTAATAAATTTGTGTTTTGGATTCAGAGTAGTTCATTGGAAAGACAAAGAAGTTGAGCTGAAAGTTGGTCGAGCGGCCGCTGCGGACGGATGCGGGGTGAAACAAACTTTTACTTCGTAAATTGATACGTACTTAGGTGAAAATAAATTGTAAAAATACCTTTCAGACAAGCAATTCTATTATGTGGAATATCTCCAGGCGATTGATAAATTCTGGGAAACTTATGTCGTGCGATATAAGTATCCCAGTGTGCTTATATCGTGTATATATGCCTTGCGGAGGTGCTAGCTCAGCTGAAAGAGCGTCGGGCTAGTAATCCGAAGGGGCAGGTTCAAATCCTGCCTTCGCTTCAGATTTTTGAAATGCTTATTACAAAGATAAACTTTTTGTGATACTTTATTTCGATTAATTATAATTTTAGTATTTTATGTTAATTAGATTATTAGAAGTACTATTATATTTATATACAAAAATTTTAAAAAATTAGCATTTAGGATATCACTGCAAGTGTCATTGACAATCTTTTACTATTGAACCTCGACAAACTGTATAGAACACAGGTGATTTCATTTTCACGAGTTCCGGAAATATTCTTTATGTAAAATCACCCTCTTTCAGTTTTTGCACCCCTTCTGAGTAACGTTGCCTATATAGGCAACGTTACTCAGAAGGGGGACTCTATTAAATAATAATTTTTCGCAAAAAAAATACCGACTTGCACAGTGTACAGAATTCGAATAGTTTGCACGAATCGATGTGACATCCATGTACATTATTGATGATTTATCAAAAACGGCTCAGCCGATTTCGATGAAATATAAATGGGACCACCCTGAAAATATACCCTTTTGAAATAAAATGATTTTTTAAATCGGTTCACAATTGTCGATAATATCGATGAAGTTTAGTAGGTATTTTTTCTTACAATACAGATACGAAAAAAAAGCTTTACATAATACTATGCTAATAAATCTGTGTGCTTTTCGGATTCAAAGTAGCTCATTGTAAAGACAAAGAAGACAAAGTTAGTTGCCGTGAGTAACCGCTGCGGCCGGATGCGGGACAAAACAAACAAAACTTTTTCTCGCAAAATGAGGAAATAAAATGGGAAAATATGTAATTGTAAAGCGGACAGTGTGGTGTTTACTGTGTCTGAATAATAGCTCATCGTCATCATCAACTTGACCAAATTTAGTCAAATAAATAAATATTAAGGGACATCTTACACACGGTCTCTGACCCCAAACTAAGCAAAGCTTGTGCTTTGGTTGCCAGAGACTGATAGTATACTTCAGATACATATTTGTAAATACGATTACATACATATATAGATAGTACCTAAATAGCATCCAGACACAGAGCAAACACCTATGTTCATCACATAAATGTTTGCCCTGGGTGGGGATCGAACCCACGCCTCTTTGATCCAGAAGTCAGGGTCACTAACCACTGAGCAACCGAGGCAGTCAATATTCCACGACTCCGCGTTATACCAACAGTCCGGTCGTTTTAGTTGATAAACAGGGTAAATAAACTTCTGGTGTGTGTCCTGTACACAAAATACCGATTTCCCATCAACTTTCATCACAACTATATACTTACCTAATCACACATGTATGCATAGTAATGCAATAAGACATAGAGGCAGACCGCCAGCCCGATGGTCAGATGACGTCGTCGTTTTTTTTTTTTTTTCACTTTAATCATTTGATAGAGAGAACACTTTTTACGTTGCTATATTCAATATACGATGGCGCCTTCATAATTGAGCCTACTGTAGGTAACATATACCTACTAATTATTAAAAAAAATTTCGTACCAATAAATTTAGTAAGCAATGCGTGATATTTTTCAGCCAATAGGTACATATCAAAGTTAATTCAAATAGCAAAAAGTAGTTTTCTTTCGATCAACTTGTATAAAAATAAAGATATCCCAGTAAAAATAGAGCAAAAATTACTACGACCTCCCTCCATCCATCGGGATAACGCCTCCTTTCCGAGCCCTTGTTTGTGCAAGTTATAGCGGCAGAGTGATTTCTATTACTATTCTATTTGGTACAATGGAGGCGACGTACGGAGGGATGGACGGAAGGAAAACGCTGCGTTTGTTTGTTCAACACAAACACAATAAGTTGCTATAAGTTGCCAACGCTATAATTTGGTTAAAATGATAAACACTCCACAAATTCGACGCAACGTCAGAACTGCGAATTAGCTCATTTGGGAGAGCGTAGGGTTAGTGATCCGAAGACGCAGGTTCGAGTCCTGCATTCGCGACGAATTTTCGAAATGTTTATCACAAAAATAGTTATTTTTGAGATTTTGATTTTTGAGATAAACCTAGTGTGGGATGCACTATAAAATCAAAATCATATCACAAATACAATAATTATTTTCCACTAAAAATGGCAAAACCGCCTTCTGTGTTCAAAATTGGAAAATTTCTTTCGAATTACATAGTTAATTATTATAGTTTACACAAATGTTGATTTTTCTAAAACGGCTCAGCCGATTTCTATAAAATTTAAATGGGACTACCTCGGGAGTATACCCTTTTAAACAAAAAACGAATTTTTTATTCGGTTCATAACTAAGTAAGTAAGTTCGTATAGGCCGGGTGGCTAGCCCTGGTGTCAGAGTTTTTAGGCCGCCTGAAGGCCTCTGACATGGCTAAACGGTTAAAACAACCGGTTCATAACTGACGAAATTATCAAAGAACATACACAAAAAATACATACAGACGAACATAGAACCTCTTCCTTTTTGAAAGTCCGTTAAAATCATGTTGATTTTTCCAAAGATTTTTCAGATTTTCAAAGGTTTTCAACGCTGGCTTCAAATTTTTTGTTCTTGTTATATTCTAGTCTACATCTGGCGAGTGTGCCAATTTTTCTCAAGAAAATGAAATGACTTGCAGAATATGTGTCAAAACTGTCAAACAATGCACAAATTATAAATATTTTTTATCTTGCTCATATTTGCAACGATATCAATAGAACCAAAAATACCGAAACCCTGAAATTGTCAAAAAGATCGAAGAAGATATCACTTCGACAGATTATATGGAACAACAGATTTAATGCCTTAGTAAAAGTTGTGCATATCGATGGGATCTACTTTTGTTTACCTACATGGCCACGTTGACCAACGACTCGTAGAAACCTGTAACTTTTACTGCGTATGAGTTCAAGACCAAAAAAACATACCATTTTTGCTTCAACAAATAATGTTTCGCAAAAAATCGCAACACCGACTTCCACCGTGTTGAGAATTTGAATAATTTGCTCGAATCGACATCCATATACTTACATTTTGGTGATTTATCAAAAACGGCTTGGAAGTTTATTCTTTCGAACTAAAAAAGTTGTTTTTTTTTAAATCGGTTCCCGATTGGAGAAAATATCGTAAAAAAAAATATTTTTTTGTATATGCTCATACAAAAAAATACACACAGACGAAGTACCTCCTCTTTTTTGTAAGTCAGTAAAAATGGTATGTATATAATGTATAAGAATTATGAAAAATTATTCTTATACAAAAAATCTTATCGGGAGTTTTGACTTTCCCACCGTTGATATTCGATCCCGTATATCATCAGTACGTCCATCAGTCCCATCAAGTCGCACATCACCGTATCAGTCCCTCCGTCTCGCACGTGACGGCGACTCAGACATAATAATTTGATGTCGGGTCTACAGATACATTCTACGGACCTTACATAAAATACAACATTTTTCTCTGCGATTTACTATAGTGGGATTCTTTACCGATGACCCAAGAAGAAGGGTAATTTTGTTATGGTTAATTACGGCACTAGCGTTAAACAGTAAAACAATCAAGTTCTTAGTAATAGCAAGTAATAGGTGGGTAGGAAGGTAAGTACTAAGTAACAGGTGAAAGATACCAACCAACAATTTGAAAGCCTGAAGAAATATATAAACGCTAATATTAGCGCTAATCAGTAAAAATAATCAAAGGTAGGTAGGTCTTGGAGATAAGCTATACCAACTAGAACTATAACTTCCGTCGGGTTCACAGATAAGATTTACGGAACTTACGTAAAAGATTTTCCTGTGAGTTTTACGAGGTCAGTGCTTTTTATCGATTAGCCAATAAAAGGGCAATTTTTTATAGTTGAATGCGGCATTAGCACAAGACAGTAAAAACCATAAAAGGTACTCAGAAATACGTACTGTACTATACTGTACTGTACCAGCCTTTTAAATAGTCCACTACAGGACGGTGGCCTACCTACGAAAAGTGATTGGGCCATATCTACCACGCTAGCCCGATACGAGTTAATGGATTCACATACACCATCAAATTATTTACAAGGATAAATGCAGGTTTCCTTACAATGTTTTCCTTCGCCGCAAAGCCAGTGGTAAATTACAAAGAACTCATTGGTAAGAGACCGGGATTTGAACCCACGACCTCACGATTGCTAGGCACTACCACTGAACCACCACGGCTTCAGTAATACGTATAAGATATCAAAAATCTGAAAGCCATAATCATGAACCGTGATAGCTTGGTATGAGTCGGTATACTAGCTGAAACCTGACTCTGATTTCTATCAACATTCAGTCACGTATACCATTTCGTCCGTCCATGAGTCCTATCAAGCCGTACATCACCGTATCAGTCCGTCAGTCTCGCACGTGACGGCAACCAGACAATAATTTAATGTCGGGTCTACAGATACTTTCTGCGGACCCTACATAAAGTACAACATTTTCCCTAGAGTTTATTTGTATGATTTGCTACAGAAACGGTTTTTACCCTTTGGTCAAGATAATATTTGAGCTTTTGTATCATGTCGCACTGGACTTATTAATTGCACGAGCTAGGCTAAGGCTCTAATAATGTAATAGCTGATTTGTACTACATGTTTGTAAATTAAAACTCTACGCCTTTCTCTGTTGGTTTTTTTTATTATGCAGATATTATTTACTCTGCTTTTATGCAGCTAATGTTTAGAATTTAAGATTTATTTTGAGCTATCTATTATTGTAAAAAAACATTAATTGTTTTAAACATTTTGTGAATGTTGATATTTGGGGGTTGATTCCATTGTAGGTAGAAATTAGTCATTATGAGACGTACCATGATATTATCATAGAGTATGTTCATAGTATAGAATAATTATTTCTCGTAAAAATGGTAAAACCGCCTTCCATCGTGTACAAAATAAAAATATTTTGCTCGAATTGTTTCCATAATAGTTCAAAAACGGCTCAGCCGATTTCTGTAAAATTTAAATGGGATCACCTCTCTCGGGAGCATACACTTTCAAAGTAAAAAAATCGATTCGGTTTACAATTAGCGAAATTATCGATGAACATACAGAAAAAAATACGTACTTACAGACGAAAATAGAGCCTCCAAACCAAAAAGGTTTGGTAGTCGTTTAAAACATCGCATAGCATACGTACACTGCATTCGATCTCTTAAGGTGAGTATAGACTTCAACATTTTCACGAGCATTTGTATGTAATGTAACGTTCTTACTAATGGAACAACTCAGGTAAAAGCACAGTGTCCAAACCATTTCAATATAATGTAACGTTCCTGCGAATGCTCGGCGCTCTGTTCGGCGGAATGTTCGCAGCCAGTGTGCATTTACCCGTAACATTTCGTTGTACCTTGCGTTCTAAAATTGGACGTACAATGTCCCACCCGCGCATCGCCCGCGCTCGTGCAAAGGCTCTACAAAATGTTACACCAATACACTCGTTGGTTTAAACAATTTCTGTAATAACAAGCGGCGAGCGTGCTCGACGTCTGGTTCGTGAAAGGTGATACATTAGAACATATTGTTACGAGATGGGTTCTTGGATAACCGATTATACACTTTGCACTGTATTTCTCAAAATCACAATACACACGACACAACTGGTTCGCACAAACACTTCACACTGGCACTGATATTCACACAAACTAGTCACTTCACAATCGCACTGGAACACGAGATGTTTTCGCTTCGACGGTAAACGAAAAACTGAGTCCCCAAGGGTCGGCCGGCGTATTTATATCCGTTATTACAGTCTGGAATTTACAAGATAATTCGTGACATTACTAGATCTAATAAACGCTTTTGTGTTAACAAGTAAACAACTTGAAAGTTCGAGTCTTCTCTATGATTTCTTCAATACGAAAACACCAAAACAATTAAACAAAAGACGGCAGACAAAGCCCGACCCCGCTCGAGTCATAAAACCATAAATCTCGCATTTAGGTGTAAACAACTCGCCGTCATTACCGCGCGGCATACCTACTGCGTCACAATATCATAGAGCGGCTCGTTGTTTTGTTACAAGTAATTGTCGTAGTCTATACTCACCTTTAGAAACTCCGAGCGTAGCCCCATTTTGGGCTATTTTAAGCTACTACGTATCTATAATAAATAGCTGGTATAATATATGTAACAAATGGGCCAAACTTGTACTACCCCGTTATCAGGAGTCATCGTTCAACCCCGAGTTTCATCGCGACGTGAGCAATATAACCAAGTCATTTAGCCCAACGACTCATACTTTGAATTTGCATGTTTTTAGATAGAGGTCAATGTACTTTAAGTTTTGGAATCTTTGCTCTAAGAGAGTCTGCCTCGCAAGTTAATTAAAAATTTAGAATAAAATTACATAAATACATTTAAATAAAGACTACATAGGTACTTACTACGTTAAGCTTTTTAGTCATTTTGCAGTAGCTGGCCTAACCTACGGCCTTTTTAGTAATGTTACTGCAACTTTTTAATGTACCTATTCATTATATGACGCACGTGATATGACGTGTAATATTTCTTTATGAATGAAATGAATATGAATATTTTTTTTCGTCGTTGTAAAAAGTCCTCAGTGAGACATTAAGTAGGTATCTGTTTCGTTTTTAAAAAACCGTTGACTTAAAAAGAATAATTTTACTTTTAACTACCAGTCCCCTAAACGGTTCGGTAACGGAGTCGGTCGCACGAAAGGTTGACGCCGAACTGTATGGAAGAACCAGAGCGCTTTTTTTTCCTAGTGACAGACAGACGGACGGACAGCGGAGTCTTAGTAATAGGGTCCCGTTTTTACCCTTTGGGTACGGAACTCTAAAAAACCACATCTAATTTCTTTTTCTCCTATTTGAGTGGTCTTGAAGGGGTCATTATGCATTTTACGCGTATCAAGAGATAAAGAAAGACTTGATATGGAGGATATATAAAGTTAAAAAAAAGATAGAGACTGCTAAATTTTTAATTAATATCTAAAATATTTGCAGGTTCGCCTATTTAGTTTTTAAATCATATTAGCTGACCCGGCCACGCGTTGCTGTGGCTAAATAAATTAAAATTGCGACTATAATTTGAGATTTAAACTATCTTATCTCTCAAGTTGGATCGAACTGCACATGGTGTGCGAATTTTATTATAATCGGTTAAGTGGTTTAGGAGTTCATTGAGGACAAACATTGTGACACGAGATTTATATATATTAAGATAGACACCATGGCTGGCAGCGGTCAATATTGCCAATTAATAAAAATGATTGCCAATATGTCAGGTGAAGATTCAGTACCTACCACGAATATCTCTTTCCTCGTTCCTCTTCCTACTATATCGACATCTACATAACATTTGAAAGCATCCCTCATAATTCCCAAATCTGACACGATAATCTATCGATAGACGCGGCGAAGGGCGAGTCGCCGACACGGCGCGGGTTCCGCACATTTGCATGCGACGCGCCCTGAATACCGCCGCCTGCTTACAGTGTTTTACTACCGCGTGAAATATGAAAATTGGATAGAATTATACGCTCATATGCTGGTCGTACCTAAGGTTTGTTTTGGCTAAGAGTGGAGTGCTTTTTTGTTTGCTACAGTTACATTTTTGTGGGAACAACTTTAAAACTATTGCTAATATAGGGTGACGACAGGTGGAGTAGGATAGTAACGGAATGGTAGCCGAGACAAGGCAAGTGGAGCGTTGGTCGTCCAGCTGCAAGATGGGTCGACAACTTTGTGAAATAGTCGGTCGAAACTGGCAGGATTAGCACAAGACTGAGACATGGCACCGTAAGTTAGAGGCCTAAACCCAGCAGTGGGGTAGAAAATGCTGCGGATGATGATGATAAGGTCAATTGTAATAGCATGTTTTCTCTCCCTGTTTTTCTGATTTATATTTAGGCCTTTTCAAGCAATAGTTGAGCTGTTGGGTACAATAATATTTTTATACCACACCCACTCGGAAAGTGACTTATTACTCGTTCATAAACGGGTTACAAAGTCCGTAATTTCTCTCTTAAAAATGTGCGGCGGGAAAAGTTATATGGAATTGTATTACTGCCCTCCGAAGCATGGCAGGAATGTTGTATGAAAATCCATTACTGCCCGGCTAGCTTTCTTTTGTTTTTTTAGCAGCGATGATAAAAAACGTCAAACCTCAAAAAGTTTTTGTATGAAATAATTAGAAAAAGAGGCGGGAAACATACAAACCTCAGATCTCAAAAAGGTTTTATATCAAATAATAATTAAAAGAAAGAGGCGGAATTTTTTGTTTTTGTTTTTTATTTTTAATGCAATGCGAACAAAAAGCGCGGAAATTTATTTCGTTGCGTTAAATTTTGTTTTTAACTAAATTGATAATTTAACAGTACTTAGCTTTTAATTTTCTTAATAATTTTCCAAAATGTCATCTGCAGGGCGATTCTGTTAACCGATCTCGTTGCTGAGGTGACACGTTCTAGAACATCTGTCGTTTTTTAGACAGTTCTGACAGCTCGAAAGCTGTCAAAAAAACGATAGAGCTTCGATCGATGACGTAATAACGGGTGACGTTCCTGAGTTGAAACTTATGTGAAGTTCATCCATTGCTCCGCCGTACGAAAGCCGAAACGAAACGTTCAAGATACAATTGATGACGTGAAAAGGCGTTTGACGTTTAAAACCTAACGATTGATGTCAAAAGCAAATGACGTCACTAAGTGATACATTTCGTACGTACTTAGGGCATTGATGTGGGGGTGTCGCGTCGTCAGATTAGGGTTAGCTCAACGACCTTCAAGATAGACACCTAATCGTACAAAATGAAATGTCGCCGACCAATATCAACCAATCATTAGAAATCAACCAATCTAATAACTAGTCTTCATTAGACTGGCGTTGCGGTCGCGTCTCAAAGCAACAAGGTAAATATGGTGAACTGAGTCATTCCATCTTGCCGAAATTAATCGGTATCAAAAGAAATAACGAAAGGCATTGTCACATACCACCGGTAAGTAATAAATATCTTTTTATGTGATTTACAAGCAAAAGCAAAATATTGAAAATGAAATCATTTGACAATGTAAACAGAGTGGAAAATTTCTCTATGGTCAGTTAGGAATGTCGGATAATGTCAGTATGAGATCGAATATTGACTCGTCAAATCGATTAACTTTAAGGTCAAAATCGATTTTGACCCGGGCGGCCGGCCATGTAAAGGAATAAGGTCGCAAGGTCAATGTGGGTCGAACTACTAGTTTTAGATCGATTTAACGATATGGAGCAGCATCACGTGATGTGTTCACATTTTTAACCGATTTAAAAAAAGGAAGAGGTTCTATGTTCGTCTGTATGTATTTTTTTAGGTTTACGAATCAAATAATGTTTTTTTATTTCTGGAAGAGAAAAGATCGAATTTAGCGGTACTTAAGGCTGCCAGCTGTTATTTCATAGTGTTATTGACTTTTGTTTATAACTTCTGGAATGAACGATAAAAACGTATTTACAATTACTTACATAAGTCCACCTATTAAAAAGAGTCAAGATGTGAATAGATTAACGAAATTTCAGCCAGTCGGACTTATCATGTGATAAGACATGACGTCATCCTAGACTCGAATCAATTTAGGAATCGATTCTTTTCATCATGTATTTTGAAATCCCTATTTCAAGTGACAAGTTCCCTCAAAAGTTGTCTATGGTGCAAATTGTATTTTTCACATTTTTAAGTCTAGGTTTGTATGAAGAGGCTCCTTCTGTGCCCTGTGTAATAGGGCCTATTCTGTGGGTTAGCTCAATTAACATCGCTATCTAGTAATATCAAATCTATACTGTACCAGCCTTTTTAATAGTCCACTGCAGGACGTAGGCCTACCCATGAAGGGTGATTGGGCCACATCCACCACGCTGGCCCAGTGCGGGATGGGGGATTCACATATGCCATCGAATTTCTTCTAAGGACGTATACAGGTTGCCTCACGATGTTTCCCTTCACCGAAAAGCCAGTGGTGTGAAATTCCGTACATAAATTCCAAAGAACTCTGGTACGGGACTAGGATTTGAACCAACGACCTCACGATTGTAAGGCGGGTGTCACTACCTCTAGACCACCACGGCTTATGCCAAATCTATACGTCTATGCAGAATTACTAATCATACCTATCGTAAGAAAATTAACGTACATACTTACTAATATTTTGAAAAACTAAACTATCCATTACCTTTATGGTTTAATTTTACTAAAGCTAATCAAACGTTATCCAATGCTTTTAAACAAAAATATTTGTATCATTTATTTATTCGTTTGGGGACTACGTCCAGCCCGCATAGCACATACATTATAATAATATATAGACACGTGTGGGGGCCGGATAGAGTTAAATTGTGCATACTCATAGCCCATATTATATACAATGGCTTTTCAGTGAAGAAAAACCTCGAGAGGCAATCCGTGTTTGACAGTAGAAGATGTGTATTGTGAATTCGTGATGTCCTAATCGCACATTTTATAGTCTTAACCTCGTACCCCCTCACCTCGCTCATTCATTTCATTTCATTTATTCAACAAATCACTTTTGGGAAGTCAATAAAAATCTACACAATGGTAAACACTTAACAAAAAAAAAACAATTGCTTACATAAATAAATCATTAATTTACACTTAATCCACATTAATTAATTAAATCACATCACAATTACATTACAATTAGGTACCCATATCATACATTAAAAACAAGTTTTTTTTTTTTTTTAATTTATTCATGACCATGGATACAGAGTCCTTCAGTCGAAGTCTTAAATAATAAACAATTTACAAACATATTTTATCAAAATAGTCACAGTCGTAGTCTCGTCATAGTCCAATAAAGTCGCTGTCAAATCCAATCATAGTCCAATTCATACCTCAGTAAAGCAGTGGAGACTTTACTAGAGGCGTCTATGGAGTTTTGGTAACAACACGGAACAACATGATACGTCACATTATATCACTTGCCTACACTCATGCACGTAAATCAGCTCATAATCAACGAAATACCACCATTTTACACTAATTATCACTGATAAAAACACAAGTTTAACAAAATAATACAATGAGGCGACATGATTTTTCCGCGTTCCCGCCAAAACTCCTTAAAAACAAGTAAACACAACACGGTGCCAGTAGTATGAATGACGAAAACCTACCAAATCTATCCAATTTGGTAGATTTTCGTCAGTCAGTCAGTATAAACGCAATAAAATGTCAAATTGTTAAAGTAAAAATAAAAATGTCAAAAATTGATAAAAAATAAATAGTAATTATTTTTCAATCAATCAAGTCAATAATTTAAAAATAATCAACTCAAGCTCTTTGCTTCTTCATTTTTTACTAGGGCCTTATCGACCTTCGCGGGTAGGCTATGTTTAACAATGGACTACTTCAGAGGCCACAACGGAGCAAAAAGCCCTTTTTGCTGTTCTTCCTCACTACACCTCTGATTAATTTGACAAACGAATGATGTATGTAAACAAGCGGGGAAAGTGAGATAAGTAAATAACACCACATTTAATGTTGTCAAACGCAAACCTATTCTGTATAAAAAAAACTACTGAAAGAAAAGTGGTTCTGAAATATAAACTTTGATCACATCACAGACTTATCGTCTCATCCTTTTCATTAAATTGCAACTTCTAATTTGCCGAAATCTAATGTGTTTTCATTTAGCATAGAATAAAATATGATGCATGTTATATTTTTCTTAGTTTGATTACAATTTATCAGTAACAATGATTCGGGCACGGTATAAACCAAAATCTTATAGATATTTTCGAATCACTTTAATACTTACTGCGTTATACTTATCTAGTTTAGGTAGATAGATGGATATAACTCTTTATTGTGTGCAATAATTCTATTATGGTACAAAGTAGATACTTATCTTAAATTAGCATCATAAATTATTTTAGATACCTAGTGTAACGAAATCTTTGTGTTTTATTCATATCGGCTAAATTATAAGCATGAAAAAGCGATTTTTGAGAAAATGTTTTTGTTTTGATGAAACATGTTTTTCTGGCACATTTTTCATTTTAAAAAGGTTTAAGTAATACAATGCTATTAATATATTAGTGTAAATTACAAATATTTTCAAATTTAGTTAATTTTATACAACCATAAACTAAAATAGTTTCTTCGAAAATTCATGAAAATGATCAAGTGACGATACTATCCAACTCTCCCCTTAGTAAAAGCTATCACGCTTGATTTAATAATTGCAGTATTATAAACCAAAGGTGACAATCACAAGTGGCAATCATTTGAAATGTATGACAATTATGTGACAAGCTACTACAAGTAGCCGAAGTATAACCGAAGTATAGTCGAAGAACACCGAAATAGAAACCGGTGCAATAACGATCGCAACTCGTCTCGGCTACAACAAAATTTTCCATAAATGACCCCACATAGTCTTGTGTATGTCTTTTGCTACGAGTCAAGAGTGTTTTTTTAAGTGGAAGCCAGAAACACCGTCTACAGAATTTCTGGCGGGAGCCTACTCGGACTCTCAAAACACAAATCCGACACTCATCTGACTCGTTTCGGAATGTAGCTAGGGAAAAACCTTTGCCCCAAAGACGTACCGTAATACATAGTATCGTAATACCCAACGACGACAACAATGAGCATTTAGCTAAATCATATAGACCTTCAATCACAATAAGACTCCTTACTAATTTTCTCTATCGTCATGATCGTCAGTTTATTTTAGGATACGTCAATGTCAATGTTCGTATTCATTTTATGTCATATTAAAATGTTTGGAGTATTTGAAAGTTGGTCCGGTGCGTTCAGACTATGCTATATTCTTTCTTAACCGATTTTGGAAAAAAAAGGAAGTTATCAACTCTACTTCTTGTGTTCCGTATGTCGCTTATAGTAATTATATTTAAATATTAAAAAAATATATTTAAATATTAAAAAAAAAACAATCAGCAACCAGGCAGTTAGTTGGTATTAATAGGGCAATTGGCATAGTACGCCTATGCTTAATCACACTAAGGCTGCGTTTTCACCAATGATACGCGAGTATGAAGTTACTTCCTATTTTTTTCTCAAAAACGCATCAGTAGCTTTGGAGAAATCTCATGGCTACTCAAGGATTACCTTTGATAGGATAGGCACATTAAGGCTTGAAACTCTCCAATACCTACTGATCTACGCCCTTGAATTAGGTATAACATTGAAAAAGAAACAACCAAAACGTTTTCAAGTAATTTATTTATACAAAAGCAATTTTCTTTACAATAAAATATCTTAATTCACAGTCAAACATAATAATACCTCTCTTACGTAAGCGGAAAAAATCCAGTAGGATACGTCTGTCAGATACAGTCTAATATTGTAGCATAGTCTGAATGATCTGTTGTACAAAACGAGTCAGCAACGAAGCAGCAACGATCCTGAAACGTTCTAGTATCACGTCACCTACACAAACAAACATATTGTATATACACTTATGTCAGTTACGTTATCGACAATTTTGAATAACAAATCAAAACGATGACTATCTTTATTTTCTCGCCTTTCAATTTTGTCTTTTTTAACTCCAGCCATCTATCCAACCATACTAAATGCTTTATTAAATTGAATAATGTCGTCGCAAATCTTTAAAAATATGAAATAATAAAGATTTTAAAATAATAAAGCAAGAAAAAATCTGACAAATCTGACTTAAGTCAAAATCAATATGTATTCATGTGTGCGTTATTGTCTTTTTTTTTCTGAGATTGATGTTCGATTGCAACAAAATAAGGTTTTGCCCACAAAAATAGTTTATCAATTATTATTAAACTTCACCTGCTGGTTTTTGGGTCAAATCTAGTACTTCATTGATATTTGACCCGCTTTCTGTGGATAGATTAATCTAATGATTAGTTTTAGATATGTTTAATTCCGATGACAATACAATTTCATCTAATTCATTACAATACAATTTTATACACTTGTCCAATATCAAATACCTATTCATTCTTAACTTACTGGCAATAAATATTACCTCCTTATTCAAAACATCAAAATTTTCTCCAATTTCACCCGAATTTAGATGCAGGATGCAGCTGCGAGTTAATGTTTCATCAGGCTATTATAAATGATGGGCATTGGCGTAATTCGAGTATCTGCAACTTTAACTGAGCACTGCGGGCAATCAGCTTCTCGACCATCAACGGCGCGGGCGACCTCTTGTCCACGAGCAGCTGTCAAACAAGTCATCAATGGGGTCTCAGCAGTGACATTTCCAGTTTCCCATGGTTTCTGCTTCTACAGAGCGGGTTTTCTTTTGATGGACGGGCCAGCTCTCCGTGACATCTACTATCACTTGGATTCTTCTGCAGTGTCCGTCCTAGCTCCTTGTGGTATCAACTACCACGGGGCGTTCTCCGGCGGCTCTCCAGTGACCGACGGGCCAGTTCCCTGTAGCACCTGCTACGGGATCTATTACAATGGTTCTCCGAAAGACGTCGGTCGTTGACTTTCTTGTTAGGGTAGCTCGCGGAGTGCGTAATTTTAGGTTTGGAGATATTTTTACTCTACAATAATGTTACGATTACATTTTTTGAAATAAAATAATAATGTACTGTAGATTTTTGTTGGTTTCAATCATTTAACCTCAAAGCAGGTAAGGAATCTCAAGTCCAAACGATGGGTTGCTACACACATATTGGTACGGCACAATTGGCACTGTAGTAAAATCGAATCTATGTGGATGAATGATTCGGTTCGGCAAATACCGAACGTGCTTTTTCTGTCTAGACGCCACTGATAAATATTAAGATATATTAAAGGTAACTCTGAGTATACCCCCCACATCAACGCCCTGAGTACGTACAAAACGTATTCATTGTATTACTTAAGTGACGTCATTTGATTTTGATATCGATCGTTATTATGTATGTCACACGATTTTTTACGTCATTAATTGTATATTGGACGTTTCGTGTTGGCTTTCAAGCGGTGGAGTAACGGATGAGTTCATGAACGTTTCAATTATGACCTACTATCGTTACACGTTCCATTGCCTATTAATATAAATTCTCTTCTATGTACTAATTCTTCTTGTATCTATCAGTCTTTGAGCTATTTTATTATTTCTAATAATCTAAATCTGTAATTTTTGTATATACTGTACCTATTAGTTGTAAGTTTTCATATCATTTTCATAACCCACTCTACTGATGTGTTTTATAATTTTGCTTGTAAATTTTCCGTGTTTCGTTTCCCTACCTTGTAAATAAAAAATAATTCTGTACATTTGAACCACTATTATGTCTGTGATTTGAACTGGAATATGGCAAATGCGCCGATCGCGCGAAGTCAAATGCTCCAAATGGGGAAAGAAGAAAAAAAAAAAAAAAAAAACGTTTCAATTTAGTAACGTCACACATATGTCACACGTTTTTACGTCATCGATCGAAACTCTATCGTTTTTTTTGACAGCTTTCGGGCTGTCAGAAGTGTCAAAAAAACGAGACAGGTTCTAGAACGTATCACCTCAGAAACGAGATCGGTTAACAGAATCGCCCTGCTGATAGTGAAAGTGGTGATTTTGTAATGATGACGCCACCAGAAATAAAAAAATACAGCCCAAGAAGTTATAAATAACTTACTTCCTAAATTTTAATTAAAGAAATATTGTATTTAGGTGTAGTATAAAGAACTATGTATCACTCGGGAGAAAGTTCTATTTCTGTTCTCAAGATTCCTTTAAGCTGCGCGTCGGGCTTAAGCATACTCTCGTACAGAAATAGATCGTTTTCTCCCCTCGGTGTACTATAAAAGTACTATAAAAGTGTAGCGTACATTACTCAATGTGAGTGATACGTTTGGGTTGGCCATCCGATTTAACATTTATAAAACTTTATAGAATAAAGAACCGATGTTCAATATATTTTCTATATGGTCTAAGTTTTATCTGTCTCCTGGGATCACAGCATTTTTATTGAATTAAAAGTTTCCTAGAAGATCTGTCTCGGAACCAATTTCAAGTGTCGCTGCGTGGCGCCGTTTCGTAAATAATCTATGCGATCCCTAAAACTTCGGTGGAAAGTTTGCAGATAAATAAAAATGCTTCGGAAAAGTTTGAGAGAAAAAGAGGATTTTTGTTCGTATACGACTTGGGTTAGATCTGTTTTTGACCGACGAAACGGAGGAGGTACTCAATTCGTCGCGTATACAGGATTATTTTTAATTAATTAGCATAATTTAAGGGGGTTATTCTGTACCTACATCAAAATTGACAACTATTGTTCTACAACTTTCGTCAAAACAAAAAAAAAAAACAGCTGCTCAATACATTTTGTCGCGGGTGAACGATATTTTTCTATGGAAAAACAAACATTTTATTTGAGTTTTGACAAAAGTCGCAGAACAAAAGTTGTTAGTTTTGGTGTACAGAATAAGCCCCTAAGAGGATGCTAATTGATTAGAAATAACCCTGTATATATTTTTTTTATGTATAACCACGCACAACTTTTTACATAGTGGTCCGATTTAGATAATTATTTTTTAATTGAAAAGAAAAAGAAATTGGTCTCATTTAAATTTTATCGAAATCGGCTGAGCGATTTTTGAGAAATGAACAATAATGTGAAAAATGCTACATCGATCCGTGCGAACTTTTCGTGAATTCTGTACACGGTTGAAGTCGGTCATGCTATTTTTTGCAAAAAATAATTGATTGAGCCTAAGTGAGGTCTCAGAGTCTACTGGGACGAGCCGGCACTTGGGTGTATGTTTGTATGTATATTTGTTCGACGATAACTCAAGTACCGCTCAACCGATCTCGATGAAATTTAGCATGAACGTAGTTTATATTTATAGAATTTTTAAGTTCAAGTATGAGCATCTTGTGTTCAGTGGTTGCGAAGATACGAGGGCCGTGGTAAAAAGAGGCAAAACGGCGCCACTTTCTGCGGGAGTTGCGGATGACTATTTTAAACATTTCACCGAATGTTATCTATGTCTTTCAACATTTGTTTAAAATAAATCGCTAACTTTCATACAAATATTGTTAAAAAAAATTAAATCCCAGGAGGTATTTATGATATAAAATAGGAATAGCGCGGGATCCAAATCCGGGGCGGACTACTATTTATTAAAGTTTCTACTCGACTAACTCAGCTGACACGATCGTAGACAAGGTATTGGTCGTATCTCTATGGACGTAAATATATGTATATTGATAGATAGATAAACGCTTTATTGTCCTATCTATCAGCCGCAGGACGTCCACTGTTGGACATAGGCCTCCATCATGGATTTCCGATAAGGTCGGTCGACTTACTCACTTACTGAGATATTTTTTCATGGCATTCAGTATGCATTCATAGCTTTAACCTTGAACTAGAGAGCAAAAGGCGGGTACCAAAGCCGCGCCGGTTTTCTAAAGCCTCTCACGAGCACTCGGTGCTCGGATGAAGTTGCCGAGTGCTATGATGTACTCGTAGCTAGAGATTTGAACGCTCTATGCTCGCGCTGCAAATATCGTGAACTACGGAGCCATTAGTGCTTTTCGTATCGCTTTAGATTCTTTTAGTAAATCCAATTTTATTATTGTAGATCACTAATAACATTCGACGTAAAAACGACTAGCTACTATCTGTGGCATCATAGCTCCTGAACGGATGAACCGATTTTGATTTAGTTTTTTTTGCTAAAAAGGTGAATTAGTCGTGAGTGTTTATCAAAATCAATCAACCCCTGAACGTTTCACAGTTATCTATCTCCTGTCAGCTATATTGCTAGCCGCGATAAAAATCTTATTGCGTTGGAGGTGTTTAATTTTTTTAATTTATACTCTATAAAATATAGCTTGATCTCTGCGACAGCTGTCAGAAAAATCACGCCTATGAAGTCCTGTATTTCTTAATAGTACAGACAGTACCTGTAAATGTCATACTTTTGGGCATGCCGATTAGTGATGGGCGACGAATGATCATGACCACGGAGTTTTAGATTGAGTTTTATTTAAAATATCGATAGTTTATGCTAACTTGTTTTAAATAAAACTTAATTTATCAATAATTTTATTGTATATTTTAATATCATAACATTATTTATATGTGTATAGGTTTGTAATTAAATTAAACCCAATTATATGTTACATTAGCATCGATAATAGTGAAAAACGTCGAAAAATACTATCGTAACATTGTTATAATTTGTTTAATTAATATCATAACATTATTTACATGTGTACATACTTGATCTTAAATATTAATAAGTAAATCAAATTCAATTTCTCACCTACAGCTACTCATTTGATTTCATTTCAACATTGTTTGATAATCGATTTTTCCACCACTATCCCAACTCTAAAAATGTTAATCTTCTATGTCAATGTCACTGTCGCAGAGATCAAGCTATCTTTTATGCAGTATAATCTAGTTTCACTCATAAATCGTCTGTGTTTGACATAGGTTTCCTCTGTAGATCAGAATATTTCAGAATATTTTCTATCAGCCGCGTTATATATCTGTAAGGCAGGTGCCAAAAGGCCGTTGATGCCGCGGTGCGTTTACGGTTCACGGTACTTTTCAAACTTTTACAGTTTTATTGCAAAACCAAATATAGAGCATACCTACTTCCCTGCATTTTCCGGTTGCACTTGGAAACTTCGTCGGAACGTCGAGTGGTTACGAGTGGCTTTTCAAAAGCAGTGCAGCTTTGATGCCTGCCTTTTGCTCTCTAGTTCAAGGTCAATAGGGTCAAAAAAGGGAAAGTTGACTCTGTTTTTATGTATCTAGATAAATATAGTTTGTCCATTTAACGCAAAGTGACAACAAAAGTTTAATAGTCGCAACGACTACATGTTTTTCTTAAGTGGACGAGTGCTAAGCGGACCCATCTCTGTAAACTGATTGTGAATGAATTGTATCTGTAACTTTGATAATTAATTAAATAATTCTATTGTGAGGACACAATAATTTCTTGATAGCAAAATGTTTTAAAGGAACAAGAACGCCACGATACTAAGCTCTACCTTTGGCTTAGTAGCGCTTGGTATGTAAATAAAAGTACTTAAAGTCAGTAATAAAAAAAAATGTTATGTAAAAAAGGTTTACAGACAATAATTTTATTACGTGATAACGTCATAAGACTGGAAACACAACGCTGGCTCAAAATGGCACGAAATAGCTCAAAAATAGAGAAACATGGCATTCTTTGGAGGAGGCCTTCAACTGAGAGGGGTTCCTGATATACACGACACTTTATTTTTATTTTTATAATTTTGAAATTTTAATTGTCAATTGTGTTGTGAAATCGGAAATATAAGGCTTTTTATTATATTTATTTATTTAATGTCATAAGAAAACATTGTTTAATCAACAACTGAAACAATCCGAACGCCTAGGCTGATTGTGCCTTACCATCGCTTGTTCCATGCTTTCGATTACACGCTCAGAAGGAACGTACGCTTTTTCTTGCGTGCAGCCAGCGTTCATCGACTTGTACGACGACATCCATACACATTATTGTTGATTTATCAACTTACAGCTAAACTGATTTCGATAAAACTTATGTCATGATTTTTAATCGTCTCATATCAAATGATCTGGTTTTTAAATATATATATCGAATGATATTTTCTAGTAGGTACTTGTAAGGGTAACATTTCTCTGGTTTATGATTGGGCGATTTAACAACCAGCCTGCATTTTAACCAATAAGAACTGCTTACGGCGTAGTTTTGAAACAGCCAATCAGGAAACGAGAAAAGAAACTGAAGAGATGTAAAAATATTAATCTTTAGGTGAGATCATTTTCGATTTGCGCCTCGTGGCGAAAGCACATATTCTTAGTCAACACGAACGATGAAAACATAATTATTTTAAGGAACTAATGTACTTATAATATTTTATGGTAACCAAATACAAATGAAAATGGACTTATTAGTTTGATTCACTATACTTAAATGGGAGCATCTTGGGAGTACACCCTTAATTCGAAATAAAAAAAATATTTTTGAAATCGGTTCACAGTTGGCGAAAATATTGATGAACATACACAAAAAATACTTACAGGCGAACTGTTTACCTCCTACCTCCTTTTTGGAAGTCGGTAAAAACTTTGTTCCACCAGCCAGCTAGTGAAAAAACCTGTAACACTTCAACAGCCCCGAGATTTTTTCGTTTAGCGCGTTAGCGGGTCCCGGCGGTACACTCGAGGGCTATTCTCTCCGCAAGGTCGAGAACTTGACATTGTTCCATTGTATTTGAGAAGCTTGCTGCGCAGTTGTCGTCTCTTCAATTTCTCACGGGAATTTACCTTTTCTGGGATGCTACTTATGTGCCAAAATGGGAACACTAGCTTATCAGAAACCGTCATCATTTATAGCCTTTTTAACTGACTTCAAAGAGGTTCTCAATTCGTCTGTATGTTTTTTTTGTTCAATAGATCATACTTCAGAGGTTTCAGAGGAAAATTTTATTGAAATCTTTTTTGGGATAATCAATAATGTGAAAATTATCACATCGATGACACGTTGATCCGTGCGAACAATTCGAATTCAGAAGTGTACCAATTTTGGCGAAAAATGATTATTTGCAGTATCTACCATTTGCTGTGATACTGCCGCATTTTATTTACGCTGCTAGATTGAAAACTTGACATTGTTCCATCGTGTTTGAAAAACTTTGCTGCGCAGTTGTAGTCTCGTCAATTTCTCACGGGAATTTACCTTTTCTGGGATGTGCTACTTTGTACCAAAACGGGAACATTGGTTTATCTGAAACTATCATCATTTTGTAGCCCTTTTATACTCTAGTTTTTCTTCGATGGGCTTCTTTTTTGCAGTGTCTTTCTTATAAAATGTCTCATATTAATCAATATTGTGGTCCTCCATGTTGAGATGATGATGATAGGATGACATCTCGCAAAGAAGTACTCCTCCGATCGAGTAGCTGTGCCCGTGGATAGCTATCCAACCGTGGAACATTTTTGATATTGGAATGGTTCAGCCGTCGCTTTAAATTTCGTTTGCGCGATGCAGACTCCGGCTTGTCATTGGCTGAGGCGCGGCAATACGGCTACGCGCGTAGCTATTGCCATCTTGTAGAGAATGTAGAGAAGTTAGTCGCTACATTTTAATACCAAGATCATCTTACAATACTGCTTCAATTCATTCACTCTGCAAGATCAAAGACTTGACGTTGCTCTATTGTATTTGAGAAGCTTTCCTGCGCAGTTGTCGTCTCTTATCTTCTCTCGTCTCTGCCATTTCTCATGGGATTTAGTCTATTCTAGGATATACTACTTATGTACCAAAACCTGATCATTAGATTATCTGAAACCATCTTCATATACCTTTTTTCTTCTACTTTCTTTTATGTAGGCCTCGTTTTTGTAGTGCAGTTTGTATTTGCTATAATCCCGCACTGAATTCATCTACTCTGCAAGGTGGGGAAACGTGTGCAGGTTGCCTCACAATATTTTCCTTCACCGAAAAGCCAGCAGTGTGAAATTCCGTTCATAACTTACAAAGAACTCATTGAACTCAATGGTCAAACTCGGGACCTGGATTTGATCTCACGGCTTCATGATTGTAAGGCGGGTGTTACTACCACTAGACCATTACGACCGCTTATTCCAGAAACACTCAAACAGTCTACTTCTGAGCTGATTATCACAACGGATATTAGTGTAATAAATATCAATGGACATAATCAACTTGAAACTCTGAAATATGAATAATCACCTGATCTTTATAAGACGTAATGAAATATTCACAATCTCAAGAACATCAAAAGGAGAGGTTTCATTTACAGAGGATAAATAAGTAATTTCGGTTACATTGCAAACACATAGTATAAACAGTAAGATAACCTGACAGAATGTTAATCCAACCGTTATGTACATAAGCCGCAGTGTCTTCGTGAGAATACGTACAATCAGTTCTTTTAAATTTGCTAACTAAAATTCGATGAAGTAAAACATCGAAAAACCTGCCTGCTGTAGGAAAAGAAAGTCGATGACGTATATCTACCAAATCGCAACTGGTGAATAAGACCTATAGACTTGGCTTTTTATTCCATATTGATGGTGTTATATCCGGATCGCCCTTTAAAAGCAAACTATAAAATAAAACTGATACAAAAAAACTGGTACAGAACATTTTTTTTCTTAAAACAGCTGTCATTTTATATCATATTGCGCATTATCGGTATACCTTTGACAATGACTTCAGTATAGGAGGTTTTTTGTATATGACTTACTTTTTTTATTTTACGTTTTAGTATTTTATGCACTACATTAATAGAGTACTGTATTGTACTGTACCTATTGCACTGGACCAGCCTTTTTAATAAATTGTTCACTGCACTGTAGGACGTAGGCCACATATAGGTATGTGACGTAAGCGTACAAACGAAGGGTATTTGATCAAAAAATACAATAAGTCCATCAGATTGTCAAAAAGTATTCGACACGTAAGTATTTTTTTCTTTTCCAAATTAAACTAAATAAAATAAAGTAAAAGTCCGTTCAAGTCTCACAAACTTCGCGCTACTTTTTACATAAAGAAGTAACATTAGACCCCCCCACTTTAATTGATTTAAAAAACATTGTAGTTGATTTACTGCTTTATAAAAATAAGTGCCCCCAAACAGATTTCGCCAAAGGCAATTTTAATTAAATACCTAAAAAGGGGTTGATGAATGATAAAAATTTATTTCGCGTCACCAAATTGGGGTTGAAATAAATGATTTGAGTTATTTTGTAGCGGGATGAAGGGATTCAAAATTAAATCTGTCTTATTAAGCTGATGGCATCTCGTTGGATTTTCTAAGGGTATTTTTAATAAGCTGAGATATAAAATGCTGGAAAATTGATCTGACTTTTATCTCTTCAGCACTTAGCCGTCTTATGAGCTTTACGATTGAAGAGTTTTTTAGGATCCATAACGCAAAAGTAGATAATATGAGAGATATTTATTGATCGACGAACCGGACCGGAGGAAGTACTCACTCAATTCGACGCGTATATTTTCTTTATGCGTAACCACGCATAACTTTTTACATAATAGTCCAATTTCAAAAAATATTTTTTATTGGAAAGAGTATACTTCGAGATTGGACCCATTTCAATTTTATCGAAATCGGTTGAGCCATTTTTGATAAATCAATAATAATGTGAAATTGCTACATCTATCCGTGCGTACTATTCGCGAGTTCTGTACACGTTGGAGTCGGTCATGCCATTTTTTGCGAGAAATAATTATAGTAGATAAAGATTTTCTAAATTATAATTTATAAAATTTGTCTAAATCACCCTTCACCCTTCACCCTTCGTGGGTAGGCCTACGTCCTGCAGTGGACTATAAAAAAAAAGGCTGGAACAGTCTAAATCATATTTGTCTAAGATCTTTTTTTATAAATGTGAGTTGTGTGTCATTCTGAAGCGTTCATAGCTCAGTTTTCATTACCTGGTGTGTATTAGGGATCACCAAAGGTAAGCAACGTGCGGCACTGTCAGTCTTAGACGAGTGTCACAGATGCCATGATACGTTTTATGGGTACCCGTAGTTTTAACCGTTTAGCCAAGACAGAGGCCTCCAGGCGACTTAAAAACTATTATATCAGGCACAGTAATGATATCTAATAGTATTGTGAGTCGGCCCTGTCCTTGAAACCATATACTTACAGCGCCACGTGGCCACGCAGAACGTACCACGCGCTAGGGCTGCCCCATTTCAGTATTTTAATTTTATCTACTTTATCTTTACCTTCTTGAGTTTCTTTCTAGTTTCTATCTATTAGGTATTACAAAAAAAAAAAACTCGTTGTGAATGAAAGAGGAAGCGTTCAATAGAAATATATATTGGGTTTTTTGACGTTTTTAGGGTTCCTCGTTTTACTATGGAACCCTAAAAACGTAAATCGCACGCTTACTAGTTACAAATCCACACGTTTGTCAACACGGCGCGCCGCGAGTGACTAGCATACCTAGAGCATACCAAACTCCGAGGCGCGTAGGTATGATTCGCGTTCCGATGTTTGTATGAAGACAGAATACTGATAGATATCATTACCGTGTTTCGGGGCTAGCCACCTAGCCTATACTTACGAACTTATTTGTCTGCCTGTACGTACGTACCCATATTTATTTATTTAATTTATTTCATGTAATCTACAGCGTTATCTATTAAATAAATACAACTATAGTAATTAAAAATAAGGCCAAAACAGATTACATTTATATAGTAATAAGTATACGAGTGAGTTTACGACTAATATTCATAAATTTACATTTTACACGCATGTGTGTTGTGTGTGTGTGTGTGTGAGTGTGTGTGTGTGCGTGTGTGTGTGTGTGTGTGATACATTTATGACTTTTGGATACAATTGAATCGTCTCCGCGATACACAAGTCCTCGTGAGAGTCAGGGTTCGCAGAGACGATGTCAGGAGTGTGTAGGATACAAATGTTATGTTGGTGTTTGTTTCATTGAGCATAGAGCTTGTTGCAGATTTACCTAGGTACCTGCCATATGAGCTTTTTTATTTCAATTTTTAAGCCTTTTTTATTTAAATGGAAAATATCTAATTTAGAGTAATGTAAATTGTAGGTTTGGACGGCACGACACAAGACTGAGTTTCGAGCGTAATTAGTGCTTGCATAGGGGACATGAAACAGGGGCGTGTTGAATCTAGTGCGACGGATAGGTACCCTTATCGATATGTTGGCCAGAAGTTCACCGCAATCTATTTTTCCGGAAAATACGTCATGCAGGAGTACAATGTCGTATTGTTCACGTCTCTGCTCCAGTTTACTCTTGTATTCTTTAAAACATAAAAATTTTAAAAATAGTTTTTGGATTGACTCTATTTTTTGTATGTGCACTTTGTAGCAGGGTGACCAGATACTGCAAGCGTATTCTAGAATACTTGTGCTTTTACTAATGCTTTTAAAGGCACTACATACCCGCTTGATAAAACCCAGCTGCTTGTAAGCCTTATCTACCACGGTGTCAATGTGCTCAATCATAGACATTCTTGAGTCCAAAATTATACCTAAGTCCCGAACTGACTGAAACTTTTTAATGGGAGTATTTTTAATATAATAGATATAATTGATAGGTTTTACTTTTCTAGTAAACGATATCTGAAGACATTTAGCTGCGTTGACAGAAATTCTATTCCTTGAGTAATAGATATCAACCAATTGTTTTATTGTTGCAGATCGAGAATGCCCTGAGCTAGAGCAGCCAGAGATCGGAAAGGTCGCGCTGACCGGTCGGCTGTTCGGTGACAAGTGAGTATTGATTAATTAATCTCGTCATCATCATCACTTTCATACTTTCAAAGAGCCGTATTTCAATTTGGGCATATCCACTGTGTACTGAGCGAATTGCGGTTTAGTAGATTTTTACGTACCTACGCATCCGACTTTCATTTCGTGACGTTGACGATCGGATCATCGGACGTATGCGGACTGACGTTGCTTCGCAATCATTTCCTTCACCAGAAAGCTCGTGGTGATCAAACCTGGGCTGGTGCTAGGTAAACCACTGTTACTCACTTGCTAAAATTAACGGGTATTTTCTCTTTTCACTTCTAGGGCCGTGTATTCGTGTCCGCACGGGTACCACGTGGTGGGGCTTCAGAGTCGGAGCTGCCAAGCGGACGGCAAGTGGGCAGGACTGCCGCCGGCCTGCAAAGAGAACAGTAAGATTATATCTACGAGTATTAGGCTGATTGAAGACAGAGTCGCAATAGCGACAGCTGCCGATGAGCAAAATGAGAAGCGTTGTAGGTGAGGTCGCCCGTTGGCCATTTCACTAATTTTGTTACGTTGACAACATTGTTCTGTCATTGTTAGTACAACTAAAAGTGATGCTTGGTAGATACTTGTACCAATTCGGTTTTTATCAGTTCCTACTCGCGTTTACCAAGTATAGTCGGTACCTTGGCTACTGATTAAAATCTTATTGTTAGTTCACTGTAACGCATCGACGGTTCTCTTTTTGCACATACTCTAGGAGAAGAAACAGCTTCTACCTTAAATGGGCCGAATCAAACTTGATGGCGTCTGTGGCAAGCTGCGCAAATCTTCGTTGCACACCACCGCTGACATAAGAATTTGCCACCACGCAATCATTCTTCTAGTGTCACAGACACCTTAAGCTTGATTCTTCTTGTACGATGCATTTATGAAATGGATTAAAGTCGGCATGGCCTTTTGGGTTTATAGCTATAAGTTCATTTGCAATGTCACTTAGTCAAAACGTCATTACGTAATAAACTGTACCGAATGAGTATAGATTGCTCATTCGGTAATCCTGCTCTTCATCGGAAATAACATAGAGAACTATGAAAAATAAATGAACAAGATTAATAAAATTGAAGTATCGATTAGCAAAGTTATCTATGTACTCATGCCTACCTATTTTGTTTTTAGCCAATCTTTTCCTGGATAACCTAGAAAAACCTTTTTATTGCTCATGCCAGACATCAGAAGCTCACTCAAAACAGGCACGCAGTCAGTCTCATAATGTAATCTCAGTAAGGTTCCAGGTACCTCAGTTTAACCGAATTACTTAACGACTTAACTGTAGCTAACCCACCTATTCTTCCCCAGTCTACTGCCTGCAGCCACCAACGATCGAGCACGCGCGCCACTCAGCGCTCCCAGAACAAGCCACCTTTGACCTGGACGCGACAGTTCAGTACAACTGTCATACGGGCTACGTCACCAACGGCTTCCCCCGAGCCAAGTGCCTGGCTATTGACGGCCAGGCGTCCTGGTACGGCCCTGACATCAGTTGTGAACGTGAGTTATCTGATTTATTCTTCATAAGATTAGGCTCGAAGGACCAAACGTAGGCCACCATTGAGCTGCACGTGGCAGTGAAGTACGACTGTTATACGGGCAACGTCACCAAGGGCTTTCTTCGCTTTAACTGCCTTGCTATCGACGGCCAGGTGTCCTGGTACGGCCTTGACATCAGCTGTGAACGTGAGTTATTTGGATTATTCGACACGTTTTATTGAACCCGGCTCGAAGGACCATTATTTGGATTATTTTTCATGAGATTCGGCTCGAAGGACCAGATGTAGGCTATCTGCGACTTGGACGCGACAGTACAGTACAATTAATGCCATACGGAGTATGTTATTAATAGCTTCTCTCGAGCCGAGTGTCCTTGTACGGCCCTGAAATCAGCTGGGAACGTGAATTATTATATTATTTCTAATATCCCATTATGATTGGCCTTAAACAAAAATTAAGTCACGTTCTTCTAGTCACTATGATGTATAGGTGCAATTAACTGATGTATGAGCTATGTCACCAACGATTTCCTTTATGCCAAGTTTGTGCCTCGCTGGTGACAGCCAGGCGTTTTGATATCAGCTGACATCAGTTGTGAATATGAGGACCAAGTGTTGGCTACCTGTCCAGTAGATCTGATACTTTCAGCTCTGATAAAGTTGAACTAGGTGTTCACATAACCTGACCGTACTAGATTTACGAACCTTTCCAGCAATCAGGCTGAGAAAAGTACTCCTTTGTATGTCGGGTGCCTAGTTCAATCCCCCAAGAAAAGACGACGCTGACTCTAGGTTAGGCCTTCCGGAACGTCACAGGTTTTAGTAGTGAGGTTAAAAACCTTGGTATTATTTTTGATAATTGTCTCTCGTGGAATCCTCAAATACAATCTGTGAAGCGAAAGTTGTACGCTTCTTCTGCATCATTACGAAGAATTCGAAATTTTCTTCCCACTGCTACCAAAGTTGCGTTAGCACAATCCCTTCTTCTTCCGATTTTAGACTATGCCGACGCTTGCTATCTTGACTTAACCCAAGAGCAATTCGACAAGCTTGAGCGTCTCCAAAATCTATGTATACGGTTCATTTTCGGCCTCCGGAAATATGACCACATTTCCCAATTTCGTAATAAGCTCAAGTGGCTCCCCATCCGTCTTCGCCGCGATACTCACATACTTTCCCTTCTCTACAACATTCTCTTCAAACCTTCTTCTCCTTCATATTTACGCTCTCGCTTCACTTTTCTCTGTGACACTCACTCTGTCAATCTTAGATCTTCTAGCAATCTCCTTCTTTCCACTCCATCTCATTCTACTATTTTTTATGATTTTTCTTTTAGTGTTCGAGCAGTAGCGCTCTGGAATGACCTTCCTGTGACTATCAGACGTGCACAGAGCGTTGAATCTTTCAAGGCCCAGGTTCAGCAACATTATCTCGCAAAGCTCTCTCTGACTGATCCACATATCACTCCTCGTTATTAATTTGTTTGTAATATATTTACGTATAAGTATGTTTATTTTTATTGTATGTATTATTTGAAGTATTTATGTATGGCTATTATTATGTAGTTTATTTTATTGTTGATTAGGAATTTTTGGTTTTCATTATTTTATTATTATTATTTTGTTTTTACGTTTACACCGTCCTTGTCGTATTTACGTTTCCTCGCATCCAAGAGAGGTTGTCTGGAAGAAATCGCTTTTAGCGATAAGACCGCCTTTTGTGCCTTTTCTGTCTTTGTTTCTTTTGTTATGTTTTCTTGTTGGTGTCAATAAAGTATTGTTGTATTGTATTGTATTGTGATCCAAGATCTTGACACACTTTTGCCATGGTGCGGCTGTTTTGTCTTCCTCTTCTGTAGTTGTCTCTACGTCAGGAGCTTTAGTAACTTTTGCAGTTGTCTATACGTCGATTGCTAACAATTAATGATTATTCTCTTCCCAGCGCGATCCTGCGGTGAGCCTGGCGACGTCCCGCACGGATGGGTGACGGCAGACTGCCACACGTTCGGCTGCCGCGCCGTGGTGCAATGCGGCCAAGGGTTCGAGCTGGTCGGTAAAGCAGAGCGCTACTGCCAGGCCGACGGTGCCTGGGCGCCCAAGGAGCTGCCCACCTGTGTCCGTGAGTACTCTCCCCTCCTTCCTTGAGAGATATAGGGCGGTGATGAGTCTGGTGTAAACGAGAAATGGTAGAAACTTTAAAGATATTGTTATAATACGCAATAAAGCATCAGCAAGTGATGAGGAAAAAGGATTTGTACCTGAAAAATATTTTCCTGATAAATTCATACACATTATTGAGTCAGATTTTTTACAAAAACAAGATGACGACTCTCCAAACGTTGTGTAAATACTCGTCGCTACGCTCGGCACCTAAACTTAACTTTTCAACGACATAATATACTAAACTAATACAAAAACTCGCTATGCTCATGAAGTTAGCTATAAATCTTTGATACTGATAAGCAATCAAAATTTCTAAGTCACCATCCCCAAATAACCTTGTAAAACAGAACTAGGTACCAATAAATGCGATGTTCATTACCTGTTAAACTTCAGTGAAATCAGCTTTGAATAGCAATCAAAAGTTTTTAACTGTCGGTCCCAAACTTGGCGCTTACCAGATTATGGCCAATGAAGGAGCAATTATAATTATTATGATCAATGTTTTAGCGCTCAGGGTCTTGTGATATTATTAATATTATATATTTCATTATAAAGTCAGATGAGATATTAAAGCGGTTTGATTTTAAAAGCCTTTTTGAAGAAAATAATAATACCTAATTATAATTTTACAGTTCTGCAACAAAACTAGATCTCAGTATTTAATTAACAATGTGCTGCAATGATAATTATGTAAAACAAATTTGAATTTATGTAAGTAGGTATCTTTAAATAATAATAATAAATATTAGGGGAAAATCGAGTTTCAAACAATGTTGTAATGAAATCGAATGAGTAGTTGAAGGTGAGAAATTGGATTTTACTTACTTACTATTATTTAAGATCAAGTATACATTTAAATAATGTTAAGATATTAATATATTAACTTATTAATATATTATATATTGATATTAATTTATTAATATATTAACTTATATTAACTTACTATTATTTAAGATCAAGTGTACATGTAAATAATGTTAAGATATTAATTAAATACTCATAATAATGTAACGATAGTATTTATCGACGTTTTTCACTATTATCGATGCTAATGTAACATATAATTGGGTTTAATTTAATTACACATGTAAAAAATGTTATGAAATGAAAATATACAGTAAAATTAAAATAAATAAATATTGGGGGGACATCTCACACATGGTCTCTGACCCCAAACTAAGCAAAGCTTGTGATATGGCTGCTAGGGACTGATATACTACATATACATATTTTTGTATACATACCTACTTTTAAATATAGTACTTAAATAACGCCCAGACACAGAGCAAACACCTACATAATATTCATCACATAAATGCTTGTCCTGGGTGGAAATCGAACCCACGCCTCACTAACCACTAAACTTTATTATGACCCATCTGTTAACTCTGATCCATATTAATTTGAATCAATTTGTCTTAACAATGGAGCTCATTAATCTATTTAGTTTTGATTTATTTCTAATGGTGTCTAACCCACTTACTACTGAAATTTCATTAGTGCTCATTTGCGGAGCGTGCATGGCTGCTCTTAACATTATAATAGAATTATTTAAGTCTATCATCAATAAAAAAGGTAAACGAAGCGTGGGGCATTCACCAGTTCGTTGAGTCAACGATAGAGTGAAAATCACTGGTCCAACATGGGCTAAATTGGCATAGCAACGGGATGAGTGACGTACAAGAAAAAACCCTATGCTCAGCAGTGGATAATTATGGCCTGAAAAATTATGATGATGATGGCATTAATTATATTTATATTTTATAATAGAAACAATAAATATTATATTATAACGAATAGCGCTTTGACACACTGGCAGTTTAATTAGGTGTTCTTAAGCGATCGTTAACTTGGTCAGTCTTCGGGTGGGTAAAGACACGGTAACGCGGTAAAGATGATAGAGAAAGAATAATTTTATATACTCATAAAAACACACACACTCACACCTCCCCCCCCCCCACACACACACACCCCCACACACATGCACACACACACACACTCGCACACACACATACACACTCGCACACACTCACACTCGCACGCATACATGCACTAAATTAATTATTTCGATGATCTATATTTTGGAGGAGCGGGGATTCCTGAAACAGGCAAAACTTTGCTTAAAAAGGAATCCCCAATATACTGTAATTTAAAAGTTTATTGTGAACCGAAATAAAATTGTTTAAATATACTACTAGCCAGCTGAAACACTGAATGAATATAATTAATATTGCTCATTAACCATCCAAAACAACAACTCGATTCAAATTAATCAGATGCCCAGCAACTATGTCGCTAGCATAATTGTGGTTATTTACATCCAAATGGGTCATATTTGCGCGATCGGATAGAGTCAGCGGTTCGCAAACTCCTTTCGTGATGGAAACCTTTTAGAAAGTGAAATGTTTGATGGATCCCTATAATAAAGAATGGTTTATGTTTATTGATAATCATTATAAAATGTAATTTTTGCATATAATAATTATTTATGTCTGTTTCAGTTTATTTTAAATGTCGTATTCCGTTTTTCGGAAAATATGTCACGAAAGAAGCGCGCACATTGCCTTAATTCAAACTCGTAATTACTTTCTTGAAACATTTCTGAGTCTCAAAAAATTTCTTATATTTTTTTTTTTTAATAATAGTAGTTACTCTCCTGAAGTTCCTACAGATGCTTTGTGGAATCTTAGGGCTCCGTGGAGCACACTTTGAGATTGGCTGGGATAGAGCAATGTCAGCGATTGCCGGTTTCACTGAATTGTAAACAAAGCTATTCAATGAAATGAACGGTTTATTTGGCGTTATTGTAATGAAAGTACGCAACTCAGTGCTAAGAGTAATGTTATTGCATATTTGTATGTTTTCTGAGCTTGGATTGAGTATGATTATTACAGTAATAGAAAAGTTTTTCGACGTAACAGCAAGAGTGTAGTAAAAACTTTTGTAGGTACGTTTACGAAATGTACGTTCGATTTTGCTTCAGCTGGCTTGAAAATGTATCTGACACGTGTACTTCAGTGTACTTTCTGGCTAAGGATAGACTGACACTTCCAAAAAAATATGAAAGAGGAATAAAATTTTGAATATGTTATAAGCACATCGACTTGGCATTTTTTCTTTTATACTGATGTATAATCATCACTATCACTACATACTATAAAACAAAGTCGCTTCCCTGTCTGTCTGTCCCTATGTATGCTTATAACTTTAAAACTACGCAACATATTTTTTTTAGTAGATAGAGTAATTCAAGAGGCAGGTTTTTTTATATGTACCTATATTATATACCTGTGCAAAGCCAAGGCGGGTTGCTAGTTATGATTTTTACTTAATACTATAAATCAGAAAAAGTTTTTGTTTGTTCTTCTTTCACGCAGCAACGGAGCAAGGGATCGTCTTTAATGAAATGAAATGAAATGAAATATTTATTCCACTAAAAATAGAGTACAGATAAATGGTGTTTCAGATTGATTCGTTCCTTCTATTTGCCATTTACTAGCATGTGGAAAAAAGCACTTAAGTAAATAATAAAGTTATAACAGATTATTCCTAAAATTAATTACAAATCATGTCAAAGTACGGTCAAATTAAATAAATAACAAAATTAAATAAAATAATAATAATAAGTCAAATTAAATAATAAACATGTTGAAATCAAACAAATTAATAAATGTTATCGTTTACGCATAATTAAAAATTCGTTTAGGCTATAGTAACATTTTTCTATTAGCCATGTCTTAAGTTTACGGCGAAACATTCCATAAGGGAGTTCTTTCAATGATACAGGTAATTGGTTATATACGGTGACACACATGGCATAACAGTTCTTTTATTTTTGGCATGGATATAGTTCAAGGGCCGGAAAGTGACAGGCTACTTTATATCCCGAAAAAATAAAACGTTCCTGTGGGATAGCACAAAAGTCAAATTCCACGCGGGCGGAGCCTCGGGTAAAAACTAGTAAATCATAATTTATTACGGACTTTCAGTTTTCATCAATGTCGCGACAATTCCGTGAGTTAACTTGTTTGTGAAAAAGGCTCACAGGTGTAATGCAAGGACATAATTTAGTCAACACTAGGTGGAAACTTCAACACATTACGTGAATGATACTGTTTCAACAGATTTATATGATATTGACTGAAATTAATATCTGCAATAACCACGTTAGTGTTCGTGGTATAATGGCAGACACTATAAGACAGTTTATTATTTAAGATTTGGAATTATAGTCATTTCAATTTCATTTTTGACCGACGAACCACCTATATACGAAATATATATATATATTTTTATGTATGCGTAACTTTTTTTGTAGTAGTCCGATTTCAATAATTCTTTTTTATTGCAAAAAGTATTTTTTTTTTTTGGAATTGGTCCCATTTAAGCTTTATCAAAATCGGCTGAGCCATTTTTGATAAATCAACAATAATGTGAAAAAAGCTACAGCGACCATGCGAAATATTCGCGAATTCTGTACACGGGTGAGGTCGGTCATACTAATTTTAGCAAATCTTGTTGATTGCAAAAATAAGAAATCGTTCTCTCTACCAGACTCATCACTACCTACCTAACAATAAATTTTTAAAATCTTTTGCATTGCTTCGTGACAATGTAGTTGCCGTTTTTCAGTGTTTTCATAATGGAATGTTGCATGGTCTGTCATCGTGTTACGAAGTCTCATCAAGGAATGGATAGCATGACGCTTCTGAATTATCATGGCTACGAGCAATTTCATTGTCATGACGCAATTAGTTTACTGGGTGCCCCACTTTAAGCTGTTTGTTATCTCCAAAGTTTATTTTATTCTTCAGGTTTTCTTTTATTGGTGTTATTTGTTCTTTTTCTGTTGTGTGTGTGTTTGTTTTGATTTTTATGGTTAGACTGTTATTTATGTATTCGTTCTCTTTTTTACTATTTACATCTGTGGATTCTGTGGTATTTTACGGTCAATATTATACTTCAACATAATTTTATTAATTAAATCCGTAATATTTAGTCTTCTATTCAGACGACTGCGAAAGTTTTCATAATAACAGTCTCTTAAATCTCATTCCTTTCGATTTATATTATATTCAAAGCTATTCAAGGTAATTTCGTGACTGTATTAAATAAAATATAAAATCACCAATTTTTTGCATTCAAATTTTTATAAAACTTGTTTTTTATTTATTTATATATCTGTGTGTATCTTTGTTGGTCTTATTCGTATTTTTATGTTTTTCTAATCCAGTAGGAGGTCCATCGCCTAAAGTGAGGTTCCCACTAATTGTAGTTATATGAAACTGAAAATTAAATTCTTTTTTCTCCTTTCCCGCTGCTAGAAGGAGATAAGGGGGCATAAAACTATATTACGTAGACTTCGAACGTTTATCATAGAGTTGTTGCAACATTCAAATTCTATAATATAATTCTATAATATATAATTATAGCCTTTCTTCCGAAAACTATATATTATATGGCCATGATAAAAAAAAAACAATAATTTACTGCCTATAGCTCTATTAGCTACGTAGTCGATATAGTAGAAGCTTTAATCAATGTTGAACTTATAAGAATTTATTGTGAAGAATTTCTTATCCTTATTCTATACTATGCTGTAGAGAAAAATAAATTGGAAAATTTAACTGTTGTTTCATTTTTGCATGGTTATTTTTTTGCATGATCGCAACAGTTTCTTAAACGAAAGCACTAAAATATTACCTAATTACACAAATAGCTTTGGTTACTTGAATACAATAATATAATCGAAATTGCTTACATTGAACATTTAGACAGCGCCATCTATTTACTGATCCAGTGAGTTACGTTAAAGCGACGCGTGTCGCCATCTAGTGGTCACGCAGGTGCAGTGCCCGCCACCAGAGGCGCCGCGCCACGGGAAAGCAGTGTACACTTCGTGCGCGTACAACTCGGTCGTCTCGTACGAGTGCAAGTACGGATACCGGCTGGTTGGAGACGCAACGAGGAGATGTGGAGCTGATAAGAAGTGGTCTGGGATGCAACCAATGTGCAAAGGTAAGAATCTTTTAAGACTTGTTATGGAATAAGGCATCGTTGATGTCGAGCCTTATGCGACGAGTAGTGCGGTGCTTCAGAATATTGTCATGTAAATGTTTCATGTTGCACTCGTACACTTCTGTTTGTACTATCCTACGGAAAGTCTGGTGAACTGTCTCATATTATTATGTCTTAGTTTACATTCAAACTCGTGATGCACTTGCATTATCTAATAAAACATGGTAGGTATACGTGACCATGGTAAGCACATGTTCCTGTATGCCGATACGAATTGAAAAATATGCAATAGGTATATGACACGCCAGACTGTATCCTTGATCGAAATGTTACGACTAAATATCACAAATCGTCAGTCTTTTGCAAAAGAAAGTTCCAAAATAACAACACTTTTGCCGAAACATGTCCTATTTCTCTGCTTTAGTCTTAACCACTTTTAAAAATATAGAGAGAGAGCAGAAGTAGGAGGAAAATATCTTAAAAAATTGTGGATGAATTGTGTGAAAGATGATATGCGAGATAAAAAAGTGGTTGATAAGATGACATATAATAGAAAGAAGTGGCGAAAGGAAACTTGTTGTGCCGATCCCATCCACTGGAATAAGGGCAAGATGATGATCGAGACTTCCAATTAAATAAAAATATCAGAACGAAACCTGTGAGTTTTAATTTTAACATTTCCTATCCTAATTCCCAGAAATCAACTGCGGCCACCCCGGCCAGCTCTGGAACGGTTGGCTGGAGAATATCTCCTTAGGAACCGGACTGGGAGCCTCCATAATATTCCGATGCCAGGACGGCATGAAGATGGAAGGCAACGGGTCTGCCATCTGCCAGAGTGATGGTACTTGGAGTCATCCTCTGCCCATGTGTTTGGGTACGTTGCTTTTGCTTTTACGATTTAGGCTTCTTCAAATTTAGAGTCTGTTAAGTAGTGTGCAGCTTAGACTGTACCAGGTACCTCTACTACAACAATAGGCTGGAAACTAAAGCAGGCAAGAGAAAAAATGTGGTCAATTGCCGATATATCTTGTAATGTTATAAAAAAGGTCTCGTTACTTTACCTTCTATTTAATACTGGAAAAGAAGTAAGTAAGTTCATATAGGCCGGGTTGCTTGCTCTGGTGTCAGAGTTGTTAGGTCGCCTGAAGGCCTCTGACATTGCTAAATGTTTAAAACAACCGGAGCCTACAATCTGACGCGTCATTCGAGCCACGGTTGCGGTCAGTTGTATTTTTTTTGAGTTTAGTAATTTTGGATGAGACTTGATGAGTGCGTTTATTAAGCCGTGGTGGCCTAGAGGTAGTGACACCCGCCCTGCAATCGTGAGGTCGTGGGTTCAAATCCCGGTCACGTACCAATAAGTTCTTTGGAATTTATGTACGGAATTTCACACCACTGGCTTTTCGGTGAAGGAAAACATCGTAAGGCAACCTGGATACTTCCTTAGAAGAAATTCTATGGCGTATGCGAATTCACCAACCCGCACTGGGCCAGCGTGGTGGATATGGCCCAATCACCTTTCGTGGGTAGGCCTACGTCCTGCAGTGGACTATTAAAAGGCTGATATAGTACAGTACAGTATTAAGCATTAGTAGAGAGAAAAAGACAATTATTTTTACCGAATAGATGACAGAAATAACGATAAATGTTTTTCAGCTCCATGCGTGGTTCCTCACGTATCTCAAGGGAAAGTGGTCCTGGTAGAGAATAAAACTGGAGAGAACAGCACTTACGAAGCGAACACTCAAATTGTCGGCAGTTCGTCCATGGTGCAACATGGTGAGAATAAATACTTTCTTCTGCACTCTATGAACTTTTTATTGTCTGCTAATGAACATACGTCTACCTCAAAAGGGCAAGAAGTTCTTACTATCTGATCTTGTAGTTATTAAAATTTTGGTAACGACAAAATGTATTTAAATGTATAGATGGGTAATATTTTCAGGTGAAATCATTTTGGTGGATTGCGAGAAAAATTACGAGTTTCCATCAAATAACGCAGCTGTGACGTGCAACAACGGCACCTGGACACAGATACCGCGGTGCCAACCCGCGAGGCAAGTATTCTTTTAAAGATCTTCAATTCAAGTATCTTGTATCTCGAACTCCAGTTCATGCTTCTTTACTTCTAAATATAGTTTAGTTAGTTTATAAAATTAAATTAAGTACTATAATTAAATTTATATTAACTAATTTGTATATCTAGTAGATACACATATTATCATCTATTTTTGTTTTTTCCTTATGCGTTCTTCTTCTTTTTGTTTATAAAAATATTAATTCTCACAGCCGATTTATTAAGTTGTTTAGTGTTATTTATAATACCTATATATTGTTGATATATTATGGTTATATTATAGTAGGTATATTCATACATATTTGTAAACACTTGTTTTTTATTTTCTTTTCATAACTAATTTTAGGATTAGGCAGGTTATTGGTTATTATATTTATCCGTATAACTAAGTTTAATTCTTTTTTGTGCTGTTGGCCTGTAAATAAATAAAACAAAAATAAATGTTGTCAATTACACAGCTTTGACAAATTCTTACATTGTCACTTTGGTGCCGTTTAGGACTACAGTCGTGAAAAGTTTGTTGTTTAGTTATTTACTCCATAATGTTACTAAAAAAGTAAAAGTAAATTCGTATAGGCCGGGTGGCTAGCCCTGGTGTCAAAGTTTTTAAGCCGCCTGAAGGCCTCTGCCATTGCTAAACGGTAAAAACAACCGGGACCTACATTTTAACGCGTTATCCAAGCCACGGTAGCGGTCAGTTGTAAATGCCCCTCGTGGTCACCCAACCGAAAACTACGCTATGAGCGCTACATAATTTTACTTGTTTCTATGGAGTATGTACATATTTATATTTTGTCATGGACTCGTAGGTATAACAAAATATTTCTTTGCAGATGTAAAAAGATGCCCAAGTTTCCCCGTAACGGCATGGTGATAGCTCCTAAGACAGAGCACGGTATGAAGGCTCGATTCAGATGCAAGGACGGCTTCGAACTAAAGGGAAACCCCATCGTCGTGTGCTCTTTTGGCAACTGGAGCGGAGAGACGCCCAAATGTGAAGAAGGTATATTAGTATCCATCTATCCATCCATCTGCAATAAGACATCTCCAGCTGGACATAGACCTCCCCTATGGATCTCCAGTAAAACCGGTTGGAAGAGACTTGCATCCAGCGTGACCTTGCGGGCTTAATGAGGTTATCCGTCCACATTGTGGGTGGACGGAACCTACGCAGCACTTGCTGTGTACCGTGCCGTGCATTTGTGTGTTTGTACGTGGTATTCACTCAAGAACTTTTTGACCCCATCGGTCTCTATCAGATGTTAGTACTTAGTAGTAAATTGTTTGCAAACTTTTTGTTTATCTGATAGACGGATGCTCCTTCTTGTTTGTTTTTCCTAGGCTCCCAAAAATAGATCAATGGATTGGGCTCGAAAGTACGACTATTGTAAGACATGCTAAGGAGCCGTGGCATCACACAAACAATTTCATCAGACGTTGATATCAACGTTAAAAGAAAGAGAAAATAATGAAAACGAAGAAAAACTTAGTAATGGTTAATGTCTTTAAGAGTACTTGAATTTGGACAGCTGATAGAATCTATGTATTCCGAATATTATTTTATTCTTTCTCTATTAGACAGTGGATGGGGAAGCATTATTTATTTATTCGAAGATCTAGTTGTATTATTTGTATGAATAAGTCTAAGTAATCTAACTTAACACTGTAACAATTTTATTTTGCAGTGTTTTGCCCATTCCCTGGGTATATTCCGAATGGCAAAGTTCTCTTGGTAGGCAACATGGGTTTATATGATTACAGACCCTATGTCAAAAAGGTAAGAATTATAATTGTGCTTAAAGTTAAAACTGATGCTATTTGGAAAGTTATACGTAATATTGTTATGTTTTAGGTAGTAAATAACAAGCAAATTATGTATGAGTGCGAGAAAGGATACGTTTTGTCTGAGGGACCACCAGGTGCTACCTGTGTTGGTGGTCATTGGAGCCCTAGAGAATTGCCTAAGTAAGTTACAATTTCTCGGTATTCTCTGAAAATATTTGGGTAGAATTATGATCCATCAGTTTGTTTAAAAAAAATCTAGATTTAGCCCGGAATCTAGAAGCATTTAATATATCAGAACATTGGCTTTAAAATATATTCGTTTACTTTGATTGAAAAGTAAGAAATTGATTCTAGTTTACCATTATTTTTAGATGTACACTTTACCAGCATCCTCGTATTCGATGGAGTCGCAGGCGTAGATCTATAACAGAACCAGAGATTAGACACCGAAGATCTGCCTATCTGCGACAATACTACTCCAACTTACGCCGCCAACCAGACACAGATCACCAATACTTAAACCAACTGTACGATAAATATAATCACAAAGAACATAAACCTACCTTAAGGCATGCCAATTTCAAAATAATGAAGAAGTTTGACGCGGGTTTTGAAGATGATGAACCGAAAGAAGAAGACAGCAATGAAAACTTGCCAACAGCCGTATATACTGTTTATAATGTACATGGAGAACCTGTAGGGCATAGATTGTATTCGTATCAGCCAGTTTATGAACCAGAAATTGGTTTATCACATGAAGATGTATCAGAATATGAAGATTCTTCAGAATCAGATAATTTAGAACATGTGACGGTATTAAAAGGAGGTATGTTCCATGACAGGTCTGATACAGAAGTCAATATTAACAAATTAAAGCACGATTATTTTGAAAAATACTTAGACAAGAGGAGTAAAAGATATTTGAATAAAAACGCTGATAATGTTAAAAAAGAGTTAGATACAGAATTAGATGAAGAAGAAACTGCTGTTGTTGAAACCACTACATCAACTGAAACTGTTAAAGTGAGACGTAAACGAGATGTTAATTTTGAAGAATCCTCAAGAGAAAATTGGACACTTAGGCCAACAGTAAACGATATAGATATAAATAATGATATTAACGTCGATTTGCTAAAAGTTATTCCCTTGCAAAAAACAATAAATTATACAAATCATGATTCTAGTAAAGAAATGGCTGTGATTCCATTACAATACAACAACACTAATTCTACTGAAGTTGATAATATTTTGGACAAAAGAGAAAAAAGAACAAGTAGAAAAACTGATAGATTAAATCAAACTACAGCTACAATTCCCAAAACGTTAGTAAAAACTATTTGATATTTATCTCACTTATCAAAATAATTAATCAATAAATAATAACCGTATTTCTTGCAGAGGAAGGGAAGGTAAAGGTGGTAAAAATCGACAGCAAACTTCAGACATTTCTGGTGAAGAAAAAGGACAGAGTACAGAAACAAAAGATGGACCAGAAGGTGGAAGTAAAACAGAAAATAATGGCGGAGGGGGCAAAAAGGGAAGACCAAAGAGTCCATGTGAAGCAATTGAGAGTGAACCTTATGTGAATATAGAGATTGTAAAATACGGACGTGATCCAAACAACACTTTTAGTTCAGGTAAAGTATAATAAAAAAATATGAATCTAACAATGTCAAAGAGTTATCTTTGTGATAAGCATTTCAAAAATCTGAAGCGAACGCAGGATTTGAACCTTGCCCCTTCGGATCACTAGCCCGACGCTCTAACCAACTGAGCTAGCTCGCCTCCTAGAATTCAGTTGGTTAGAGCGTCGGGCTAGTGATCCGAAGGGGCAAGGTTCAAATCCTGCGTTCGCTTCAGATTTTTGAAATGCTTATCACAAAGATAACTCTTTGAGATAAAAATCTAGTGTGGAAAGCACTTAAAATAAACATCATAACAATCTAACAATGCTAATAATATTATTATTATTCGACATACTTCGACTAAAACCATAAAGTTATTTATTTTCTACAGGAACTATTGTCCGAGTAGCATGTGGCAAAGGCTACGGATTGAACTTAGACCAAAACGCTACAGCTAAATGTGTACGAGGGAGATGGAAACCTGAAAAACCTAAATGCGAGATTTGTAAGATTATTTACTTTTATTTATTCCTACTTACATATTTTTTTTTTTTCAATTTATTTTGATGCTGAATATGTCTTCTTATTTCGTATTTAGTTCAAAAGCTTAAGTTGGAATCATCAAAATGACTATTTATTTTATGTGAGTTTATTTTTTACCATTTATTCTGTCATGAGCATGTAATTGCATCATCTTAAATGCTTATGTGCTTGATCATTTCTAATATTTTCTTAACATTTTTTATGGTATATTTTTTAGCATTATTCATAACATACCTACTTTAAAAAAATCAAAAGCTCTGTCGTTACATTTTTAATACTGTATGTCTATTTGGTATGTATAAAATGATTTTAATTCCGGATTCAGTTGCTCTTGCGGATAACTTTTCGTTCGTCGTTGTTACATTCCCTATCACTCAGGTACTTATGCGTTATTTAAGTTATTGTCTTTCTGTCCAGTGCCTTGTCACGTGCCATCAATTGAATACGGTATCTACACTATGGCAGATGTTGCCCACACGGCGAGTCAGGTGCTTAGTGGAATTCAAGAAGAAAGAGAACTGAATGAGACAGACCCTGTTCCCAATGGACAGGTGGTGCATTTCTCTTGTGAATATGGGTAAGATTTTTAAGACACTTTGTTATTATTGAACATTATTTTGCTTAATATCGGTATGGTAAAATTAATTGGAAAAGGCAATATTCACAGCAAACGATTATTTTGCAGATACAACGTCCAAGGACCTACGAATTTACGATGCTGGCTTGGAGAATGGGCTGTTACAAGTATGCCAGAATGTGTCGCAGGTAAGAACTAATTTATGAAGCAGAAAAAAAAATCAGCTAAAGTACAATAAAACATAAATATCTTAATCAAATCCAGTTATAAACCGTATAAATTATAGTTTAATTTTAAATTAAATAAGTCATTTAATTCATCTTAAATAATCCTAGTAATAAATTTGACAAATTTTGTAAATTATAGTTTTAAATATATGACAAAATAATTGAAAATAACAGTGTAAATTTTATGAACCCATCTAGTAATTTAAAAACAACATAACTGTAACTGTTTTTAACGGTTTTCATTGAATATTTTCTTATTTTTTTTAGCACCTTGTGAACTACCTTTGCTCCACGGCGCATCGTACGAAGCTGGGTATAGAGCAGGACTGACAGTGGCTCACGCTTCATCTGTGAATATAGCATGTGATGCCGGAAGATCACCGCCAGCCACTCTGAACTGTCACTTAGGCAGGCTACAGCCTACTGTTCATGACTTTTGTAGACCATTAGGTAAGCAGATTTATTCTTACTTACTTACCTGTGTAATACGAGTATCAGAGGTGGCGCCGCCCTCGGTATAAGTTGGTACTAGAAATGATAAACACTTTACTTATGCGTGTCATCAGGCTGCAAACTATTTTAGTTGAGAGAGCTTCGAGCTAGTGATCCGAGAGAGGCAGGTTGAAGTCTTGCGTTCACGATAATTATTGAAATATTTAGCACAAAAATAATTCTTTCAGATTTATTCCGATTGCAAAATATATAATGTGTATTAATATAATGCGTAATTTTACCATTGATTTTAAAACAGTTCTCCTAACAGACCATTAGAGAACTAACAAAACATTACCGCATGGCGGGACACTCGATAATTTTAACAGTCTGCTAATAGTTCTACCAAGTCATTAAATATTTGACATTGCTGGTAAAATTAGGCCTTAATTTACAGTGAAAATTGTTAATTGTGACGTAAGAAAAATAAATAAGAGACTATAATTCGGCCTTTGACTGTTACCTTCGTATGGACGACATTTTTTTAGAATCAGCTTAACCTATGATATAATAAATTTGACCACAGTGCTTAACAAAAATTAAACATTACCTACATGAAATTTAAATATCTCTCTATTTTCATTTTGATAATAATAATCATTAACACTATGTTAGGTCAGTTTTACACATACAATTTTAATGCCGTGGCTTTTCTAGCTAATTTGAGCAGACCTCGACCAACGTCAAAGTTTCAAAGTGGATCAGACATCGTCAGGGAGGACATATCGGAACTAGAACCTGATATGGATGGAACCACGATCACTGAGTGCGGGCCACCGGCGAGGTAACCATACATAGATTATTTAGTTAAATAATATAGTGATGGACCAAAGATACATGATTTTATGAATAAAATGTTTCACGTATTTTGAATATTTTTCAAAGAATAATATTTGTATGTCCTGGATCAATTTATGGAAGATCTATTAAAGTTATAGATTATATTAGTTGAAGAACTTGATCAAATATGAAGACAAAATTAGTATTTCGTAATAAATGATAACTTACCTACCTTTATATAGCAGTTCAAATTACAGACATAAAATAAATTACAAAACAAACTGAGGACAGCGCAAAAATATTAAAGTTATGTATCTTTGATTACGCCTATTGCAAACTTCTCTGTATTGAAATTATTAAAACTTGGAGCTCTTCCTGAGCCTCAAAAGTTTACGGCTAAATTTATGAATATAAATGCTTTCATTGTAGCTTCGATGTTTTTATTTGTATCTTTTGTTATTCAAACTCATTGGTGTATAGCTTTAACTACATGTAAATTGAAAAAAAAGTTATCAAATTCCTCGACTCATCAGCAGAGTCATTTATTTTCATGCTTTTTAAATTTTAGTTTTACATTTTGTTTCGCTGTCTGTTAATGACTGTAAGCAATCGTGGAAGATACATTGTATCCAAGATTAAGAATAATCAAGTTATTTTATTTAATTGCACTAAGCAATATTATAACTTAGAAATCTATGTTTTCTTGGATACTTCCTATCTTCCTCAAGATATTCATTATCATCCATTAGAGGATGAGATTGCATCAAAAAATAATGTTGTTGCAAGAGTCTGCATTTCTTATTTGCTGGCTGCAAAGACTGAAAGGGACACAGGCGTTCAGGGATGCCAAGCCCTGGTGAGAGCCGCATAGGTTCGGACTTTTGCTTCTTTGACTTCTTCACTTTAATTCTTATCATTCTCATCAGTAATATCATCAATGGCATCAATAACTTCATCAGTAACAGTGCCATCTCCATCAGTTTTTGATAAATTCAATATTATTTCTATTAAATGATCGGTTTTTGAATTTGGGACTTTTTGTACTCCAAATCCTCCAGGAACAGGGCTTCTACGTGAACTATATAGTGTTCTCAGTTCTTTAAGAAAATGTGCTTTATGAATACGTTGTTACAAAAGCTAATAGAATGGCCGTGGTTTTGGCTTTTTCTGTCTTGGCCCGGCTTTATTTTAGTTGCTGTAGTTGGTAAATATCTTGATGTTAGTGCATGTTGTAACTATATTGATCTAAACGAAATGTAAATAATTTGACGATTTTGAGGGTCTTTTCATTTCTTGATTGCATTGTACTTTATCGATGAAGACTCGAATTTATTTGATATTATAGTTTTTTTCTTTATCCTAACAAATGCTATATTTGTACTCATCACGAAAACTTTCAATAAAGTACGTTACTTTTCTTGGTAATTTTCAAAATCAATTTTAGTAATCTCTAAAATAACAAATGACTTTACTCTCCTATTCTCTGTGGAAAATCTTAAAACGGTCTTCCCAAACAAACTCGCCTGCCAATTTTGTATTGCATCGATTTAAATTATTTACTTCTTCAAGGGTCCAGGGTACGCTGATATATCGCGATGGCACAGAAGTCAATGGAACCCTGGGCATCGAGGGCTATCCTCATGGAACCGAGATTACTTTCCGTTGCATAGCTTCCATCATGGGCGAGAAGACCACATGGAAACTGATATGCGAGCAAGGGAACTGGGTTGGAAAGAGTTTTAGCTGTGGTAAGTTTCTCTCGAACTTAGCAAAATGTTATCACTTGCCATATTACTTGAAATTCTCATTTTTAGTGTTCCGTACCTCAAATGGAAAAAACTTAACCCTTATAGGATCACTTTGTTGTCCGTCTGTATGTACATATGTCAATACTCTTTACCTCGGGAACGCGTAAAAATATAGAGTTGAAATTTAAACTATATACGTACATATATCTATGGTCTCTTGCAGTTGTGTACAAGAAAAACTTCTCAGTTATTGTTTAAAAAAGTTAGAGCCGTTTATGTCGTAAAAAACCGCATATTTCGACACTCACAAGAATTGAAACCTACAGGGTACTTCCTGTTGACACAGAACTATGAAATTTGTTTTTAATTATATATATAAGTAAATAGGTTTTTAATTATTTTAATAATGTGTTACTTTCGATGTATGACGAAAAAAGTGAAAAGAAAACCTTTTTTGTCGATGGTTATAGTACAGAGATTTTAACAACTTACTTCCCAATTTTGTGAAATTTTCTGGATTTGTACAGAACCCTCGATGTGCGAGCCTGACCCGCACTTGTCCGGTTTTTTTTATTTGATACGAAGACGATACTATTTCGCATGAAGTGTTTCGTACATTTTCTTTTGTCATCGCAGCTTCTATTCGAATCAAGTGCCTAAAGAAATATGAAATATAAGCGCCTAGTTCTAGACTGCTGACATATTCTGCTCGAATACGTTTGAAAGTTGTAGACTAGGTAGTTAGCCATGGCATAAAAGTTTTTAAGCTGCAAAACTTCTGATGTGGCTAAACAGTTTAATCGGCTTCAGGGATTTTAAAACTTCTGGAACATAACACTAAACTAAATACTTACACAGTTAGTTCTTTAAAGCGTGTGTTATATTAGATTCTCATTAAATTTTATATTGTAACTGTACCTATATGTTTCGGTTTTTAGACGAGTTAGATGCTCAAAATGAAGAATTAATGATGAACAACACCTGTACTTTCCTGAACGATGAGCCCAACGTAGTAGCTTTCTACAATGACTTGGAGGTGACGGAGAATGTCGAATTTCCACCTGGTGCTGTCATCATATCCAGGTAACTTGCTATTTTGGCATGTAATATGGAACAAATTGAGAAATCTTCCTAAAATATATCTACATAAAAATATGAAATCATTAAGAAATCAAAATGGTAGAAAGAAAACAGAGTAGTAGTCAATGAAACCGTAAAATTCTAAAATAATAAATATGATGATCGATCTGCGACATCAGTTTTGGTAGACGAGCTGCTCAAGAGCTTTTAAAAAAATAATACGTCTAATAATAGATGGATGGATGAGATGAAAATTAGTATTTTAGAATCCATTGAGACAAAAAAATTAACTAACAAAAAACACATTCTAATTTAGGTGTAGCGACATCGGAAAATACTACATGGTGGGTTCTCAGACTCGAAAATGCATCGGAGGGTCTTGGGATGGAGTCAAACCTACTTGCATAGGGCTCAACCAGCAAAACGACTATGCCAGTAAGTATTATTGCTTTTCTACCTTCCCATCTATTTATTGCGTCATTTTATTCTGCAAAACAGCGAATGTTTACAATAACAAGTTCTATACCTTCTTTTACTTTCAAACTCGTAGTGGCTATTTTTTAGCATAAATATTTGTAACTGTATAATCTGCGCCACACAAGTCGGCGGATGAAAAGTTAGCCGTAGATGACACTTCGCCGTAATTCGCTAATTTGCGCATGTGTGCACAATGCCGACGCCGCGTGGCGTAGTGGTGAGCACGGGCTAAGGGCGTAGGCAGCGCGTAGGAGGCATGAGGTTGGCGGGCGGGTGTGCCCCGGTGCGAGTCTCTCTGGCGCAAAAATATATTTTACCTTATCCGCCGTCTTGTGTGGCGCGGATTGTACCTTATTTACCTATACTTAATGTTTTCTACTACCTCTTCACAACTTCAAGTTTCTACTACATGTGTCACTCCCGAAGGAGCTCATAGCCCGACCTGTTTCCTTTCAGTGGATAAGCCTCCCACCATCCTGTTCCGGCACTCCAACGGCCCCATTGCGCAGACCAATGACGGCAAGCTGCTCGTATATCCTGGCACCAGTCTGCACATGGAGTGCCTTTGGATGAGGCGTTTTGGGAACCCTAAATGGAATGTCACGCTGTTTGATCCGGAGTAAGTTTTCCACAGTTAATTTGATGACATAGAAATAGAATGAGTTTATACTTGCAAGTTTGAAGAGACGAATTTTGTCATATAAAGCGATAACAGTCTACCTAGATGCAAAACTAAACCTTGTAACATTTAGTAAATACTTCACTTTATTTAGACGATTATGCACCGTAAGCTTTCCCTCGAGAAGCGAGTGAAGACTTACTTTTAATTCCAGATCAGATCAGATCCATACATCAAATGATCAGTTAGAAAATAGATCTGTTGTGTTGAAGTTATGAAGTATGTAGGAACGTTTGGAGAAAAATCCCTCAATCTATAGACATGTAATTTTTCTCTAGACTAGACAAAAAGTACGCCGAAGGCTGGACGACAGACCCTGGGCGGGACAGCCAACTGGAATACCGACTTAGCATCATCGACGCCGTGAAGGAAGACTCCGGAATTTACCGCTGCGAGACGCCGGCGCGCCAGAGCCACCAGGTTGAAATCATTGTTGAAGGTAACGGACTGAATGCAATATACCTACGTATTTTTAAGACTAACCAATGAATAAGAAGCCGAAGGCTGGATGACATACCCAGAGTGAAGCAGCCAGCTTGAATATTTATGGCTATGTCTGAAATCACAAATATGGAATTGGATTACAACGCTGTGTTCAGCTCCACACATCTCTATTCACTTTGCTTTAGTGTAGGTAATCTGGGTTTTGCGCTCGTCCTGTACACTATACTTGACTCAGATATTTAAGTAGGTAAGACTCGGAACTGTTATGTGATTTCTGGCTAGTTTGTAAAAGATCAAAAACCATCATGATTGGTCTGTTGATAGCTACCAACTTTAAGATGGAAAATGTGTACCAAGTACCTATTTTTAATTGTGTGTTGTGGCAGTTTTTACAACTTGTCCTATTGTGACATCAGGATTAGGGCTATTTTTACTCGACTGCCAAAGAAAGGTATTGTATTTCACGCGAATCTTGTTGAGTCATGTCACTTTAAAATAAAAGTGATAACACATACGAAACTAACATTTACTATTACACATGTTGCAGACGTGCACTGTCCCCCACTACCACTACGGAGAGGGCTAGTGGGCAGTGCATTGGGCACGCGCCTCGGCACAGAGATCCGCTTCTCCTGCGCCAACGGAAACGCTCTCCTCGGTTCGCAGACGCTCGTCTGCCGTGCCTCGGGCAACTGGAGCGCGCCGCTGCCCGTCTGCGAGAGTAAGTCATTTGCAATGGCATAATTCCAGTGAAAACACATAAAAATTCCAGTGAAAACACATAAAAACGACGTCGAAAGTTCACCTAGAGAGTAGATGGACAACCTGGTGAAGATCGCAGGAATGCGATGGATGCAAGCTATTTTCACAAACTATAGAAAGTTACATTTTAAGAGGTTAATAGGCTATATAAAGATGTTGCTTACAATAACCTATATATTGCCACGAAATCGGTCCCATCATCGATCATCATAAATCTGTTCCAAGTCAGCGTTAAATGATAGGGTGTAAAGAACGTGTTCTGTTGGGTCCGACAGGTTTGCTTCTACTCTAAAGCTTCAGTTCTGATAGTCTAGTTGTAATGTTGCTTAGTCGTAGTCGTCGTTTCAGCCATAGGACGTCCACTCCTGAACGTAGACCTCCCCCACAGATTGCCAATAAGATCAGTTAGTAGCGGTTTGCATCCAGAGCGTTTCTGTAGTCTTAATTATATGGTTAATTCACCGAATAGGTGGACATCCTACATTGCGTTTGCCGGTAGTCAAGTGGTCTCTACTCCAGAACCTTTCGAACCCACCGGTCATCAGTCCGTCGTGCTATATGCTCTCACCACTGCGATTTCAACTTGCCAATGCGCTGGGCTATGTCGGAATCTTCTGCGGAGCCCCTCATTTCTGATTGAATCTCGCAGACACTCCAAGCACAGCCCACTTACAGCTCGTTCTGTTGGAGCTAGCTAATGAGGCTTATAGCGAGAGCCCTCAATTTACAGTATCATTACCACCAGGTGTAGAATGTGGTGACGTGGTGCTAGACACGCCGCTGGCGGAGGGCGAGCGTGCGCCGCGGGTGGCAGTGGTATCGCGCGGAGTGGGCGGCCGCGCTGCCTTCAGCTGTCCTCCAGGGTTCGCGCTGAGAGGGGCGCCCGAGACCGTGTGCCTGCCTCACGCAAACTGGGCGAAGCCCTTCCCGGTTTGTAGAGGTATGGATAAACATGAGTACAAATAAATCATTCAAACACGCGTGAGCACTAATTTTTTCGATGGCAATATTTTTTATCTTCCAGTTCATTCAATTAACATGAAAATTACCTAATACAGGATCCAGGATAGGACGAAATAATTATATTTCGACCAGTCCTTATCCTTTGTGTAGGGGCTTTATGACATAATGCCATCCTCATGTGATTCCAGAGGTATCTTGCCCAGCGCTGCCGCCACCAGCGTCGGGCTACGTGCTAGGACGTGCACCATACCGCGCGGGAGACGTGCTGCAGTTCCATTGCAATCCTGAGCACACCCTGCACGGGAGGCCTATACTGGTGTGCCAGGACTCTGGAAGATGGAGTGACAAGCCGCCTACTTGTGAGTTATAGAATTGGATTAGATCATTTTTATCTAGAAGGTTCTAGACGTATCTTTACCGTCGTCAAGCTACTTAGGGCGTGCAATGTGTCACATGGGTGACTTACCGCAATCGTGAGTACGCGCTGCACGGAAGGCGTATACTGGTGTGCCAGGACTCCGGACGATGTAGCGACAAGCCGCCTGCTTGTGAGAAGTTCTTATCTAAAAGATTCAAAAAGTATCTCATCGTCAGGCATTAAACAGCGTGTACTACTTGTTCACTGTACCGCGCGAATAGTTCCATTGCAAACTTAGCAGACGTTGCGTCAGCGGCCTATGCTGATGGCAGATGGTAGAGACGTGTTAGAGTTCTACTGTAACTAAGTAACCGCTGCACGGGAGGCCTATACTGGTGCGTCAGGATTATGGCCGGTGAAGTGACAAGCCGCCTATTTGTGAGTAACTTTCTATTTACCTATAAGATTCTAGAGGTAACTAGCCATCGCCGTCGTAGGGGTTGCGCTGTTCTACATGAGAGACGTGCTGCACGTGAGCACAAGTTGCACGGGTGGCCTATACTTGTGTGCCTGGAATCTGGCCGGTGGAGTGACAAACTGCCTACTTGTGAATAGTTTTTATCCATTAGATTCTACAGATATGCTGCACAGCGCTGAAGCCGCCCATGTACACTACCTAAGTATTAAAGCAGGCGCCATACCATATGGGAAATATGGTAAGCAAACCGATCTGCTGGAGCTCCGGGCGGTAGTGCCAAGACTCCTACTTGTATGGAACTTCATAGCTACCTATTTAGCACATCAGAATATAAGAAAAAAGCAGAAAGATATAGAACGCACAGTAGCTGCTATTGATGAAAGAAAGAAGGATGCACGGAATTAACATGTCAATATTTTTTTCTTTTTGTTAGTAAAAACCAAACATATTTTCTAAAAATGATATGTGCTTCAAAAATATAGGGATTTTTTGCTGTTTTCATATCACTAATTAAAATTAAAATTAACCCACCAGAAAAATTACAATGATTTTTTTATTGTTTATACATTACGGATTACATACATAAGAAGTGGCGGTATGGTCTTAAAGGCTTTAGCCTGTCCAAAAATGGGCGAATTATTTGAAAACAAAATCAATCCTTTATTACTGTTGCTGTCAAAAAAAGGAAATGTCAAATTCAGTCAATCAGATGATGTATTTAGTGCTGCCAGACTTCGTTCTCGGTATCCAGACTTAGCAATTTTGGAAATGTTGACGCGTTGATGTAATAATTATTATCTTTTTTAACTATTGGCACATAATCTTGCGTTAACTCGTTTTAGCCCGTAATATTTACGAACTGAGTTGTTATGGCCCCATACATACAGCGCTCCTGGCGGAAACGATGAAGAATTAACCAAAATGTATGGAGCCACGCGCGAACGCAAAAAAAGTTTAAGTAAACAACACAAAACCTGGACTAAGGGCTCTGGTTATCTACGTAGTTGTATGAATTTCTACAAAAATATTCCGAACACGGCTGCGGCAGCATGTGCTACCGTGCCTTGGCTGCAAGTGTTGTTAGCCTGTTTAAAAAAGTCCAACGTACCTGCGATGTACGACGTAGGCAACCAGCATCGGAATCATTCCCGACTGCGGATACAAGCAGCGGCTCATGTGTGTGCTACTCGTACCTCCATTCGCAACCTGCATCCGCAGGCTGCAGCCGAGGTTCGAATAGCTGCTTTACTTATATTCATAACTTATAGTTGCGGTTCTTGTACTATTGCTAATGAAATGGATAAATATCGCATTTTCTTTATCATTCCGTTTTTCATTTTCTTTTTATATCAGTCCTAGACATTGATTTTTTTGACGTGACAACGTCTTATAAATCGATGAACTCCAAAAAGTAATCTGAAATTACAAACAAGATGACATGCACTGATTAAAAAATCAATATAAATATAATTGAGACAATATTGACTAAAAAACATGACATCAAGTTTTTTCGAGCACCATTTTAGCACTCTGAACATAACAAACCTGGCAATCCATAATCTAAATAAATGGGTACTTATAGCTTGAAAATCGTTTTTGTCTTTTCTTATTTGATATTCATTTTTAGCCAAATTGTACATATCTGAACAGTTTTAGAAGCGTCATAAATTACATTGGTGAACATAACATTCTTAGAAAATAAGAGAGGAGAAATTAGTCTGTTCGTATATAACAGGTTCTGGTATGTATGGGCTCGCGCATCCTTCTTTCACTATTATCGCATTCTATCAAGACGAGAAAACACAGCTAGAGGTTATAAGAGTAGGTACCTCCACTCTAGTGTTCCATGCAATTTTCATGCTCATATCCCGTCGTATTTTCTTCCAGGTGCCCAAGCCTGTACGTACCCCGGCACAACGATATCAGGTCGCATGTCGAGCGTCAAGTTCTACTACAAGATCGGCGAGAGCGTAACCTTCACCTGCGAGCCTGGATATCGCCTGAAGGGGGCGCCCATGCTGCGCTGCCTCAAGTAAGTACACACTCTTCAGCCAGTGCTACCAAGTTAAATGTTCGACTTCAGTTTTATAATGTGGAAAAGCAATCTTCATAACCAGATCAAAACATTGCAACGACTAAAACAAAGAAACTGTCTGTTCTTGTAGTTTAAATACATAGATTAGAGCCCCATATCAGAAAATGCCATAACCTTCCATCTCGTAGCTTATTTAAAACTTTTTGATTTCCAGGAACAGAAAATGGTCCAACGCAATTCCTCTCTGCACTCCAATGACGAACTACACGTCCGCCGATTCCGTCGCCATGTTGACAAGCGACATCGACGCCATGCTATCCGATGCCGCCATGTTGCCGAGCGCCACCATCTTGCCGGACATCTTGAAAACGCGCGAAACTCCCGCCATTTTGACGCCAGAGAGCTACAAAGCCGCCGTTACAAGAGCAGCAGTCTCCAGAATGCTGAGACGAGGTCCCATAGAGAGTTACAGGAACAGAATCTTCAGATACAATAGGTTGTTGAGGCGGGACGGGGAAAGATAATTTTTTGTCTCGTTTCTTTTTTTCGATGACTGGCTAAGCTTTGATAGCTTGACTGGAATAAGCCTGATGCTAAGTAACGGTGTGGTCGAAGAATTTGAAAATGTGTGTTTGATTTTTGGTTTGGTTGTAAGTATTTAATTTTAGGGTTCCTTGGTGCGTGCCTTTTAAATCGTGATTTATTTTGATTCTGTCGTTTTGTAAGAAAAGTCACATTAGTACCTTGGAATTTTTATAATTATTTTGTTATAGAAAACTGTAGTATGTGTGTTTCAACACACTAGCAAAGAAATAATTAAATTGCACATAACCGTGATTTGTCGCAAAACTTTGTGTACTAAGCGCCATACAAATCGGCGGATGGGAAGTTAAGCGCAGAACGCTGCGCAAAAGTCGAAATATAGGTACACGCGTGAGCCAGAGAGACGAGACAGACGACCAGCGGGCCACAGATCGAGTTATACAGAGAGGCTATGGTTGAACGGCTCAACTTGAGTCTGCAGGCGGTATCCGACTGGGGTGATGCTAACCTGGTCAAGTTTAATGCCACAAAGACTCAGGGCTGTCTGTTTTCGGCCAAAAAGAGACCCTTTCAATTGTCTCCCGCTTTCCGTGGTGTCTCCGTTCCGGTAACTGACAGCTTGGAACTATTAGGCGTTTCACTCTCATCTTCTCTTAACTTTGGCTCTTACATAGAGTCCAAAGCCCAATTAGCCTCCAAAAAACTTGGTGTTCTCTCTAAAGTGAGACGGTATTTCACACCTGAGCAACTGCTTAGTCTTTATAAAGCACAAGTCAGGTCTTGCATGGAATACTGCTCTCACCTTTGGGATGGCTCTGCCAAATATCAACTGGAGGCTCTGGAATCGATTAAGAGACGAGCCAGGAGGCTGATTGACAACGACACCTTGACTAAGACGCAGCTGCAAAGTCTTGAGCATCGTCGCAAGGTAGCGTGTTTGTCGGTCTTTTACCGGATACACTTCGGAGAGTGCGCCCAGGAGTTGCACAATCTGGTCCCCCCTGCCCCTTTCTTCTATCGTACGGCTAGACGGACGCGACCAAAGCGTCACGTTTATTACGCCGAAGGTATAGCATTAAAACCATCTTCCGTCCTCCGGGACAACTAAGACCATTGCTACGTTCTCCTAAGGATAGAGACCCTTTGGGTGTCCCCGGTGTCATGATCCCGTGCGATTGCGGGAAGTGTTACGTCGGAGAGACAAGAAGAAATGTTTCTACCAGGCTCACGGAGCATATACGTTCCATGAAGAACATGGATAGGAACGGTTCCGCGGTGGTAGAACAGACACTCGATTCCGATGCGCAGCACTTCATCAGATTTGACAAAGCGAAGGTGCTAGCGCGAGAGAAGTTTTTCGTACCCCGTAAAGTTAGGGAGGCTATCGAGATTAGCAGACGCCCTAACTTCAATAGAGACGGGGGATGGATACTGCCACCGACGTGGAAACCGTGTCTTCAAGGAACCAAGAGACTTAACCGTGGAACTGGTGGAGACATAGTGAGCTCAGTGTGCTGGAGTATCCCCGACGTATACCAGGATACCGACGAAGAGGATCTTCAGTGCGCGCCGACACAACAATCCTCTCTTCCCGCCCCCGCCCCACCACCGCAACCGCTGTCATCGCGAGCGCTACGCACCGCAGCCCGCAGTGCATTGCGAGACGGCTCCGCGTGCTAGCACTCGCCAACTTGAGAAAGGTCGCCGAATGCGACCGAAACTATAGTCGTTACGACTATCCCTACACGTGAGTTTAGTCCCGTTATATATAGTTTAAAAAGCGTCACCCTTTTATGGTGGACATTCCGCGCGTTAGAACCAAGCGTTTCGAATCCTCATTCCTCATACGAACAGCCGGAATGTGGAATACTTTGCCTGGGTCTGTCTTCCCGTTAAAGTACAACGTGAGTGTCTTCAAATCCCGAGTAAATAGGTATCTTCTAGGTAAGCGTGCTACATCCTAGATCGCACATCTGCTTAACATCAGGCAGTGTGTAGTCAAACGCAAACCTATTTTAAAATAAAAATAAAAATAGAAAATAGATGCCGTGACACAACCGCCCGCTAACCTCATGCCACCCGCGCGCTCCCTACGCTCTACGACACGCGGCGTCGGAATTGTGCACACATGCGCAATTCCCGATGAAGTGGCATCTGCGGCTAACATCTCATCCGGCGATTTGTGTGGCGCTTAGTATATCATGTTAACACAGATATCTGTAAAATATCATGACTAAAGTAAACACATCATAAACTGTCCATAAAAAGAATTGGATTTTACTTAAATTTATTCATGTTCTTAATTACCTATGTATAAGTAGAATTAAATTTTAAAATTGAATTGATATTTATGGATTTGAAATATATTGATTTATATTGTAAAAAAGCTAGTTAAATCGTATTATGTAATTGATGAAAATCTTATTTCATTCTTTAGTTATTATGTTAAATTAGTTTCTAAGAAACAAATATTTTACTTATTTTTTAAAGACTGTTTAATTGTAAGTAATATTATTGCCAAATGCTTATTATATTTGAAATTTTATCGAGTGAAAGTTATATAAGAATTTTCATTGAAATTGTAAATAAATTTTTGAAATTTGCCAAAGGGAATTAGAATACTCATTAGTCTTCGTGTAGATATAATTATACATATTATTGTAGTTTAGGTAATGTAGAGATAAGTTTAAATTAAATTAAACCTTTTAAATAAGTACTATTTTAAAACTACGCTAGAGTCTTTGCCACGCACAAATTATTCAAAAAGTATTTGGAAATTTTTTGACCATTGTAATTTGGAAAAAGGAGGTTTTCTCAAGTACCTATATAAACTGAAGCTCTGATATTGTAGCATAGCAGTGCCGCCATATAGCGATCGTAAAGCTCGAAACATACTATCGGACGCGGCTTACGGACGCGACTGACAGCCGCGACTTAGCAATGTGCACAGTCTTAAAACATCCGGTGTGCCAGATCGCTTTCGGACGTCCGAACGCTCAAGGTCGTCCGAAGGTGACGTCCGCGACTTATGTCCGATAGTGTGCACGGCTCAGTGTACTTTCATAGTCAGGTCGCAGCTATCAGTCGCGTCCGTAAGCCGCGTCCGATAGTATGTTATTTTTGACATCCTAAGTTCTCTCTCACTTTTCGGTGTCAATTATTATCGCTCTCTTGGAATGCGCGCCATTTTGTTACCATAGATAATATTTTAGTGACGTCATTTACCGCTGTATTACGGCCGCCTTTATAATGCAAACACCGCTATCCTAAAAAAACAAAGCTTTAGTCCACTCACCACCCAATCATCATCATCTCAGCCTTCAAATATCGACTACCTACCGGATACTATTATAAAAATACGTGCACTTGCTTTGCAAACAGCAAGGACGTTCTGAGGCGTAGATATTGTATACAGGTTGATTGGTAAACAATTAATATCCTTTTAGAGGCTTATTCTGTACATCAAAACTAACAACTTTTGTTAAAACTCAAAAATATAAATCAGCTGTTCCTTACATTTTGTCAAGGGTGGATAATATTTTTCTATGGAACAACATTTGAGATTTGATAAAAGTCGTTGAATAAAAATTGTTAGTTTTGATGTACAGAAAAAGCCCCTAAAAGGATGCTAAATGTTTACCAATCATCCTGTATAAATATACTCATTATTTTAAGCAACTTTTGCTATAGGACCAATCCCCAATATTTAAAAAAAAGCATATACATTTTAAATGTCGAAGGGCATTGAACTTTTTGTAGAGAACATGACTTTTTTTCAGGATTTCGGTATTGGTCTCATCGCGCAAGTAGTCGTGTTAAGAGTACCTACAATGAACACTTTAGTGAGTCTCTGCAGTTTACAAATCAACACCCTGTATATGGATTGAACTGGTCGTTTGTTCTCTTACGCTATGCGTACGCGATTATAGGATTCCCATTAGAGAGTCTAGCATAGTCAATATTTTTAAGAAATACTTGAGTTTACCTCCATCAGAAATTGTATGCATATCGAAAGAATAATCATATCTTAACAATTTTGAAGTAAATAAAAGAATTATCATCTAAAATCTTGTAAAACTTCTGTCGCAGTACGAAAATGAAAACTAATAAAGAAATGTAAAATTGTCTAAAATATTTTATTGTCTCCCTGTATCTAGTCACTATTACAAATTAGCAACGTCCCTGCTAAGCAACGTTTCAACTTAGCTGGGCAGCGTTCGGAAAACTGCGTAAGTTCTTTTCGTGTGATATTGAACTGAAACGTGGTCTATTACTGTGGGTCTGAATAAGATCAAGGTAGCCTAACGCGCTATGGAGAGGGCTATGCTTGCGAGTCTCGCTGCGAGATAAGACAGTTCTCGAGTGGAGACCACGCACCGGTAAGCGCATGGTAAGATGTCCACCTACAGACGACCTCATCAAGACTGCAGGATCGTGCTTTTTTTATTTCGAATAGGTTCGCGTTTGACTACACACTGCCTGATGTTGAGCAGATGTGCGGTCTAGAGTGTAGCACGCTTACCTATAAGATACCTAATTACTCGGGATTTGAAAACACCCACGTACAACGTGGTACTTTAACGGGAAGACAGACCCAGGCAAAGCGTTCCATATTCTGGGTGTTCGTATGAGGAATGAGGATTCGAAACGCTTGCTGGACGGAAGACGCTACCAACCGGTCATATTGGAGATCCATAGGGGAGGCCTATGTCCAGCAGTTGACGTCATATGGCTGAAACGAAGACGATGGTAAGAAATCGTCAAAAACACAGAGATACTGTAATAGCCATGGGCAATATTTTCCCTAAATTGTGGCTGAAAATTGTCTCAAGCGACATCAGCACTATCTCTCTAAGTACCTAGTTGTAATAGCTCTGTGATAAAAAAGGATGCATTACCACCAACTAAGCAGGTTTCATAACATCAAAGGAGTATTTTATCAGACGGCATACTGGCCAGTAACAAAATAAACAAGACACGATCGATGCCGTTGCCATGGCGCGAATGATACATTGTCAATTTGTTTACAAATGTTGTTGTTGTAGGACACAAAAATTAGTTTGTTTTAGTGTTATGTGGTAAATAGCTGTTATTTTGTCTTATTTATGTATACATAAGCAATAATTACGTAGGATATTGTGCTTTTATTATAGAAAGTAAAACTTTTGGCGTTACTTTACAAGTTTATTGCCGGTGAGTAAAACACGTTTTAAAATAAATCTTTTAAAAGATTGAATTCATGGATTTTTATTATTAAATACATTGATTTAATCGATAAATAATTTTCAAAACCTTAAATTGTAATACAGGAATGGCCAATTGGAACATAGTTTCAATTTAGGTAGGTAGGTACTTTTCAACTCCATCGTCTGTTCAAATCTCAGAGCAAATAAAAAATCAAGAGGGAACGTCGTTGAACAGTCAAGTGAAGCCGGTTTTTATACATGTGTGAGTGCGTCGCTGTTGCGCCGCCATAGTTCGACTGTCAAGCCAAGGCGTAGTTTCCTTGTACGTCGATGTGTGTGTAAATTTTCGGTACACGGCGAGGCGTAGTTTTGGTTGGCTTCACTTGTTTGTTCACAACATTCTGTCTTGATTTTTTTATTTTGTCTGAGGTTCAAATCTCGATCCCGCAAATACTTATGACCTTATTGAAATAAGAGTGCAGATTTTCATATCGTCTGCCTAACTTAGGCCTACCCACGAAAGGTGTAGGGCCGCATCTATCACTCAAGCCCAGTGCTGGACGGTGGATTCACACATGCCATCGAATTTCTTCTACTGTCTCTCTTAGTATGTCTTCTTAGTATAGTTACACAAGGTTTGGCAAACCTTGTGTAACTATACTAAAAATATCACCAGTAAAAATGCGATTATAAATTGAGATATAAACTATCCTATCTTTCAAGTTGGATCAAAGTGTACACAGTGTACAAAGTTTTTCAGTAAGTACCGTTGAGGACTTCATCGCGGACAAACAAAGTCAAACAAAATTTTGATTTAACGAAGATGTGTTCGAATATCGAAAGTTTATAAACAACATTTGATCATAGTCGGTAACAAGATTTATTCTGTTTTCGAAGGAAGCTACAATGTCGAGGAATAACAAACCGCCTCGCAAGAAAAGCCTAGAGCCGTCTAGCTCTGATGTAAAACTACCAAAGATTTCCAAAATCGAAATGCCGGCCGACTTCAAGGTTGTAAGAACCAGGCCGTTGTTCTCCTTGCCCGAAGAGGTGTTGAAGCTGCCCGTGCCTATGTCTAAAGCTGCCAAAATTCAGCAAGCTAAAGCTGCCGCAGCTGCTGGGTCGAGAGGGCCGAGGAGGAAGTCCAGCGGTAAGCTAAAAGTAAACTTTAAAGTATATCCATCCATCAGCAATAGGAAGTCCTCTGCTGGACATAGACCTCCCCTTTGGATCTCTAATAAGACCGATTAGAAGCGGCTTGCATCCAGCGCGATCCTGCGGTCTTAATGAGGTCATCCGTCCACCTCGTGGGTGGACGTCCTATGCTGCGCTTGCCGGTACGTGGTCTCTACTCCATAACTTTTCAACCCCATCGGTCATCAGTCCTCTGTGTTGTGCCCTGCCCACTGCCACTTAAATTTGCCAATCTGTTGGGCTATGTCGGTAACTTTGGTTCTTTTACGGAACTTCTCATTTCTGATTCGATCTCGCATAGAGACTCCGAGCATAGCCCTCTCCATAGCTTGTTAGGCTACATACAGCTTATTAATAAGGCCCACAGTAAAAGAGACCACGTTTCAGTGCTATAAGTCTTCATTGGTAACACACGCTGATCGAACACTTTCGACTTAATGCACTGAGGTATGTATGAGAAGACGCTTAAAGTAGACATCGCGAAACCTTTTCAAAATTCTGTGAATCCAGAGACCGCACAGGCAGCCCTTACCTACACTTGTTAGTAAATGACTTAAGTAATCAATTAACATAAATCTTAGGCCTCTCTTTTAGTTAACAAAGGACACAGACCCTGGAGTATGTGGTTTGTAATTTTTCAATAAAAAACATGTTTTATCTCCTTGTTTTCGCTCCCCAGTGATGAAAAGCTTTACCGCCATGCGCAAGGCTCGCGAAGATTTCCGAACCAAGCTCATGAATCTGATCTGTCAGGCACCGCCAGCGAATGAAGCTGGCGATGCGATCCCTTCTACTGAGGAACAGAACATGATCCGATACCACTACTACTTGAGATACGGCATCGATACTATACACGTCGCGCCGCTTGATAACAAGATCATTTTACGGTAAGGTTATTGAATATCTTTGGGTACTGAGGGTCGCTCTGATGAACACATTTGAGTTGTCAAATATTTACTTCAGAATCACATCAAAGAATAATGCAAAGAAAATTAAAATAGATAAAGTCGGTAGGTAACGTGATGTGACATTTGATATCTTTTGAAATTGAGAGTGACATTGAGTTTAAAAATATTTTTTATTTAATTTATTCAGTCATTTTGGCTTAGCAGTGTAATGACATTTGCCAACTGAAATGGAAAATCATGGTCAAGTTAACGGAGAAATCAGTGAAAATTCATTTTCTTTTAATCAATCCATTATAATTAATTTTTATTAGTGATATGATAATATAAAGAAACCAGCATTTTTTTAAAGCACTGCTTATATGCAAGAAAATTTTCAAAAATTTTAAAGTCGAATCTCTTTTCTTTTCTTTTTTTGTACCTATATTATATTTACTTTTAGAGTCCATAACTTGGTATCTGCAAAGCTGAAGAAGTGGAAAGATACACTATTCACTTGCACCGATGAGATGCGCGAAGATTTTATGATGAGCATGAAAAAGGCTATTGTGGACTTTGTCCTGAAGGATCCCAATACAGTATGGAATTTCTCGTACATTTCAACCAACAACATCTAAACAAGATTCATTTCATCGTTATCAACCTTCAAGCTATCTATGGAGTAACAATCGTACAAAAAGTGTCCGAGCCAAAACTCTGCCTTAGCTACGTAGTGGGCAGGCTTTTTAGTTAGTCGTAAGGTGATTACAAGCCGACTATAACGCCGCGCGATGCCAAAGTCCTCGGCTACAAGCACTAATGAGGTGACATAACGTAGAGATTCAAAAAAACGGGTCATCGTATATATCTAAGTCAGTATTTATGACGGCGCTTTGACATTTTTTCACTACTTTCACTTAGGGATAGTAAAAACTAGCTGTTCCATTCATTTTGCCATGGTTGAACCATATTTTACTATGAATAGCATTTTTTGTTCTATGGAACAGTATTTATGAGATGTGATGAAAGTCGTTGAACAAAAGTTGTTAGTTTTGATGTACAGAATAAACCCCCAAAAGGATGCTAATTGATTACCAATAGCCATAGCCATAGGTAACTGTATATGTGAAGCTATAATATTTATAACTTGATCTCAGGAAGAGTCCCTGGAAGAAGAAGACACACCACTGAAGCAGGAGCTGGCCAAGAAAGATGACGCCTGGCGGAATCGATATGCGAAGGCTCACAAATTTCTTACCAAAAACCTGCACAGCGTTAACCCGTGCATTGCCCAGGTGTTGGCCATCTGGTATAAGCAGTTTAAGTAAGACTTCAGTCACAGATTTCTTTTCTACTAAATGCTATGTAAAGAATAGGCTGCAAATGGAAACAGTTGGCAAAGGATTCGGGGAATGGCATAAACAATGGAAAGACTATGCCGAGCAGTTGAGTAATTAAAGGCCAATAAGCACGATGACTGAGTAAAAAAACCAATATTACAGTAAGTCTGTGAGTTAGAATTTTTTGCCAATAAAACAAAAGATGGCAAAGATAAATCTTGTTAAAGTTTAGGAGTTGGGGGTCGTGACGTCAAGTCTCTCACAAAAGTCTATATATTTTTATGACACTCGTGACGTCACGTGGAATTTTAACGGGCTATATATTAATCAATCTTTGTTTTACTGACGAAAGAAACAAAATACGTGTTTAATATTTTTTGACCGACGAACCACCGGAGGAGGTATACAATTCAACGCGTATATATATACCTAGTCAGGTCATAAGTATTGTCACACAGTAAAAACTTTTCTTTTAAAATGCTGGCCATAAAAAAGTTTATTGAATTCGAATTTCGAATTGTTCATGAAAATAAAAATGTATCCTTTTTAGAATTTTACCCATTTTTAAATATGCAGTGGACGCTTAAAGAAGACCGTGTTGCAGTTATTGCGTTGCATCGTTGCGGTTACGCGCCAATTCAAATTTTTGACATACTGAAAAATTTGAATATAACCAAAAGATTATTTGGATTATTAATAATTATTATTATATAATTATTATTTATTATTATTTTACATATTTATTTAAAGTCTTAAATTTAAGTTTTTTTACAATATTTATCAAATAAAAAAAAAACAAAATACTATAAAAAAACCTAAACCTAGAGTGCCGCCGGCAGCGGGGCGGGGCCCAAGCTACCGGTGGTTGGGTCTACAGAGAGAGGAACCTCCTGACAATGCGCGCTGTGTCCAGGACGACCGCCTTCTGTATCTGACCCTTGACCCAACCGTCTAGCGAGAGCCTCTTAAGATGGTTGTCGAGACTCTTCGCTATTAAGCCGTTTACCGAAACGACTATCGGGACAATGATCGTCGAGTCTACATCCCACATGGCGGTAACCTCGTGAGCCAAGTCAAGGTACTTGCTGAGCTTGTCCTTCTCGGCCTTCACGAGGTTCTCGTCATGTGGGATGGTGACGTCGACGAGCACAGCCCGGCGCTGGGACCGGTCGACCACCACGATATCAGGCCTATTGGCGACAATAGTCCTGTCCGTGATGATAGAGCGGTCCCAGTAGAGCAACGCACGACCATTTTCAAGAACTGGCGCCGGTGCGTACTTATAGTACGGCACCTCAGACTCGACAAGGCCGTATCGAAGAGCAAGTTGCTGATGGATTATCCTGGCTACTTGGTTATGCCTGTGTAAGTACTCGCCGTTGGCAAGATGAGAACAACCGGAAGTAATATGCCTGAGTGACTCTCCGGGACGGTGGCATGCCCGACAAATGTCGACCGTACCGTCCTTCAGGATATACTTTCGGTAGTTGTTCGTCAAGACAACTTCGTCCGCAATTGCACAGGCAAAACCTTCGGTTTCCCCAAAGAGGTCACCGAAGCGCAGCCAGGCCACCGAAGCGAGCAGGTCCACATCGGGTCCTGTTAGGGCCCGATAGAACCGCCCGTGCAGCTCCTTGCTCTTCCATACCGCCTTGCGATCGTCGGTGCTGAGCACCGATGGCCTGCGCCAATTCTCGTTCGCCAAGGAGAGCGGGGTGAGGCTTCTGTCAACTGCCACCACATCGCGATGCATCCCACGCCCGCTGTTACGGAAATAATCCCGTAGACTGTATACTTCGCGGTTGTGGAGGTCCTTGGCATTTAAAAAGCCTCGGCCACCACACTTCCGCGGAATGTACAGTCTCATGACAGACGAGCGCGGGTGTAGCATGCGATGCAAAGTGAGCAGTCGACGGACCCTCCTATCCAGGGCGTCCAGCTCAGTCTGAGTCCACCTCAGTATGCCAAAGGAGTACATCAGCAGCGGCATCACCCAACCGTTGAAGGCGCGCACCTTGTTGCCGCCGGACAAAAGACTATTAAGTACTTTTATCAGGCGACAAAAAAAGCGCTCCTTCACCGATTTCTTGATGTCCACTGCCGATATACCCAACGACTCTGACATACCGAGGTACTTGTAGGTCTCGGCTTCGGAGAGAGACCTGATCGTCATCGTCTCAGAAAGTTGTAGATTCGGAGAATCCACAACTTTCCCTCGCTGTACATGCATGACCGCACACTTATCTACACCGAACTCCATCCTGATGGCAATGCTAAAAACTTCAGTGGTTTTTAGCAGCTCCACCAGGTCTTGGTATTTCGGTGCAAACAGCTTGAGATCATCCATGTACAGCAGGTGAGAGATAACTTCACCCTGTCTGCGAAGCCGACAGCCTAGCCCTGAATTCCTCAGCAAAGTGCTGAGAGGATTCAGGGCCAGGCAGAACCACAAAGGACTCAGACTGTCACCCTGGAATATTCCTCGCTCAATCCTTATCAAGTCTTGCGGACCAGCGGAGCCGTCTCCACCGCCTGGTTGACGAAGGACTGTGGCCCATTGCCCCATGCATGACACTAAGAAAGATTTTAGAGTTGAATCGATTTTATACAACTCTAAAATCCTCCCGAGCCACGAATGAGGCACTGAGTCATAGGCCTTCTTATAGTCAATCCAGGCGGCAGAGAGGGCTCCCTTGTTCCGTCGGACTTGCTGGCTTATGGTCATGTCTATGAGGAGGAGCTCCTTAGTACCACGGGACCCAACCCTACACCCATTCTGAGCGTAAGCCAAAACGTTTTGCGCAGCGACGTGCGCGTTAATTTTGATGCTCAGAATGGATGTAAGGAGCTTGTAGATGGTAGGCAAGCAGGTGATGGGTCGATAGTTCTTTGCTTCCGTGGTACTACCGGACTTATGGAGCAGGAAGGTGACACCGGTGGTGAAAAAGCTAGGCAGAGAACCAACCTCAAGGGCTTCCTGGAATTGCGCGGCTAAGCGGTCATGCGAGCATCGAAACCATTTTATCCAAAAGTTGTGCAGCCCGTCCGGCCCAGGACTTTTCCAGTTCTGAGCCGTACGGATTGCACAACTAACGTCTACGGGATCTATAAAAATAGATCCCATAGGTTCGATAGTCTCGCATTCCCGCTCAACCACACGCATCCAGTCACCCTCCGTGTGCTCGACGGGCACCGACCAGATGCCGCGCCAGAAGTCATTCATGGCGCTAGCATCCGGCAACTGCCTATCGCTCACACGTTGGTCGGTTCTCTCCCAGCCTCGGTACACTTTCCTTTGGTCACTTTGGAAGAGGCGATTTAGCCAATATCGGTCCACACGCTCTCTGTAGCGACGAATGCGGTTTGCCCACGCATAGACTTTCTGTTTCAGATAGTCTATGCGTTCCGTGACACTGGCTAAATAGTGCTGGGGTCTGATACCAGTCCCGGCAAAGGCCTGTGTCACGAAACGCATGACTCGGGGGCGGTTGTTCCCCCGGCTGAAACAGATTAGCTTTGCTATGAGAGTCCTGAACGAATCGATACGCCGCTGGATCCGCATTTGCCACGCGGGCACACCCCCGACGGGTCGCGATGCACGGTTAGTGTCCGGGAACTTAACACGTGCAACGCGACACGCCGCGATGGCACCGCAGTACAAGATCGAGTGTGTATCGACTAAGTCTTCGCTAGCCCGTAAATACGGGACTAGCAAAGGGTTCAAGGCTCCCATAAGCGCCAAGTTACGCCTATGTGTGGGAAAACGTGGCAGTCGCGGCCTAGAGTCGGGTGCGAACCGATACTGGGAAATCGCGTCCTCCAAAGCCCTCCTCAGTTGCTCACTCACCTGGCTAGATACGCTCATACTCGCGTCATCTGCCTCGTCGACCGCAGGATCAGCCGGTGGAATCGCAAGTGTCGCCGCCGACATCGGCACTAAAGCCATTGTCGGGGCTGACGACGCGACTCGTACGGGCGGGTCCCGCGTCGAGGAAACAGTGGGGCGAGCAGGCAGCGCCTCCAGGCGGAGCCGATCAATTACGGACTGATCCAGCAGTTTGCACCGGTGGATAGCCCGCACTTGATCCGATAGCCGTTGGACAGTCACGGTCACGGTCGGTTCAAGGGCCTGAAACAAAGGCAGCATTCTGGCACAGTACGCTGTCATGTTGGTTCCCCCCTCTGTAGCCCCAAAGTACGCGCGCATGCAATTCTCATTATTGGTTTGAGTCCATCGCATGCGACGCACTATGCCACCGGTAGCGGGAGCGGATGGCGGGGCGGGATGCCCCACAGGCTCCAAGCGTGCCGGCAGCGGTGGACGGCCTCGTCGTCGCGCTGGTGGTCGTGGCGGCGGCGGCGTCCGTGGCCCACTCGAGTCGCTGGAAGTTCCGGTTATTTCACGTGTCGTGTGAAACGCCTCCGATGATGAACTTGATGATGATGATTGACAGCGACTTGGAGCAGGCGGGGGTGGTGGGCGTGCGCTATTAGTCTCCGCTCTTGTTTTTGCCCTCGTCTTCATTATTTTCACATATTTTCTTCAGTTTTTTCGTGTTTCCTTCAGATTTTTCATTTTGACAAAACTTGTCAAAATGTTGGCCTTTGCGAAAAGTTTCATGTTTATTATACTTCAATGTGTTTGAGGCTGTTAGTAGGTTTTTGATGGTTTTTTTTACTTAAAAATATTAATCTTTAGCTTGAATGGTATATTGCACGAGTTTTATGGTGGAAAAGGATTCGAAAAACTGTAAAATATAATTAAAACTGAAGTTGTGTAAAAAAGACGTGTGCTCTATGTCAGCGGTATTTTTTTTTTTTTTTTTTTTATTATTATTTTATTTGATATACATCTCTCGGGCCAAGCCCGGTATTTTGATGGGCATCAGTGGAGCCGAAGCCAACACTGAGAGGCCCTTTTTAAACATCATTTAGCTATGTTGTAGGGGTGAAGGTACAAGGAGCCTATTGTGAGTAATGAATTGAAAAAATAATGGGTTATTGCGGTGAGCTTCTGGGTGTTATACAAAACTGGATTATGGAATGAGGTGCGGCACCCGCCAAGTAATGCCTCATTTCAAAATATTAAGGCGGGTGGTGACTTGCCATCCACTAAATGGGCCCCCCATAAAGGCTACCGTAAGTAGGCGCCGGAGGGGCAACATTGGTGTGGACGGCTTAGGGTGTCGAGAGGTGTGCTGCGCGTTCACTAAGAGCTACTAGCGGCGTTATGCCCTTTAACACTTCCACCCTGGAGCTTAGGTTCTTAGCTCTTGCGGTTTCCACTCCAAGCCAGCCAGTTAAGGCAAGAGAGGAGTCAGGGGTCTCATTTAGCCCCAGGGAATCAGGGTTCGCGGTGTCGCCACTCACCGACGGCTCGCCACAAAGCCGCCCCTGCGATTATTATTATTATTATTATTATTAGCCAGCTTTCTTGTCCTCAGTTTTCAGCACTCAAAAGTTAGTAAATGAAATATTATCATCGTCTCTTCCAAATTTAGAAATCAGCAATCTGAGTAACGCTGTTGATAGTTGGAAAATAACCTGCCTAAGCCAATCTTTGCCCAAGGATCCCAATTCTCAGAGACAGTGGGACGGGCCGCTCTGTCAGTTAGAACTGCAAAAACTAATACAAACTTCAAGTTCTACCACAGAGCGTGCTCGCTTGCTTGCCGTTTCGAGATGGGAGTCGGGGCTTTGGTTACATGCCATACCTTCAATAAACGTTGGCAACCTTTTAGACAATAACTCTTTCCGGATATGCGTATCCCTACGTTTAGGTGCTCCATGTCTGGTCGCGCACTGCTGCCAATGCGGTGATCGAGTCGACCGTTTTGGCCACCATGCATTGTCATGCGTCAAAAGTGCAGGGCGCCTTTCACGACACGCCAGTCTGAATGACGTCATCCGTCGGGCATTCGTCAGTGCCGGCGTCCCGTCGGTCTTAGAGCCCAATGAACTGTTGCGAGACGACGGTAAGAGGCCCGACGGAATGACATTGGTGCCATGGAAGATGGGACGACCTTTAGTGTGGGACGCGACTTGTGTCGACACACTGGCGTCGTCTCACCTTCCTGTCACAACAATTGGGGCTGGTGCTGCCGCAGTTAACGCCGAAAACCTCGAACGGCACAAATATGAGTCGTTGGACAGAATATACCTCTTTGTGCCGTTTGGGGTTGAGTTGAGAGTTTAGGTCCTTGGGGGCCGGACGCCCTATCACTCTTTAAAGACTTGGCCAGGCGGTTAGGAGAAGTGACGCGTGACCAGAATGCTGGCGTCTACTTTGGTCAAAAGCTCAGCATTGCCATTCAGCGAGGCAATGCTGCCAGCATTCTGGCCACGTTTCCTTCTACAAAGGGGCTTTTAGATTAAGTTTTATATGTTATAAATTTAGTTCTGTATATATATTAGTTTTAGTGATATTAGTATAAGCTTATTTTTAATTATGTAGATAGCTGTAAATAATACGTACTCCAGGTAATATAAATTTGTTTCAAATAAATTTTAGTTACCAAAAGATTCGTTTATCGTACCATCAAACGATACAAGAAAACTCTAGTGTAGATGACAGGTCAAAAAGTGGTCGCCCTCGGTCTGTTAGGACTCCAGCAGTGATAAAAGCTGTGATGGCGTGAACTCAAAGAAATTCCAAACGTAAGCAGAAACTGTTGGCCCTTCAGATGGGCTTAAGCAGAACCACGGTGAAAAGGGTGTTAAATGAAGATTTAGGGCTTCAGGCATATCGAAGAAAAACAGGACATCGTTTAAATGCTCGTCTAATGGACCTGAGACTGAAGAGATGCCGCGCTTTGTTGAAGCGGTACGCGGGAAAAATATATCGGGAAATTCTTCTTTCGGATGAAAAAATTTTTACCGTAGAAGAGAGCTACAACAAACAAAATTATAAGGTGTACGCACACAGTAGTAAAGAAGCGAGCAACCATATTCCGCGTGTCCAACGAGGTCATTTTCCAATATCGCTCATGGTATGGTTAGGAGTTTCTTATTGGGGCTTAACAGAGGTACATTTTTGTGAGAAAGGTGTAAAAACGAATGCAGTTGTGTATCAAAATACAGTCCTGACAAACCTTGTGGAACCTGTTTCTCATACCATGTTCAATAACAGGCACTGGGTATTCCAACAAGATTCGGCGCCAGCTCATAGAGCGAAGAGCACACAAGACTGGCTGGCGGCGTGTGAAATCGACTTCATCTGGCACGAAGACTGGCCCTCCTCCAGTCCAGATTTGAGTCCGTTAGATTACAAGATATGGCAACACTTGGAGGAAAAGGCGTGCTCAAAGCCTCATCCCAATTTCGAGTCACTCAAGACATCCTTGATTAAGGCAGCCGCCGATATTGACATGGACCTCGTTCGTGCTGCGATAGACGACTGGCCGCGTAGTTTCTGACATGACAAAAATTATCGTATCTAACGGCAACCTTATGATATTCTTATTTTAATATATTTGTTACTTATGGCATTTTTTGCAGTGATCTCCGTCTAATCAGTATGAAGGATATCATGACAACGAACGAAGCGTACGAGTTACAGGACTTTATGTTCGTGTGTAAGCGACACATTGATGCTGCTGGGAATGTGCTGTCCCACCAGTGGATTCCTACCGTGCAGACGGTATTTTTACATGTATGTATTCATATTTTTTCATCCCATCTATGTATTCGAAAAGGATGATTCAAAATATATTTTTGGCTCGGGTGACGTACTTCGAATCCCTCGCTACGTTCAGGATTCTACTAAAGAATCCCTCACTTCGCACTGAATTCAAAAAAGCTTCCTCACCGTAAAAATATTATTTTGGTCGCTTATGATACAATCTACTATTAATGTTCTATGGTGCGCTCTAAAGGTTGCGATACAGGATTTCTGGTGTTTTGTGTTTTAAATTTAATTAATATTAAAAAAAAATTAAATTTTAAACTTTCTGCCAACATGAAATACTGCTGTTGCCCATCTTTTCCATAAATGAGAAGACAGTCATGTTTATAAAATAAAGACAAGTATAAATTATAAACTCTTTTAGAAGTTTTAATCTAAGGGCGACTTTCAGGAAACCTTAATACCGTCTTCACTCTGAACTTCATTTTCGGAAAGAATCTTTTCTGTATTTTTCAGGGTCACAAGAAAAGGCAGATCCCGGAACCCAAACAGGCTTCCTTGATGAAACGTTTCTACAACTGCCTGGCTTGCATCATGACGTACAACCTGCAGTCTTTGTGTCTCAAGTCAATGAAGGCGTACACAGACTATGTTATGGACGTTGGGGTAGGAACTCAGTTTTTCTACTAATATTACTACAAAATTTGCTTCAGTATTTTAACAGTATTTTATATTATTTCTGCTTCACCATATTGTACCAATATGGCTACTCAAATTCACGACTCTTAGCTTGCATCGTGAGTTTCCTAAAGTATAACTTGTAGTAAATATTCTTCGTTTTCTTCACCATTTTACGCTTAGAACATCGACTACTTGGCATAATAAATTTTCAAAATTATCAGATATATTTGACATAATCTTAAAAACATAAGTCTTCATCAGGTCACCTATTTATGTTGGACGACCCACGCTGTGCTTCGTCATTGTGACAATGGTTTATAATAGTTAAATTATTTCTTCCCAATATTTGGCCACTGCAGCCCCGCAGGGTGTAGCCTGGAGTAGATCTTCCATCGTGCTGTAGGTATATGCAAGAAACACACTAAATCTGGAATAAAGTACTGATTTAATATTTTATTACAGGTTACAAACCAAGGCTTCGTAATAAACCTAACATTCGCTAACGACGCCATCGAATTTGATCCACCATTCAAACAGTTCAAGGACCAAATTAATCTACTGTACGATTTCCTGATCGATGCGTGTCGACAGTGCCCTCGATTAGAGACTCTGTTGTACCAGGATTATGTTCCTGGAAGTGGGAAAACTACGCTAAGGGTAAAAATGTATTTCACATATCCTTCGTTTCTACCACTATTTTCCTATCTTTCATCATCACCACCATCTTTATGCTGAAGCTTAGAACTCAGATAACAAAACCTGTAGCAACCCTGTGCTGCTCTTTTCAAAAATGCTGGTAGTTTAGTCCTGTCCATTCCTTGATGCTGTCAATCCATTTTTGCTTCAGATACTTATCTTTCCTTCTTTTTATATTTTCGGAATTTTTCCTTCAAGGATTATTAAATTTTCATGTTCATAGGTAAGTTCCTTTTTAAGAAATTGGGCTCCAAATCTCAATGATGCATATACATAAAAACGAGAAACGTAAGGAGCTATTTTAATTTTCTACATCTATCTGCAAGATCGAATGAGGAGATCCGTAGACAAATCAAAGTTATCGACATAACGCAGTCGTTTATCAAGTTGAAATGGTCGTAAAATTTCCACGAAGATCTATAGTTATTTGATTTGGTTTCTTCGTTTATTTCAGCCAATTATTGACAACGAGCTGGTGGACGGGTATAAAAAGATGTTATCAGATTTAATCAGTGAGCAGAGGATTGGACCAGAGCTAAGGGTTCAAGATTTCGACGACTACGTGTGTTTACTCAACGGTCAAGTCAGTATCGAGTTACAGTAATCAGTATTATAGCGCTCATAGTGTAGTCTTGCTCTAAATGTTTTTTCCTGCAGTAAAACAACTGTCAATAACAGTAGGATAATTGTTGGATAACTGTCCGTGCACAGAACAGAAGAGAGTCCGTGGGCGGTACTTACCACTAAATGCTATTTATTGTGGCTCAGATGACACATAAAATTGATGGCTGCTGTTGTTTGTTTTTTCAGAGCTTTTTAGGCGTCAAAAAACTATCACATCAAGGTTAGTTCTCGGCAATTCTTTTCCAAACCCTGCAATTTTTTGACTAGAGCTTTTTTACAGTCTTTCGATCTGGTGGAGAAATTTCTTAACGCGGATAAAACCTTTGAAGAGTATTGCGCCGAATCCGTCAAGTACGTGGAGCTGGCCAAGGAGATACCTTCCAAACTCGAAGGGACCATAGTTATTGGAATGTTCAGGATGCAAAGAGGAGACCTCATTCAGTCGCTAAGGAGTGCAGCTACGCGTTTGGCCAATATTCTGCTCAGGAGGATGACTGAGGACTACCAAGCTATGATTAAAGCGTAAGTGTTTTTTTACTGTCGTTTAGGTATTTGCCTGGTAATATACTGCCGGGGCATGATGAGCCATGAGTCTTTAACCTTTAGGTATTAATAAGTCTACCCCAAGTAGAGATTGATAAAAAATAGTCTTATGTATGCTTTTTCATTTGGTTGAATGAATAATAAGTTATACATATTACACTACATTTTTTTTTTCCACCGCGCCTTAATTTCATTTTAATTCTAAGTTATAAAATCCGGTTTTTTGACAGCTATAGACATCGTTGGCGCCTTAAAATTCTAATAAAGTATAGGTGACTTTGGCGATCAACAGTTTAAAATTCAGCATCATCACCATGTCAAACATCAAACCGTTTTTACGTATAAAGTACGCTCTGGTGTCATCTTTTAATTTAGATTCGAAAATCTTCTCAAAACACAGTGCTATTTAAGGAACCAGAGGTTTCATTAACGCTTTGAAAGTAATATTTAATAGTTTCTACAAATGTTTTTGATTAATAAATGAACTGTTATTCCTTATTTATTCAGCATATACGACGAGTACAGTCTAATAGCGAACACCCTACTTACCCCGCCTGCTGACACGGCTGCACTCATGGAGCTTATGGCGTACTGCGAGAAGGTTGAGACTGTCATGCTTAGTGAGATGGAAGATAAATTGAGGAACGTGATGCGATATATCACGTTCCTAGGGGATTATACAACTTTCACGCCTTTAGAAATGAAGGCTAACAACCAGTCTTTCCATTGGTAAGTGTTAGAATAATTTTAGTGAACTTTCTAGAAGCTGAGAGAAGCTCATGGAGCTTATGGCGTATTGCGAGAAGGTCAATTTTTTATGCTCTGTGTGATTAAAGATAAACTAAGACACGTGCTGCGATATATCACGTTCCTGGGGAATTATACGACCTTCACACCTTTAAAAATGAAGGCTAATAACCAGTCTTTCCATTGGTAAGTGTTAGAAGAATTATAATGGGCTTTCTAGAAGCTGAGAGAAGCTCATAGATTTTAGCTCATAGATTATGGCTTACTGCGAGCAGGTTTTATTTTTTGCTCGGTGAGATTAAAGATAAACTAAGGAACGTGATGAGATATATCACTATTTTGGGGGATTATACAACTTTTACACCGATTGGAGATGAAAGCATAGTCTTTCCACTGGTAAGTGTTAAAATAATTACAGTGAATTTTCTAGAAGTTGCGAGAAGCTCATAATATAATACCATAACATACTATAAGAAAGTCGAAACTGTTCTGCTTGGTGGATTAAGGAACGTAATGAGTTATATGACGTTTCTGGGGGAATATACGACTTTCATGACTTTGGAAATAGTGGCTAACAAAGAAGCCTTCCAGGTTTTCTTGCGGTACCTATGAATCAAGTCAGTTACATTGGTTGATGATGCAGTTATTCTCACAAAGAAAGAAGATAAACCAAACAAACCGATGAGATATTTTATGGTATTTTGAAATGTAAACTTCTCTAGCGGGGTTGTGTACTTCTTGGGATGGGTAAAAAAAAACTCGCGTCATGACACGTGACCTGATTAAAAATTCGTACGGCGCAGGGTACTTGCGCCAGTGCGCGTATCTGATATTGATATTCAAGTTTTCACTTCTGCCGGAACTCTCTAAGTGCAACCCGTTGTTTTTTTAGGGATTACACTACGACGGGTGGTCATTATTTATTTTCAGGTACGCTCGCATGGCTGGCGTTATAGAAGAATGTAAAAGTATTTGTGACCAGAAGAAGATTGAGTATCAAGAATTGCTCAAGGTAACTTATACTCGTTCGTAACGACAACAGATTACTTAGAAAAGGAACATAATGAATTGCTCCACTCACCATAATTAGGATTTTTATTTCTATTATTCCCTATTATCCATTTTTTTCTTTCATTTTCCTCTCCTTATAAAAGATTTAGTTGTTAAATATTCATAATATGTATTGTGCAACCGATAGGGAAGATGACTAAAAAAATATAATTAGTCCGTCAGATGGACTATCAAAAAATATATGACACGTATTTTTTCTGAGGTCATTTAAACAAAAAATTGGTAAAGATATAGCCCGTCAAAGTTCCGCGTGAGATCACAAGTGCTATACAAATGTATAAACTTCTGTGACGTCATGACCCCCACTCCCAAACTTTGACAAGGTTTATCTTTGTGATTTGTAGTTTGATTGACAAAAGAAAAAATGCGTGTTCAATATTTTTTGATAACCTAAGTCATGGACTAATTATAATTATTTAGTATTGATTTTTTTACCTAATATTAATCTTCTGCAAGCTGCTTCCAATCCATCTAAAATCAATTTGCAGGTTCGCATCGCTAAATTTATTGACGATCTGGATATTTATGAATTGCAAGTCAACGAGCTGCAGTACTGGGGTGATATCAACCAACTGCCTAAATATGTTTACCGAGCGAAACGACTTGATGAAAAGTGAGAATTTAAGTATTACAATTAAATTTGATAAAATGCGGTCTAGAGTGAAGCAAGGTTACTAAGAAGATACCTATTTACTCGAGATTCGAAGACACTCACGTTGTACTTTAGCGGGTAGACAGACAGGCAAAGCGTTCCTCATTCTGGCGGTTCGTATGAAGATTCAAAACGCTTAGTTTTAACGCGCGGAATGTCCACCATGAAAGGGAGGCGCTTTGGTCGCGCCTGTCTAGGCCTACGATAGAAGAATATGGCAGAGGGGACCAGATTGTGCAACTCCTGAGCGCACTCTCCGAAGTGTATCCGATAAAAAGCTGATAGATACGCTACCTTACGTATATGCTCGAGACTTTTCAGTTGCGACTTAGTCAAGGTGTTGTTGTCTATCAGCCTCCTAGCTCGCCTCGATTGAGAGGCGACTCCAGAGCCTCCAGTTGATATTTGGCAGAGCCATCCCAAAGGTGATAGCAGTATTCCATGCAAGACCTGACATGTGCTTTATAAAGACTAAGCAGTTGCTCAGGTATGAAATACCTCTCACCTTAGAGACATCTGTATTTAATGGGGTGCTTTCTTACGGGCAGCGTGTAAAGTGGTGTCTATCACGTCAGATAGCGATGAACAGCGGATGATGAGTTATGACACGTTTAAGTTTTGCAAGCAGGCTATTCTAGTACTATAACCAATTGCAACATTATACTGATAAACTAATTGTTTGTTGTTAAGGTTATCAAAAGCTCTGACAACAATCGACCAATTCAACGAGGAAGAATCATCGTTTGGATACGATCTGTCTCAGTATCCCAAGAGGAAGCAGATATACGACAGGCTGGTGCCTTTTAAAAAGCTGTTCGATGCTGGTCACGACTTTCTGGAGAAGCATCACAATTGGATGACATCGAAGGTACAGTCTTTTTTATCATCATCTTTACCATCACCACTAAACCACTAGGTCGTGGTGGTTTAGTGGTGATGACACCCACCTTACAGTCTTGAGGTCGTGAATTCAATTCCCGCTCCCATACCAATGAGTTCTTTGGAATTTATGTACGGAATTTAACACCACTGGCTTTACCGTGAAGGAAAACATCGTGATGCAACCTGCATACGTCTTTAGAAGAAATTCGATAGCGTATGTGAATCCACCAACTCGCACTGGGCTAGCGTGGTGGATATGCTACGTCCTGAAATGGACTTTTAAGTTTTGGTTTAGATTTATTTATTTATATATTCACAATAAATATAGCTTGACAAACTTACATCCAATATCTACGCTAGATTTATAGAGTTGAAATACTATACAGATGATAGTGGCTAGACCATACTGACCCTCAGTGAACTACCATAGAAAACATCATGATGTATTTTAATCAACTGAAAGAATTAGTACTTACACCAGCGGTAAAACATAGACTATCATTTTCAAATGAACATTCTTACAATTGATGATCAAATCTTTATTCATCTCTAATGTTATTTTTATTTGTCGTTGGTAGGTAGGAAGTCATGACCCCGAAGAAATTGAAGGCGACGTCAGTTATTACTACAAAATAGTGTACAAATTGGAGAAATCCTTCGTAGACGTCCCAGAGACACATCGTCTCGCCAGCTCCGTCAGGTAAAATTGCCCCTTTATTCTCAAAAGGACAGATTCTCAAAAAGACAAAATCTCAAAAGGACAAAATCTCTACTATGCGAGACGAGCCCGCGTGCTAGTACTCCAATCTTGAAAAAAAATCGCCAAAAGCGATCGAGATATAGCAGTAGTAATCTACTAAAATAAAACGTGAGTAACACCTGTGCTAAACTTTAATTAAAAGGCTGTTGAAAATGATAATGATAATAATTATGATATCTATCAAATAACTAATCTTTTTAGAGAAAAAATAGACGAGTTCAAATCGAACATGCCAATCATACAAACTCTGGGCAACCCCGGCATGAAGCCACGCCACTGGGAGAAGATCTCCGATATCGTCGGCTTCCCGATAGTAGTCGATGACGAGTTGACCTTGGAGAAAGTCATCGACTTCCAACTGGTCGACTATATTGAAAAGTTTGAGGCGATATCTGAAGCAGCCACGAAAGAAAACAACCTCGAGAGAGCATTGGATAAGATGATGAAGGAATGGGCCGATCTCAAGTTCGAAATCTTGCATTACAAGTAAGTGTGATTGTAAGTGAAGACATTGGGACTGTGAAAGCCGGGAGCTCATCTTGTTTTTAAAAGTCTTTCTGAGATTTTGGTGGGCGCGACGCGTGATCAAAATGCTGATGTTTATTTGGCTCAACGTATAAGCATTGCCATTCAGCGTGACAATGCAGCCAGCATGTTGGGCGTTGCCAACTGGCAGTGAGCTTGAGCATTTAAATTATTTTTAGTTCTTCAAGGGTCTGTGGATGATCGAATTGCTTTTTATGTAGTAGGAGTGTATATATAGCTTATAAAGTAGTTATTTTATTTTGATGTAGTTAATAAATGCACTTTTTTAGCTAAAATGAAGTAAATAAAAAGTAAGTGTATTAACCTGAGGTATCAACTATGCTAAATTTACATCATCACATACTTCACACTCAGTTCCACACAGGACCATGTAAAGGAGTTGCCACGCAACATATATAATGACAATGAATTGCAATACTCAGATAGGTACAGAACAGACATTTTAACTCATCACTGAAACGTCTGCCCTGTTTTCAGAATCCCTTGCCCTGAAGACACTACATACTAAGCTCATAGTAAATGTAGCACCTATTTTGAATACAGGCTATAATTTCTCTGGAACAGAAACTTTACATAAACAAAAACAGAAATCAACAGCTGATTTTCATTTCAGGGACACTGGTACTTATATTCTATCAAGCGTGGACGAAATCCAGCTGCTACTCGATGACCACATCGTCAAAACTCAGACTATGAAGAATTCTCCATACATCAAACCGTTCGAAGAACTTATCCAGTAAGTTCATCATCATCATCATTTAATCAACGTACATTCATTGTTTGCTTTTCATGTATATTTGCAATAACACTGGTTGCGTGCAGCTTGCATTCATCAAGCTGCTGCTTTATTAAAGCTGCTACAGTGGAAGTCCTATCGCTGCATTTAAAATAAATAAATATTTGGGGACATCTTACACACGGCCTCTGACCCCAAACTAAGCAAAGCTTGTGATATGGCTGCCAGAGACTGATACTACATATACTTATTTTTAAATACATACTTACGAGTATCTATTATATAAAAGGCTTCCCTGAGTGACTGACTGATAGACAGCCTACAGACCAAACCGCTAAAGATATAACGTTGAAATTTGGAATATAGGTACATTGTACTACGTAATGAAGCACTAAGGACGAAAATTTTGAACTTTCAACCTCTAAGGGGGTAAAACGGGCCCTTTTCATTTGTATGTAACTTTTTATTCCCTGTTCCGATTGACTTGAAACTTCGTACTGCATGCTTTTCAAACAAAATAAAAGTTACGTTTTTTCCTGTTTTTCCGAATTTTCCTTATCTAAGGGGTCAAATAAGGTCCCAAAGTTGGTGAAAAAAGCGTCTATTACATCCAACCAGCTGAACGGTTATGGTTGAAATCTGGTATGAAGAAAGCACACAGTAGGTTTCAATACAGGAACTAATAATATCCAGGAAAATCTGTAGGGTTCCTGAGGGATAGCCAATATTAATCAGTTTAGGCTACAGCCCAAACCGTCGATGATATAAACTTAAAAATTAGAATCATACCATCGTACAACATCATGAAGCACAAAGGATGAAAATTTTAAAAAATCGACCTCTTACGGGGTAAAGCGGGCCCTTTTCGTTTGCATGTAACTTTTTATTTCCTGTATTAATTGACATGAAACTTTGTAAAGATGTTTTTGATAGTAAATAAAAAATATGTTTCTTCCTATTATTCTGAATTTTTATTAAAAAACTTCCTTAGGGGTCAGGTATAAAGGACTAATAAAGTTGGTGAAAAAGCATCGATTACACTTAACTTTACTTTTAACTGGGTGAACGGTTTTGGGCGAGATTGTCAAAATCTCTCAGGAAAAATGAGTTCAGAATAATCGAAATTAAACTTGTAATGACTGAATAAAACATGTCGAATACATATACCGGCCTTAATTAATAGTGCACTACTGAACATAGGCCTACCCGCGAAGGCTGATTAGGCCATCGGCCATATCCATCACGCCGGCCGAGCGCGGGTTGCGGAACCTATATACGACATTGATTTTTCTCTACAGATGTACCTACCTATACATGTTTCCTCAATGTTTTGCATCAATAAAAAGCCAATAGTGTGAAATTTCTAACATTGGCACTCATACAATTATTATTAGTATTGAATTAATTACAAAAATTCAGCAATTTATCATTCAATAATTCACGTACTCCGTAATAAGCTTAAGATACAAGTACGAGTCAATTAAATACGCAAATACTAAGACAATGCTGTTTACGACCAGTGTGTGTTACCATTGATGACTGATGGCACAGAAACGTGGTCTCTCACTATGGGCCTTATTAGTAAGCTCCAAGTAGCCCACCAACAACCTATGGAGAGGGCTATGCACAGAGTCTCTCTGCGAGATCGAATCAGAAATGAGGAGATATATTACCAAAGTTACCGACATAGCCCAACGGATTGGCAAGTTGAAATGGCAATGGGCAGGAAACATAGCGCGGATGGCTCATGACCGATGGGGTCGAAAATTTTCGAATGGAAATCACGTACCGGCAAGCGCAGCGATGGACGCCCACCCACAAGGTGGGCGGATTACCTCATTAGGACCGTAAGATCACGCTGGATGCAAGCCTCTTCCAACCGGTCTTATCGGAGATCCTATGGGGAGGCCTATGTCCAGCAGTGGACTTCTTATGGCTGATGGATGGATGGAGACAATGCAAGCCAATCCGTGGGCTATTTTAGGCAAATACTTAGACAATTCAGGCTAAACCGTAGGCATTATCCTTGCAAGTAATATGACAATAGGCCCAGTTATGAAGGCTCCATCGTGAATTTTATAGCAACGTAAAAAGTGTACTCTCTATTGAACCTTAACCACGAGCTATTATTATTTTAAGTAAGTGCCAAGACAACGCAACAACGCAGGCCAGACCGTGGGCTATTATCATTGCAAGTAATACAACAACGCAGACTAACAGCAGGCAATCATAATTTTAAGGAAGTATTAAGACAACGCGGGCCAGACCGCGAACTATTAGATATTATTAAAAGCAAGTGTCAAAATAATACGGGTTGAATCGCAGGCTACTATTTTAAGCAAGTAAGTACTAAAACAACGCGGGCCAAATGGCAGGCTATTATAATTTTAACCAAGTATTAAGACAACACCGGCGAAACCACGCACTATTAGATATTATTTATAAGCAAGTACAAAGACAACGTAGGTGAAACCGCGAACAGTTTTCATTGCAAGTACCTATGTACTAAGACAACGCGGGCGAAGCCGTGGGTTTTAAGCTAGTATATTATAGATAGTAACTTAATAACACCCAGACACAGAGCAAACACTTATGTTCATCATATAAATATTTGCCCTGGGTGGGGATCGAACCCACGCCTCTTTGACTCGGGTCACTTACCACTGGGCCACCGAGGCAGTCAACAATGATTGAATGTAATTTTACTAATCTGATCATAATTTGTGAAGCGACTGGGAAGGCAAGCTCATCCTTCTCCAGGAGATACTAGACGAGTGGCTGAAAGTGCAAGCCACCTGGATGTACCTGGAGCCGATCTTCACTTCACCGGATATCCAGCAACAGATACCGGAGGAAGGCAGGAGATTCAGTGCAGTTGACAAGGTAAGTATTCAACCCTATTGGACATGGAAGATGGTTTTCTTCTAGCACATTCTAAATAAATGGCCACTTAGCGTTCCGAGGGCTGATAAAGCATTCAAATAGGCCCACTGATCAATTACTGCTCATGACGTTAGCATTTTCTCTACTACTCGTTCTGTTGTAGCGCACTTGGATTCTAGGGATATATTTTTAGCAGTGACAAGTCGGGCAGCAGTAGTGGCTATGTGTAAACATCGTAAGTTATCTAATGCAAATAGTGCCATATTGATTTTTACTGATAATATGCATATAGTTTTCTAGTAAAAGCACTTAGAATACTAAGATGCTGTTTGCATCCAGCCTCTCCTCCTGAAATTTTATTTAGGATCGTACATCTAATTATTATAATAACATGATAGTGATGATACAGATGTGGCGTGAAATAATGAAAGCTGCTTTCACCGAGCCGCGCGTGCTTGATGTGATCACGATAGAAAAAATGTTGGATCGACTGAAGAAATCCAACAACCTTCTGGAGATGGTCCAGCGCGGGCTCAACGCGTATCTTGAGAAGAAACGGCTCTTCTTCCCGCGGTTCTTCTTTTTGTCTAACGATGAACTTCTCGAGATCCTCTCTGAGACTAAGGATCCTATGCGGTAAGTATAATATGTCTGTTAAAATTAAATCTCACACACAAAACAACCTACTAAGATAGGCTAGTGAAATCTTAACCAGAAATTTTATTTGAAACTGTTTTACTGGAAAATAGGAAAAAATGTGAGCACATAGAATAAAACTAGTGTAAGAGGGAAGAAAACAGAGGTACTTCAGTAGGCCACCTTTTGTTTATTCCTCCTTTCGCAAGTTCTTTATTTCTGGATGCTGATGTTTTTTTATGATGATTCATGAATCCTAAAGAATCTTTCAGTGGTCTATAACAGAACATTTTAACAGAAATATGTTGAACGGTGTTCTATTGACATTTCTAGTGTACAGCCCCACCTCAAGAAGTGCTTCGAGGGTATCGCCAAACTATCATTCACTTCGGATCTGGTAGTGACCCACATGCGCTCGTCAGAGGGAGAGATTGTGATGCTCACAACTACCATCAACACTGCCGCTGCTCGGGGCCAGGTATCCTTAAGGAGGTTTTATCAATATATTTAAAATTACATCAATAAATTTAAACACATTTTCCAATTGACATTTTCAGTTTGTCGAGTTTGGGAGGGACTCTTACTCGCTTGACTTGCTGATAAAATCGCAAGATTCTAAAACATGTCAGATATACCATGCTGACTGCTTTTATTTTGGTGAATTCTATCCAGCAACTATCATGTTACGAGTATAATATTTGCATCCGTCTATTTCACGCAATTTGTTTTTTTTTTTAATGTTTTCAGAGTCGACAGGTCCTATAGTAATAGTTATTAATTATAGAATATCTACTCCTGTAAATATGACCGATATGAATAATATCAGCTTGAAAAATTGGCTCGATAGATTTTATTCGAAACTAAAATGCATTGGTTTTGTTTGTTCAGGTGGAGAAGTGGCTTCTTGAGCTGGAGAAAGCGATGAAGCTGTCGGTCCACCACGCAGTACACGAGTCGTACGACGACTACATGAAAGTGCCCAGAGACCGCTGGGTGCTCGTGTGGCCCGGACAGACGGTCTGTATTTATAATCAAACTTCTTGCCGGCTGTCATGTTACCTACAAGCTAAGCAAAACCCAACCCACACGAAACTCGCTTAACAGCTGCGTAAGGATTGAATTTCGCGCTGCTTGTAGCTAAATTTACAGCCGCGAAGAAGTTTAGTTCAGCCAAAACCGAAAACTAATCGTTTTTATATCAGCCATAGAAACTCTGCTGCTGGTTATAGACTCTTGTAATTAATATCACCAACAGCGTGACTCTGCAATCTTAACGGTGTGAGTCCCGATTCCTACATGGTGTTCATTCGAAAACTTCCTATACCATGAGCCTTCAACTTTATGTGCTGCATATCTTACCAAGCTTGCCCTCCGTGACGTAACTGATTTGCTGGGCTATATTGGTATCTTTGGATTGTCAATCTTTTACTAATATAATCGCGAAAGTTTGTATGTATGGATGTTTGAAACTCTTTCACACAACAACTACAGAATGGATTGAGATGAAGCTTTGCAACAGTAATGCTTGTACATAAGAATAACACATAATATATATTAAAATATCGAATGAAACGAAGTCGGCCGGGTAAGCTAGTAACTAATTTAGAACAAAATTACCACCGATATCTGATTCTTCACATTAATTCACCGATCACCCACTTCTCAGCACATAGGTATCACCTGCCACTAAAGTTATTGATTATTTTGTCCAGGTACAAGCTATAGCGATGACGTACTGGACGTCCGAGGTCACCGAAGCCATCCATATAAATGTTCCAGCCATGCGCGCCTACTGGGACAAGTGCAACTTCCAAATATCGAAGATAGTAGACTTGGTGCGCGGGGAGCTCAGTCTGCAGAACAGGATTACACTTGGTGAGCTGACTACAGTATTATTATTATATACTACGGGACTAATCGCGCACTAAAATTACGAGATAAATAAATACCTGCTCATCCCGACGTTTCGGCCGAGTTGCGTCGACCGTGGTCACGGGTAGACCCGTGTTGAGTCTACCCGTGACCACGGTCGATGCAACTCGGCCGAAACGTCGGGACGAGGAGGTATTTATTTATCTCGTAATTTTAGTGCGCGATTAGTCCCGTAGTAAATAATAATAATGTATTCAAATCGCAAGTTTAAAAACAACACTCACTACAGTAGACTACGGACATACTGTAGAGCAAAAATGCCTCCTGGTACAAACAATTAGACAACAATTTCTATACTTAAGACAACAATTTCTACTGGCAACAATTTACGATCAATATTACAAGATGATCAGCTAGAATTTCAATGATGGCAAAAATAGACATGATGACTAATATATTTTATTTATGTATTTATAAGTATCAATATGTATATATTTAATTTATTACTCATATGTACGATTTATTTATTTATTTTTTTATTATCAAAATATATATAAAAATCCGTACTTTGTATTTATTAGCAGAAATTTAAACACAAAGAAAAAATGTCAACATATTGAGGTTCCAATTCACTTGAAAATCGTATTAGATTTCCGCGACACAGGCTTAGCCTAGTGCGGAATCACGGTACTACGTTTTGTTTGTATTAAACTGTCATAAGCATAGGTAATAATGTTTTTATTAAATGTAGCGTGTGTGTATTTTTTTCCTATGGTTGTGTTAATAAAAATATTTTCATTTTTTTTTTCAATAAAATATAATTAGTCCGTCAAATTGACTATCGAAAAATATTAGACACGTATTTTTTCTTTTGCCAATTAAACAAAAATTGACGAAGATATTATAGTCCATCAAAGTGCCGCGGTGTGACGTCACAAGTGCCATACAAATGTATAGACTTCTGTAAGAGAGTTTCTGTTTACTCGCGGACTAATTATAATAATGTTTTTTTCTACCCAGTCATCATGCCTATTCTGTTCCATTAACTCTCCGAATTAAAGGAACCGAAGTACATTGTGGAATTCGAATTAAAAGAAACAAAGGTGCTGCGATTTTTTGCGAAAAATAATTATGTCCTTCCTAGTCAAAGGATTAACTAGACATAGCGCTAAATAATAATAATTACAAAAGTTAGAGAGGGCGAGATGTGCAAGTATTAAAGTGTGAACAGGACGAAAATAATATCTTTTGTCTCTATTTGCGTATATGTTTTTTTTTGCCTGACTATTACGCACGGCCTAGAATAGTCAGACAAATTTATCGCGTCAAAAACTACTAAATATTATAAATATGTGTAAAAAAATAAATAATCTAGTCTAAATATGATAAAATCATAACAACATATATATAGCTATCTAACTATGTATAGCACATCTTTTTTCTCACACCCTATACGCTAGTAACTTCTCCAGCCATCCATGTCTTTCACAAGTGAATTAAAATTATCAAAATAAAAGACAAAAGACAAACTACTCCAAAGTTTTCTTTTTGTGATAAACATTTCAAAAATTGACGCCTTCGCAGGATTTGAACCTGCATCTTTTGGGACTCCGGCCCAGATGCTTTTCGCTATCTGCGAAGGCGCCGAATTAGTGAAAGTGTTTATCATTTTTACCAACTACTACATTGTTGGAAGCGCGATTTGTGAGAACTGCTTTAAACCAGTCAGTCACTTAATGTGAAATTATTAGAACTTCTTACCATTAACGAGAAATGACGCATTGCTTAATCAATGAAATTATTTTTATCGTGCTTCACACACTGGGTGTATAGAAACTTTCTTTTTGTGATAAACATTTCAAAAATTGACGCGTTCGCAGGATTTGAACCTGCCTTGTGTGTGAAGCATGATAAAAATAATTTCATACTCCAAAGTTACTCTACGTTTGTTAATAAAGCGTCTAACTGGTAAATAATAGGATATACTGTTCCTATTATTAACCAGTCAATAAATATTTAATAATTTAGAAATTGTAAATATTAGATGTTATGTTACTTTAAATATTTTTTGTTCGTGTGTGTGTATTATAGAAGCTATACATCGACTTGGCATTTTTTCTTTCCTAAAGCTATAAGATACCTACAAAATACATACCTATTGTGTAAAATATTGCACCCCCGAAAAGAGTAAGACTATACTCGTACTTATCTTATGTACCAGTTTTACAGCAATAAACGATATTCTTTTTCAGATTCTGATAGTGTGTAATATTTTCAGGTGCTCTTGTGGTGCTGGATGTCCACGCCAGAGATACTCTGATGCTGCTGATAGAGTTAAAAGTGACGCAGGACAATGATTTCAACTGGCTCTCGCAGATCCGGTACTATTGGGAGGTTTGTCCACGTTGAACTAGGTCTTTGACAACATTACTTAATTACTATGTGTTGTACATTCTTTGGTTTCAAATAAATACATTATTATTATTATTAGGTGAGAACATTACAAAAATATTTACCACAGACGATGCAACTGATATTAATTTCACCGGTTATGACCTGAATTATTTCAGCGTTTTGAGTTATTTGATATTTTAATATATTGTTACTATAGGTCCATTTAATCATTTTCGAAAGTAAATATTTTGGTCGAATTTTACTAAAATCGGGTGCCATATCGGGTGCTAGGTCATAATGAATACGATGTTCTTGGTTTTATTTCTACTTCCATAGAAAGAGTTCACGGAAAACATAGTTTTTGTTAAAACGTTTGTCTTCTGCACTAATAATAGGTATCTAATATTTCTTTTGTTATTCACAGCAACACGAAGACCTATCGTGGCAATTAGCGACGCGTATGATCAATTCACAGCTGATGTATGGATACGAGTATCTCGGGAATACGGGTCGGCTTGTCGTCACTCCGCTCACCGACCGCTGCTTCAGGACGTTATTCGGCGCTCTGCATCTCAACCTGGGTATGTGTATTGATCGTGGCATATCGGCGCTCTACATCTCAACCTGGGTATGTGTATTGATCGTGGCATATCGGCGCTCTACATCTCAACCTGGGTATGTGTATTGATCGTGGCATATCGGCGCTCTACATCTCAACCTGGGTATGTGTATTGATCGTGGCATATCGGCGCTCTACATCTCAACCTGGGTATGTGTATTGATCGTGGCATATGGGCGCTCTACATTTCAACCTGGGTATGTGTATTGATCGTGGCATATCGGCGCTCTACATCTCAACCTGGGTATGTGTATTGATCGTGGCATATGGGCGCTCTACATTTCAACCTGGGTATTTGAAATGTTTATCACAAAAAGAAAGTTTCTATACACCTAGTGTGTGAAGCACGATATAAATCATTTCATTGATTAAGCAATGCGCCATTTCTTGTTAATGGTAAGAAGTTCTAATAATTTCACATTAAGTGACTAACTGGTTTAAAGCAGTTCTCACAGATGGCGCATCCAACAATGTAGTAGTTGGTAAAAATGATAAACACTTTCACTAATTCGACGCCTTTGCAGACAGCGTTTTAGCTTAATTTGGACAAAGCATCTGGGCTGGAATCCCAGAGAGATGCAGGTTCAAATCCTGCAAACGCGTCAATTTTTGAAATTTTTATCACAAAACGAAAATGTGAATTGATCGCGGCATATTATAGATCTGGGTATGTGTACTGATCGTGGCATATTGATCTGGGTATGAGTACTAATCGTGGCATATAAATCTAGGCTTGTGTATTGATCTTCCTCTTGGGTGTGTGTATTAATCGTGGAATTTCAACCAGGGTATCTGTATTGATCGTGATTCGTGACATCTCATGGCCGCTCGGTACGTTTGGCATTTGCCAAAAGAAACGATTAATCCACACATATTCGACTTTGCCGCCCTGGATTGCCTATCGTGCCGAACCGAATATTTGTATAAGCAAAGCAACCCACAAGAAAAATTCATTGATACCTTTGTAAAAATCGTAAAATTGTAATTGTTTTAGGTGGTGCCCCTGAAGGTCCAGCTGGTACCGGCAAGACTGAGACTACCAAAGATTTGGCGAAGGCAGTCGCCAAGCAGTGTGTCGTGTTCAACTGTTCCGATGGTCTAGATTACCTCGCTCTCGGGAAATTCTTCAAGGTGAGTATTAAATAAAAAAAAAATTCTACTGAAGTTTTAATGCAAACATTATCAAATTTTAAATCGTTATGGTGCTTTTGAATTTTGAAACAATTGAGTGAAGTGAGTGAGTTCTCAAAAGTATTTTTTTCGAGATTTTCCTGTATTCTTATTTGCTGTGGGGGTGATATGTCATGTCATGCACTTACGTACCGCATGGGGTGTTTCCATTTCTCTCCACTGTTTACCCGAGCCAGCCTAGATCCTTCAAATAACGAAGCGTGGCTCTAGACCGCTAGAACAACTGTCTCAGTGGCTTGGGTGGTATGCAAAAAAATGGTGGTGGAAAACAATGCTGGAGCGTCATGCATTAATTTCACGTATTATTTACAAGCTGCGCGCCGCGGTTTTACCCGCGTTAGACCGAGATAAAAAGTAACCTTTGTGTTAATCCAAGGTTTAAGCTGGAGGATTTAATTTTTATACGTTACCCAGGGCTTAGCATCTTGCGGCGCATGGTCGTGTTTCGACGAGTTCAATAGGATTGACCTTGAAGTGCTCTCGGTGGTGGCACAGCAGATCCTGTCCATCCAACGTGGCATCAACTCCGGCTCGCCCGAGCTGCTGTTCGAAGGAACTCTCTTGCAGCTGGATCCCTCGTGTGCCGTCTTCATCACTATGAACCCTGGGTACGCGGGCCGGTCTGAACTGCCTGATAATCTGAAGGTTAGCATTATCATTTTTGAATGGGTATTACCCACATAACTTTTTCAAAAGGACCTTGGTATGCCTGAAATCACTGAATATAACAATATACATTCGTGAGCAGAAAGATATATTTGTACTTCTTTGGATATTTGGACTTTGTCTTTATAGATCCAGTTAAATTTTTGCGTACGTTTTACATGGACTCATACTAATATCAAGTCCTGTGATTATTAATTGACACTATTGACTTTGTCCCCCGCAGGCGTTGTTCCGTTCAGTGGCCATGATGGTCCCTGACTACGTGCTGATCTCCGAGATAGAGCTGTACGCGTTCGGTTACCTGAACGCGAAGCCTCTCGCCGTGAAGATCGTCGCCACCTACCGGCTGTGCTCCGAACAACTCTCCTCACAGTGCCATTACGATTATGGTGAATATTGCTCCATATTTCCAACGTATTCATACTGAAGCTCGGAAAACATCTGCGCGAGGAATGCATTTTGCGCAACTTGTAGCTAAATTTACAGCTACCAAACAGTTTTATTCTGCTATACAAAATCATTATTGAACTACGACAAAACTGAACGATTTTTAACCTACTTCCAAAAACAAGGATGTTCTATGCTAAGGTGTATATTTTTCTTTTTTGATGTATATTCATCGATAATTTTAGTGAACGGGTGAGCTGTTTTTGAAAAATCTACAATAATGTAAAAACACAATCATGAATAGTTTCAGGTGTGTTATTTTTAGCGAAAAATAATAAATTTTACTAAATATTTATTCCCAAGGAATGCGCGCGGTGAAGTCGGTGCTGCGCGCGGCCGGCGCGCTGAAGCTGCGGTATCCCGATGAAGATGAAGACGTAATTTTGCTGCGATCTATCAAGGACGTCAATTTGCCCAAGTTCTTGGAGCATGATGTGCCTTTATTCATGGCGAGTATTTTTTTTAAGTTACTCGAAAAGCTGCGTATGTAGTTGGATGGTTTAATTGGTTATGATTGTTGTCTAATTGGTGTTATAATTACTGTACTTATAGAGAATTTATCTTCGAAGTATCATAAGCAGTTTGCATCCAGATATTTTTTGCAGTCTTAATCAGGTGTAATCTGTACAAAAAAATGTAAGTAAGTAAAAACTTAACTTAAGTTTCTATACACCTAGTGTGTGAAGTACGATAAAAATCATTTCATTGTAATCTGTACACCTTATAAGCGAACACCTTTAAAGTGAAGTGTGATAAGTTTGCCTATAAGTACGTTGTCTCTCTTAAAAAATTTGGCGACCTAATTTGATTAAGATTAGGTCGATTAAATCGATTTAATATTAATGCATAGCACGCGTCCTGAATCAGTTAATTAATCAGTACGCGTACTGTGAATTAGTGAAATTATAACTACTTCAATCTGTTAAACCGATAGAATTTTAGAGACTTTAGTTTCTTCACAAAACTCCTCATTTCTGTTTTGATTTTATTTTGTCATAGTTCTGTGGATTTCACAGAATAAAATATATTTTGGTAAATACATAAATAATGTTGATTTCAGGGAATAATCGGCGACTTGTTCCCCGGGCTGCCGCTTCCGGCGGCCGGGCTGCCGCACCTGGTGGCGTGCCTCAAGGACGCGTGCGGCCCGCTCAACCTACAGCCCAACGACTTCTTCATCGAGAAGGTATCTTTTACCTTTCTTATCGAAGGTATCTTTAACCTTTCTTGTCAGTCGGGTACGACTGACAAGAAGGTTTTTATCGTGTTGGTGTTTCATATTGAAGTGACATTTGGTAATTGCAAAGATCTGGAAACCAATTTTTAAAGGTATGTTTATTTTTAACGTTTACAAAGGATTGCATACTACGTTTGAGTGTCGAGAGTTCAATTCAATTCAATTCAATTCAATTCTTTATTTGCATGTTAATGGGTAACAATAAAGGTCTTAAATATAACATAATCTACCAATAACAACCTAATACAAGGTATGCAAATATACACATATGTTCAATTTTACAATTAATAATAAGACGCCAATTTTAAAACTACAAAAAATAATCAATTTTTAATATTTGTCATGATAAATATGTAGGCGGCAAGATGCGTTGTCCAAAAACTCTTTTAATGAATAAAAACTTTTGCTCGCTAACCACTTTTTCAACTCTCTACAAAATTTATAATAAGGCAAGTCAACAATTCCATTCGGTAAAGAGTTATAAATGAGAGGTGCCATGTAAACGCAGTTATTCCTAAATAATTCCAGTCTCACATTAGGCATGTTAAGTCGTAAATGAGTATGTGTTCTTCTACCAGTATTGTCAAAGGGATTAAAAAGGGAAGGATTACATTTCACAAATTTTGCTATTTCAAAAATATAAACAGAAGGCACTGTGAGGAGGCTTTTAGCCTTAAAAACAGGCCTACATGAATCCATCCATTTCATACCAAATATAGCACGAATGCACTTTTTCTGTGCTATTAAAACCTTTTTAGTTAAGTAATCAGACGCATTACCCCATGTTAAAATTCCATATCGTATTACAGAGCCAACATACGCGTGATAAACCATTAGGACAGTATCCAAAGAAGCACAACGGCGCAACTTTTTTAAGGCGAAAACGAATCTATTCAATTTTGAGCAAATTGCGTTAATGTGATACTTCCATGTTAGATGTGAGTCTATGTGAATTCCTAGAAATTTAATACTGGGAACTTGTTCTATAGTATCATTATTATAATTTATATTTATCTGAAATTTAGGGCTCTTCTGTGTCCTAAAATGCATTAGTTTTGTTTTGGATAAGTTTATCTTCAATTTATTGCAATTAAGCCAGTTAATTACATTACAAAGACAGTCTTTCACATCCTTTTCTAAATCATTGACATTTTTAGATTTTATTATAATGGTTGTGTCGTCAGCAAACCAAAACACTGTTATGTTCAAGAGCAAGCGGAAGGTCATTAATATACAGAAGAAATAATAATGGCCCTAAGAGTCTCGTGATAATTTACGCATACCTACATATGTACGTTCAGCGGTAGAGCCTCTGCTTAGTTAGTGATTTCGATAACTACTGCAGAGTTTATTTCATGTCAAATCGCCAAACGAACGGGTGAGATGATGTTGAGGGCAGGTGAGCAGGTGTTCCATTATTTGGGAGTTAAATGTCACACTCTCTAGGGGGGGTTTTTACCAAGAGTTTTGTTTGTTTGGAGTATCCAAAATTTTGGCACAGTTGCATTCACCACGTTCTCAGGTAGAGATAACCTCGTTAAAACTCCATGAGTTAGATTGAAAATTGAATGTCTTCCGTCCAGGTGCTGCAGCTGTACGAGATGATCCTGGTGCGTCACGGGCTCATGCTGGTCGGGTTCCCCTTCTCCGGGAAGACCAAGTGCTACCACGCGCTTGGTGCCGCACTAGGGCTGGTGCATGAGAGGGTATTGGTCGTCAAGCATTTCTATTAAGTAGTTCTAATATATCTTTTAGGTGTTTAAAATAAATCTCTACTTAGACCTAGAAGATTTTATAAGAAGACCAAGATTAGAGACCCTACGAAATTAATGAAAATTCTTGCATAACGTCATCTTGATCTGACAACGACGTACAAGATATACCTTGAAATGTCATCGCGAAAAAGCGTATCATCATACCCACTAACGCTGCCATCGATACATACAAACATTTTTAAAATTTTTACACCAATCAATTGTCACATTTTTTCATCTTCAGCGTTTGTGACTGTAGGGGCACGCTTTTTGCAATTCACCATAGTGCTGTCTAATGATGATTGATACCTTGCAGGGTCTTATGGACGAGAACCCGGCCGAATGGACAGTCATAAACCCGAAGTCCATAACAATGGGCCAGCTGTACGGGCAGTTCGATCCCGTCTCCCACGAGTGGTCCGACGGTATTCTGGCCGTCAGCTACAGAGCTTTCGCTGTATCCACTAACGATAACAGGTGAGTCGAGGCCTAGCTTTGGGATTGGTGGATTTCTTATTATTGTTTTAATAGTGAAATGTATTTTAACCAAGAATCAGGTTCAATGACAACAAATACCTAATTGCAGAACGGTAATAAAAAACAGTCATATAGTACCGGACTTTTTTATTTTTATCAACTTTAGAGGATTTATTCTTTGAGTTGGCAGCTAGACTAGTCCAGGACTAGTCTTCATTTTGTTTTTATTATAAAATTATCTATCACCTAGGATGTGAGACGTTAAATATAATAGCAGTAAATAATGCCAAAAAATGGGTTTTAAAAAAAATCGTCTTGATATCGTTCTTATAACCTTTCTTAGCTTCCTTGGTAAGAAGTTTCAGAACTTCGACTTGATCTCCTACGAGTTATATGATAGAATTCCAGCAGACAGCTATCTGTCTTTATTTAACCTGGCTAAAATTTTAACTAAAATAAATTCGTATAGGCGGTGTAGTCCTGGGTGGTTCAGAGTTTTAAAGCCACCTGAAGGCCTCTGACATGGCTAAACGGTTAAAACAACCGGGACCTATCATTTTAACGTGCCATGAGATCCACGGTAGCGCTCAATTGTAAATGCCACCAGCGGTCATCCATCCGAAGACAGACCGAGCTGAACGTTGCGATCGCTTAATTAAACAAATGCCTAATCAAACAACGTTATGATCGCTAATTTAACTTATGTCAATGAAGACACTGAAAAATTCTATGCATTTTTTAGGAAATGGCTCGTGTTCGACGGTCCCGTGGACGCCATTTGGATCGAAAATTTGAACACAGTTTTGGACGACAACAAGAAGCTGTGTCTCATGAGTGGAGAGATCATCCAGCTCGCGCCCACCACCAACCTTATCTTCGAGCCCATGGACTTGGAGGCCGCTTCTCCTGCTACTGTCAGTATCTCCTTGCTCTCTCTATACAAGCAGTTGTATTATATCTGCTGCCATACCTATTTACAAAGATATATAAGAATAAAAATAAGAAATAATATTTGGCCTTAAATAACATTAAACGTTACAGGCAAGTCGGGATTTACATTTGATAAGGCGAAGATGAAAACGGAACGTCAAACCTGAATCGTCTAGGCCCTAGGGCGTATGAAGTACTTGCGTACTTCATAGTCTAACCCATATAAAAGTACTGGCGCATATGACCTAATCGCTTTATAAGTTATTGTTCAATATGGCTTACTCGAAAACGAAATCCACAGGTATCTCGTTGTGGAATGATCTACATGGAGCCCAAAGGGCTCGGCTGGAAGTGCCTCATAGAGTCCTGGATGAATACTCTACCACCCGCGCTACATAACGTCAATAAAGCCATGATTAGGACGCTGCTCAACAGGTTCCTGTCTCCGCTGCTCTGGCTTGTCGAGTATTCTGGACAAGTGAAGGTCAGTGGGAACTATTCTAGATAATCTGCAAGTGTCTCGCTGCGGTATTATTTACATGGAGCCCAAAAGCCTGGACTGGATGTTCCTCGTAGTGTTCTGTATGAACAATTGAAGGAAATCAAAGAAAAAAAAAGAATCAGGTAACCGAACGCGTACAACTCTATCTCGGAGATCAGCACGTAGTCAGGGACCATCATGGCCACTGAGCGGAACAACGCCTGCGGGGGACAAAGTCAATAGTGTCAATTAATAATCACAGGACTTGATATTAGTATGAGTCCATGTAAAACGTACGCAAAAATTTAACTGGATCCATAAAGACAAAGTCCAAATATCCAAAGAAGTACAATAGTACATTGTTGACCGAGAGGAGAAAGTGACCGATTACCGTCGAGGGTGTCGTTTGAAGCCCGAGCCGTAGGCGAGGGCTTTAAAACACCCGAGATCGGGAATCGCACTTTCTCTCGAGTGATACATATTATAGTGCTTTATACTACACCTACGAGGAAAATAAAAAACTAAATCTTTAATAATTGAAATTTATATTGAAATTGTTGCAGTTAGTGAAGCTTATTTTCACATGTTCTTTTTTCAAATTGTTTGACACCATCCAACACGCAGCTAGTGGCCAGTGTCATTTTGCGAACTTGGAGATAAAAACTCACTGTAAAAACTTTTTGGCTTTTGATATTTAGGTTACCAGCGCATAGTCTTACCCAAAATTAAAAAAGAAAAACCACGTAAGAAATGGATTTTCATACACTTTTCTCTCCCGCTCAGATGCGTTTTCTCGCCGCATATTTGTTCGATATGCAATGACGTACTTTCTACCGTAAATTTGATAAAGTATCAAGGTACTTCCCGAGCAGGTGTAGTATAAATATATCTTTCTGCTCACGAATGTATATTATTATATTCAGTGATTTCAGGCATACCAAGGTCCTTTTGAAAAAGTTATGTGGGTAATACCCATTCAAAAATGATAATGCTAACCTTCAGATTATCAGGCAGTTCCTCGTAGTATTCTGTATGAACAATTGAATACTCAGAACGTTTCTCAACAGGTTTTTATCTCCTTCGAGTATTCTGAACAAGCGAAGGTCACTAGAATTATAATGGATTAAATTGATCTTTGAGGAATAGTCGCTTATGATGTCGCCAACTCTTTTGAGTTTATTGGTAGTACATTTGGTCTGCTTTTAAACACTTGTTTGATAATATCCTGGAGTCTCAAATTCCATTCCCAATGTTTAAATGACGAATTTAAAGATATTACTGCCTGTTATTTTTTAATTTGACTTATATTTTAGCAAATGTACATAACGTCTCGAAGCAACCTGGTGGTGGCCTTGATGAATCTGTTTGACTCTTTCATGGATGACTTCTACGACGAGAAATACGTCGAGGGGCTCTCTGACTTGGATGTACGGGCTCAACTAGAGGTATGAACCGAAAATAATTAGTTGAAATGTTTTAGTTTTTTTTTTCGTGTTATTAATAGGAATTGATTTGTGTCCATCTCATTGCAGCCATATTTTCGGTCACTTTTTTCCAGGGAGTGTTCTTCTTCTCATGTATCTGGTCCATCGGAGCGACGTTGGAAGCGTCAGGTCGGCCGAAATTCGACTTGTTGTTCCGAGGGCTACTTGAAAAGGAGTTTCCTCAAAAAGTCAGTATTTTTAATAGTATCGTGATCATATACATACATACATAGCACCTGCTGAATAGATTATCCTATATAGATATAGAGTTCCAAAGACCTTGATCTGATCTCTTTGTTCTCTATCGTTGGATGTTCAACGCTGTGATTGTAGGAAAGTGGTCTCTATTTGAGAAATTTCATAGTGTTATTGCCATCTGCAAGTACCTAATTGAATAAGCTTAAAAACGATGTTTTTTTCTTTTTCAGCTATGTGTAATATTTCATTGTTTTATTTACCTTTCGCAGACAATAGAAGCTCTGAATTATCACCGAGAGATAGCGAAGCCCGAGAAACATTACATTTTTACTATTCCTAAAGAAGGCTTGGTGTACGACTATCGATACATCAAAGAGGTACGCCTGTTAGTTTTGATATTTTTTTATTTATTCAGTACAATCGATTAACATAAAATTAAGTGTTAGGTATTTAATTAATATTTACCGTTTAAAATAAGCGGAGACTGTAAAAAATATAAAACAAATATATATGTCACTGGTAAAAGCCAGTAAAGCAATTAAGACATCGGAAAGGAGAGGTTATGTGCCACGTGTAGTTACCCCAATGTCCAGTTTCGAGCGAACGAGGTGGTTTCCAGAGAGCTTTCAATGTTCTTAATCCACCCAAAATGCTGGTTGTATTGACTATCTATAAAAATTACTCTCTCTCATAGACTTTTCGCATTAAACCATCGACCGTGTGTCCCGACAATTTTTTTTTCCTCTTGGGAAGTGTCAAACATCACAAGCTTTTACATCATTAACCGTAACTGAAACGTTTGTTTTCAGCCTTCGCGAGGCAAATAATCATATAAGGTTCACAAACGCTCCAGCTCAGTTTCGTCTCTATTAGAGCCCTGCTATATCGTAACGCTATATATAGAATCATGTTGGCTTTTTCTTTCTGAAAAGTGACATATATTTACCAGGGTAAAGGAAAGTGGAAGCCTTGGCAGGATGACGTAGTGATTGCGCCGCCGATCAGTCGTGACACTCCTCCCAACCAGATCCTGGTCACGACGATAGACAGTGTGCGGTACATGGCGTTGTTCCGACTGCTCGTCAGCCATCACAAAGCTGTCATGATGGTCGGACCTACTGGAACTGGAAAATCTTCTTATATTATTGTAAGTAGTTGGTACCTGTGATAAGAATTTTTTTTGTTTGGCTTTCTGGTGCATGGGAGTCTTCCTAAAACATTGCAAGTGAATTGAATTTTCTTTTAAACTATCTATATTAATAATTTCGTCATGGGGTACGGTAGACTCGATTGAAACTTTATCTGAATGATAAAACATAAATAAATAATGATTTCGAGTCGACAACATGTATCCGGAAAATTCGGATTATCGAGTATTTTAATAAATTATAACGGTGATGACAAACAAAAACACGGTCTCCATATTGACACCGCATGACGGATGACATAACTTGAGCAGTGTTGACAACACCACAAATAAAGAATCTGCTAAAATGGTTTTAAAATTGTGACAAAATAATGCTATATAAATATGTTAAAAATTGTGATAACATTTTTCAATATCAAATGAAACGTAACGTAATTATAAAATTATTATTAATTAACAAAATATCTATTTTAATCGACTATGACTTATTATTATATGATATCAAATAAAATGTAAGTATCTTGGGTCTTCATCGACCACTAATGAGCTTGAAGACGAGGTTGCGTCATTGCTCAGACTGTGTAACTCTCCTTGGTACCTATAGAGCGCAGTGCGTTCTCTGGAACTGCGTAAGACTAGCAGCATTTCCTTGCCCTTTTTAAGACGAATTTTATAAGTATAAAATAACATTTAAAGTTTTTACCGACATTAATTGCGTAGCTTAGTTTTTAATACATTAATTTGACTAAAAGAAACCCGTTCAATTTCGTCATTCGAATGTGGTTGCGTTAAAAATGATATTGCTGAGATAAATCTGAAATTCTGCATGTAATTTTAAAAATATGGTGTATGCTAATTGCAAATAAATATGCTAAACAAGATGAAAATATGTATGCTAAATTTAGCATAAAACATGCTAAATTGGCATCACTGATCTTGAGCAGTCAATCTTTTTTTTTTATGTTTAGGCGTCGCATTGTTGTGCATTTGCCAGTGTCAAGTATTCAGTTTTAATAATTTTTGATAATAATGTATCAAAATAGTCACTGTCGTAGTCACGTTAAAGTCCAACCTTTGGTTAGTACCTAACCTTCGGTTAGGTACCTACTGTATTCAATGTTCTGAAACATAAAATAGGACAGGAGTGCAGGCTATTAATTTTGTGTACGTAGTAATGAGACTCCACTGGAGAAGCAAAGTATACAGGCTACATAAAATACATCACATTATAACACCAACCGGCCTTATTGGAAATCTATGGGGGAGGCTTATGTCCAGCAGTGGACGTCCTACGGCTGATAGATAGATAATTATAGAAAATATAATACTTGCCATACCTAATTTTTAAAGTTGAAGTTGACTTTCTTTTCGTTTTATCAGAATGTATAGATACATTTACAGTACTTATTCATTTAGTTTTGAGCAGTTTTAATTTTGAGCAATTACTTTGGGATATTGTTTACACCGATCATGCCGAAAGTACCTATTTCTTAAAATGAATGTCTTTTATTGGTCTTTCATAATTGTTTTGCTTGACCTACATCATTTTGTTATCAGCATCTCCTTACCATAGATGAAGGATAGGTCTTTGCTCCGAGCTAAGCAAAGACCTATCCTTCATCTATGCTCCTTGCATTAGGTAATCATTGTCATGATTGTGAAAAATTGATGCAGCGAAGGGCCCTTCGTAAAGATGGTGATCAAGGCAAATTTGATGAGTGTGTGTGTATTATGAGTCATATTTCACCCGAGCGAAGCCGGGTTGTCATCTAGTAACTATATATTTTGTGGTTTTTCAGGATTTTCTTGTAAAAAGAGTCGACACCAAAGTGTACAAAGCTCTAATCATGGCGTTTTCAGCGCAGACAAACTGCAATCAAACGCAAGATATAATCATGGGAAAACTTGACAAGAGGCGAAAAGGCAAGTGTTTGGTGTGCATTTATAAGATGTTGCCTTACAATGTGTTTAGGTATATAATATAATAGGAACTTTCAAAGATATGCATACTTAATTAGGAACACCGTTGATTACGACCTTGAAATTGCGTCTATAATAGTCATAATTACTAAGGTTTGACCGCATTTAGGGGTCTTTCTCCAGCTGACAAGTGCTAGCGTAAGGTTCCAACTGCTAAAACATCAGTGCATAAAAAATGTGCAAAATTTACGTCATTTTCGATAATCAAATATTCTGCCTTCAATTTTAGCATACCTTTTTCCCGTATTTTTCAGAAAGAAAACACTTAAAATCTTAAGAAGTGTACATATTAAGTGTTATTATTTTCAGGTGTTTATGGGCCCCCTATCGGATGCTATAGTGTAGTATTCGTGGACGACGTAAGTATGCCCCAAGCGGAGACATACGGAGCACAGCCGCCGATAGAAGTGTTGCGGCAAGGCATCGACTTGGGCTTGTGGTACGACAGGAAGACCAACTTTGCCTTGCATCTTATTGATGTTCAGGTGAGTACTTTAGTGAGTAAGCCTCAAGCGGAGAATTACGGGCTACGGGGCACAGCCCCCGATAGAGGTGCTGCGGCAAAGCATTGACTTGGGTTTGTGGTACGACAGGAAGACCATTTTTGCCTTGCATCTTATCGATGTTCAGGTGAGAACCGAATTTTGTGTAGATCTGTTAATTATTTTAATGAAGTATCAAGATTTTACTAGACAATCATAATAAAGGCAACGTAGAAGGAAAGAAAGGAAGGGAAGGACCATGGAGGGCATTTGTAGATCAAATGAAAGAGAAGGTAGATGTCATGTCGTACCGACGACCACCGACGAGACACGCTTTTAAATCTAAATGAACTAAGATTTTATTACACGGTGGTTAAGTATGAAAGAGTTTAACGTAAATTAGTTTGCTTGATGCGTATGTATGGCGTTGAAACTGCCCGACGTACTCGTACCACAGTCACAGCATGTCTTTATTGGTAAAACAACAGCCTTTGCGCTCGTTTCTGTAAATAAACTTGGGCCTCTGTTACAACTAGTATTAGCTCATTGTTCACCATTGCATGCTTTTCCTGTACTAAGTCAAAAGGAGGTGAATAAGACCCATCTTGAGACCAACTCGGAATTCGGGAAAAAAGCTGTTTCTTACATTTTGACGATTCTAACTTGCAGTTTTGTATGGAACAGCTGATCTCTTTCTTAAATATCGGATTAGAACCATAGTAAAATTCATTCACAATGGTAGCCTAAATCCTTTCGGCTTCGTATACCAGTTCTGGATAACCCTGTATAACCAAATGCGGACTATCGAATACTTTTTTTCCACTCCTTTCATCTTTCTCTGATAGCCACTTCTCTGTACTGCCATACTTTGAGTATTCATTGTCTTCACTAAATGAGGCATGTGGATTACTGTTTGTTTGCAGTTTATGTGTGCAATGGGAAAGCCGACTCCGGGGGCCAAGCTCGTGACGCCGAGGTTCTCTCGACATTTCTCGTTCTTTTGCATCGACGAGTTTGACGAGGAAACCCTGACGGTCATCTTTGGAAAGATAATGCTCTGGCATCTGGACACCAGGTATGCGAAAAATTCAATCATTCCATAACATCATTATGGTCTAGCTACTATCTAGCCACGTAGGAAAATGAAAGGACATATTTTGTGGCATTGCAAGGCGACAGTAGAAACTAGAATCGCTTGCGAGTTGCATTACGCTACTATTTCTTTGGCATCGGCATCGACATCTTCATTCGACATCGCTAGCCATGTGCCAGTATGTCCAGCGTAGGACGTCGACCGACTAAGTGAATTGGCGATATAATTAAAACTGCAGGAACGCGCTAGATGTAGGCCGTTTAAAACCGGCTTTATTGGAATACCATAAGGGAGGCCTTTATCCAGCAGTGGAAGTCTTGCGGCTGATGGATTATGATCTAGCTATATTTTTTTACATTGGGCTTACATACTCTCAATGAAATAACTTTATTGTGTAACGGCCACTGACATGAAATGCTATGAATTTCCGAGGTAATAACCAAACCATTTGTTATGTTCAGCAGAAAAAATGGTCACTAACTTTGTCATATTATTTTTACCTGCTTTGATTTTTCTTTTAATTTATTTGTTTCCTGTTATTATTGCAATTTACTATGTTGCTTATGCTAGCTCTGTTCTTCGCAATTTTTTCTCCTCAGAGTGAATTATTTTATTTCAGAGGGTTCTCAAAGGAGTTTGATCCGTGCATAGAAGAGATTGTGCAAGGAACTCTGGAGGTGTACAAGCAATGCCGCCTGAACCTGCTGCCCACTCCCTCCAAATCTCACTATACGTTCAATTTGCGTGATTTCTCCAGGGTTATACTGGTTAGTAAAGTTGATACTTAGAAATAACTAGATACCTATCCCGGCTGCCCTCAGTTATGAATAAATTATTTGCAAACCTTCTCGAAGAAAAATATTCTAAATGATTATGAAAACCGCATTGTAATAGGTACATTTTGCAGTTTAAAAGATCTGAGGGACAAACAGATACACAAAAAATACACAGACAGACACACAAAAAAGCTAGTTTGCTTTATACATAATATGTAGTAATAGTGGAGTCTTCATATTATGACAACTGATATGCCTATGGCTTCATTCGCGATTATTTGTTTAGTTGATATTTTTATGGAAGTAGTTTGTAATTAGAAGCCGTGGTGGTCTTGTGGTAATGACACTCGCCTTACAATCGTAATGTCGTGGGTTCAAATCCCGGTTCCGGTTCCGTAAAAATGAATTCCTTGGAATTTATGTACGAAAGTTCACACCACTGGATTTTCGGTGAAGGAAAACATCGTAAGGCAACCTGCATACGTCCGTAGAAGAAATTTGATGGCGTATGTGAATTCACCAACCCGCACTGTGCCAACGTGGTGGATTTGGCCCAATTGCCCTTCGTGGGTAGCCCTAAATCCTGGAGTGGACTATCAAAAAGGCTGATACAGTGCAGTACAGTTTGTAATTAGGTGTTCTATAATTATCAGCTTTACATAAACGTGTTCAAGTAATGAAACACCTCACAAAACGTTAGAGGTATACAGGGCCTTCCTGTATTTTTCCTCGTAAGCCAGAGTCGATCAAATCAGAATGATAAGTTTTCCAACTTTGTTACGCATGCTCATACGGCCTAGCACATTTCTCATAGTAAAAAACTTACCTAGTTGACTTTTAAAGTTTCTGCGCTTTTATGAGCACAATATGTGTTACAGGGAGTGCTATTATCAGTACCTGAAGTAACTCCGGACTTGTCGTCGATCAAACGTCTCTGGGTACATGAGTGTCTTCGAGTGTTTTCTGACCGGCTGGTCGAGGAGGCGGACCGCCAGTGGCTGGTCGGTTGTCTGAGGGACGCCACCGCGCAACACCTGAATGATGATTTCAACAAAATGCTCGCAAGACTGCTGGAGGATACTGAAGATACAGAGGTACTTTCATGAGTCCCACGGAGTGTGCGACTTGCCTAGCGTTGACCATATTATAAGCAAATATGGATAAATCAAGACATGTGATTGGTGATGACTATACCGCAGCCGTAGGTTGCAGCAACTCGTGGGACGCTTCATGTTTGCGTGGTTATGGGCTACATATGTGAATAACTCTTTTGTAAAGATTTCCAGGGGTAGTACTTACTGACTTTCTGGAAGTTTTATAATCAATTAGTTTAGATAGATGTGTCACAAAATGCTCTTAAAATAGATCAGTGTTGCAGAATACATGATCTCCAGAATTATTCTACACTTAAACACCAACACGTCAACTATACTTAAAGGTGTCTCTATATCAATAGTCTTATGTAATTGGCACAGAAGAAAACGTAGACCAAATCTAAGAAGAAACACGATGCTTGTGGTATATTCCAATAAAACATTATAATTATCATAGCAGTACGCGTCACTTATCAATCAATCAATAACACTTTATTGAGGTTGTCTACCGCATTACATAAAAAAACAAATTAAAGGGACAAAACAATACAATTTATAGGTTTCTAACTGGCGAGTTCAGTTTCAATTTTACTATCAATCTCCGCCCATCTCATCTTACAGATCACAGACCGTCACCTGCGAAACCTGATCTACTGCGATTTTGCGAACCCCAAAGTGGACACCCGGTTCTATATGGAGACTACCAACATGGAACATCTCAATTCTACAGTGGACGCTTTCCTCGTTGAATTTAACAACATGTCCAAGAAACCTATGAACCTGGTATTGTTCAGGTAAACATGAAATTTTTCATTCTATTAAAAATACCTATGTCCGACGGTGTATGGCCAGGTTCTGCTATAGGTACTATAGCTTCAAACTCCGAAGAGTAGCAGTGTTTCATTTGATTACTTTCCTCAAAGTAGTTTTGACTTTATTTCATTCAGCTCCATCTACTAATTGCGGTTTAACAAAGCGCTGAGATCTCCATCGCGTGAAATAAATACTTTGCGTCATTTAGCCCTTACTCAACAAAACAACTCTTCCAACCACGTGTGATCATAGAACCTAGTCTGAAAAGAGCCTAGTCTCAAAAGTGTAGTCCCACGAGAGAGGATGACCAAGGAAATTTCAACTGTGCTACATCACTCCTAACACCCCTCATCATTTCTAGCCAGACCCTTCTAATAATGATAAGAAGCTGGCTGATACCATTAACAAAACCATACAATGGCTCTCCAGGTTCGCTATCGAGCACGTGTCGCGCATCTGCCGCGTGCTGACGCAGCCGCGCTCCCACGCTTTACTGGTCGGGCTCGGAGGCTCCGGCCGGCAGTCTCTGACCCGCCTTGCTGCTCATATCAACGAATATGACCTGTTTCAGGTCAGTTTATTACATACTAGTTGCTTTTGTCATCTAATGATTTTAGTTAACTCGCTTATTCGGCTCGCTGCGCATCAATCAGTTTACCACACGTTCTATAATTGTGTGTCCTCTAGTGTCTATAAGTTTCTTGCCAGAAATCCGTTGAAAGTCGTTCATAAGCCTCGCCACGTACGTTAGCTAATGCAACCTGTTCCATTCAAGTCCCCTGCAAGTTTCTTGCCTGTGTGTCCTAATAGTGCCTGCTAGTTAAGCGCATATCATACACTTACCACGTGTTGACGCTGCCGCGCTCACACCCGCTGCTTGTCGGGTCTTGGCAGCTACACGTTTCTTGTGTGTTCTGTATATTTTCTAGTTAGACAGCATTTACTCGAGCGCCTCGCTGTATTTATTAACGATAATCAGATCTCTGTCATGTCCAGGCTAAGCAGTCACTTTCCCTTTAATCAGCTTCATCAGTACTCACAATCCTTTCAAGCCACACATTAAACTGTAGAGAAATTATGGTGCATTATTCTCCAGGAAAAAAAGATAAAATTTTATGAATACACTTTGTTACGGGCTATATTATAATTACGACCCCTTTTGTTTATCTTTTTTTCTATAGGTTGAAATGAGTCGAACATACGGCAAAAATGAGTGGCGCGAAGATTTGAAAACATTACTACGGAAAAGTAGTACACCTGATCTTCACATGGTGTTCCTTTTTATTGAATCACAGGTAAAGAAACATTATTTATTTAAAAGCTTTATATATATATATATATATATATACAAATACAGATAGTTGAAGCCGTGGTGGTCTAGTGGTAGTAACACCCGATCTGTAATCGTGAGGTCGTGGGTTCAAATCCCGATCCCGTACCAATGAGTTTCTTTGGAACTTATGTACGGAATTTCACATCATTGGCTTTTCGGTGAAGGAAAAAATCACCCTTCGTGGATAGGCCTACGTCCTGCAGAGGACTATTAAAAAAGGCTGGTACAGTACAGTACAGATAGTTTGTTGTTTATTACATCTAATATTACACATGTTTACTATTATGACAATTTTAAAGTAAAGTAAAACAGCATCCATCATTTTGTAGAGAAGATTCAACACCTGAAAAATGTATGCAATATCAGAATTAATTTCAGACAAACACATAACCTCTTAAGACGTTTCCTTTTCATTGCATAGATTAAAGAAGAAGGATTCCTAGAAGACGTCAACAATATGCTAAATTCTGGTGAAGTGCCGAACATTTTCGGAGCAGATGAAAAAGCTGAATTGTGTGAGAAGATGAGAGTCGTAAGTTTCCTAATACTCCACTCCCAAAAACGAATAAGTGATAATATGCACCCAGTGCGGTCTTGCAATTTTAACCTAGTTTTTTGTCTACCTTGATAGATATCCTATACTATACAGTAGTATATTATGTCTTCTTTGACTATACTGCGCGTAGCAGAACCAAAGTTACCGACATAGCCCAACAGATTAGCAAGTTGAAATGGCAATGGGCAGGGCACATAGCGCGGAGGACTGATGACCAGTGGAGTCGAAAAGTTCTCGAGTGGAGACCACGTACCGGCAAGCGCAGCGTAGGACGTCCACCCACAAGGTGGACGGATGACCTCATTAAGACCGCAGGATCGCGCTGGATGCAAGCCGCTTCCAACCGGTCTTATTGGAGATCCATAGGGGAGGCCTATGTCCAGCAGTGGACGTCCTTTGGCTGATGGATGGATACTGCGCGTATCGATACGTGGTCGCCGTTCGAAAACTTTGCGACCCTTTGATAACGTAAGTTCGTATAGGCCGTATGGGTAATTGGCTAGCCCTGGTGTCAGAGGCTGAACGTTGCTTAACTTCGATGATCGGTAAGAAACAGCTATTCAAACTGTGCTATGAGCCATACTAAATTGTTCATCAGTCTCGAATGTTTCATATCTTGCCCACGTATCAACTTGCTGCTCCATTGGGTTATGACAGTTGTTGAGTAATAGCTTCACTCCCACACCAGATCGACCGTCAGCGCGACAAGTCGCTCCAAACGGACGGCAGCCCGACCGCGCTGTACGCTTACTTCGTGTCGATAGTTCGCGACCAGCTGCATATAGTGCTGGCCATGTCGCCTGCTGGTACTTCGCTACGCACCAGGATACGCAAGTTTCCTTCGCTCGTCAACTGCTGCACTATCGACTGGTTCCAGGTATTGTATCTTTTCAATTACCTAGCATATTGTATTATCGAAGACTAGCTGTACCATGCGCGTGTTGCTGGTGCCATCGGTCGAAAATTGGTCGCACCAACTCAGGAACCTTATTTAGCTTAGGTATCCACAACAACTTTGCTAAATATCATAACATGATCAAATGCATAGTTTACGATTATATGAAAGATATACAGACAAACATTCATTTATATATACATAGACAAGCATTCATTTTTAGGGTTCCGTACCTCAAACGGAAAAAACGGAACCTTATAGGATCACTTTGTTGTACGTCTGTGTGTACCTATGTCAAGACTCTTTATCTCGGGAACGCTTTAAGATATCGAGTTGAAATTTAAACTGTATACGTGTATCTATAGTCTCTTGAAGTTGAGTAAAAGGAAAACTTCTCAGTTATCGTTTAAAAAAGTTAGAGCCGTTTATGTCGTAAAAAACCGCATATTTCGACACTTACAAAAATCAAAACCTACAGGGTACTTCCCGTTGACATAGAACTATGAAATTTGGCGAGAAGCATTGTGTCAGAGTACAATAGGGCCTCAAAATTCACAAAGTATGGGTTCAAAATTCAAAGTGAGTAAATCGTATCATATAAAAGAACTTCATTAGCACATGCTAAAACAGGGTTTTAATTATTTTAACAATGTGTAATTTTCGATGTATGACGAGAAAAATGAAAAAACAAAACTTTTTTGTCGATGGTTATAGTATAGAAATTTTAACAACTTCCCAATTTTGTGAAATTTTCTGGATTTATACGGAACCCTCGATGTGCGAGCCTGACTCGCACTTGTCCGGGTTTTTATAGATATAGAAGATAATAACTGCGTGTTTGACCACATTCTACCTGATGTTAAACATAATTGCGATCTAGACTGTACGTTTGAAAGCTTAGGTAAGTATTCTAGATTTGACGGGAAACATATCCAGGAAAGAGTTCCACACAATTATGAATCCAAAACGTGCTGTGTCTCCATATTGGTTTAAAGTTATACAGATAGGTAAAACATTGTATGTGTATGTGTTTGGTTTCTGTAGCAAATAAAAAAAAAAAAAAATTATGTCTATTGTCTACATGTATTCTTTGATTCGTCAATCCTGGAATCTGTTGATTCTCCTGTCTTAAATTATTTTTAAAACTTTTAATTCTCTATTATTTTATCGTTTTCTTTCCTAGGAATGGCCACCAGATGCCTTATTAGCGGTCGCCACACGTTTCCTCAAAGAAATAGAGCTCACGGACTTGGAGAGAGACACTGCCATCAAACTGTGCCAAGTGTTCCACACTGACACTCAAGAGTTGACCCGGAGGTTCTTGGCCCGGCTTAAGCGGTACAACTACGTCACGCCTACGGCATATCTCGAGTTGATCAACATGTTCAAGTCTCTGTTGAATAAGAAACGAAAGTAAGTACCTTATAGCATCGTGATAGGACGTAAAAAATCTATTACTGTAGGTTTGAAGGAGTTACCTCTATCAAGCTTAGCCGGATGCCTTACATGGACTCCCAAAAAAAATTCCGAATATTCCTGGCTCGATTCTAGCGAGCCATATACCGGATAAAATTTTTTAAGTCTCTGTTGAATAAAAAACGAAAGTAAATTCGTTACACCATTATATTGGGCCCTACAAAATCTAAGTATTGTTGCTTTGAAAGAGTAAAAACCCCCATAAAGTTATGCAAGGTATTCCATATTGACACCTAGGAGGTAGTTCGGTTATAATTATCTTCGATGTTACTGTATTTTGTTTTTGTGGTGAATAATAAATAAATTGTAAATACAAGCAAAAATCACTTAATCTTATTTTTTGTTTGTGTGTACCATTTGCTCGAATAGGTACTATTAATGTTTAATTTCTCAGGGAACTTCTAACGGGTGAAAAGCGCTATTTGACTGGATTGGATCAACTTGCTATAGCTGCTAAATCTGTGGCGGCTCTGCAGCATGCCTTGGAAGTGCTGCAGCCTAAACTCGAGGCCGGCGCCAAAGCCGTTGCTGAAACCACGGCCAAAGTGGAAAAAGAAAAAGAAGGGGTAGCGCTGGTAGAGGCTGATGTGCTGGTGGATCAGGCGGCAGCTGCGGAACAGGTGCGACGATATAACATTTTTAAGCCCCGATCCAAATTGGTTGTTATGAAATTCGTCTTAAGTTTCTCTAGCATTGTAGCTTCAAAACGAATCAAAGCTACTGAAAATTAACTTTTTAGTTTTTATCCGCGGCTGTGTGATTTTTTAGTTTTTGTGCTAGTCCATTGGAACATTTATGTTTTTTGGGACAAGTTGGCTTAAAAGTTGGCTGCGACTCTCTCCAATCTTTAAAATAAATCCTGAGTCGATATATTTCTTAGTTGCGTGAAAGAGTAACAAACAAACACACTTTTGAATAGGTATATAATATTAATATAGAAGTAAAGATTAGACTCCTAACAGATCTATTTTTTTTTCATGTTTCATTGTATTTAGTAACGGAACTGTCTACATCTCTAGTACATTTTCTTAATATATTTTAGGCCGGGGAAGCCCAAGCCATCAAAGAAGAGTGCGATGCCGACTTGGCTGAAGCGATGCCAATCCTCAACTCAGCCTTGGCTGCTCTGGACACCCTCACACCTCCGGATATCACCTTCATCAAGACCATGAAAAGCCCTCCCAGAGGCATCAAGCTGGTCATGGAAGCTGTCTGCATACTAAAGGTATTCAATATAACTGCTGCAACGAAATGAGTTGGATTTTATATTTGCAGATTTCAGCCAAAGTTTAAATTTCATTTTGAAATACGGAAAAGATAAGACTTTGTTTTGTTAGGCTTGTTTTTAATGACCAAACTTTGATTTTTGCCATGCATTCTAAAGTGGGACGATCCGGTAAGTTTACTTTTAGCTAGCAAATTATTACATTGTTAGGGCGCTATACCTAATAGGACAATGAAATATAATGTTTGTTGAATGACAAAATATTGCTATTTTTGTCTATTGTAGAACTTTCCTACCAAAAAGATATGTACGTTTGTGTCTTCCTTAACAGATAACTTTTTACTAATGTTTTGATTTTTGTTTCAATGAGAAAATAGACAAGTTCACACACTAGTTTACATCAATTCTCCAGTGGAGACCACGTTCCGGCAAGCGCAGCGTAGGTAGTCCACCCATAAAGTGGACGGATGATCTCATTGAGATCACCGAATCGAGCTGGATACGAGCCGCTTTAAACCGATCTTCTTATGGATATAGCAGATGCCTATCTCCAGCAGTGGATGTCCGTCGACATACGACGAAAAAATATACTTGTATATTCTTAACACAATCCTAATGTTGAATATAGGAAATAAAACCGGATAAGATCCCCAACCCGTCTGGAGTGGGTACAATAGAAGACTACTGGGGCCCGTCGAAGAAGCTCCTCAACGATATCAAGTTCCTGGAAGGCCTCCAGAACTATGACAAGGATAATATTCCACCGCCCGTGATGAAGAAACTCATGACCACCATCATGCTGGATGAGGGGTTTGTCCCGGAGAAGATCAGGACTGTCTCGGTCGCTGCGGAGGGTGAGTTTTTTCAATATCTAGACACGCGGCAGCGTGACCAGCCAAGACAAAGAAAAAGGCGACGCTGCAGCCGTTACACGAACCATTTCGAGACACTTTTAACCCCTTCTTAACTCGAAAACTATTTAGCCGTAATTTATAAAATTTGGCATATATATAATACAAAGTTTCATTAATATAACTCAAACAGTTAATAATAATTATCTTAACGCTTAAAAACCGTGGCTTCATTGGCTGATTCACTCACTCACACTTATAGTTCGAAAACCTAATCTACTTCCAGGTGACCTAGAAATTTGATATTTAGCATCAAGGTAGTCTATCAGGCATACAAAAATGACAAATTATTGAACTTTTACCCCCCAACCCTATATACTAGGGGATGAAAGCTTGTAAGAGACTTCACAAATTTTCATCTGAACAGCCTGCATGTAATACAAGACACACACTTAACCGTTTAGTCAAGTTAACAATTTAATTACCCAGGTTTGTGCAAATGGGTGATTGCCATGACGAAGTACGACAAGGTGGCGAAGGTGGTGGCGCCCAAGAAGGCGCGGCTGGCCGTCGCGCAGGGCGTCTACGATAAGGCTATGGCCGCTCTGGCTGTCAAGCAGGCCCAGCTCAGAGAGGTTCGCACAATATCACTATCTTGTAAACTTTGCCAAGGTTTAAAAGTTAACTTTAAATTTTAAATTACTCCAAACATAGTATTGGATCAAATTGCGTCTGTATAAAAAGTAAGCAACAAAAAACGAAACTCTTTTTTTACGCGCGTTTCTGACGCGTGAGACCAATTTTTTTTTTTTTTGGCTTTTCTCGCCACAAAAATGAATGAAATTTTTGGTCTTACAATTCTCAATATTATCAAATAAATATGTTTCTAAATTTAACTCTTCTTGCTGATAAAATTGGCTTCACCCACCAAATATAGGTTATATATTATCTTTCATAGCTCGTCCTAATTCGTACCGTATAAAATCAATGCTTTTCTTTTAGATTATTTCAATCCGACCACATTAGGTATCCCTCTAAGATCCCTGTGCTTCATTCAGGATTAAAGTGTACGGCTCTTGTCGGTGGAGCAACTTCCATGTCTTGCGGTCTTTCGCAAGTGTCTTCACCTCCCTGTACGACATGACATCTTCCTTTTCTTTGATCTAATCTAAAAATGCCCTCCGTGGTCTTCCCTTCTACTTTTCCTTCTATTATTTGAATGATTTTCATCAGATTGCCATGTCGTAGAAGGTGGCCAAGCATCATCTCCCTTCTGTTTTCTATTGTTGTCAGATTTTTTCTTTTCTCTTTCATCTGTGCTTAAACATATTAAAATGTAATGACGATAAAGTTGTCACATTTGCTCCTTACACTGTTTCTTTAGGTGCAAGAGAAATTAGGCAAGTTAGAAGAAGCCCTCGCAGAACAAAATCGTCAGCAAAAAATACTAGACGATGAAGTGATGGACTGCAGTAACAAACTCAAACGTGCTGAGATGCTGATCTCTGGACTCGGCGGCGAGAAAACTAGGTGGACGCAAATCGCCAAAAGTCTTAGAGAAACGTATAATACTCTAACAGGTCGGTTCAATAATGAAAGCTTTTACAATTGGTCTTTTGTAATAATCTAAAAATTCGACACCTACATTGATTCAAGAGAACTATTCGAATTTTGTACCCGATTGGAGTCGGTGTTGCCATTATTTGCGAAGAATGATTAATACTTGTAAAAGATTATCACTATCTACTTCTCCCAACACTCTATTCTCCATTTCCTTTCCTGAAACTTGAATTTTTTTTCAGGTGATATACTGATAGCTGCAGGGATAATAGCGTACCTCGGCCCCTTCACAGCACACTTCAGAGGTGAGCAAGTAAGTATTTTTAACATTTTTAATGAAACACGTTTTATCAGTTTTATTTTTATTCGGCCAACCCGAAGCAGAAATGTTTGACTCGCTCGGTCTATTAACCAACAAAGGCAATACATTTACAATACAGGTAATGCATATGCACACGACTAATACGTACGGCTTTTGCCGTAGATACTATACGGCTATTAGACCATCTAAATACGCAAAATAAAGCAATTAGGCTAGCTGTATTTTTAACTATAACAGAATACGGCTAAAACTCACGTTATAATTATACGGTCGATCCGCAAGGAATCCAACCAGTTTCAGAGTATTTAGAACTCCAACCTCAGGGAATACACGCGACCGCGCGCGCCTGTCGACGGGGGTGCGTGTATTAACGTGAGTTTTAGCCGTATTTTGTTATAGTTATGATGAATACTCACGGTAGTTTTAATGAAGTGATAGCTGTATTTTTTATGCAAATATCTATTTTGTAAGAAAATTAGGTTTCTATTAAATTTTCCCATACATTTTCACTAAAATCCTGGCTATGGCTGGTCTAAAATTTACTTGGAACAACAACGGCACACAAATAGATAATTACGCTTTGGCCTTACTGTGTGGAAATAAAATTACTAAAACAAAATAAATCCAATTTCCCAAATTATTATAGCCTATATTCTGTATTTTTATATACCTACCTATTAATTTATGGGATTTTTACTGCGATGTTTGTATTATGTACCTATATCCATCCGATTAGTATGAGTAAGGAGGAAATGAGCAGTGCATTCAAATATAGATTTACTACATTAAGTAGATACTTAATCAGTTGTGTAGGTATGTCGCAAAATTAACGGTATTAGATATAACAATGGGGAAAACACATAAAATTAACTTTAGATTTCGAAATGAATAAATAAATCTAGTGCAGTGCATTCAAAAATGCAATACAATATAACTTATGTAACATAATTACTATAAGAAACTTATTTATAAATGACATGAATCATTATAATATTGAAAACACCGTAATTTTAGATATTTTATGGGTCCTCTTGATGGTCTAACTCGACAGACTAACTGATTTGTCCAACAGGAAAAAGAATCCGGGACAATCCGGGTGGTCAAATTAATGTCTTGTGTGACAAATAGTACAGTCAATAAATCATAATTAACTACATATGTATAATATTATACAGTCACGATATACAAAGTGTACATAGTCATTACATTTGCCATGGATTTAATTACGAGATGACTTCATTAAAACCGCGACATGATAAGGGTATCATGGTAAATAAACAAATTGTATATCTATCCGTAGGCATGATGACTGAATACAAAAGTTATTATTACCATAAGAAGTTTTTACATCATCAGAAATTTACCCCGTTTAGTTCACAGTAGTCCCAAACAAGTCGAGCAAAAAAGCACAGACGTACCTAAGCATACTTTTCTAGAAGCATATTTTAGTTATATTTTAATACAGGTTACTCACACTTAACGAAGTGGAGAGACTTCGACAGTGCTACGCGAGACGGGCCCTCCTGCTAGTACTTCAATCTTGAAAAAGATCTCCAAGTGCGATCGAAACTCTCCAGTCGATTTCCTCATGTTTGAGGGTCTTGCCTACCACCTATTTCTTCCGGATGATTTTCTTCTACTCTTTCCGGTCCCCGGCGACATGCAGCGTGTCGTACACTGAGGAGTCCAAAGTGGTGCGCACCTGGTCGGACCAACGCATCAGACTGCGGCCTCAAAGACGTTTCCCCTCTACCATGCCAGTAACCATTAGCTTTTCTAGGTTATCACCGTCTTTTCTAGTAATATGGCCAAAGTATGGTCTTGACAAACTATAGTCATTGTTATGACTATCCGTACACGTTTGTCCCGTTATATACAAGGTTATTTCTAATCAATTAGCATTCTTTAGAGGCTTATTCTGTACATCAAAACTAACAACTTTAGTTCTGCGACTTTTGTCAAAATTCAAAAAAAAAATCAGCGTTTCCATACATTTGGTCGCGAGTGAACGACATTTTTCTATGGAACAACAATGATGTAGAGAATAAGCCCCTAAAAGGATGCTTATTGATTAGGAATAACCCTGTATAGTATAAAATATGGTCTTGACCTTGAGGTGTTTCAATATTCCATAGTCAAATTAGTACATATATTCGTAAAACCAGTCTTTTAGACACTGGTAGCATTGTAAAGCTGCCCTAGAGCGGATTCCGCAAGTTTCTTTCAGCCACAGCAAAAACGCATCTTTGTCTCTCTTTAGCAGCAGAAACTTTCCAAAGACAACTTGTGCCTGGAACAAAATACAAATTTAACAAGATTAAAAATTTAAAAATAATCCTGACATATTTTATACAATAACTCGCAACATTGGAAGGTTTTTTAAGTCCTTAAAAAAACTTCCAAGCTATTATTGATACGCAAATCCAATTCGAACTAGACGCACGGAGTGCATCCAGCCAAAATTTAAGGAACAAGGCGACGCAGCACCCGTGCGTAATATTACACGAAGGGTTACGAACTACGTTTGACCCTTATCACAACTCAAAAACTGTTTAATGGCTATTGGCACATTTATTAGAGTCTCTTAGCTTATCACTAATCTGAATGATATATTAACGTTTGAAAACAGGTGTTTCATTGACTGATACATTTGATTATACATCAAAAACCTAACCCACTTCCAGATGACTTAGAAACTTAATCAGCAGGCCAATCGCACTAAAGAATTACAGCTGAACCACAATTGAACTTTAACCGAACTTCAACTTTTTGTCTATTTTCGTATCGCGCTAATGATTTTGACAAAAGTTGAAACGCAACTCAATCAGAGTTGGAACGTAACCGCTGTCAAACGAACGATTAGTGTATGAAGTTTAGCGCAATACCGAATTCTTTAAAGCTGAATCGAAACTTAACTACAATTGCAACCGAACTTTAACTGGATTACAGACGGAACGCAGCTATTTAAATTTATCGCGATTGGCCTGCAGGAGTCAGGTCATTGCAAAGTTCCTTTGGCCAACTTCCAGCTCCATCATCAGATCATCACCATGTCATCATAATGTTGCGTTGTCACGCAATTTACACATGTATGCAAAATTTCAGCTCAATCTAAAACCGGAAAGGGATCAAATGTAACTTGCAAGATTTGATTATAAACAGACAGACAACGAGACAGGTGAAAGCAAATAAAATCTTGTAAAATATAGAAATTACCTTTTTATATTTTGACTTTAAAGTCACGTTAATTTATATTAATATTGACTGAAATGTGCTCGTAATAAGTTTGTAGTAAATGAATAAGTAAATGAACGTAGGCCTACCCACGAAGGGTGATTGGGCCATATCCACCACACTGGCCCAGTGTGGGTTGGTGGATTCACATATGCCATCGAATTTCTTCTACGGACGTATGCAGGTTGCCTCACGGTGTTTTCCTTCACCGAAAAGCCAGTGGTGTGAAATTCCGTACATACATAAATTCCAAAGAACCCATTGGTACGGGACCGGGGATTCGAACCCACGACCTCACGATTGTAAGGCGGGTGTCACTACTTCTTAACCACCACGACTGTAAGTATATTTAAGTAATTGTCCATAACACTTACCTGATCAAATCCAGCATCTATCAATATCTGCCCATGAACATCGTCGATTCCAGCTAGTGCGGTAACTGGCTTATCGCCCATATGCCCGCAAATAAAATTTACGTGTTTTTCTGTATCGCCACTCATTTTGTTTGCCGTAGAGTTCACAGGAACAAACATTTGTCACACTTGATCGTTTCGGGTACCTACTCAAACTGAGCATTTTCATGGCAAATCCTGTTTTAAGGATAAGCCAAAACTGGGTTGCCAGGCTGAGTTCTCTAATTTAAAAATTAACCACCAATACAGTGTATGTAAGCCATGGTGGTCTAGAGGTAATGATACCCGTCTTACAATCGTGAGATCGTGGTTTCAAATCCCGGTCCCGTACCAATGAGTTCTTTGGGATTTATATGTACGGAATTTCACACCACTGGCTTTTCGGTGAAGGAAAACATCGTGAGGCAACCTGCATATGTCCGGAGAAGAATTTCAATGGCGTTTGTGAATCAATCAACCCGCACTGGGCCAGCGTGGTGGATATGGCCCAATCACCCTTCGTGGGTAGGCCTACGTTCTGGAGTGGACTATTATAAGGCTGATACAGTACAGTACAGTGTATGCAAATATATACGAGTAATTGTATATTTATATCATTTACATGTATGCATTGGATGCATTCTGCTTCCGACCGATTTCATTGGAGATCTCTAGGGGAAGCTTATGTCCAGCAGTGGTCGTCTTATGGCCAAAACGACGACGACTCAGTGAATTTGTAGGTGCTTTTTATCGCGAATAAGTGCATGCTTGTCCATCAACTCGTTTAATGGTGAGCATTTATGGAGCCACTCACCAAAAATCGTGAAAATAAAACGTTGCTCCATATTGACACGATATTGAGGGTGAACATAATATTTTATATCGGACAGCTGTTTATTTCTAGTCATTTTAGTAATGGTTCCACAGTTAAAATCGGTCATAATGATGGTTACAATTGGATCCTTGAATAATAACTATACAGGGTGTTAGGTATAACAGCGTTGTCCTTTTAATGGGTTGTTCAGTATCATTTATAGATGCCAAAAACGATGTAAAAAATAGGGTTAATCTTATCAATAATTTTGGAAAAATGTCCCACACATTTTAAAACGATGGCGCGCGCAAAAACGTTACCGCTACGTAGGTAAATAATAATTACCTACGCTTCCATACCAACTATACGTGTTACCGTAATTTAATGCTGTATTTGGATAAAATAAATCTTAGAAAAACTAAGCGAGTTATTATCGGAATTTTACAAAAAACTCTTTATTTAATTCAGAAATTGATTTAATTTTCCAAAGTTTTTCTGATGACGCTGTTAAGGCTAACATCCTGTATATCCGTCGTATACAGAAACGACCCGCTTTCCTATATTAAAAACAGAAGTTTAACATCATGTGTTTTGTGGATTTGTTAATGTATTTATTAAATTCCACGTGATGTTTTTTCCAAAAACGGTCTAAATCTCAATAGGCGTTAAATTGCTAATCCAGATAATGTAGCGCTAAACTGACAACACTGATATACTTATGCACACTTACACTTGTACAGCGAGTATAACTCACACAAACAGATAGCTTTGACGTCAATTATTATTAGCGTTTTTCCTTTGAAGATTCAAAAAAGATCCGCCAGAGGCCAGCACTAGTGATTTCCCTATTGGTAGACACGTTACATTGTAAAAATGGAATTAAAGGAAGATGATGTACCCAGAGCAAAATTAAATTGTGCAAACATCATCTTGTCCGGAATTTAAAACGATGGTTTGGATGCCGTGGTTTACCATTTTCAGGTAAAAAAATGCACTCGTAGAAAGGTCAGTTGTCGTTGATGAGACCCATAATGGAGAGCCAGCTGTGATACAATTTGTCGCATATACCTATCTTATGTGTTTTACAGTAAGACGAAATGAATTGAATACTTACTCTCTCTTCTTCTTCTTCTCAGTCGTATTCTTCATTACTGAAGGTCGTGTCTAATCTGGAGCGGTTTGATCTTGGATCACTTTTTGGACAATGTTCTTCCACTTGGATCTGTCTGCTGCGGTTCTCATGGCGTCTGGGATGGGCATGCCGGTCAAAGATTTTATTTGATCCGTCCATCTCGTAGGCGATCGACCGCGTGATCTTTTCCCATCGACCTTTCCTACTATCATTAACTTCTCGAGGTTATTTGGGTCTCTGCGAGCAATGTGACCAAAGTAGTTAAGAATGCGCTGGAAGCAAGTCGTCGACAGTCGTGTTTTTATACGGAGCTCCCCAAGAATGGACACGTTAGTACGGCGCGCAGTCCAAATACTTACTCTAGAGTACGTATTTTCGAAGAAAAAAAGAACACGCGGCAGTTTGTCCAGCCAAGACAAGGAAAAAGTAGGTAACTGGCGACGCAGGAGCCGTGTGTAATTAAACGAACCACCTTAATAACTCTATGATCTATTATAAATTATTTATTATGCCATTAAGCGCTAAGATTCTACAACTAGAACATTATAAAGGTGGGCACACACGGTCAGTTAAACTCACGCGTCACTCCAACTGGGTGCTCATTCAGTTAATGAAAAGGTGGGAATTGGTGGTTCCATATTTGAAGACAGTGAAGCCATGATATTTCTTCGATAACTTGTGTTAAGTGTTTCAATTTTTCATGAGAAATTATTGGAACCAAAGTTGTTTGAAATTTGATTTTCCACAACTTTGATTCCTATCAGCTTTTTCTAGGATCGATATTTTTAATAAGCCGGTGATGCCATGATGTTTCTTCGATAACTTGTGTTATTTCAATTTTTCATGAAAAATTATCGGAACCTAAGTTGTTTGAAATTTGATTTCCTATAACTTTGATTCCCATCAACTTTTTTCAGGTTCGATATTTTTTAATAAGACAGTGGTGCCATTTTGTTTCTTCCGTAACTTGTGTTATTTCAATTTTTCATGAGAAATTATCGGAACCAAAGTTGCTTGAAATTTGATTTCCTACAACTTTGATTCTCATCAACTTTTTCTAGGATCGAGATTTTTTTAATAAGCCAGTGGTGCCATGATGTTTCTTCGATAACTTGTGTTATTTCAATTTTTCATGAGAATTTATTGGAACCAAAGTTGTTTGAAATTTTATTTCCTACAACTTTGATTCTCATCAACTTTTTTCAGGATCAATATTTTTTTTAATAAGTTAGTGGTTCTATTTTGTTTCTTCCATAACTTGTTATTTCAATTTTTCATGAGAAATTATCGAAGCCGAAGTTGCTTGAAATTTGATTTCCTACAACTTTGATTCTCATTAACTTTTTCTAGGATCGATATTTTTTTAATAAGCCAGTGGTGCCATGATGTTTCTTCGATAACTTGTGTTATTTCAATTTTTCATGAGAAATTATCGGAACTAAAGTTGTTTGAAATTTGATTTCCTACAACTTTGATTCTTATCAACTTTTTCCAGGATCGATATTTTTTTTAAAGTTAGTGGCTTCATTTTGTTTCTTCCATACTTGTGTTATTTCAATATTTCATGAGAAATTATCGAAGCCGAAGTTGCTTGAAATTTGATTTCCTACAACTTTGATTCCCATCAACTTTTTCCAGGATCGATATTTTTTTTAAAGTTAGTGGTTCCATTTTGTTTCTTCCATAGTTGTGTTATTTCAATATTTCGTGATAAATTATCGGAACCAAAAATGTTTTAATTTTGATTTCCTACAACTTTGATTCATATCAACTTTTTATAGGATCGTTATTTTTTTTATTTAAACGGTTTTATTAAACGGTTTTATTTAGCTCACCCCGTTTGTTTTATTATTTATTCTTGGGTCAAATTTAGTAATTCAAATTTCACCCTCTTCCTGTCAACCGATTAATCTGAAATTTTGTATACACTTTGGATTTTGGTGACAATACAATTATGTCTATTCATTATCATTATAAATTCAAGATGGCCGCCGCTACAAAATGGCGGATAATTTATGTTTTATTAATCCCATCAATATGGGTATCAAATGAAAGGGCTTAACAAGCAAAATACAATATACTATAAAAAATTTAAATCCAAGATGGCAGCCGCTACCAAATGGCGGATAACGTAGGTTTTATCAATCCCATCAATATGGGTATCAAATGAAAGTGCTTAACCAGTAGAATACAATGTACTATATAAAATTAAAATCCAAGATGGCGGCCTCTACAAAATGGCGGATAACTTAAATCAATCCCATCAACATGGGTATCAAATTAAAGGTCTCATCAAGTAGAATACAATTTACTATGCAAAATTGAAATCTAAGATGGCCGCCGCTACCAAATGGCTGATAACATTTTTTTATCAATCCCACCAATATGGGTATCAAATAAAAGGGCTTGACAAGAAGAATACAGTGCACTATACAACCTCAATATTTAAGATGGGCGCAGCCACTAAATGGCGTATAATAATAAGATTTAAATTTAGAAATTGAATCTGGTCTGCTCACTAACAGGAGTTGCAGCTAGATTAATAAATGGAACTACGATACACAGTACTTTAAAATTGCCTGTACAGAAAGACGGTCGCATAACAGGTATGTCACCACTGTCCGGAAACTATTTGCGAATAATGAGGCAACAATGGCATCAGACAGAATTTTTGATTGTCGACGAGATTTCCATGGTGTCTTATCAAATGTTATGCATGATGGACGCTCGATTAAGGCAAATTAAGAACTGTGAAAATGAGTTTTTTGGAGGAGTAAACGTATTACTTTTCGGTGATCTTTTACAACTGCCTCCTATAAAACGATCAAGAACACCTGTTTTCAAACAGCCAGAACATCTCCAACCAGCTACACATCTCTGGCGTTTATTCACGCTGTGTGAATTAACTGAAAATATGCGTCAGCAAGGTGACCAGACTTTTATTGATATTTTGAATGCTTTGAGAGTCGGTGAGCTAACAACCCAACATTTTAGTATTTTAATGGGAAGACTTCTTCAAGACACGAGTGATGAGTTTGCAATAGACAAAGCGTTAAGGATATACCCCACAAATCAACAAGTTAACGACCACAACTCTGCTGTATTGAATTTGTACAGAAATAATGGTGCTCGCATTTACAAAATAAAAGCGCAGGATCAGCTAGTACACGCCACACGAAATGCAGACAATGTGGATATAGCTACTATAATACCAGCTGATATTAACAAAACTGGGGGTTTACCAGCGGAACTGGAAATATTTGTGGGGGCAAAAGTCATGCTACGGTCCAATATTGACGTTTCAAAGGGATTAGTAAATGGCGCTATAGGCTACATCAACGAAATCGTTTGGCCTCAATTTCGTCGAACTCAGATATATGCAACAGAAGTACCTTCCGTCCGAATTGATTTCGCAAGAGACGGAGTACATCTTATACACCCGAAAGCCATACAGTTTCCAGCTAAGTACAATTACGGGACGGCTGAAAGAAGAATGTTGCCTTTAATACTATCATGGGCTTCTACAATACATAAAATGTAGGGCAGCACTGTGGATCACGCAGTCGTATACTTAGGTGTGAAACTGTTTGAAGGAGGTCAAGCCTACGTGGCTCTTAGTAGAGTAAGATATTTGCAGGGACTACGTATAGAGGAGTTGGACTGCAATAAACTAACTGGCAAGAAACCTTGCAATAATGAAGCACTAAATGAATTAAACAGAATGCGAAATAAAAACTAAAAACTAGAAAATAAAAATAGGTAAAAAACTTTTTAAGTTAAACGGTTTTATGTTAAACATACATTGCAATGTTTAAGATAAATGTACTAAAAACAAAAAAAGAATAAAACAGATACAGTCGTGGGAATTATAAACATATGCATAGACTAGACTAAAATAAAACCGTGGTGCACGTCAATTGTCTACAAATTATCGACTTAATGTGCGATAGAAGAATCGTTTAATTCGTCGTTAGGCAGTTGGCCCGCAGACGGTGAGGAAATTACTTACTATTTTCTCGCTCATGGAAATTCCAATAGTTATACACTCCATGTAAATAAAATAGATGTTTCAACTAGTTTATCGTTGGACATTCACACTGCTGGCTGGCGAGGAATCGTTACACTGCTCGTAGTTTGTCTTTAATCGACAAAACATATGATAAAAGTACTACTCGCTCACCACTATGAAACCCTAAAACTCGCTTATAATCGAGCTTGCTAGCTTGTTTCCACATTCTAGCCCTACTTATCACACGTCCATCGTTGTCGGTTGAACAACTGCCTAATTATAGTGTAACATTACAAAACAAACATTTTAATCAACGATTGTAGACAATTGACGTGCCCCACGGTTTTATTTTAGTCTAGTCTATGCATATGTTTATAATTCCCACGACTGTATCTATTTTATTCTTTTTTTGTTTTTAGTACATTTATCTTAAACATTGCAATGTATGTTTAACATAAAACCGTTTAACTTAAAAAGTTTTTTTACCTATTTTTATTTTTAATAAGGCAGTGGTGCCATTTTGCTTCTTCCATAACTTGTGTTATTTAAATTTTTCAAGAGAAATTTTGGAAACTAGAAATGTTCGAAATTTGATTTTCTACAACTTTGATTCCCATCAATTTTTTCTAGGATCATTATTTTTTTTGATAAGACGGTGGTGCCATATTGTTTACAATGGCACCACTGTCATATTCGAAAAATATCGATCCTACAAAAGTTGATGTGAATTAAAGTTGTAGTAAATCAAATTCCAAACAACTTTGGTTCAGATTTTTTTTATAAATCATTGAAATTACGTGAGCTACTGAAGATTCAGTTAATCATCGAAGTGGTACAATCATGCAAACCATCGCAGTACCTATCGGCAATAGTTGACTACATTAGGACCCCGCTGCAATTACTTGATGAACTGATTCGATCATTTCATCATGTGTGCCCAGCTTCTGGTAGTGGTTTATACATGGAGCCACCAATTCCCACCTTTGAATTTACTGAATGAGCCCCAATTGGAGTGACGCGAAAAACTGATCAGTTGAACTGACCGTGTATGCCCTTAAGAATAATGTGAAAAGGCCTTTGCCAGGGCTCTGGGCTCTCCCAGAATCACTCCTGTTCTAACTAACTAATGTATTGAGACCGGATATAGCGTGATTACGTGTAGATAGCCGCTGTATCATACACCATTTTATAAAATATAACACTGATATAAATTTTGCCGGTTCGGGGAATGTAACGAGATGCTATAATTTTTGTTTACATATAAAGTCAATTTAATTTCTTTTTATTTTCTTATTAAGAAACTTTAGAGTCAACACCAAAACGTTACTTATTTTAACCTTAATTATATAGGTACATACATAAAATAGGTTAAAACTACTACTTATAAAGAAAGAAAAGAAAGAAGAAAAAAACATCTACAGGGTTACAGGCTAAGTCCACCTATTCCCGTTAAGCGTGTGTAGTTTGCTACGTTTTTGACTGAATTGACTATAAAACACCATATCCTAAATCTCACAGTTTTTGAGATATTTGAATCCAAATACTTTTTATAAAAGGTTAATTTTACGGACAATATTGGGTAGTGAGGTCATAAAACATTATTTTACAAAGAAAAAATCAAATAAAAATAATAATACGACTTACACGTTTCCAAATATCTGAGCTGATAGCCGAAAATTGGGAATTTTATAAATACCAATTTCAAATATCTGTTTTTTTTTTATTTAGGATAGTGTATTTCATAGTCAAATTAGTCAGAAACAAAGTAAACTACACACCCTTAACGGCAATAGGTCGACTTACCCTGTAACCCTGTATAGAAGAAACAAACTCTAAAGGTGGCCATACACGGTCAGTTAAACTGATCAGTTTTTCGCGTCACTCCAAATGGGGCTCATTCAGTAAATTAATAGGTAGGAATTTGTGGTACACGATTTGAACCACTACTTGAAGCTGAGCTCACACGATGCTATGATCGCATCTGTTCATCAGATCAGTGCAGCGGGGGCCTAATGTTGATAACTATTGCTGGTAAGCTTAATTGAAGAAACTAAATGACACCACTATCTTATTTGCAAAATATAGATGCTACAAAAAGTTGATGGGAATCAAAGTTGTAGGAAATCAAATATCAAACAACTATGGATCCGTCAATTTCTCATTAAAGAAAAAAATAATAAAAGTTATTAAAGAAACAATATGGCACACCTATCTAATTGAAGAAAATATCTTTCCTATAAAAAGTTCATAGGAATCAATGTTGTAGGAAATCAAATTACAAACAACTTTGGTTCCAATAATTTCTCATGAAAGAAAGAAATAACAAAAGTTATTGAAGAAACAAAATGGCACACCTATCTTATTCAAAACAAAATCAATACTAGAAAAAGTTGATGGGAATCAAAGTTGTAGGAAATCAAATTTCAAGTAACTTCGGCTTCAATAATTTCTCATGAAAAATTGAAATAACAAGTTATGGAAGAAACAAAATAGAACCACTAACTTATTAAAAAAAATATCGATCCTGAAAAAAGTTGATAGGAATCAAAGTTGTAGGAAATCAAATTTCAAACAACTTCGGCTTCGATAATTTCTCATGAAAAATTGAAATAACAAGTTATGGAAGAAACAAAATGGAACCACTAACTTATTAAAAAAAATATCGATCCTGGAAAAAGTTGATGGGAATCAAAGTTGTAGGAAATCAAATTTCAAACAACTTTGGTTTCAATAATTTCTCATGAAAAATTGAAATAACACAAGTTATCGAAGAAACATCATGGCACCACCGGCTTATTAAAAAAATATCGATCCTAGAAAAAGTTGATAGGAATCCAAGTAGTGGAAAATCAAATTTCAAACAACTTTGGTTCCAATAATTTCTCATGAAAAATTGAGCTAACGCAAAAAAAAAATATCGATTCTGGAAAAAGTTGATAGGAATTAAAGTTATAGGAAATCAAATTTCAAACAACTTGTGTTCCGATGATTTCTCATGAAAAATTGAAATAACACAAGTTATCGAAGAAACATCATGGCATCACCGGCTTATTAAAAAAAAATCGATCCTAGAAAAAGTTGATAGGAATCAAAGTTATGGAAAATCAAATTTCAAACAACTTTGGTTCCAATAATTTCTCATGAAAAATTGAAACACTTAACACTTTTTATCGAAGTAATATCATGGCTCCACTGTCTTCAAATATGGAACCACCAATTCCCACCTTTTCATTAACTGAATGAGCACCCAGTTGGAGTGACGCGAAAAACTGATCAGTTTAACTGACCGTGTGTGCCCACCTTTAAGATGTTATTGATCTAGGTCGTATTTACCTCAATAAAGAAATGTGTATTTGTAAAGATTATCTTATAAATAGTAATAAAATTGTGTACAAACTTATACATAAATAGTAAATTGTAGTTATGTACAGACTATTCCAAAATGTAGTGGTTTTCACTGTACAGTAAAGAGCTATTTTACAATAATTGTTTTTTGCAAAAAATAGCATGACCGACTTCACCCGTGTACAGAATCATTACAAAGTATAAAACAATGTCGCTTTCCGCTGTCTGTCCGCATGTATGCTTATATCTTTATAACTACGCAACGGATTTTGATGCAGTTTATTAAATAGATAAAGTAATTCAAGAGAAATGTTTATATGTGTAATACACCTGTGCGAAGCCGGGGCGCATTGCTAGAACACAAATATTATGCACGAATCGATGTAGCATTTTTCACATTGTTGTTGATTTATCGAAAATGGCTCAGCCGATTCCAATAAAATTTAAATGGGACCAATTTCGAAGTAAACTCTTTCTAATAAAAAAAATATTATTGAAACGGACTACTACGAAAAAATGTATTCGTGGTTATACATAAAAAAATATATATACGCGTCGAATTGAGTACCTGCTCCGTTTCGTCGGTCAAAAATACATAATTATTACTGATAGTATAGTAATTACACACAAATATTTTTGATGTATTCCTGAAATTACACTCGAGATGAAACTGAAATATGCGATCTGCGTAGCCTCTTACGACGGGCTTCAGAAACGTCAAAAAGATTTACGACGATTGTAAATGTTTTAAAAATTAATCCAAAAATCTGGCACACCAGGCCTTGAGACACAGATAGCATTGTAAACCTGCTCTAGATTCGACATCGCCGGTTTTCGCCAGCCATTGTTTGAATGACGCTTCGTCTCTCCTTAGCATCAAAAACTGTCCAAGGACAAGTTGTGCCTGGAACAAAAAATAAATGATTTAAATACCAAAAACTATACTAGCCTTTGCCACTGCAAGACGTAGGCCTACCAACGAAGGGTGATTGGCCACAACGCCAGCCCAGTGCGGGTTGATGGATTTCTAAAAACTGTAAAAAAATAACAACTTCAAAGATATTTTGTAGAAAAATTGACAACCAAGCTTTATCTCGATACGCAAGTTCAATTTGATCAAATTTTTTATGACCGTTTTCTGAATATTGAATCCTATCAGACACACATGTAAAAAGTATGAGAACTCAAGCAGTTCCTCCATGTACACAACAGTAAAAAGATCTGAGATCAAAATGTAAACAAAAATGGTTTATTTATTCAGTACTTGTCTATGGGAGCATCAAAATTGGATCGATGCACATAGGCGTATTTGAACAATCTACGCGGCCAAAATTATTTTGTGTTTGAATTTAAGTCTATGGGTTATAATTAACTTAAAAATACACTTATAGTGATGTAACAATATTAATTTATTAATTGTACTAATGTTCATCTCCACCTTCACACTCTGAGGAATCATCAACATTTGGTTTTGCAGGGACGAGGAGTTTAATTGCTTCGGGCAATAAACAATCAATCTTTCTACGTTGTGCCTTCCTCATACTACTTATAAGAGGGTCAGAACTCAAAAACAACAAACATATTTTGTTATTTTTGGTATAGTCCAAATATTTTGATGTTAATAGAGCAAAAGTTTAATGCACCAAGTCACTGCTATTCCGCGCGTTTCCGCGACTAATTTTCAAGTAAGCTAATAGATACAACTTCAATTTTTTGGAATTGGAACAAAAAACCTAATTGGAATTGTAGCTTGATCGTACTTGATAGAACAACAAAAACTCAATTAAATAAAAAAACTTGACAATAAATCTTACATAAAATAGTGGGCACGATAATCACGCCATTTATCAGTTGTGTAGGTACTGATGTAAATAATAATAAATACATTAAAAATTTAGGTATTTACTTGGATTATCAGTTTCCATTATGAAAACTTCCAATATAAACGTAGAATAATAAGTATTTAACCACAAAGTTAGGTTTTTACACGAATGCCGAGAACAGACACTTGCGCCAAGTTGAACGATCTAATTCCGACCATGGGTACACGCACAACGAGCGCGGAGGAGGGTGTAAGGGGATGAATATAATCCTCAGAACTGTCCTCTGTCCCATGTAGTCTTCTATTTAATTGTTTCTTAAAATTTTTCATTTTGACTTATGGCCGCGTAGATAGTTTAAATACCCCTATGTGCGATGCGCCCAGAGGATGCTCGAATAGACAAGTACCGAATGGGATCTTACTTTTTTTTGTTGGTAATACCTATGGTCTTTCATTGACTGATCTGCCTCATCATCTCCCTTGATGTGTGTTTGATGCCTCCCTGGTGCAATGTAAATTTGCAAATTTCATGCCTTTTGGTTCATAAAGGTAGTGGCTATAAGACTTTGTAAATTAGGACGGGCGGACGGACGGACGGACGAAGTTATAAGGGTTCAGAACCCTAAAAAGTGCCCGAAAATTATTTAAGAAAAACCTCTCCTGGAACATTTTGCTCGATTGCACTATAAGTACAAATCCGACACGGACCGGTTAGGTATAGAACAAACCAGCTGAGAAAGGCCGTGAAAGCTGAGGGAATTATAATTTTACATACAAAAAGAGTTCAAATTTTAGTTATCATGTTTAAAAAGCATGAAGAACCTATTTATTGGCCGACAAGCGAACCGGAGGAGGTTTTCAATTCGACGCGTATATATTATTATATTTTACTTTATTCTTAGTTATCCTATTTCAATTATTATTTTTTTATTGGAAAGAGTATACTTCGAAATTGGTCCCATTTAATTTTTTATTGAAATCGCCTGAGCTATTTTTGATAAATCAACAATAATGTGAAAAATGCTACATCGATCCGTCCGAAATATTCACGAATTCTGTACACGGGTGAAGCCGGTCATGCTATTTTTTGCAAAAAATAATCTTGTTGAAATAAGGTATTCTATTTTACTGGGTATGTTTGTTAATTAATAATTTAAACTTCAGTAAAATATATACAAGTGATTGCTCACAACACTTACTGTATCAAAACCGGCATCTGTCAATCTTTTCTCATGATATAAACTAATTCCAGCTAATGCTCCAACTGGTTTATCACCCATAGGCTCGGCAACAAAATGATCGTGTTTTTTGCCGGGCATTTTTTCGCGGTAGAGTTAACTGGATCAAATATAATAATTATTCAAATGGCACGTCAATGTTAAGTTTCGGTATTATTATATCTTCTTTGGTTTCGGGTACTAAAACGGCAATGAACATTTTCATGGCAAATCCTTTAAACTGGGTTGCCAGGCCGAGTTCACTAATAACAATTAACTATCAATGGACAAAAAATTCTAGATATTTTTAATTTTTATTCAATTGACCCAATATTTGTCGGATCCATCGAAGGATCCGCATCAGTCATGGTGCTTTAATGTGGCAATAATTTATAACACTGACCCAACATTATTTATTAACACTATAGGGTACACGCGTGGCCTACTATAGTAGACCAGGGTCATATTATGGGCTATATCTTTTAACGTTTACGGATTAGAGTGTAGAAATTCCACGAAAGCCTCCTTCTTGAAATTTATTAACAGATAAGTAACTCACATGGCGTATGTGAGTACTCACATTTGTGTAATTTGGCGTCAAAATCGCGGGCCTATCATAGTAGTCCGCGCGTGTATTGGTGTACCAAAATTAGCCTAACATTTTTTTTATTTATTTTATGTGTGTTAGGTTTTTCTACCATAGTTAATATTGTTTGGTTGTAATTAGAACGTTTAATGAGTATTTTTGTTTCAATTCATGTTTTTGTACACTTTTATCATATATGAATATAAGATAGCACTATTGAAAAGATGGCAGACGGAATTAAATGATGATGATAACAAAAATTTCTGCTGAAATTAAGAATATAAATACATTTGATATGCAGTATAACACAATCTTATACCAAAGTTGGGCCAGATTGGCTGATGGCCAGTCTGTCTAAGAGCTCTAAATTGGCTGTCTAAAAAAAATTACTAAAACGTATAGTAAGTGGATTTTTTTCGATCACCAAGATGAATTAAGCTTTAATTGCCACGAAATGTAAAAATAACTATGTTGTTTTAGTAAAAATGCAAATTTCAATAAGTTTATCTCAAAAGTTTTCGTATTAACTTGCCAAATTATGTATATCTTTGAATTTCTTTCAGCTATATAAAAATATAGTTTCTTAGAAAAATAGAATTTATAATTATATCATTTTAACCGTCTTTGAAGTTATTTTAACTATTAAAACTTACTTAGAGCCATTGTAAAAAGGTCTACTATGGTAGGCCAAGCTTGTATTGGTGTAAAAAAGTGGGCGCGTGTACTCTAGTGTTAAAGTTTTTGTTACCTGTTTGATATCAATAAACAAACTTTTGATTTGATTTGAACAATGCTTCAGTATGGCGTGGTTTTAGCGGGGAGGATAAAAATGCGACGTCACGAACAATCAGTTTATATCACAGAGGATTATTTATGATTACAATTATAGAGAAAACTAAGCCAAGGACATGGGGTTCCGCAGCGTGACACACGTTGCGATAGTTCTATCAAGAATCACTACTCGAGTTGTTCTAATCACAGTTCACCACAACCACCTCCGAACAAGTTTCAGCTCGGCCATCGGCCGATCGTGCAAGTCACTAGAAAAGAAACCAATCAGCAGAGTTTGTCATTCGAAGCGTTACCCCAGTGGAATTGGTAAATAGATCAAACCCCCATGATGGTTTGTTTAAAAAGTGCGCTCTTATTGAAACGAAATTGCTAATTTAGATATTGTAACGCTAAACTAACAACACTGGTAAGTTACAGAGTTAGTATATAACAGCAACCACGTTATCGTCGTATGCGTCAATTCTATATTGATAAATAAATTAAACATTTTCCTGCTACATATGCACCCGTTTCTATAACAGAACGAAATAAGATTCATTCAATCGGCTACTGACCGTTGACCATAAAAATCAGCCAGTGATGCGAGTTGGGCTCGCGCATAAATGGTTCTGTATCATATAGAAGAAGTCGTCTTAAATATTCTGTGAACAATTTAGAGATTTTTTAGCAAAGCGGCAAAAAAAAACATTCGTTGTATAGGATCCCCCTAAAATACTTATTTTATTCTGTTTTTAATATATTTTGTTGTTATAAAGGCAACAGAAGTAGGTCACCTGTCAAAATTTCAACAGTCGAGCTATTATGAACGCAGGACAGCGGAGTCTTAGTATAAGGGTCCTGTTTTTACCTTTTGGCTTGGCCACAGGGTAAAAACAGGATCCTCATATCAGCCTTTTTAATAGTTCACTGCAGGACGTAGGCCTACCCACGAAGGGTGGTTGGGCCATATCCACCACGCTGGCCAAGTGCGGGTTGGTGGATTCACATACGCCATCGAATTTCTTCTACTGACATATGAAGGTTGCCTCACGATGTTTTCCTTCACCGAAAAGCCAGCGGGGTTAAATTCCGCACATAAATTCTAAAGAACTCATTGGTACGGGACCGGGATTTCAACCCACGACTTCACGATTGTAAGGCGGGTGTCACTACCATTAGACCACCGGCTCATTTGAATCGTCTTGACGAGTAGTTCGTCTTTCAATGGTAACTAGGGTCTGATGATGGAGCTGGAAGGTGGTCCTGTAACTCTGTAACGAAACGACGCAAACCCATCGAGTTTCGGCTCGTTTGATTCGTCTTGGCGAGTACTTGTTCAGTAAAAGCTTGTTTTAAAAAAATGTTTTTTTATTATTCTTGTTTTTCAATTAAATATCTTTTGTGGCGTTCATATTTACATAGCATTCTCGTATAGCTATTGTTCCGTCTATCAGTCAATAATACAAATTATGTACAAGAATAAAAATCAGTTTGTAGTAGTTTATTGTAAATTTTAATGAAAATTTATGTAAAAATACATTACCTACTTACTTATTTTATTACTGAAAGTACTATTCGCGCAAATCTTTTTGATGTCTCTAAAATTATGCACGAGTAGAAGCTGAAACCCTGAAATATGCGTTAGCGCAGCCGTTAGCACGAGTTTTAGAAACCTCAAAAAGATTTGTGTGAACTGAGGTCTACAGTAGGTACGCGCAATAATTATCCTACTAATATTATAAACGCGAAAGTTTGTGAGGATGGATGGATGGATGGATGTTTGTTTGTTACTCTTTCACGCAAAAACTACTGAACGGATTGAGATGAAACTTTGCAATAATATAGCTTATATATCAGAATAACACATAAGCTATAAATTATAATGATATTGCGTCAAAAATCAAAATAGCATGCGGGCGAAGCCGCGGGTAAAAACTAGTATTATATATAATTATATAGTATATTTAATTAGTCCGTCAACAAAAAATATTAGACACGATAAAATAAATGTAAATAAATAATGCTGACTTTGGACATCTATTTATACTCGTATATCTTGGTCATTCAAACAAAAAATAGCAAAGATAATAAAGCGCGTTAGGGATGATTTATATTACAATTAATTTACATCCGGGCCCCGTACGGGGCGTGGACGGGTCACTAATGGGACACGTTGCGTACATTTCGTATGAAGCTGTTTATATTACAACTAGCCACCCGCCCCGGCTTCGCTAAGGTGTATTGTATTATACATATAAACCTTCTTCTTGAATTACTCTTTCTGTTAAAACAAATCGCATCCTCAGAGCAAATAAAAAAATCCAGAGGGAACGTCGTTGAACAGTCAAGTGAAGCCGGTTTTTTATACATGTGTGAGTGCGTCGCTGTTGCGCCGCCATAGTTTGACCGACAAGCCAAGGCGTAGTTTCATAGTTACCTGGATGTGTGTGCAATTGTCTGTACACGGCGAGGCGTAGTTTTGGTTGGCTTCACTTTTTTGTTCACAACATTCTCTCTTGATTTTTTTATTTGCTCTGAGATCGCATCAAAATCCGTGGCGTAGTTTTAAAGATATAAGCATACACACAGCAGGAAGCGACTTTGTTTTATACTATGTAGTCATAGTGATAGTGACATGGCTAAGACGTGCCCCGTCCGAGCCCGACTAGCACGTTGTAATATTTGTTATTTGTAATAACTTGTAATTGTAAGTAGAGAACAAGAACACTTTTGTCAAACCTAAGCTAGGTTTAATAGTGTTGATTTAAACCTCGTGTAAATGTTATTGAAATAAATTAAAAAAAAAATGTATTTTAGTCTGGCTAAAGAAAGTTGATACTGACAAAGCGTGGCAAATTTAAAAAATATCAGCATGGCAGCCCTAAACTGAGAGGGAAACATTTTCTCTCACTCACACTATGTAGTATTGTTACCATACCGCGATTTTGATTCTTCCAAATCTTTGGGGGAATCGCAAAAAAAAAACTTTTTTTCAAGCTTTAACTTGTCGTGTAGGAGTTTTATATTCATTATTACGTTAATTATTTTCTGGTTTTTGACGTTATTATTTATAACGTTAACTGAGGCTTTGCATTGCTCTCCAAATAATCCAAATGATTTTAACGCGTACCTATCTACTTCATTACGATGAAGACTAAAATAATATGTATAATAAATCATTTTGTTGAGTTTAGTTAATGACGTGGGTTTGAAAAATGTTTTTAATAAAAGGTAAAATACCCCAATTTAAAGGTAAATCCGCGATGGTAGTAGCACCGTGTGTTGTCATTTAAAAAGTTTGCGAAATATTCCAGTAAGTATCAACTTTCGTTAGCCAGACTCTATTAGTCAACGATTGCAACTATCATTACAGGAATTCTAATGCGATACTGTAAGTAAAGTATACGTGCTTCATACATTAAAATATTCATAATGAATAATCTAATATAAATAAGTTCGTCCGAAATGTATGCAATGTCTCACATTAGTGACCCCTTCACGTCCCGTATGGGTCACGCCCCGTGCCCGGCCCGTCCTTATATAAATCAACCTTTAAAAAGTTCTCTAAGCGTGACGTCACGCGGATCTTTAACGTGCTATATGTTTGTCATTTTTTTGCTAAAGTGACAAAAGAAAAAATATAGTCTTCTCGTAGACTAATTATATTTTTAGTAATTTAGCTCGTTAATACATAAATTCGTCACACCAGTCTCTCAGACACTGGTAACACTGTGCAGATCGTCCCGAGTCAACACCGCCGGCTTCCTTCAGCCACATTTGAAATAGCTCTTTGTTTTTCTTTAGCACCAGCAACTGTCCTAGGACTACTTGTGCCTGGAACAAAACAGATTATGACCGTTTAATCATAAATATAATTATTTTTTTGCAAAAAATAGCATGACCGACTTCACCCGTGTACAGAATTCGTAAATATTTCGCACGGATCGATGTAGCATTTTTCACATTATTGTTGACTCAGCCGATATCGATAAAAAAAATTCGAAGTTTACTCTTTCCAGTAAAAAAATAATTATTGAAATCGGACTACTATGAAAATAGTTACGCGTGGTTTATACATGTGGTTCGTCGGTCAAAAATAAAAATATTTCTGTAAAAGTGGCTGCAAAAATGTTTAAGGTTGGTTTATTGATCATCACTCCATGTAAACTTATAACCCATTACAACCGGTTCAATACAATCGTGAGGATTGACGAAAAAATTGGCGCCAAAACTATAATGGTTTTGTAAACGAGATCTGTCACACAAAATCACAGAATCAATATAATTATGAAATCTTTGTTTTGAATAAATATTTAGTATAATATATAATAGAGTGTAGTGAAAATAAGTGATATTTATTGTTATTTTATCTATTTTGTAAAATTAAGTTTTAAATTTATAATTATTGTAATACTTATGTTTTTTTAAATGTCCTTAAACTTATTTGCCTACAGCAAGATAGCGGAAGTACACTAAATATTTATTCAAAACAAAGATTTGAAGATGAATTTCCGCAAAGTAACGCCTGATTCAATGAAATAATCTAATTATGGTTTTCACGTCAATATTTTCTGTCGATTTTACACCTACATCGAGCCGGTTGTTAAGGGTTTTGAGTAACTACACCATTGCACTGTACCTACTGTATCGACTATCGTTATAATCTACTGAACAGGCTTACTCACGAAGGGTGATTAGGCCATATCCACCATATTTCAACTAAGTAAACAAAGATATTTGAAAGAAGAATTGACAGTTTTAATACTTGAAACCATTTCAACATAACTTTATAATTAAATATTAGAGAGGACATCTTACACACGGCCTCTGATCCCAAACTAAGCAAAGCTTGTGATATGAGACTGATATACTACATAATTATACATATTTTTAAATACATACTTATATAGATAGTAACCAAATAACACCCAGACACAGAGAAAACACCTATGGTCATCACATAAATACTTGCCCTGGGTGGTAATCGAACCCACGCCTCTTTGAACCAGAAGTTAGGGTCACTAACTACAGAGCCACCGAGGCAGTCAACTTTTTAACTAAAATGTTTGTCATGTAAGAACTAATATCGTTTATAAATTATTATGAAAGCTGTGTAGGAACCCAAGTATAATTTAACAATAATTTATTTTTATCATGTTACGAGTAGTTAGCATCAAACCCATGTTACTATCATACAACAGATTACTAATACCCACTAACAATAGGATTGAATATATTTAGGTCTGTTATCAATTATTTTATCCTTATTTGTCACTCATAAAACTGATTATGAAATTCATAGACTGTAACAAATATTGTTGCAGCAAAATGTTATAACCCTTGCTGCGAGTATAATTCCAAAAATGTATTTGTTTTTTACTCTTTCACATAGCAACGGATCAACTTAATTTTTTGCATCTTTTTTGGTTGGAGAACGTTATAGGATACTTTCATTCTGTAAAAATGTGAAACTTTCTCTATATAACCTATCAACATTCAACCAATAATCACATTATTTAAATAAATATTTTGGGACATGTTACACCCGCTCTCTGACACCAAACTAAGCAAAGCTTGTGATATGGCTGCCAGAGACTGATACACCTACTACATATAATTATTTTTAAATACATACTTATATAGATAGTTATAAATAACACCCAGACACAGACCGGTGTGAAGTTGGCAGACAACTCTAGCAGCCAATATAACCCGACCAAATAATGTGAACTTTTTTGTGAAGTTAGCAGCCATCGTCAAGAACGTAATAAAGCTTTCAAACACTAATACCAATGTGGTCCGAAAACCTTAATTATAGTCTAAGCTACACCCGAAATAAAAATTGAACCCTATAATGTAGCTCAAAAATAAGATAAATAACTCATTACAAGATTACAGGGCGCGGTGGATTTCGACCGGGTTGGACGTCGTTACGTCGGGTTGGATTACAAATTCTGATTCTTTGATACACAAGCTATCAGAAATATGTAAAATAAAATTGGCTAAAATGTTTTTTGATGCTATTTTGGCTCTACAAACTTGACACATTTTTTGAAGATTTTAATAATTGTGAAAAAATTCTATACTATTTTTATTTCATATAATTTAAATAAAACACGCAACAACAACTATTGCGCTATACAACGAAATAAGTTTCAGGGCCCTGAAAAATACTACTAGGCGAAAATTCTCTACAAAATCTGAAATAGACCGCAATTTTCAAGTTCAGCAATTGGCTGCTGGTGAATAACGGGCCGAGTTCTCTACTTAGTGCTTGTGATGCATATTATTCTTAGAGAATGATGTCTGCGCTGTCTCAAACTGTCACATTCAAAGCGGCTTAAAGCCTTACTTTTTCTGCAACTCCTGCTGAAAAAAAAAAAATGACCGAAATCGAGTTTTCACGGCGCGGTGGATTTCGATCGGGTTGGACGTCGTTACGTCGAGTAAGATTACAAATTCTGATTATCTGATACAGAAGCTATCAGAAAAATGTAAAATAAAATTGGCTTAAATGATTTTTGATGCTATTTTGGCTCTACAAACTAAACACATTTTTTGAAAATTTTAATATATGTGAAAAAATTCTATACTATTTTTTATTTCATATAATTTAAATAAAGCATGCAACAACAGCTATTGCGCTATACAACAAAATAAGTTTCAGGGCCCCGAAAAATACTACGAGGCGAAAATTCTCGACAAAATCTGAAATGGACCGCAAGTTTCAAGTTCAGCAATTGGCTGCTGGTGAATAACAGGCCGAGTTCTCTACTTAGTGCTAATGATGCATATTATTCTGAGAGAATGATGTCTGCGCTGTCTCAAACTGTCACATTCAAAGCGGCTTAAAGCCCTACTTTAATGAGAGAATGATGTCTGCGCTGTCTCAAACTGTCACATTCAAAGCGGCTTAAAGCCCTACTTTAATGAGAGAATGATGTCTGCGCTGTCTCAAACTGTCACATTCAAAGCGGCTTAAAGCCTTACTTTTTCTGCAACTCTTGCTGAAAAAAAAAAATAATGACCGAAATCGAGTTTTCACGGCGCGGTAGATTTCGATCGGGTTGGACGTCGTTACGTCGGGTTGGATTACAAATTCTGATTTTCTGATACAGAAGCTATCAGAAAAATGTAAAATAAAATTGGCTTAAATGATTTTTGATGCTATTTTGGCTCTACAAACTTAACACATTTTTTGAAAATTTTAATATATGTGAAAAACTTCTATACTATTTTTTATTTCATATAATTTAAATAAAGCACGCAACAACAGCTATTGCGCTATACAACAAAATAAGTTTCAGGGCCCTGAAAAATACTACGAGGCGAAAATTCTCGACAAAATCTGAAATGGACCGCAAGTTTCAAGTTCAGCAATTGGCTGCTGGTGAATAACGGGCCGAGTTCTCTACTTAGTGCTAATAATGCATATGCTTCTGAGAGAATGATGTCTGCGCTGTCTCAAACTGTCACATTCAAAGCGGCTTAAAGCCCTACTTTAATGAGAGAATGATGTCTGCGCTGTCTCAAACTGTCACATTCAAAGCGGCTTAAAGCCTTACTTTTTCTGCAACTCTTGCTGAAAAAAAAAAATAATGACCGAAATCGAGTTTTCACGGCGCGGTAGATTTCGATCGGGTTGGACGTCGTTACGTCGGGTTGGATTACAAATTCTGATTTTCTGATACAGAAGCTATCAGAAAAATGTAAAATAAAATTGGCTTAAATGATTTTTGATGCTATTTTGGCTCTACAAACTTAACACATTTTTTGAAAATTTTAATATATGTGAAAAACTTCTATACTATTTTTTATTTCATATAATTTAAATAAAGCACGCAACAACAGCTATTGCGCTATACAACAAAATAAGTTTCAGGGCCCTGAAAAATACTACGAGGCGAAAATTCTCGACAAAATCTGAAATGGACCGCAAGTTTCAAGTTCAGCAATTGGCTGCTGGTGAATAACGGGCCGAGTTCTCTACTTAGTGCTAATAATGCATATGCTTCTGAGAGAATGATGTCTGCGCTGTCTCAAACTGTCACATTCAAAGCGGCTTAAAGCCCTACTTTAATGAGAGAATGATGTCTGCGCTGTCTCAAACTGTCACATTCAAAGCGGCTTTAAGCCTTACTTTTTCTGCAACTCCTGCTGAAAAAAAAAATAATGACCGAAATCGAGTTTTCACGGCGCGGTGAATTTCGATTAAGTTGGACGTCGGTACGTCGGGTTGGATTACAAATTATGATTCTTTGATACATAAGCTATCAGAAATATGTAAAATAAAATTGGCTAAAATGTTTTTTGGTGCTATTTTGGCTCTACAAACTTTACACATTTTTTGAAAATTTTCATAAATGTGAAAAAATTCTATACTATTTTTTATTTCATATAATTTAAATAAAACACGCAACAACAGCTATTTCGCTATACAACAAAATAAGTTTCAGGGCCCTGAAAAATACAGCTAGGCGAAAATTCTCGACAAAATCTGAAAAAGACCGCAATTTTCAAGTTCAGCAATTGGCTGCTGGTGAATAACGGGCCGAGTTCTCTACTAAGTGCTTATGATGCATATTATTCTGAGAGAATGCTGTCTGCGCTATCTCAAACTATCACATTCAAAGCGGCTTAAAGCCTTACTTTTTCTGCAACTCCTGCTGAAAAAAAAAAAAATGACCGAAATCGAGTTTTCACGGCGCGGTGAATTTCGATCGGGTTGGACGTCGTTACGTCGGGTTGGATTACAAATTATGATTCTTTGATACATAAGCTATCAGAAATATGTAAAATAAAATTGGCTTAAATGTTTTTTGATGCTATTTTGGCTCTACAAACTTAACACATTTTTTGAAAATTTTAATAAATGTGAAAAAATTCTATACTATTTTTTTATTTCATATAATTTAAATAAAGCACGCAACAAAAGCTATTGCGCTATACAACAAAATAAGTTTCATGGCCCTGAAAAATACAGCTAGGCGAAAATTCTCGACAAAATCTGAAAAAGACCGCAATTTTCAAGTTCAGCAATTGGCTGCTGGTGAATAACGGGCCGAGTTCTCTACTAAGTGCTTATGATGCATATTATTCTGAGAGAATGCTGTCTGCGCTATCTCAAACTATCACATTCAAAGCGGCTTAAAGCCTTACTTTTTCTGCAACTCCTGCTGAAAAAAAAAAATAATGACCGAAATCGAGTTTTCACGGCGCGGTGGATTTCGATCAAGTTGGACGTCGTTACGTCGGATTGGATTACAAATTCTGATTCTCTGATACAGAAGCTATTAGAAATATGTAAAATAAAATTGGCTTAAATGTTTTTTGATGCTATTTTGGCTCTACAAACTTAACACATTTTTTGAAAATTTTAATACTTGAAACTTGCGGTCCATTTCAGATTTTGTCGAGAATTTTCGCCTCGTAGTATTTTTCAGGGCCCTGAAACTTATTTTGTTGTATAGCGCAATAGCTGTTGTAGCGTGCTTTATTTAAAATATATGAAATAAAAAATAGTATAGAATTTTTTCACATTTAATAAAATTTTCAAAAAATGTGTTAAGTTTGTAGAGCCAAAATAGCACCAAAAAACATTTTAGCCAATTTTATTTTACATATTTTTGATAGCTTATGTATCAAAGAATCATAATTTGTAATCCAACCCGACGTAACGACGTCCAACCCGATCGAAATTCACCGCGCCGTGAAAACTCGATTTCGGTCATTATTTTTTTTTTCAGCAGGAGTTGCAGAAAAAGTAAGGCTTTAAGCCGTTTTGAATGTGACAGTTTGAGATAGCGCAGACAGCATTCTCTCAGAATAATATGCATCATTAGCACTAAGTAGAGAACTCGGCCCGTTATTCACCAGCAGCCAATTGCTGAACTTGAAAATTGCGGTCTTTTTCAGATTTTGTCGAGAATTTTCGCCTTGCTGTATTTTTCAGGGCCCTGAAACTTATTTTGTTGTTTAGCGCAATAGCTGTTGTTGCGTGCTTTATTTAAATTATATGAAATAAAAAATAGTATAGAATTTTTTCACATTTATGAAAATTTTCAAAAAATGTGTAAAGTTTGTAGAGCAAAAATAGCACCAAAAAACATTTTAACCAATTTTATTTTACATATTTCTGATAGCTTATGTATCAAAGAATCATAATTTGTAATCCAACCCGACGTAACGACGTCCAACCCGATCGAAATCTACCGCGCCGTGAAAACTCGATTTCGGTCATTATTTTTTTTTTCAGCAGGAGTTGCAGAAAAAGTAAGGCTTTAAGCCGCTTTGAAAGTGACAGTTTGAGACAGCGCAGACATCATTATCTAAGAATAATATGCATCACAAGCACTAAGTAGAGAACTCGGCCCGTTATTTACCAGCAGCCAATTGCTGAACTTGAAACTTGCGGTCCATTTCAGATTTTGTCGAGAATTTTCGCCTCGTAGTATTTTTCAGGGCCCTGAAACTTATTTTGTTGTATAGCGCAATAGCTGTTGTTGCGTGTTTTATTTAAATTATATGAAATAAAAAATAGTATAGAATTATTTCACATTTATTAAAATTTTCAAAAAATTTGTAAAGTTTGTAGAGCCAAAATAGCATCAAAAAACATTTAAGCCAATTTTATTCTACATATTTCTTATAGTTTCTGTATCAGAAAATCAGAATTTGTAATCCAAACCGACGTAACGACGTCCAACTCGATCGAAATCCACCGCGCCGTGAAAACTCGATTTCGGTCATTATTTTTTTTTTTCAGCAGGAGTTGCAGAAAAAGTAAGGCTTTAAGCCGCTTTGATTGTGACAGTTTGAGATAGCGCAGACATCATTCTCTCAGAATAATATGCATCATTAGCACTAAGTAGAGAACTCGGCCCGTTATTCACCAGCAGCCAATTGCTGAACTTGAAAATTGCGGTCTTTTTCAGATTTTGTCGAGAATTTTCGCCTAGGTGTATTTTTCAGGGCCCTGAAACTTATTTTGTTGTATAGCGCAATAGATTTTGTTGCGTGCTTTATTTAAATTATATGAAATAAAAAATAGTATAGAATTTTTTCACATTTATTAAAATTTTCAAAAAATGTGTAAAGTTTGTAGAGCCAAAATAGCATCAAAAAACATTTTAGCCAATTTTATTTTACATATTTCTGATAGCTTATGTATCAAAGAATCATAATTTGTAATCCAACCCGACGTAACGACGTCCAACCCGATCGAAATTCACCGCGTCGTGAAAACTCGATTTCGGTCATTATTTTTTTTTTTCAGCAGGAGTTGCAGAAAAAGTAAGGCTTTAAGCCGCTTTGAATGTGACAGTTTGAGACAGCGCAGACATCATTCACTCAGAATAATATGCATCATTAGCACTAAGTAGAAAACTCGGCCCGTTATTCACCAGCAGCCAATTGCTGAACTTGAAAATTGCGGTCTTTTTCAGATTTTGTCGAGAATTTTCGCCTAGGTGTATTTTTCAGGGCCCTGAAACTTATTTTGTTGTATAGCGCAATAGCTTTTGTTGCGTGCTTTATTTAAATTATATGAAATAAAAAATAGTATAGAATTTTTTCACATTTATTAAATTTTTCAAAAAATATGTCAAGTTTGTAGAGCCAAAATAGCATCATAAAACATTTTAGCCAATTATATTTTACATGTTTCTGATTGCTTATGTATCAAAGAATCAGAATTTGTAATCCAACCCGACGTAACGACGTCCAACCCGGCCGAAATCCACCGCGCCCTGTAATCTCGTAATGAGTTATATTTTTTATTTTTGAGCTACATTATCGGGTTCAATTTTTATGTCGGGTGTAGCTTAGACTATAATTAAGGTTTTCGGACCAAATTGGTATTAGTGTTTGAAAGCTTTATTACGTTCTTGACGATGGCTGCTAACTTCATAAAAAAGTTCACATTATTTGGTCGGGTTATATTGGCTGCTAGAGTTGGCTGCCAACTTCACACCGGTCAGACACAGAGCAAACACTTATGTTCATCACATAAATATTTGACCTGGGTGGGGATCGAACGCACGCCTCATTGGCCCAGAAGTTAGGGTCACTAACCACTGAGCCACCGAGGCAGTCAATTTATGTGAAGTTTTGCCAAGTCGAGATATTAGCTCGTAGCTACTATCAAAAAGAAATCAGAATTCATGTAGAGTGTCTTCAAATCCCGAGTAAATAGGTACCCATCGTGCTACACCCTAGACCGCATATCTTCATAGGGCAGTATGTAGTAAAAAAAACCGGACAAGCGCGAGACAGGCTCGCACGCCGAGGGTTCCGTACAAATCCAGAAAATTTTAAAATTGAGTAGTAAGTTCTTAAAACCTCATAATCATAGACAAAAAAGTTTTTTTTTTCACTTTTCTCGTCATACACAAAAAAATAGGTAATCAAAAACCTGTATCATGTGCTAATGAACTCTTTTATATGATACCTTACAAGACACGATTTACTCACTTTGAATTTTGAACCCATATTTTGTGAATTTTGAGGCCCAATTTTTTGTGAATTAAATAAAAATGTACAGTTTTCAGATTTATTCATATATGTGTACTCTGAGACAATGCTTCTCGTGAAATTTCATAGTTCTAGGTCAACGGGAAGTACCCTGTAGGTTTTGATTTCTTTGAGTGTCAAAATATGCGGGGTTTTTTACGACAAAAGCGACTCTTACTTTTTTAAACGATAACTGAGAAGTTTTTCTTTACACAACTGCAAGAAACCATAGATATACGTATACAGTTTAAATTTCAACTCGATATCTTTACGCGGTCCCGAGATAAAAAAATTTGACATACATTCAGACGGACAACAAAGTGATCCTAAAAGGGTTCCGTTTTATCCTTTTAAGGTACGGAACCCCTAAAAATGTACGAAATAAAAAAAAAACTTAAAAACGTAAAATTTGGCTAACTTGGACTTAACAATTACCTTATCAAATCCTGCTTCTTTCAATTTCTTGCCATAAACATCACCGATCCCAGCTAGATCGGTAACTGGTTTGTCGCCCATTGGCTCGGCGACAAAATTTCTATGTTTTTGTGATGTGCTGGTCATTTTGTTCGCGGTAGAGTTCACGGGCACAAAAATCTTTGTCACACTTCACCGTTTAGTTACGAGAGCTAAAGCTGCAATGGTCATTATCATGGCAAATGCTCTTTTAAATATAAGCAAAAATAGGGTTGCCAGGCTGAGCTTAATAAATTAATAATTAACTACCAGGGCGCAGTGACTCGATGAGTTTTTTTTTTATTTCGAATAAATCGGCGTTTGACCACCTTGCCTGATGATGAGCGACAATGGACACATTCATGGGGCCACCCTGAAAATCGTAAATAGAATCGGGATCATTACATAGTTATACAGGGTTATTTGTAATCAATTAGCATCCTTTTAGGGGCTTATTCTGTACATTAAAACTAACAACTTTTGTTAAGCGACTTTTGTCAAAACTCAAAAAAATAATCAGCTGTTCCATACATTTTGTCGCGGGTGAACGATATTTTTCTATGGAACAACAATTTATTTTAGTTTTGTTAAAAGTCGTAGAACAAAAGTTGTTAATTTTGATGCACAGAATAAGCCCCTAAAAGGATGCTAATTGATTAGAAATAACCCTGTATACGTTTACATAGTTAAAATAAATAGGTCATAACGATGAGTTAAGAAGTAAGGTACAATGATAATTGTCCTAGGATATGTCTGATGTCTAGAAAAAAGCCCCGCTCAAATTAAAAACAGGTAAAGAAAAGATTCTCCCAAATAATAGAATGAATTTAACATCACGTACCTATTTTATTTATATTTTCATTATTATCTACGTTATTTTTATGTGTTCCAATTTCACGCGATTTTTTTGTCCAAAAACGCTCCAAATGTCAATTGTAGCAACATTGCAAAAAATCTAATTCAGATATTATATTGCCCCGTTAGATATAAGTATTATTAACACTAATGTCGGTATTCATTGAACGCCTGTATATGTAGATACATACAACTCACACAGACATACCTCGGTATCATGCGCAATTATGTAATTTTTAAGTAGGTACGTGAATTCTATATCGATACATATTATATTTAAACATTTTCCTGCATTATAATGTGATCATTCAAATTCGAAAATCAAAATTTAAAAAAATATTTGTTATATACATTATACATACATTAAAAACTGTAAAATGATTACGATCTAAATAAAAAGCACATTTAATCGAAATCATTAGATCCGTTTTGTACTAACTTAATATATTACAAACAAATGTGCTCTTGCTCGTTTGAAGGTTCAAAATAAATTAGGCGGTCATCAAACAAAATTAATGTACAACACATTTGTATAATGAATAGACAAAATTAAAATTAATGGCGTCTATGAATTTAGCTACAATCTGCGTAGATCCCCTCGGCTTGCGCAACTGCAATAACGAATTTGATACTGCACAATGGCTGGTTTGTGTTCACAGACTCCATAAAGATTCGGATTATTCTGATCTGTCACCTGGATTCGTCTCCCCGGGGGACAGGTCAGAATAAAAGATTGATTTGACCCCGTGTTAAAAACGCGGAGACAGTTCGTACCTTACGTTTACCTATAATTGTTCAGATCAAAGGGTGGGCGCAAGCGTGCCACGACTGCGGCATCGTGTGCACGCTAAACTTCAGCCTGATCAAGGTTTTGGGAGAGCCTGTGACCATCCAGCAGTGGAACATCGACGGTCTACCTACTGACAACTTTAGCGTGGAGAGCGCTATTATTATCATGTGAGTTTAACTTCAGCCTGATCATCATCATGTTAGTTAAAACTTCAGCCTGATCCATCTAGCAGTAGAACATCGACGGTCTGTCTACTGACAACTTCAGCGTGGAGAGTACTATCATAATCATGTGAGTTTGATCAGCTTAATCAAGGTGCTGAGAGAGAGCGTCACCATTCAGCAGTGGAGCATCGACGGTCTTCCTACCGTCAACTTCGGCATGGAGAGCGCTATCATCATCATGTGAGTTTGAACTTCAGCTGATCAATTTGCTAGGAAAGCTCGTCACCATCCAGCAGTTGAACATCAACGGTCTTCCCAACGACAACTTCAGTGTTGAGAGCGCTATTACCATCATGTGAGTTTGAACTTTAGCCTGACCTGATCAAGGTGCTGAGAGAGATCATTACCTGCCATCCAGCAGTGGAACATCGACGGTCTACCTACCGTTAACTTCAGTGTTGGAAGCGCTATCATCATCATGGAAGTTTTTAAACTTACATGATGATGATAGCGCTCTCAACGCTTAAGTTCACTTCAGCCTGAACCAGGTGTTGGAGAGCGCGTCACCATCTAGAAGTGGAACATCGACGGTCTACCTACCGCCAACTTCAGCATGGGGAGTGCTACCGTCATCATGTGAGTTCAAACTTCAGCCTGATCGAGGTGCTGAGAAACCGTCACCATCCAGCAGTGGAACATCGACGGTCTACCTACCGATTACTCGTGGAGAGAGCTATCATTATCATGTGAGTTTGGACTTCAGCCTGATCAAGATAAAGAGAGAGTTTATCATCATCCAGCAGTGGAACATCGAAAATCAATACTGACAACTTCAGCGTTGTGAGCGTGAGATTAAATGTTATGGAACCAGAATCTGGCGATCTCTACTGCGTCCTCAGTGGCCAGGTTCAGGTCTTTATGTGTGCATTGTTTCGGACAAAACGAGCAGAACAAAAGTGTGCTATGGTTTGGACGGCAGCACCATATTCACATTGTTCCTGGTCTGCAAATGCCCCATCCGACCACTTTCTCTAAGGGATTGATTCCCACATATATCAAAGAGTGATAATCTTACTTTTTTAGGACGGCCCGTCGCTGGCCTCTCATGATCGACCCCCAAGGGCAGGCGAACCGCTGGATCAAGAACATGGAGAAACCGAACAACCTGTGCATCTGCAGGATGACTCAGGCCGACTTGGGACGGATCCTGGAAAACGCTGTGCAGTTCGGGCAACCAGTAATGAAACTTTCTTTAATTTATTTGAATGTTGATGTTGTTGAGTCTGTGATGCTTTTAAAATGCATTTTTTCGAGTTTTAGTTTTTTTCACATTTTTATTTTATTCACATTACAAAAACTAGGTACCACTACAAAAAACATCTTAAAAATTTCCGAGAATAATAATTAGTTGTAAAAACAATTTTCTTCTTCAATATTTCTCATAACTAATATATACCACTTTTTTTTGTCCAGGGATAGGATTTTTTTCCTCTGGCACAAAAGTTTTAACTTATCATTACTTGTCCCCTTATTATCCTTATCCTTGTCCCTTATCGTGCTTATTTTTAAAACAATTAAGAAGTAAAGTTCTCAGCTCTTGGTCAACTAAAGTTGTCACAGAGGCTTAATACTGGTTAATTTTCATCTAGGTGTTGTTGGAAAACGTATTGGAAGACTTGGATCCAATGTTGGAGCCATTGCTCCAGCAGCAGACGTTCAAGCAAGGTGGTGCGCTTTGCATCAAAATTGGTGACACTATCGTTGAATATAACAAGGATTTCAAGTAAGCTCAACTTTACCAGAAATCATTCATATTTTATAGGTACTCTAATACAGAAGTAACTAAATAGCTATGCCAGCGTGGTAGACTAAAAGTTGACCATTATTGAAATTAATAGTAAGTTCGTATAGATGGCTAGCTCTGGTGTCAGAGTTTTCAAGCCGCCGGAAGGCCTCTGACATGGCTAAGCGGCTAATACAACCGGGGTCTACAATTTAACATGTCATCCGAGCCACGGTAGCGCTCAGTTGTAAATGCCACCCGCGGTCACCCATCCGAAGACTGACCGTGCTGAACATGTCTTAACTTCGATGATCGCTAATAATAATGAATAGTAGATACCAATGTCAATGTGTAAATGGGACAACAGCTGACATTGGTACCTACTATTTATTATATAACCTAAAAAATATTAGCATTGATTTAATTTAACATCTTTCATGCCAAAAGTTTCATATAACTATTGAAAATCTTTCGCAAACTATCTTCATACATACTCGTATTTAGATACATCATGACTTTCATCGCAGATGCCTTATTTTAAATTTAACTCCAGCTGTCACCCCGAGGCTAAGCTATTAATGACTTTTACTTGAATTTTTCTACCAATAGACTGTACATAAGCACCAAGCTGTCCAACCCCCATTACTTGCCCGAAGTGGGTGTGCGAGTCACTCTCGTCAACTTCATGCTGGCCAAGGACGGGTTGGAGGCGCAACTTCTGGCGCGAGTCGTCGCGAGGGAGCGACCTGACTTGCAGCAAGCCAAGTCAGACCTGACCACGCAGGGCGCAGAGCATAGGAGGTTATTGCAAGAGATTGAGAGGAAGATTCTCAATGTGCTTTCCACTTCTGAGCATTTGTTGGAAGATGAGGAGGCTGTGCAGGTACGTTTGCCAATAATCAATAGAACATCAAGTGCCCTTTTTCATAGGCATCTTGTGCGAATCATCGCGAGAGAGTGACCTGATTGCAACAAGCCAAATCGGATCTGACATCACAGGGTGCAGAGCATAAAATACTGTAACAAGATATTGAGAAGAAGGTTACCAATGTGTTCCCAACTTCCGAGCATTTGTTAGAAGATGAGGAGATTGTGAAGGTAGGTTTCACTGCCAGTGAGCAATAGAACACAGAGTGCCTTTTCTATGGGCTTTTTTTGCAAGTCGTCGCGAGAGAACGACCCGACTTGCAGCAAGCCGAGTCGGACCTTGCCACGCAGGGTGCAAAGCATAGGATACTGTTGCAAGAGATTGAGAGGAATATTCTCAATATGCTATCTACTTCTAAGCATTTGTTGGAAGATGATGTTGGGTGTGCAAATTGGTTTCATTGCTAATAAGACATTAAACACCAAACCCTTTCTATAGGCTTCTTGCCAGATTTGTAGCGAGAGGAGCTTTTCATTAATGTATGTTAGCTTTAAATACACGTGGTTCAGAACATAGAAGGTTATTTTTTGGAGATTGAGGAAAAAATGGTACTTACGGGGAATAGAGAAGAAGTTTTTCAATTTGCTCCCCCGTCTTCTGAGCAACAAACGCTCAGAATTGTGTATAAACTTGTATTTTAATACATTTATTTAAAATGAGAATTTAACTATATGTGCTAAATAACTAAAGATTTTAACCAAAATATTATTATTTTGTTTATTTTATTAAAAAATACAGTGCTGGCAATATGTATGGTGTTATGCGTTAACGCACTAAAATTGAAGTAGCTTCTTCTGTTGGCCAGATCTTGAACTCAGCCAAAGACACGGCGAACGAGATCAAGGAGAAGCAGGAAGTGGCCATGGTCACAGAGAAGGCGATTGACGTCGCGCGCAGCGACTACGTGCCCATCGCCGTGCACTCTACCAACCTGTTCTTCTTGATAGGTACAAATGTAAACACGTCATGCTTTAACCGGTATAAACTGAACTCCGTCAAAGGCTTCTCGATCAAGACCGCACGTAGCGACTTTGTGTCTATTGCCCTGCACACTACCAACCTGTTTTTCCTCATAGGTACGAATATACACACTCTCCATGCTTTGACTGGTATAAACTGACCTTCACCAAATATAAGCTCAGTCAATTCAATTCGCCTCTCAAGGATATAGTCATTACGTCCAATAGTGGAATATCGGAAAGGCTGATACAGTACAGAACATTTAAAAGTCTTCGGCTAGTGTTGACTACAGTTTAACGATGAGGGTCAGTGTCACTCAGTATGGACTCGTCTCGCGTAGCTCCAATATTTTTATTGTGTTGCAGCGTATCTGGCCCACATCGACCCCATGTACCAGTACTCTCTGGGCTGGTTCGAGGGTCTGTTCACGGCGGCCATCGACAACACCGAGAAGGTGGACGAGATCCCGCAGCGGCTGGAGATATTGCGCACTTACTTTACGTACTCGCTATATTCTAACATCTGTAGGAGCTTGTTCGAGAAGGTATGCCGTTATAACTGTACAAATTATTACTTACTATGTAGATTGATCCTGTTGGTTTAAAATAACACAAAACTTGTACTAAATCTGACATAACTGATAAGATATTGCGGCAGTTGTTGTCTATAGAAGGTCATTCAACCTCCATTCAATTATTCAAGACCGCAAAATAAAAATAATTTCGGTACCCCATGCGTCACTGGAATGTGGACAAATCTGTAGTATTTCTGTAACACCAAATCTGCACTATCATCACTTCATTAACTCTATAAAGGAATAGAGAGACGTCAACAGTGGAGTCTATAGTTATAATGTATCTTTGTATCTTATTTCTTATTTTGTATACTAGGACAAGCTAGTATTCTCTCTGCTGCTGACAATCACGATCCTGGTTGCGGAGGGCGAGCTCGAGCAATCGGAAGTTCTGTTCCTGATGGGAGGTGCTCAGCCGCGCCACCTGCCGCCCAACCCTGTCTCATTCCTCAGCCCGCAGAACTGGGCAGAGTTCAACGGGTGAGCTTGGATAACTGCACTTGGATAATTGTACTCGTAGCAAAGTAGATAAAGTCAAAAGGCAAGCAGGTAGTTATTTTTTGACCGACGATTTGGAGGAGTTACTCAATTCGACGCGTATATATATATTATTATGTATAACCACGCATAACTTTATTCATAGTAGGCCGATTTCAATAACTCTTTTTTTATTGGAAAGACTATACGTCGAAATTGGTCAATCAACATCGACGATAAATCAACAATTCAATCAACAATAATGTGAAAAATGTTACATCGATGCGAAATATTCGCAAATTCTGTACACGGATGAAGTCGGTCATGCTATTTTTTGCAAAAAATAATCTTGTTTGACCGACAAAACAGAGGAGGTACTTAATCCGACGCGTCTATTTTTTTTATGTGTAACCACGCATAACTTTTTACGTAGTGGTCCGATTATAATAATTATTTTTTTGTTAGAAAGAATATACTTTGAATTTTGTTCCATTTAAATTTTATCAAAATCGGCCGAGTCATTTTCGAAATATCAACAATAATGTGAACAATGGTACATTAATCCGTGCGAAATATTAGCGAATTCTATACACGGTTGAAGTCGGTCATGCTATTTTTTGCAAAAAATAATTATTAGAATTGGCACGTCATTTGTATTTTAGGCATCGAAGTTCTTTTTTTTTTGTAGTTAGAACTACATTTGGCCACCAACTTGAAAGCGAAGTTATAGCCGAAGATGGAATATGTGAACCTAGAAGATATTCACTCTCGACTTGAAGACATCCATATTGTAATTGTCAGGAAACAATGACGGAGGTAGGGCATTCCAATCCCTGGCGGTTATGAAGGCAGGAGCGAATCGCTTAGAACGGGCAGGCGGTACGTCGACTATGTAAGGATCTATGTTTTTTTTTTTTTTTATTTCATATAGGTTTGCGTTTTACTACACACTGCCTGATGTTAGCATATATGCGGTCTAAGATGTGGCACGCTTACCTAGAAGATACCTATTTATTCGAGATTTGAAGACGTTGTACTTTAACGGAAAAACAGACTTAGGCAAAGCGTTCCACATTCTGGCAGTTCGTATGAGGACTCAAAACGCTTGGTTCTAACGCGTGGGATGTCCACCATAAAACGGTGGCGCTTTGGTCGCGTCTGTCTAGCCGTACGATAGAAGAAAGGGGCAGGTGGGACCAGATTGTGCAACTCCTGGGCGCACTCACCGAAGTGTATCCGATAGTAGGCAGACAGACACGCCACCATACGTCGATGCTTGAGACTTTGCAGCTTCGACTCAGTCAAGGTTTCGTTGCCTATCAGCCTCCTGGCTCGCCTTTCAATGGACTACAAAGCCTCCAACTGGTATTTGGCAGAGCCATCCCAAAGGTGAGAGCAGTATTCCATGCAAGACCTGACTTGCGCTTTATAAAGACTAAGCAGTTGCTCAGGTGTGAAATACCGTCTCACCTTAGAGAGAACACCAAGTTTTTTTGAGGCTAATTGGGCTTTTGACTCTATATAAGACCCAAAGTTGAGAGTCGATGATAGCGTAACGCCTAATAGTTCCAGACTGTTAGTTACCGGAACGGACACACCACGGAAAGCAGGAGACAGTTGGAAGGGCCTCTTTTTGGCCGAAAACAAACAGCTTTGAGTTTTCGTGACATTAAACTTGACCAGGTTAGCATCACTCCAGTCAGATACCGCCTCCAGACTCAAGTTGAGCCGTCATGTAGGGGACTATGTAGTTCTGCTGAATACAGAATTTACAACCCAGAGCTATTTTTTGGTTCTGCTAATACCAATCTGCGAAAAACTTCTATCTAGCCTATAGATAAAGGACCCAAAAGGTTCCGAAAACGTCTTAATATCGATAAAATGACGATAATTAGAACACCATTTTTCTAAAATCACCTTTGTGTCCGCAGATTGAACGAGATCCATAAATTCGACGGGCTGACGGCTCACTTCATGGCGAACATCCCGGCGTGGGAGGCTTACTGCGACCTCCCCGACCCTCACAACAAGCCGCTCCCGGCGCCCTGGGACAAGAAACTCAACTCCTTTGAGGTATTTGTTCTTGTTAATTAACAAAACATTTATTTTATTTCGATATCGTACCTATACAATACATAAGTACATAAGTTCGAACAGGCCGGGTGGCTAAGCCCTGGTGTCAGTGTTTTTAAGCCACCTGAATGCCTCTGACATGGCTAAACGGTATAAACAACCGGGACCTACAATTTAACGTGTCATCCAAGCCACGGTAGCGCTCAGTTGGTAAATGCCACCCGCGATCACCCATCCAAATACAGACCGTGGGGGACGTTTCGTAATTTCGGTGATCGTTGACAAACTACGGTACGTGCGCTAAATAATTATAAATTTAACACACGTATTTTTATTGTTCAGAAACTGATGGTGTTGCGCTGTGTAAGACTGGATATGATGGTGCCCGCTGTACAAAACTTTGTTGAAGGTAACATGCCGATTTCATTTTGAAAGAATTACATTACGTACTAAACTTGATAATGATATTTAACAATTTTGAATACATTTGTATTTTTTGGGATCGGGGTAATTTTAGGCACTTCAATAGAAAGTGAACGAAACATTGTGGTTACAGAGAAAATCGGTCACAAGTTCGTGGAGCCGCCGCTTTTTGACCTGGCCTCCTCGTACTCCGACTCGCACTGCTGCATCCCGCTGCTGTTCGTCCTGACTCCTGGCTCCGATCCCATGGGAACCTTGCTGAAGTTCGCTGATGATCAGGTCTGTACTGCAGTCGACAATAATTACTAGTCTCTTTGTACTGCTGCAACATGCTTTTCTTCGTCTCCTCTCTCGAACTCCCGGCTCGAACCCCATGGAACCATAGAACCCTTGCTGAAAAACTTGCTGAAGTGTGCAAAAAAAATCCCTTATTTCGGGCAACGGGGCCCATTCCAACAATAAAACAGAAATATTGACTAACAAATTCATACGTATCTATTAAAGTAATTTTAACCACTGCTCCCTAAAATAGAAACAGTGGGCAAATATATTCCCTCGCGGAGTGGCAGTGGCAAGGCACTGGGAAAAAACCTTATAAATTCTCACTCTAATATTATTTGGATCATCGACACGAAGAAGAAGAAGAAGTGGGCAAATATTACAAATAATAATGCAAAATATATATATACGAAGACAAAGCGCTTTGACTCAACGTTTTTGATCCGTCCGGCCAGGGAATGGAACAGACTGCCGGTTTTCTTATTTCTGGGTCTTTTAAAGTCAGAGTGAATAGGTATCTTCCAAATCTGTGTGCTTCATCTTCAAACATGACATCGCTTACCATCGGGAGATTTGGTGGCCAAGCGCGAAAAAATATAATAACATTGTGCGTGTTTTCACAGGGCTTCGGCTCGTCCCGTCTGTTTTCGTTGTCTCTGGGCCAAGGTCAGGGACCGATTGCAGTAAAGTTGATAGACGAAGGCGTGCGCAGCGGCACCTGGGTGGTGCTGCAGAACTGCCATCTGGCCAAGAGCTGGATGCCCATGCTGGAGAAGGTATGTCATGATGAAGCTGATGGAGGGCGTGCGCAGTGGCACCTGGGTGGTGCTGCAGAACTGCTATCTTGCCAAGAGCTGGATGTCCATGCTGGAGAAAGTAAGTTATAAGAAGCTGATATACGAAGACGTTGCCAGCGGTACCTGGGTGGTGCTACAGAATTACCATCTTGCCAGGAGCTGGTTGGCCGTGCTGGAGAAGGTACGTTATATGAAGCTGATAGACGAGGATGTGCGCAACGGTACCTTGGTGGTGCTGCAGAACTGTCATCTCGCCAAGAGCTGAATGCCTATGCTGGAGAAGGTAAGTAAAGTTATTTTTTATTGCGAATAAGTTTGCAAATGTCCAAGTATTTCCTAATATAAAACATAAATCCGGTCTATGAAGTTACACACACTCATATAGTTTTTTTTATTTATTTTATATTTCTAGATTCGTATGTTACTAGTTTTATTATTATTATTGTATGATTGGCATATTGCTCTCGTCACTGAATATTTTTGAAAAAGATCGAGTGTTTCTCTCTTTACATGATCGAATCAGGAAATTCTTGATTTAATCAAGATTATAGGAACACGCTGGAGCCAAGCTGCTTCCAATCGATCTTACTGGAAACCAGTAAATGCTAATGATGATGATGATGACTGCCTAAAGTATCCTAAACTCAAAAAAACAACGGTTGAAATTAATCGTTTTTGGAAAGAGACGTTTGAAAGTTTTAGAACGTAGGTTTAACGTTAAGGCAGCCACGTCCAAATGGTTTTATTGGAAGATTTTAGGAAACGCCTATGTGCAGCAGTGGACGTAGGCGTCCTTATTCCTAGAGGTGACAATGATGATGAATGTTTGTAGATTTGCGAAGGCTTCACGCCGGACAACACGCACCCCGACTTCAGGCTGTGGCTGACCTCGTACCCCGCCGACCACTTCCCCGTCTACGTGCTGCAGAACGGAGTCAAGATGACCAACGAACCGCCGCAAGGTGAACATTTTCTATTCAACTTTCAATATAACCCATAACCCGCATCATTATCTTGCCCTTATCCCACTAGGTGGGGTCGGCACAGCATGCGTCCATTCGCCACATCTCTCTATCATACATCATCTCATCGTCAATCATAACCCAATACACATATTTATTTACTTTACTTTATACAATATGAAAATTGAAAATCAACTACTTCTTACATAATATATGAAGGTTTTCGGTTCCACTGATTTTTTTGTATGTTACAAAGATTTTTCGTGACGTGTAGACCAATCGCTTCTTATTCAATCTGTAGAAAAAAATGCAAAATAATGCGATAAATACTTTATTTATTCAGTATCAGCACAAGATTTTTTAACCAACTACGTAGGTACATCAAGGAACTTAGGTACATTAATAAAATATGTAACGCCTGTTACAATCACATAGCAACGTTCTAAGAGCATTTTCGTAAATGTTTACCGTCCAAGTGTTTAAAGAAATTTGAAACTTTTTGTCAAAGAATAAGTAATTACACAAAGACGAGCTCTTCTGCAGGGTGATTCTGTTGCTATGAAAAGTTGCACATAACGTGCTAAAAGTTATGTTCCTTAGAAATTCGGGTAAAACAAATTTATTTTTGACCGACGAACCACCGGAGCAGGTATACAATTCGATGCGTATTTTTTTTATGTATAACCACGTATAACTTTTTTCATAGTAGTCCGATTTCAATAATTCTTTTTTTATTGGAAAGAATATACTTCGAAATTGGTCCCATTTACATGTTATCGAAATTGACTGAGCCATTTTTGATAAATCAACAATAATGTGAAAAATGTTGCATCGATCCGTGCATAATATTTGCGTTCTAGGGATGCGGCCCGGCTTCGCATAGGTGTATTATACATATAAACATTTCTCTTGAATTACTCTATCTATTAAAACAAACTGCATCAAAATCCGTTGCGTAGTTTTATAGATATAAGCATACATGGGGACAGACAGCGGAAAGCGACTTTGTTTTATACTATGTAATGATTCTGTACACGGGTGAAGTCGGTCATGCTATTTTTTGCAAAAATTAATTCAAATAATATAACTTGAATCCGGTTTATAATTCGGTTCAACGTAATTTTACTTATGTAAATCATTTCTTCAAAAGAAAATCACGGAAATTAAAAAAAATATAAAAATAATTGGTTGTCTATAAGGTCATACGTATGATCATTTTACGTGATAACGTCGTATGAAAACATTGTTGAATCGGCAACTGAAACAAGTCGAACTTAGAAGCTTAGATCGTGCTTCTACATCGCTCATTCCGCGCTCTCACTTGCACTCTCAGCTCAGGCGGAACGTGACACTTTTTCGTGCGTGCAGCCGGCGTTCATCATTTTATAAGACGTCTAAAATAATTCATATGTTACTTTACATTTTGTCCGTAGAGAATCCGATGCGTGGTCATTAACATTAATACTGCTTTATCTCAGGTCTCCGAGCGAATATCGCTCGCTCATACCAGAGCGACCCCATCAACGACCTCGAGTGGTTCGAAGGGAACAAGCAAGCTGAAGTGTTCAAGAAGCTCCTCTTCGCTCTGTGCTTCTTCCACGCGGTGGTGCAAGAGCGGAGGCAGTTCGGCCCGCTCGGGTGGAACATCCGATACGAGTTCAATGAGACGGACTTGAGGATCAGTGTCACTCAGCTTTACATGTTCTTGAATGAATATGATGTGAGAAAATTCTTCATTTTGACTATTTTTAGCGTTCCGTACCTCAAATGGAAAAAACGGAACCCTTAAAGGATCACTTTGTTGTCCGTCTGTCCGTCTGTCCGTCTGTGTGTATGTCAAGACTCTTTATTTCAGGAACGCGTAGAGATATCGAATTGAAATTTAAACTGTATACGTCTAATTATGGTATCTTGCAGTTGTGTAAAAGAAAAACTTCTCAGTTATCGTTTAAAAAGTTAGAGCCGTTTATGTTGTACAAAACCGCATATTTCGACACTCACAAAAATCAAAACCTACAGGGTACTTCCTGCAAACTGTACATTTTTATTTAAATCACAAAAAAATAGGGCCTCAAAATTCACAAAACATAGGTCCAAAATTCAAAGCGAGTAAATCGTATCATGTAAGGTATCATATCAAAGAACTTCATTAGCACATGCTAAAACAGGTTATTAATTTTTTTTTTTTTTTTTTTTTTTTATTTATTTCAATCAAATTTACATGAGGTTATAAATCTTAAAACACTATTAAACCTAGCTTAGGTTTGACAAAAGTGTTCTAGTTCTCTACTTACAATTACAAGTTATTACAAGTACCTAACAAGTACCAGCTCAGCATAAAAATAAACAAAAACAATAAACAATTATTTTAACAATGTGTAATTTTCGATGTATGACGAGAAAAGTGAAAAAAAAAATACTTTTTTGTCGATGGTTATAGTATAGAGATTTCTTATTTCCCAATTTTGTGAAATTTTCTGGATTTGTACGGAACCCGCGGTGTGCGAGCCTGACTAGCACTTGTCCGGTTTTTTTATAAGGTACTAGCTGACCCGACAAATCCCGACCAAGACCCGACTTTACTAAAGATCATCACATGATCAAATGCATAGTTGACGATTTTATAAGGGACATGTACTGTATCAGCCTTTTTTAATAGTCCACTGCAGGACGTAGGCCTACCCACGAAGGGTGTTTGGGCCATATCCACCACGCTGGCCCAGTGCGGGTTAGTGGATTCACATACGCTATCGAATTTTTTCTACTGACATATGCAGGTTGCCTCACGATGTTTTCCTTCACCGAAAAGCCAGCGGTGTTAAATTCCGTACATAAATTCCAAAGTACTCATTGGTACGGGACCGGGATTTTAACCCACGACCTCACGATTGTAAGGCGAGTGTCAACCACTAGGCCACCACGGCTATTAAGGAACATACAGAAAAAACATTTATTTAAATATTAGGGATAGATAATTCTGCACGGTACTACAGCGGACCAATGTCAGTTACAATCTGAAGTGCTGCCGCAGACTACACATTCTTGCACACGAAATGTTTTCATTTCATATAAATATTTATAAACCAATGGGCCTTGGCAACTATCTTGTAGTGTGTAATTGTCTAAGTCAAGAAGCTTTTTTCGCCGTGTTTCTTCCACGGGGTCGTGCAAGAGCAAAGCAGTTTAGACCTATTGGCTGGAATATCAGATACCGAGTTCCATGAGACACACTTGAGGATCTGTGACTTGAATGAGTACGACGTTCGTATTAATTGTTTTTTGTAAACGACAAAACTGGGAACGCGTAGAATATATATTTTTATGTGTTAATGAATACGCATAACATGTTACAGTGTAGTCCGATTTTGATAAATCGTATTTTATTAGAAAGGATATACCTCGAAATTAGTGCCATATAAATTTGATCGAAAATGGTTGGTTGGTTTTTGGAAAATAATCCTGAAATGGCACACACAGATTTAAAAGAATTATTCGATTTTTTTTACGTAGACTGAAGGCGGAGGTGCTATTTTGGCTAAAAATTAATATTATCAAGCAAGTTTTCTAATTATATTTAAAGAAAGTTTTCTAATATTTTCAAGAAACTTTTATTTTCCCCGTGTTTCTTCCACTCGGTGGTTCAATAGCAAGTCTTCGACCGTATTTCAATTTGATCTATTGTCGTGGGCTATCTTAATTTTAATTTAGTTTCCTTTTTATGATGAACGAACTACGAGTATGTGTAGGACATCCAATTCATCGCGCTGCGGTACCTGACGGGCGAGTGCAACTACGGCGGCCGCGTCACCGACGACTGGGACCGGCGCTGCCTCAACACCATCCTCTACAAGTTCTACAACCCGAAGGCCATCAAGGAACATAACTACGCCATCGACCCGGACGGTATAGTCGACAGTTTATTTTTTAAACGACTTCCAAAAAGGAGACTATGCTCGTCTGTGTTTTTTAGGATTCCGTACCTCAAACGGAAAAATCGGAACCCTTATAGGGTCACTTTGTTGTCCGTCTGTTCATCTGTCCGTCTGTCCGTCTGTCCGTCCGTGTGTATGTCAAGACTCTTTGTCTCGGGAACGCGTAAAGATATCGAGTTGAAATTTAAACTGTATACGTATATCTATAGTCTCTTGCAGTTGTGTAAAAGAAAAACTTATCATAACTGATAAGTTTTTCTTTTACACAACAAATATGCGGTTTTTGACGACATTAACGCCTTTTACTTTTTTAAACGATAACTCGTTTAAAAAAGTAAAAGGCGTTAATGTCGTCAAAAACCGCATATTTCGACACTCACAAAAATCAAAACCTACAGGGTACTTCCCGTTGACATAGAACTATGAAATTTGACGAAAAGCATTGTCTCTGAGTACACATATAGGAATAAATCTGAAAACTCTACATTTTTATTTAAATCACAAAAAATAGGGCCTCAAAATTCACAGAATATGGGTTCAAAATTCAAAGTGAGTAAATCGTATCATGTAAAGTATCATATAAAAGAACTTCATTAGCACATGCTAGAACAGGTTTTTAATTATTTTAACAATGTGTTTGTACGGAACCTTCGATGTGCGAGCCTGACTCGCACTTGTCCGGTTTTTTTTTGATAATGATATTTTTTTATTTCCAAACTTAAGGACTATGTACATCTTTTTACAGATACATACAGTAGGTATACAACAAGCAAAATTAGTACTTATTCTAAAGATTGTACTATATACAAATGTGCACTGCAACCACACTAGGGTGACCTGTGTCGTGGGCTGCAGGCTCTTCCACTTATACTAACAATATTAATCTATATCTTATGGTAAGTTAGTTGTGATAAGTTGCACATACACCCAGTATATAGAGTGAGTGAGTGAATATGAGTGTGTGCGTGTATGTAAATGATATAAATAAATAATAATAGGTATAGAGATATTATGAATACGAATTCGACAACTTACGATTATTATTGGTATATAAAAGATATACTAAGTAACTCTGAATAAATTATATAATTATACAGTATACTTGATTATGTAAACGAATAAAAATATAACATTATTAAATAAATTAATTAATATTCAGACTAAGCTTAGTATCACCTCCCAGTTATACTTACTTACGCACGTGATAAAGGATTGAATCTGAAGGGATGTGGCTTGGCTAATCAGGTCAGATAGGGGCCCGATGTGTGGTTCATCTAATCATTAATAATCTTGTTTATGGTTATTTTCGTATATTTTGAACCGATTTAAGAAATTATTTGTTTGCTTGGTAGATCATATTTTAGAAATCATTTAGAAAAGGTTTCATTTAAATTTTGTCGAAATCGGCCAAGCCGTTATTGCAATTTCAACAGTAATGTAAAATTACTACATGAATGAATTAACACATTGATTCGTAAGAGCTATCTATTCGAATTTTGTACACGGTTGAAGTCAGTTACTTATGCCGTTTATGTTATATTTTTTGGAGTTATATTTTTGGAGACAACGATTCTAGTTTTTACTGGTCTATATCCCCAAACGGAAAGAGCATTCCGACTTCATCACGTTCCGCCCGGGGGTGTTCGGGTTCCATTCTAATGCGGACATTTCCGAGAGAATCCCAATCGTCTGTCCATTGAATGTATTTAGATGTTACTTTCACTGCGTCAGGTATATTCCAGAACTGACTAGTATCTATCTTCAGGTCTATACTACATTCCTGAGCTGAAGGAGCACTCGGATTTCATCGCGTTTGCGCGCAAGCTGCCCGTGCAGACCCCGCCGGGGGTGTTCGGGTTCCATCCCAACGCGGACATCACCAAGCATTTCCGGGAGGCGCAGGAGTTGCTCGACACTGCTATACTGACGCAGGTATAGTTATTATAATATGTTTACGAGACGATATTTTGTAAAGTACCCAAACTTTCAGCTGTTTATAACTATACTACCTAGTCATTATAAACAACTTTTACATTTTGTCGAAATCCAGTAATTTTTTTTTAAATATTCTTTCATATAGAAATTATTGAAGTTATTTCTTTTATATATTAGATACTGAAAAAGGCATTTATGTTCGCTTTTATATTTAAATTGTTTCATGTTATCTTAGATTGTTGCATAGTTGTATATTTTTAACATTGTATGTCTTCACTGTTCCAATCATCATCATCAATCATCGGTTCTTCAATCGGGCTATTAGGACCGCGTGGTAAGTTGTATCTTGTTTTCCATTTAGCTAAAATTGTAATTGGTTTAATGTATTTAATTCCATTAAAATTTTTCATGCCAAAAGGATCTTCTCAAGAAGTATTTGGTAAGTTTGGTGTTTGCTCGTTCGTATAGTTTTTTTCTACTGTTGTGTTATCTAGATCACTTAAAAAGTGCAGTTATTTATAGCTCAGTATTTATTATATTATTACATGTGACGCACGTTGTAAGTTTCTAATTTACAGATTTGGGATAATTTTGGACATATTAAAAATCTTGTCCACTGCTTGCCATTTAAAATTTTCTCACTTATTCTTGCTCACTCGATATTGCCTTCGCACTAATGTTTTTTTACAATCACCTTCAGAAAATAAAACAAAAAGAAATTTACGAGTTTATAAAGGCGTTGAACGCGATAGTAACATAGACAATCTCATATCTTAGGACACGATGGCATCAGGTGGCGGAGGTGCCACGCCAGAACAGCAAGCCATGGAAATAGCCGAAGACGTTTTGGCGCGTCTTCCGAGCATGATCCTGGCGGGAGAGTCGCACGAGGGTGACATCAAGCCGGCTGATATGACGCCCATGTCTATTGTGGTGATACAGGAAGCTGCGCGCTACGAAAGACTTGTAAACGTCGTGAGAAGCAGTTCTAGAGCTGTAATTGGAGCGGTTCAAGGTCAGTTGTGTTTTATATGAAACAAATTAAAATGGACGCACTATTGACACCACATCAGAACTTTGCCAATGTCGCCAACTGCATTTTTAGGGTTGTCACATTTGCCATCAAAGCAGCAGTCTGCCAACAAGATTCTCGCGGAGTCACACGAGGGCGACATCAAGCCGGCTGATATGACGCCAGAACAGACGACGTCAGAAGCAGCTCCAGAGCTGTGATTGGGGCATTTCAAGTTCAGTTGTGTTTACCAGGAGATGACACAAAGTGCGCCCATTTTGACATGATATTAGAACTTTGTCAATCCCTCCAAGGTTATCATGTTTGCCATTTTAGTATCAGTCTGCCAGAAAAGTTCTGCTGATAGAGACACACGAGGGTGACATCAAACCGACTAATATAACGCCTTTATCCATTGTGTTTATACAAGAGCGTGCTCGAGAGGCTTGTAAACGTTGTGAGAAGCCGTTCTAGAGTTGTCATTGGAGCGCAGCGGTTCAAGGCTAGTCGTGTTTAACAAGGGACGACACGAAGTGCGTGCATTTTTGACACGATATTAGAACATTGTCAATGCCGCCTATACTACATTTTGGGGATGTCATGTTTGCCAATAAAGCACTAGACTCCCAGCAAGATCCTGGCGGGAGAGTCACACGAGGGCGACACCAAGCTGGCAGTGCAGTACGAGAGTGATAATCTTCTTCGTCTTCGTGTCGATGATTCTAGTATTGCTAACTACATACAAAAGTTTTTAACAGTGGTTAATGACTGCCACTAGAAGGAAATACTTCCAGTAGGTCTCACAATGTAAAGGTTTAGATACTGGGGGCTGGATTTTGGAAAATAGGTAATAACTAATAGGTAGGACAATATTGGTAGTAAAACCAGAAGATCTGCGCGTTGTGCTGAGAGAAGCTAGCTCGGGCTACCATCACATGTCTCTCAGTCACTGCTCGGTGACAAAACTTTTGACCTAGAAACCCTGTAATCGTAATTATTATTGTAGTTCCTGCAGGACTTTTGTATTTTGTACCAATTTTGTAAAATATGTGATATAAGGTGTGAGCGTCCTGAATGATATCACGGAGGAGGTGCTGACGAGCATGGTGCGTGGGCGCATCCCCGCGCTGTGGGCCGGCAAGAGCTACCCCTCGCTCAAGCCGCTCGCCGCATACTTCAATGATCTGCTGGACAGGCTTGCTTTCTTGCAGGTACGTCTCAACAATGTAATATATAAAAACTTCATGTTTGTTATCTAGTCGTCCGAAACGGCAAGATCGATTTTTATGATTTCAGTGAATAAGCAGGTCAGGTCGTGGGTTATTTTATTTTAGGTTTTTTCAACACTTCTAAGTTCCTTTCTATCTATCGACTGCTAGATATAAAGTGTAACATAATTATAGACGGTTAGCATCCAGCGTGTTCCTGCTCTTAGTTAACTTATTAGGGGACACCTTACAGTGGACCGGCTAAGCACTACTGATTATAGCGCATAGTATTTACGATGATTTGGAATGACATTGTGAACTCGAGGGCGGAGACGAAATAAATAGATTTTTTTATGGGTTAATTTATTTTCATATGTACAGCACTGGCACACGCACGGTCCGCCCGTGGTGTTCTGGCTGTCTGGGTTCTACTTCCCGCAAGCGTTCCTCACGGCCGCGCAGCAGAGCTACGCGCGCAAGTACAAGATACCCATCGACCAGCTCGCCTTCCATTACGAGGTCAGTACTTGATGTGCTAGCCTGAAGCACAGTAGAACAAAGGTATTGCAAGCACCAACCAAGCCACTGGAGCAGCTGCCAGCGGCCCAGAGTCACGTTCCGTTATTGTAAGGAGCTGGGCAAGCACGGGTTTTGACTCTGAAAGGTGGAAATGCACAAAGCACTGCATTTGGGACGTCAATGTAGCGACTGGTTGCCCCCACACCGAATAACAATAAACATTGATGCTTACATTTTTGCTCCATTCGATAACTTGGAGGCCCCAGAAGCCAAAGTTTTGCTCGACGTTGTGTTCTAGCATTCCAATTTCATATACGCTATAGAGTTTTTTTCGGAAGTGCAGGTTTCTTAGCAATATTTCTTTCGTTAAAAAGTCATTAGTAAGATAAAATGAGGAATGTAATTATCTTTCTACCTCTGTATGCAGGTTCAAAAGACGCACGACCTAGAGGAGCCGCCACCAGAGGGTGTTTTTATCAAGGGTCTATTTATGGAGGGAGCGCGCTGGAACAAAGATACATACTGCGTCGATGAGAGCATCCCTAAAGTGCTCTATGATGACTTCCCTCCGGTAACACAGTTCTTTTACAATTAATAAAACCTTCTAAAAATGCTGATCAACGTAATCCTCTCTACTCGTTTTTAGTCTGTGTCCATACCTGACGGTATTCCGCCTGTCGACACATGATAGACGGTCAACAACGTTTCACAGTTTTGTTCCCAGGTATTTTTCCATTTTTCTGGTGAATGTAAGTCTCCATGTTGTATGAGGATGTTTCTAATAAATACCGTGAATATGCCAATGCCTGCTGCAAATGTTCAATCCTCGCACAATAAATTACTTGATTTACATTCTGCTAGACTACGCAGTGAAATTCTGCAATAACTCACTTTAAATTTTACCTTTTGGCTATAATCTCACAGACATTTGAAACGCAAGTTTAATGCTCAACACAACTTGACACGGCTGTAACATTTATTATAGGCCAAATTAAACTTCTTGGCGGCTGCAAAAGTAGCTACAAGCTGTGCTAAACCTGCATGAGGATTGGATTTTGCGCAGATTGAAGCTAATTTCACAGCCGCAAAGAGTTTGATTCGGCCTATAGCATCCAAATTTGCAGGTATGGCTGATACCTCTGAAGAGAGAAGATATCCCGGAAGATATCTTCTACAACTGTCCTCTGTACAAGACGGGCGACCGGAGAGGCGTGCTGTCGACCACAGGCCACTCCACAAACTACATCCTCTTCATGAGGCTACCCACTAAGCTGGACCCAGACCACTGGATCATGAGAGGGGTGGCGTTACTGACGCAACTGCCCTTCTAAAGTTAATTTCCAAAAACCGTCCTTTATATGTACCTACAAGATTTTTATCCTGTCCATGAGGTCACCTACTGACGTGGATCCAGATCTTTGGATCATGAGAGAGGCAATGCTACTGATGCAACTGCCCGTACTACTGACTCAACTGCCCTACTAACGATAACTACTGATGCAACTACCCTTCTAAAGATAACTACTTACGCAACTGCCCTTCTAAAGATAACTACTGACGCAACTGCCCTTCTAACGATAACTACTGACGCAACTGCACTTCTAACGATTACTACTGATGCAACTGCACTTCTAACGATTACTACTGATGCAACTGCCTTTCTAAAGATAACTACTGACGCAACTGCCCTTCTAACGATAACTACTGACGCAACTGCCCTTCTAAAGATTACTGACGCAACTGCCCTTCTAAAGATAACTGCTGACGCAACTACCCTTCTAACGATAACTACTGACGCAACTGCCCTTCTAAAGATAGCTACAGACGCAAATGCTCTTCTAACGATTACTACTAACGCAACTGCTCTTTTTATACTACATATAACGGGACTAAACTCACGTGTAGGGATAGTCGTAACTGCCCTTCTAACGTTAACTACTGATGCAACTGCCCTTCTAACGATAACTACTGACAAAACTGCCCTTCTAACGATAACTACTGACCTTAATAATAGAAATCCTTATTACCAGTTGGTAAATATCCAATTCATACGGCTACCGACGAAGATGAACCCTGACCAAGATTCCAATACTGACATTTATACCTTAATAGCGCTCATAGCGCAGTTTAACTAGGTGTTTGTCAGCAATCACAAAAATTAGACTACGTTCGGCTTTGCTGATGGGTGACCGCGCGTGTGGAATTTACAATAGAGCGCTGCTGTGGCTCAGATAACACGTTAACTATAAGTCCCGGTTGTTTTAACCGTTTAGCCATGTCAGAGGCCTTCAGGCAGTTTAAAAACGCTGACACCAGGGCTAGCCGTCCAGCCTTTATTTACAAGCTCTCTCTGCTACTGGACTCTTTCAAAACATTTTGTTCATATGATTTACCGCCAAATTATGAGGAGCGCCACCAATGCACTGTCCAATTAATACATAATGCTAAACTAATCTGACCTTACTCTAGTCAAATTGTGATGGAAGGATAGAGCGAAATGAAATCTAAATTTACTTACATTATGGTACAATTATTTTAAAACTTTTGTCATTATTTATGATTATGTAAATTAATTATATTTATAATTAAATTATCATAAACGTGAATTTGAATTTTTTATTATTATAAAAATAATGCACCTCATTCAATCTTACTAGCAACTGTCTCAGCAGAAGCTAATGTACAGAGTATCGTACTAGCCTTTTAATAATCCACTGCAGGACGTAGGCCTACCTGCTGTTCCAGTGCGAGTTGGTGAATTCACATAATCGAATTTCTTCTACGGAAGTATGCTGTTTGCCTCACGATGTTTTCCTTCACCGAAAAGACAGTAGTGTGAAACCGTACATAAATCCCAAAGGCACGGGACCGGGATTTGAATCCACGACCTCGAGATTTGTAAAGCGGATGTCACGGGAAATCCAGACGAATGGCAACCCTGCTATGACACTAGATTTTTAACTGACTTCATGAAAGTAGTTTTCGATTCGACTAACTACACGTAAGTAATTACATTTAGTAAGTCCCAGGTCATAAAGTACCTACCTATCATACCCAGACAAAAATAAAGTCCAAAATGTTTATGACGCAATAATGTCGCGGATCCAATCTTGATTGACAGTTCTCCAATACAACCTTCGGAAAATTATTATCAATACACTTCATACATCGCACTTTAAATTAATTGAACAGAAAAAACAGTTAACGCCTAGCAAGCAATAGTTGTACTACAAAGCGACAATTTTGAATGGAGGTATTTTTTTAAATACATTGCCGCTATACTTCAACGTATAGTACAAATGTTAAAATAAAACGAGCAATGAATTAAAGCGAGCGATAGTAACCACAGGTAAGTGATTAACGAGAAACCCAATTGAAAAGTTTAGTATGTTTAGTTGGCCGCGCGACACGGCGCTAGTGCGACGCAAGGCACGCGTTTTCCCGCGAAAACGCGTGTTCTTTTCCGACCTGTCAAATTTGAATTCCGAATTTTAGAGCCCGCCAGTTCTTGGACTTATTTTTCCCTATTAAATTCTAGTGTTGTGACTGCTGAAAAGGTTGTGTTGATGTTAAAGTGAAGTTTTTTGGAATGGTTTTTTCGTAGTGTTTTTGTTGACCTATTCAGTAAGGATAGACGATAACTAACCAAAGGTAAGATAACTTACTAGTTAAGGTTATTTAGTAGATGCGAGTAAATGGTTTTGAGGTATTTGTTAGTGATTACGATATGTTTTAATGAGTGTACACATTCTTTAGTCGTCGTTATAAATGTGTAGAAATCACTTAGACTATGCATTTTTTACCTACATGGTTAGTGTTATGACTAGTTTTTATTCGCTGTCCGACAAATTGCTTTGTTTTATTTTGATACATATGTTTTAAAAATAATGGTAAAACGTATATTGTTAAAATAGGTAGGTATTGTAAAAAAAGAACAATATTTTTGCAATGTATTTTTTTAAATATGAAGGGTAGGTACTTTTTACATAGTATCGTGTACTATTTGACATCTAGGTATTCATACTATGGTCAGAACTGATTTTTGCACTGTTGCTATTATTTATTTAATTATATTCATTTTCTTGTTTATAAATGAATAATAAAAAGCACCGACCGTGCAATCATTAAAAATAAAACAAAAATAAATGTTACCTCCGTGATAACACGAAGGTTTATTGTGAAATCATTGAATGTTAATTCTGTAATAATATCTTTGATAAGTAAAAAAACATGTGTGATGTTAGAAAAAACCTAAAACGCTTAAATAAATTGTTTATGTATTGTTTGTAGGTACTGTATGCAAAGTTTTCATTGAAAAATGTCTCGGAAGCATTTTGATAAAATCAGCCTTCATGTTCATGCAAAATTGCATCAAAATTGATAATATACAAGCAAACAAACAAATAATTATTTATTGTACGCACAGAATAAATATAACAATAAATACAACTGTGAAATTCTTAAGGCAGTGCAACACTAGGCGGCCTTATCGCTGAAAACGATCTATTCCATATGTACATACTAGCTGCCCGGCCACGCGTTGCTGTGGCTAAATAAATTAAAATTACGACTATAATTTGAGATTTAAACTATCCTATCTCTCAAGTTGGATCGAACTGCACATTGTGTGCGAATTTTATTATAATCGGTTAAGTGGTTTAGTAGTCCATTAAGGACAAACATTGTGACACGAGATTTATAAATATTAAGAAGATTTATATGGATATATTTGCTTTATCAGGCACGCTTATAAAATAAAAAGTAAGTAGTATCTTTCCTGTCCAGGGCTTTACAGCTAAATTTGTTTTTAATTAGGTAACTACTCGATTAACGATGTCAGAATTTTATACAAGACGCTGATTCCTAATTGATAGTAATTAAATTAAAATTTGTCCCATTAATTAAGTAGATTGCCTGATTTTATTACTCAGCAGTAAAACAGATCAGAATAAATATGCCAAATAGGATAGAAAAAAAAAACGATTTCACATAACAAAGCCACAACCAGTCAGGCTCACACATCGAGGGTTCCGTGCAAATGCTGAAAATTTCACAAAATTGGGTAGTAAGTTGTTAAAATCTCTATACTATAACCATCGACAAAAAAGTTTTTTTTTGTTCACTTTTCTCGCCATACATCAAAAATTACGCATTGTTAAAATAATTTATTCACTTTAAATTTTGATCCCATATTTTGTGAATTTTGAGGCCCTATTTTTTTGTGATTTAAATAAAAATGTACAGTTTTCAGATTTATTCCTATATGTGTACTCTGAGACAATGCTTTACGCTAGATTTCATAGTTCTATATCAATGGGAAGTACCTACCCTGTAGGTTTTGATTTTTGTGAGTGTCGAAATATGCGGTTTTTTACGACATAAACGGCTCTAACTTTTTTAAACGATAATTGAGAAGTTTTTCTTTTACACAACTGCAAGAGACCATAGATATACGTACTTATACAGTTTAAATTTCAACTCGATATCTTTACGCGTTCCCGAGATAAAGAGTCTTGACATACACACAGACGGACAGACGGACAACAAAGTGATCCTATAAGTGTTCCGTATTTTTCGTTTAAGGGTACGAAACCCTAAAAAACAAGACTATTTTGCATACAGAGTTATTTTCTTAGGGTAGGTACTTATAAGCAACCGAAAGGTCTAGACCAGAACATTTACCAGCTATTTAACAGCTGTTTCATACATTTTGAGTTGCACTTTTTGTAAGCCGGAAGCAAATTTTTTTCCAATTCTTTTTTTGCCCGAAGTTTTCATAATATTGGCCTGAATCACGCCATGCTTAGTACCATAGACGAACCATCCTACTACTAATATTATAACTAAACGCGAAAGTTTGTGAGTTTGTGAGGATGGATAGATGAATGGATGTTTGTTACTCTTTCACTCAAAAACTACCGAACGGATTGAGATGAAACTTTGCAGTAATATAGCTTTTATATCAAAATAACACATAGGCTATCATCATCTATTCATCTATCAGCCAAAGGACGTCCACTGCTGAACATAGGCCTCCCCTATGGATCTCCAATAAGACCGGTTTGAAGCGGCTTGAATATTCCATAATATAACGATAAGTGTTAGTAAGTAGGAAAAATTCTGCTATCTGCGAGCAAGAAGAAATTTAAAAAAAACAACTGTCGAATCGAACAACCTTCAAATCGTTTTATTTTTTCCACCTCCTTTATTAAGGGTGGTAATGTAGGGTCTCGGGTTCGAAAGAAGGAAAGTGACATAATCTACTTTTTATCCCGGATAAATAACCCTTTATTTATCCGGGATAGCACAAAAATCAAAATATCATACGGGCGAAGCCGCGGGTAAAAACTAGTATACTATATTTTCGTCTATGTTAGTATTTAAACCCTTATGTAAATAGCCCTATAGATCAGTAAGGCTTATCTTGTGTAAGGCTTTCGAAATCCTTAGGATAAATCTACCTACTACAGAATGCATAGGATTCCATGTAAGTACATAGAACAGAGCCTCTTACTATACTAAACAATACGAGAGTGTGGAACGCTTTGCCTGGGTCTGTCTTCCCGCTACAGTACAACGTGGCTGTCTTCAAATCCCGAGTAAAATAGGTATCTTCTAGGTAAGAATGAAGCCGTGGTGGCTTAGAGGTAGTGACACCCGCCTCATCGTGAGGTCGTGGGTTCAAATCCCGGTCCCATACCAATGAGTTCATTGGAGTTTATGTACGGAAATTTCACACCACTGGCTTTTCGGTGAAGGAAAACATCGTGAGGCAACCTGCATATGTCCGTAGAAGAAATTGCATGGCGTATGTGAATCCGCCAACCCGCACTGGGCCAGCGTGGTGGATATGGCCCAATCACCCTTCGTGGGTAGGCCTACGTCCTGCAGTGGACTATTAAAAAGGCTGATACAGGTAAGCATGCTACACCCTAGACCGCATATCTGCTTAACATCAGTCAGAATGTACTCAAACGCAAACCTACACGAAATAAAAAATACAAGCTCCGTTTTTACCCTTTAGATACGGAACTCTAAATATGGCGTACATTTATATCACGCTCGATCAAAATCGATTTTTCTGCGTTTCTAACCAAACCGTATCGTATGGCGCTTTCTTCTCGAAATTTCTACGGTATGAGTAAACTATATGGCTTCACTTGATGATAGATCTATAAAATAAAATTGAAATAATGAACTAAATGTTTCCCCTTTAAGTCCCTTTTAAGTCTTTATCAGCAACCGTAGAACGTTCACTGTTGAATATAGGCCTTCCCCATAGAAATCCAAAAAAGCCGATTAGAAGCGGCTGGTTTCCGGCACATTTCCACTGGTTTAATCAGTTTTTTGACTGTCTGTGTGGTATTTATTAGAACGTGGTCTCCATTTGAGAACTTTGATAACGTCTTAAAGTGTATTACTTAATCCCTGATGAAAATTGACGACTGTCTACCTAAGTAGGTAATAACCAGCTTTTGCCCGCGGCTTCGTCCGCGTGGGTTTTTGATTTATGTACTATCCCATAAAAATAAGCTTTTTTTTACGAGGGGGAAATCTTCCAAAGTTGCCCGACCGCTTTGGGGTGCAGTCAAGTTAGTGTATTGTACCCACTAAAACCCATGGCCAGCCTTTGTGCCTTCTTGGGAGCTCGGGATTTCCAAAAGACCGCACCGGCACCGGTGCTCCCGGCACTTTGTGTGTCTACTCGTAGTAGAACCAGGCTTGTGCGGTCCTGCGGGACAGCGTTGCCACACGCTGCCGTCCTCCCCGGGCCCGCTTGAGTGGATGGCCAGAGCCCCAACTCTGACCATCCACGAGCCCAGGGGTCCCCTTTTAGTAGGCTCTTACTACAGGCAGGGGATACCGATGCCGTATTCTAGTGCCCCAGCTACTTGATTCGGCAGTAAGTACATATACTAGAGGTGCAGAGAAGATTAGCATGACCCCTGCGCAAGGATGCCTCGCAAAATCGTGAAGTGTTCCACATAAAAAGAAGCCTAAGTCACTTTCCAACCATTTAACTCTATTTGTACCAAAAAATCAACTCTGTTATGTTATTTTCAAACTTTCGCGATTTGAGCACATTATACTAATATATTAGAACGGGACTTATCGCGCAATAAAACATGATATATATCATATTAATAAATACCTCTTTTTCTCTTTCTCCCGACGTTTCGACCAAGTTGCATTGGTCGTGGTCACGGGCTGACTAAATGCGACGCCGTATCACTCAAATTGAAATTGTCACCTCGACACACTACACTGACAGTATCTGTAAAGGTCTTAATGCCTACACCACGCAGTTTACATTTGTCGACTACAGGATTCCACGACACTGATAGTTTGAAACCATCCTCTCGGTTGAAATTACGGTGTTTTTTAATTTCTACTGCCTCACGAACTATTCTTGAGAAATAATGTCGATCAGTGGAGAGTACTTTCGGGTCGTGGAGCTCAATCCAATGACTAGTTCCTCCGTCAAGCAAATGCTCCGCTATGGCAGACTTCTCTATCTGGCGGTTTTTGACTGCTGCGATATGTTCTTTGATCCGTTCAGCAATAGTACGCTTCGTTTGACCTATATAGGAACTACCGCAGCTGCAATCCACCTTGTACACACCAGGAGTCTGAAACGGAATGACATCTTTCGGCGTTCTAACTTGGCTCAAAAATAATGGCTATTGCGCGATAAGTCCCGTTTTAATATATTAGTATAATCAACTCTGTTATGGTTGCTCTGTACACCATCAAACAAATCAAATGGGGATCAAATCCTCATTTCTCATACGAACAGAATGTGGAACGCTTTGCCGAGTTTGTCTTTCTGCTAAAGTACAACATATAAGTGTCTTAAAATATCGAGTCAATAGGTATTTTCTAGGTAAGCGTGCTTACACCTAGACCGCATATCTAAATCAGGCAGGAGTCAAACGCAAACCTTTTTTAAAAATAAAAATAGTGTGTAAGTCACGTAGTAAGGTTATAGAAGTAAAGATTTATGTACATTTGGCATCAATTGCGTTGCGTTCAAACGCATGGATATTAATAGACCTAGATGTGGTATGTTTTGTTTGAAAAATCACATTGACCTAGACAGACCTGGGTTTGACCTAAAACTACCGTGTTTTGGGACTCTATCTCACTTATCTCACTTGGACACCAAAGTGGTGTTGCCACTAGGTATTGCAACCTAGATACCAAGATCGCGAAATACCGGGATCCCGGCTGCTGTTTCCGGGTTCCTGGTGATTTCTGTACAAAATTACCCATTTTGGTTTTCAGTGTTATTATATATACGGCAATTCAAGTTGTTTCTGGAAAATAGCTTAGATTTTTACTGATTTATTACGACAATTTAAGACTGTCGTTAGATTTGTGATTTTGGGGAGCGTATAGCTGTCCAGATTTTTTTGATAATTACACTGTTGGATATGGTTAGGTATATTTTGTCAAAATATTTTGAGTTCCGGAGTGGTCGCCTAGTCAGTCGTTTTAATATTTTATAAAATAACATAATAATAGTTATTAAGCAGGTACGGTTTTATAAAATAAGTAATAAAAACTCTAATCACCTTTTGTGATACCAAAATACTTCAGCACACGTCAGCCATGTTATGTTCACAAACAAAAACTTGTTGTTCACGAGTGCGCAAATTAACGATTCCCCGAGTGTCTTTAGCTGATAAAAACTCATCGGAATAATAATTAGGTACCAACAGTATACCTAAGTAATTGTTTCTTTGAGGCAAAACGTAGCGAAAAATAATTGTTGACCGACGTAACGGAGGAGGTACTCAATTCGACCCGTAGGTATATTTTTGTACATATAACTTTTGATGTAGTAATCCAATTTCGATAATTCTTTTTTTATTCGAAAGAGTATACTTCAAAATTAGTTCCATTTAAATTTTATTGTAATCAGCAGAACTATTTTTGAAATACATTGATCCGTGCGAAATATTCGCGAATTCTGTACACGGTTCAAGTCGGTCATACCATATTTTGCAAAAAATAATTATTCTTAAGATATTCTACCAGTTTGATTTATTCTTCGGACATCCACTGCAAGTGTTAGGCCTCCTTTCCATCTATCCATCCATCAGCCATAGGATGTCCACTGCTGGACATAGGCCTCCTCTAAAGATCTCCAATAAGACCAGTTGGTAGCGGCTTGCAACGAGCGCGATCCTGCGGTCTTAATGAGGTCATACGTCCACTTTTTGGGTGGACGTCTTATGCTGCGCTTCCCGGTACGTGGTCTCCACTCGAGAAATTTTCGACCCCATCGGTCATAAGTCTTCCGTTTTATGTGCTCTGCTTACTGCCATTTCAGCTTGCCAATCCGCTGGGCCTCCTTTATAGATCTCCAATAAGACCGGTTCAATCACCGCATGTAACTCGAGCAGCGTTCAGAAAACTACGTGACGTATTTTCATCCGATAAACCTTAGTGCCTCAAGACGAGAGTTTTTGATAGTTGTGTGTTGCCAGTGATGACGAAACGTAGTCTTTCACTGTGCGCCTTATGAATAAGCTCAAGATAGCCCAACGTGCTATGGAGAGATTACATGAGTAATGAGAAGATCCGCAGACGAACCAAAGACACTGGCCTTTTATGCCTTCCATTTGGATGTATGAAATCCATCGTGGGTGTCGAATATTACACATTATAATTATAGGCCGAATCATACAAGTCGGCGGATGTGAAGTTAGCTACAAGCTGCGCAATATCCAATCCTGACTGAAGCTCGCATAAAGCTGCGTAGATTGGATTTCGCGCAAGTTGTGGCTAACTTCACAACTGCCTACTAGTATGATTTGGCCTATGACATAATTTTACTATGAAATATGTCAGTGGTTAGTGACCCTAACTTCTGGATCAAAGAGGCGTGGGTTCGATCCTCACTTGGGCAAATATTTATGTGATGAACATAAATGTTTGCTCTGTGTCTGGGTGTTATTTAGTTACTATCTATATACCTAAGCACGTATTTTTAAAATAAGTATATGTAGTATATCAGTCTCTGGCAGCCATATCACAAGCTTTGCTTAGTTTTGACAAATAGTCGTAGAACAAAAGTTGTAGGTTTTGATGTATAGAATAAGCCCCTAAAAGGATGCTAATTGATTAGAAATAACCCTGTATATACGAGTATATAAGTACATAATCTAGATTTCTAAAAGCATATTATATCTTCACAAACATCCTGGCATAGCTAAGAGGCCTTCAGGCGGCTTAAAAACTCTGACACCAGGGCTAGCCACCCAGCCTATATGAATTTACTTTACTTTACAAGTTAAAGATTATAAGGAATCTAAAGATTAAAAGATACCTCATTATAGCACTCCATATAGGTAGATATCTAAACAGAGAGATATGGTACAGACTATTTATCTAAGACACGTGTTCAAGGTCGTCCGGGCACATAACTTAAGTTAATTACTAAGCTATTTGTACCAGAGTGGTAATTGTCATTGAGATTCATTGTAATGTCTCAAGGGGACATATACTTAACTTAGATTAAGTACCTAAGCCTGTTTGAGGAATTTAATGGGATTAGGCACATTTTGAAGTTAAGTTGCGAGCTTAGTCGGCAAGGTAGATAGAGTAGGTACTTAGCTAGATTTTAAAAACACATGTGGGATAGGTACAGCTACTATTCAAGTACGAACGCCGGTAGCAAGCCTATGTCCAGAAGTGCACGTGCTGCTGCTAGTATGATGGTGTTGAGACGAGTTTCTAAATCAGACCAAAGGTTCTTTAGACCAGACGAGTGTCTTGGGTTAGGTTAGGAGAGCGACATTTACTTACCTAAAATTATTATTTACATCTGTGTCAAATTTCCTTTTCGCCTATTACTTGATAGATTGATAAGTTCAGTTCGAACTAATATAACAAATCTCGTAAATAAGCTCCGAAATCAAGGCAACGAACGACTTTATTTCTTGTCCAAAATGGTGCATAAATTCACTTATTTGTGTGCTTAAGAGCATAAATACGCTGCGTAACCATCACTTCACAAAAATGCCAAAAATCTCCAAATTGTAAAAAAACAGGCACGTTATCGTAATGGCACGGTTCCACCGGAAAACATGTTCATCACGCTTGTCGACGTGTTTTCAGAAACAGTGACTGATTTTGAGTTCTAGATTTTTTTTCTAATTCCTTCTCCACCGAAAACAAAAACCGTGTCATTCAGTGGGCCACAGTTCCACAGGCCGCAACTCCGGTTGTACCGCGCCTTAATCGTATCAAAACAATAAAAACAGCAAACAAGTGTATATAAAAATCCTAAAACGAGTCATTTCCACGTCATTTTATTTACTCGACTGTTGTGCGCAGTGGAGGATATAAATTAACGGACACGTGCAAAATGCAAGAATAACAACGTGTTTATCATAACGTCTAACTTCGTGACTCGTTTGTAGAAAAAAACGTGCCTGGGTGTTATATTTTTTATATTTCCGATCGGTTCAGTATTGGATGAGATTATCATTATATCCATTTTCAACCGCCTTTCAAAAAGGACGAGGTTATCAATTCGTTTTTAATTATGTTTTTTTTTGTTCCTTTTTAACGCGAATAAGTCCGCGCTTCAGCACCAACACGCCTGATGATAAGCGACGTTGTGGTAAAAAATGAAGCACGCAGACTTGGAAGATATCTATTCACTCGGATCTTGAATAGCTCTAGATAATATCTATGAGGAAACAGGAAAGCAGGAAGACTGTTCCATGCCCTGGCGGTACGAATCAGAAATGTTGAGTCAAACCGCAAACATATCGAAAGAAAATCGACAGTTTAGGGGTGGTAGTGAGGAATCTTTAACGTTCCTCTTTTCTTTACTTGTTATCTCGTATCTTCATTGTTTTATGGTCAGATTTACAAGATTTTATTTACATAGGCAGGTTACATACTTTTTATACTATATATAACGGGAATGAACTCACGTGTAGGGATAGTCGTAACGACTATAGTTTCGGTCGCATTCGGCGACCTTTCTCAAGTTGGCGAGTGCTAGCACGCGGAGCCGTCTCGCAATGCACGCTGCAATGCAGGTTACATAATATAATTTTCAGTATGTGTGGCCGATGGGGCCGTAGAATTCTCGAATGAAGATCTCGTACCGGTAAGCGCAGCGTAGGACTTCCACCATCAAGATAGACCACCAACAAGCCTTTTACAAGTTTTTTTTCTCTAATTCCTTATTGGCCCCGTACTTAAAGTTGTTCATAATGATGGCCTGAATCACCTCTTTTCGGCTTACATCATCAGTTCTGGATAACCCTGTATAGTAAAACACAAAAACAACATGGGAACACAAAATTAGCTTGTCATATTTTTTGCGCCATTTTTGGTCGTCTTATTAAACTGAAAAAAGTTAAAAATCCAAAACATAAAATTATAATTTGAAATAAATAAACCTGAATTGTTTTAATTATACGGACAAAAACTTGATAGCAACTTAAGCCACGATTTTAAAATTAGAGTCTATGCGATTTTAATGAAGCCGTGGTGGTCTAGTGGTAATGACACCCGCCTTACAATTGTAAGGTCGTGGGTTCAAATCCCGGTCCCGTACCAATGAATTCTTTGGAATTTATGTACGGAATTTCACACCACGGGCTTTTCGGTGAAGGAAAACATCGTGAGGCAACCTGCATGCGTCCGTAGAAGAAATTCGATGGCGTATGTGAATCCACCAACCCGCACTGGGCCAGCGTGGTGGATATGGCCCAATCACCCTTCGTGGGTAGGCCTACGTCCTGCAGTGGACTATTAAAAAGGCTGGTACAGTACAGTATGCGATTTTGGTGTTATTTTTACCGGTAAGCGCAGCGTAGGACGTCCACCGACCAGCCCCCCTACCGCCTAAGCAATAGCAATCGTAATAGCAATCGTTTATGACTTCATTTTAGTCATTTGGCACCGCCTATGTGACGTTAGCCATCAATTGCTTTGCGCGGATTGCGAAAGCAATCGTTGATTGAACAACTTTGATGGCTAACGTCACATAGGCGGTGCCAAATGACTAAAATGATGTCATAAACGATTGCTATTACGATTGCTATTGCTTAGGCGGTCGGGAGGCAGGTGGACCGACGAATAATTTAGATCGCTGAAACGCGCTGGATGCAGGCCGCTTCCAACCGGTCTTATTGGAAATCTAGAGGGGATGCCTATGTCCAGCAGTGGATGGCCGACAGTGGATCCTACGGCTGATAATGATGATGATTTTGATGTTTAGTTCTCGATATATCATCCTCGTCTCAGGCATAGGACGTGTTATCCTATCATCTCCTTCTTAACAGAACAAAATTTCAATCCAATGTCTATTTATTTTAATTAACACGGCAATGGCCCTAAATAGGTTAATTTTAATTCTAATAATTAAATATTAGTTATTAGTAGTTAAAGTACAATTGCACTTCTTATGAGTGGTGGAAACTTTGAGATAGGTAAATCCACTTTTTCACTACAGTACTCACAATGTACAAGAGCTGGTGTCACAGACTACACAGTAGTCTGTGCACAGCTATTGTCTAAGGCAAGGACTGAGTATAATAATATGTTTATTATCTTGAAGTTTATTATTAACTTAGTGTTTATTATTACATAACGAGTTAGATGACGTCATGGTTTTGTCTCGACATTGTCTCTATTTCTCTTTCTTCTCCGTAACTTAAGTAAACGAAGTAGCTTGACTTAGTTCTGAGCTATCATTACTTACCTACAAACTACCAGAAAAACAAACCAAGAAACACACTTTTGAATTTATAATATTACTAAAAATTTAAGTAGGTACTTAAGTCTTAAATCGATATACCTATTAGGGAGTCCCTTAGTTTTCAACTCTATTTTTTTAACGCATACCCCCTAATTTTGATTTCTTGGCCACAAAATACATAAAAATAAAATTTCAGTTAAGACGAGGCATCGAGTCGAGAAACACGAATACGAGTACTTTTGAATGCGTGATGTGAGAGGATGAATGATATTGATTCAAATTTCAAAAATATCATAGACAAGGAAAAATCTTGAAAATTTTAATGAACCGAACAAAATTTTGAAAAGTAACCGGCTTTATACAAAAAAAAACTTACAAATTTCTCACCAAAAAAAAGTTTATTAATTCTCATGCTCAAAATTATCAGTGACAACGCCCCATTATTTTTTACGAATAAAGTAGCCAGACCGCTATTCTATTTCATAGACCGAGAAGTTATTTTTTTTATGTGTACATTATGAGTCATTAATTAAAAACTGTCGCCCGCCGCTCTGGCGCGATCTTGTCGAGCGCGACCGCGTAAAATTTGTCCGAGTGAAAGGAGAATTTTTGAAATAATAGTTTATCAATGCGTCACCTTAATTTGACCCGCCAAAATGCCTGCAAAGTTTCTTCATACAAGTTACCGTAGCTAGCACCGCGCGTCGGCGTTCTATTTGTCAGTTATTCCCTGATAAAAGGTCAGTGGCTCACTCTAGTAGTCTACGAAAATAGTATTACTCTTAAAACGCTTTTGATACAATAAAAATGAATTAGCAGCTAAACAGTTGATTTGACGTATCATATCATTAGCACTATGGTAGTGGCGCGGGCGCTGGGGCGTAGCGCTCTTTTTACTGACTTCCAAAAAGGAGGAACTATGATCGTCTGTATTTTTTTTTCTGTGTATTCATCGATATTTTCGCCAATTGTGATTTAAAATTGTGAATCAATTTAAAAAAAAATCTTTTTTAGTTTGAAAGAATATACTCACAAGGTTCCATTAAAATCGAAATTGGCTGACACAGTTACAGCTGACACACAGTTGAAGTCGGTTTATGCCATTTTGGGCGATAAATAATTAAGTAAGTAATTTATTTTGGTTTGATACAAGTAGGTACAATTTAAAATGTCTAATTATGCGATTTTCTATTGATTTTCTAGTCGTAAAATTAATTACAACTTTCTCTCTCTGGGAATATTACGATCGTATTTCAATTCCTATCACTAGACACCATGGCCGATAACGCGAGTGCTATTTGCACAAATTGTAGCAATTGTGGGAAAATATTGATTAGATAACACGTATTACCTATATATTATGAAGAAACCGCGTACTGGCATGCGCAGCGTAGGACGTCTATTGACAGGGTTGACAAGATGTTGACTAAAACTGACCGTGACGAACGTAGGTTAATCACTATCACTACATAGTATAAAACAAAGTCGCTTCCCGCTGTCTGCCTGACCCTATGTATGCCTCCCTAATCTATAAAATTTTGACGCAACGCAACGGATTTTGATGCGGTTTTTTTTAATAGTTAGTGAATCAAGAGGAAGGTTTATATCTAAAATACATCTGTGCGAAGCCGGGGCGGTAAGTACCTAGTTAGGTAAACTTACGTAAAACATCTGATTAGCATACACTTAGCACTTACACCTACAGACATATGTAAGTTATTAAGAACGTTCTAGTGTATCACATCGTCCAGTTCTCAGCCGTGTGAAGAAGCCCCGTCTTGGTCGGTTGCCTCTGCATCATCAGCGACCTTGGCGCCACGTGACACTGTCAGTATAAGTCAAATCAAACTTAATGGTAGATGTGAAGTTAGCTACTAGCTTCGCCAGTGACGGATTTCCGTATTTGCTGCCTGTTGAATTTTTCCAATAAGCGACTACGCAAATGGTAGTTATAGGCTTCAGCCTACTCATCCTGCTGGTGAATCCGCAACTGAGCTACGTGAACCGCACCACTCACCCTCACTGACCCACGGTTTTTAGGGTTCCGTAACCAAAAGGGTAAAAACGGGACCCTATTACTAAGACTCCGCTGTCCGTGCTACCAGGCTGTATCTCGTGAACCGTGATAGCTAAAACGTTGAAATTTTCACAGATAACGTATTTTTTTGCCGTTATAACAACATATACTAAAAACAGAAAAAAAAAATATTTATATTTCCCATACAACAACGGTGATAGGTATGCTTGAAATATTCACAGAATATTAAGTTATATATTCCTTTCAAAAATAAATAAGTAAATTACTGTACTGTACTAGCCTTTCTAATAGTCCACTGCAGGACGTAGGCCTACCCACGGAGGGTGATTGGGCCATATCCACCACGCTGGCCCAGTGCGGGTTGGTGGATTCACGTACGCCATCGAATTTCTTCTACGGACGCATGCAGGTTGCCTCACGATGTTTTCCTTCACCGAAAAGCCTGTGGTGTGAAATTCCGTACATAAATTCCAAGGAATTCATTGGTACGAGACCGGGATTTGAACCCACGACCTCACGATTGTATGGCGGGTGTCATTACCACTAGACCACCATGGCTTCAAGTAAATTAAAAAAATAAGAAGTAAATTAAAATAAAATTTATTAAGGGGGCTTCCATACGGTACGGAACTCTTCGTGCGCGAGTCCAACTCGCACTTGGCTGATTTTATTTTACTTATTGTATTGTACCGGCCTTTTTCGTAGTCCGCTACTGAAGGCTTACCCAAGCTGGACCTGTGCGAGTTGGTGAATTCACATGTCTACGCCGTCGAATTTCTTCTATAGGCGTATGCAGGTTGCCTCGTGATGGTTTCCTTCACCGAAAAGCCAGTGTTGGCAACGTCCGTAGGTACATAATTAAGTTACATAGAACTCGTTAGACTAGAATTTGAACTCACGCCCTCAGCATGATAGGCGAGTATTACTGCGACTAGACTACACCTTTTTCACGACTCTTTCCTATAATCAGCGCTACACAATTCGGCGTGTGGTAAGTTATACACAGAACGCTTCGCAAAAGGCAAATATAGGTATGCGCGGGAGTCAGAGAGACTCGCGTCGGGGCACACCCGCCCGCCAACCTCATGCCTCCCGCCCGCTCCCTACGTCCGTGCTCACTACTTCGCCACTTGTGTAGGCATTGTGCACACATTGCATGCGCAATAATTAGCGAATGTGGGTAACTTCTCATCTGCCGACTTGTGTGGCGATACCTATGAATTAGCTATTGCGGTACCAAACGCTTCGTGTACACAGCCCCTAAGAAGTTTCTATAAGTATAAATACAAAGCAATAAGAACGTTCTAGGACCAGATCGGTTGGCTCTCCGTGTGAAGAAGGCCCGTCTCGGTCGGTTGCCTCCGCATCATCAGTGACCTTGGCGGCACGTGACATCACTGTTCGCTTCGATAGCTGCGACGCTATTTGCCTTTGTGGTTACTTGAAGAACTAATGAACATTATAGGTAACTAACACGTAACATACCTAATTTTCATCATTCACGTATGATTTTATCTTTTACTACCTTACCAGGCGAACTTCTTTTTACGCAATATCTTTATAAATTATAGCCTATGTGTTAGTCTGGTGTATAAGCATTACTATTGCAAAGTTTCATCTCAATCCGTTCAGTAGTTATTGCGTGAAAGAGAAAGTTGATTTATACAAGGTTGATACAGGGTTATTTCTAATCAATGAGCGTCCTTTCGGGAGCTTATTCTGTGTATCAAAACTAACAACATTTGATCTACGACTTTTGCCAAAACTCAAAAAGAAAATTGTTGTTCCAAAGAAAAATATTATTCGGGAAAAAATGTATGGAACAGCAGATTTTTTTTCGAGTTTTGACAAAAGTCGCAGAACAAAAGTTGATAGTTTTGATGCACAGATAAGCCCCTAAAAGGATGCTAATTGATTAGAAATAACCCTGTATAGAGAGAACATGGCGGTGCTATTGTTTTTGTTAAATAATTTTCATCCCCACTTAACATGTATAGGAGCTACTCTTCAAATACACAGTTTAGATTTTCTCAAGTAGGTACTTAAAATTTAGAACATACATCTAAACTATCATAATATAAAATTTCATGCAATTTGGTTGGACAGACGGACACAACAAAATTATAAAGATTCCTCGATTTACTACGAAAAAGTAAACAGGAAAACCTAGCAACTGTAAGTAGTCTGTGAAGCAAGTAAGATGTCACCCACTTCCTGTGTCCAATTCGCTAGAAACTTGACAACACGCTTTCCTGTGAGAAACAATACCGATCGGCTCCCATAACATGCCGCTAATGTTGCCACTTACACTGTTGCTATTTATTTAACTACGTATACAGGTTCACTTGTAAAACACCGACAATTCACAGCACTAAGTAAATGCTTTTTTTCTAAAACTATTGATAAAATTTGTTAATTTTGATTTCATAGAAAAAAAATTGGTTTTCTGTAAACTCGGTTTACGGACGAACATTTTACGTGATAATGTCATATGACAACATCATTGAATCAACAAGTGAAACAAGCCGAATGCCGGTTGCAGACAAAGAGCTAATCTAAGTTAGTTTATCTTAGCTCGCATAGCTGACGCAGTTTTCCATAAATTGTACATAGCTCGCAGTCTGCACAAATCTATGGAAAACTGTTTCAGCTATGCGAGCTAACCCGAAACTGACTTAGTTTAGCTCTTGGTCTGTAACTCGCAGAACGTTTGGGTCGATCGTGCCCCTCTATCGCTTGTTCCGCGCTCTCGCTTGCACGCTCGGCTCAGGCGGAACGTGACACTTTATCGTGCGTGCAGCCGGTGTTAATCGATTTATAACTTAGAATTAGAACTAAAAGTTATAATTCTATGATTTATAAAATGTTATCTCGGCAATAATATTAATATCGCTTAAAAGTATTTTACTCTACGCCCATTATTTCCAGTGAATAATATCGATTTATTTCTTTGCTATCTTAGGAGTGCACGAGATAATGAGCACGATTAAGAAGAGAGCGTTATATAAACCATGTTACTTCATCCCTAGCATGGTACAACTTTATATGCTAAAACTACCTACACTGCTACTACATAGAAAGCTATTGGATCATCCACAGACCCTTGAAGGTCTAAAGATAATCCAAATGCTCAAGCCCACTGCCAGTTGGTAGTGTGCCATGGTGCCCAGCATGCTGGCATCATTGCCACGCTGAATGGCAATGCTTATACGTTGAGCCAAATAAACACCAGCATTTTGGTCACGCGTCGCGTCCACCAGACGCTCAGAAAGACTTTTGAAAACAAGATGAGCTCCCGGCCCCCACGGACCCAAAGTCTCAACTCCAAATGGCTCAAATATGTAACCATTACCGAGGTTAGTATATCTTGTGCTGCTCCGCCGAATTGGCCGCCGCTCCAGCCCTAGGTACTCTGAGTCTCATAAAGATGTGACGGTGCCAAAGTATCGACACAAGTTGCGTCCCATACTAAGGGCCGTCCACACTACCAAATAAAATTTTAATGTCAGTTGTTAATGTCGTTCCATGTTTGTATCGCGGAAAAACATAGGTGGAAAGACTATTTGTCAATTTGCCCTTATAGGGTTTCTGGTAGGGTCTTGTAACAAAGTTATGTAACTGATAAATTAGCAAGGGGGAAATTCTCCGAAACGTATTGTGTCCTCGAGTTAAGCTGGTGTTCTCTAACAATAGGTGATTTTTCACTTAGCATACACGTAGCCACGATCGTTGTTCGCTTCGAAAAATAGTTGTATTAACTGCCTATTGTCTTGGGAATGTTAATTGTCACATGACGCCGCAAGTTGAGGTTTCGGGAGGCAACTGGAATTGACAGAGAGTTCATCATCATCGTCTACAGCCTTCTTTATTCCACTTCTGAGTATAGATCTCTCCCTTACTATGTCATTTGCCTCGGTCCGGTGCCAATCGTGTCCAGCCGGGTTAGTACACGCACCACGAAATAATTCTCTCGACGTGTCAGAACGAGACAGAGTTATGGTGAAGTATACAGGTTTACTGGGAATTAATTAGTATCATCCTTTTAGGGGCTTATTCTGTACATCAAAACTAACAACTTCTGCGACTTTTGTAAAAAAAAACAGCTGTTCCATACATTCTGTCGAGGGCACGATATTTTTCTTTGAAACATTTTTTTTGAGATTTGTTAAAAGTCGTTGAACAAAAGTTGTTAGTTTTGATGTACAGATAAAGCCCTTAAAATGATGCTAATTGATTACCAGTAGACTATGCCAGTAACCGTATAAGTAAGTATAGCCGTGGTGGTCAAGAGGTAGTGACACCCGCCTTACAATCGTGAGGTCGTGGGTTGAAATCCCCGGTCCCGTACCAATGAGTTCTTTGGAATTTATGTACGGAATTTCACACCACTGGCTTTTCGGTGAAGGAAAACATCGTGAGGCAACCTGCACACGTACGTTGAAGAAATTCGATAGCGTATGTGAATCCACCAACCCGCACTGGGCCAGCGTGGTGGATATGGCCCAATCACCCTTCGTGGGTAGGCCTACGTCCTGCAGTGGATTATTAAAAAGGCTGGTACAGTACAGTACAGTACAGTATGCCAGTAACCCTGTGTATTTGTCATTCTTTCACATGTCGACAAACCTTTCTTTGTGGTCGCATTGCACGAAAACTATTTCGGTTTTCGTTTACTATCACTGCAATATTAGTACCACGGGCACGAAATTTTTGCCCGTAGTCCTACCAGAGTGCTTGGCAGGACTACGAAAAAAAGTCTTGCCCGTGGTCCTACTAGTAGTACATCTGGTAGGACCACGGGCAATAAACGACAAACACATAGATACTAATGCCTCTAAAATGAAAGACAGAATAGAAATCTCGAAACGAAACTTTTTTGAAACTTTTATTCGATATTGTAGTTAATCCTATTGTTAAATTTATTCGGTTCGGAATAAGCATAAGCTCACAGATATCCATGAATAAAGCCTATAGTGCAGGTCATCTAGAAATAGTAAATACACCTGTATATGATCATTTTTTGTTACTGAACCAAAGCGAAGTAACAGTTGGCACTGTAATAATATGCGTAACAAAATGTACTAAAAACATAATACTACAAAAGGCATAAAATCGCGAATAGCACACACCTACAGCTGATTACATAAGTTAGTATTAAGTACAAAAACAGCGCTACAGTAGCCTTGACTCTGTGATGTGTAAAATAGCTCGCTTCCGTACGAGTTTTACACGATTTTGCTATGAAAGGAGGAAATATTTTGAAGTTATTTAGATACTATTGGGTTTTCAATATAGTAGGTTTTATATAATATGATATAGGTAGCAAACAAGCCGATGGGCTTGCTAATATAAATTAAAATGTGTTTCTTTACAAGACGCATAGAGTTTTTAGAGCAGAGGTATTAGGTACATCTCTGCATTATATATAATATGTATATTCTACAATAATGACAACTTTTACTTTGGGAGCAACAAAGAAATAGCGAAAAGAATACATTTCATAAAAAAATCATCGCTCTATAAAATGTATGAATTAGCTGTTTTTAGGGTTCCGTACCTCAAACGGAAAAAACGGAACCCTTATAGGATCACTTTGTTGTCCGTCTGTCCATCTGTCTGTCTGTCCGTCTGTGTGTATGTCAAGACTCTTAGGGAACGCGTAAAGATATCGAGTTGAAATTTAAACTGTATTCCTATATCTATGGTTTCTTGCAGTTGTGTAAAAGAAAAACTTCTCAGTTATCGTTTAAAAAAGTTAGAGCCGTTTATGTCGTGAAAAACCGCATATCCACACACATTCGACACTCACAAAAATCAAAACCTACAGGGTACTTCCCGTTGACATAATTATAACTGTAAAATTTGGCCAGAAGCATTGTTTTAGAGTACACATATAGGAATAAATTTGAAAACTGTACATTTTATTTAAATCACAAAAAGTAGGGCCTCAAAATTCATAAAATATGGGTTTAAAATTCAAAGTGAGTAAATCGTATCAAGTAAAAGAACTTCATTAGCCCATGCTAAAACAGGTTCTTAATTATTTTAACAATGTGTGATTTTCGACGTATGACGAGAAAAGTGAAAAAAAAAACTTTTTTGTCGATATAGTATAGAGATTTTAACAACTTACTTCCCAATTTTGTGAAATTTTCTGCATTTGTACGGAACCCCCGATGTGCGAGCCTGACTCCCACTTGTCCGGGTTTTTTTTCACGATGTCGAGGTTGGCTTCTTAGTAGAAGTTCATAATGATGATTAATTATAAACATAATACTAAAAGTCCCGTTAATTTGCAAATAACACCCTATATAGGTAGATCAATATTGACTATAAATAACTAAAATCAATATAGTCATATAGTAATTTATTCATAGCACCATTTATTACAAGTCAATAAGTAAACATTACATTAGGGCACTATACAATCACCTAATTATTTACTTAAATTATCATCAAGCTTTGTAATTCAATCTTGATTTTTATTCATCGAAAATATTAGCGGTAGGAGTAGGACTCCTTTGCAAATATCACATCCCATTTGCCTGTTAGGTACACTCGCGGTAGGTAGGTATATTAATAAGGACATGTCCACAAAATGTATGGAGGCTGGTATAATAATAATCAAAAAATCTAACCATAGCACTCATTACATTTCGAGAAAGTTCATATTTTTCTGAGTTTATTACATCAGTTAAAAACAAAAAAGTGCCCTGCAATTTTTTTTAAATTTATTTTGAATTTATTATGATAAATAAATATATATGGCTCAATAGGTAGTTTATCTCTATCAACCCTGATTAAGTAATCTCTAAATTGTTAAAATAAAGCATTATTACCAATTAGACAAACTTTTTAAGTGTCTTTTTGTCACATTGAACCTACTAAATGGTCACACTGGGAGGTTAAAAATATTAATTTTAGCAAATTATGAGATAAATGTGGAAGAATCAGCTACAAATACAAGTAAAATAACGATAGAAGCACTTTATTATTGTTACACTAGAAAAAATAAAAAGCTGTATTATCATTTTTCATACGATTTATTTTTCATATCTAAAAAAAATGCAGGGATGAAAAATATATCTAAATTAGATATTTTTGAGAAGCCCATAAAACAAGCTTTCAAATGAAATATACATCATCTTGGTTAGATTTTTCTCTGAATAATATACCACTTGTGGACGTCTCCTTTTTTGATAAAATTTACGGTCCGGGAGAAAACTCTTTTCACCTCTTAAATTGTAAAAAAAAGGTTATGTTTTTCGTCACAATCGCCTAAGTAAGAAATATTGCACGCTCGTACGTCTTATTTTTTTTAGAAAAGTGGCGGTTCGGATCATTAGGCGAGCCCTTGCGCAGGAGCAAATTTATGGGAAAGCGGGGGTGAGGGGTGTTGTTATACGCAGCTTGTAAGGCATTTCACAGCTTAACTAATTATTTACTTAAATTATCATCAATCTTGACTTTTAATTCGAAAATATTTCCATTCGTAGGCAGGTATCATTCTATCGTATAACATAACACGCATATACAAAGTGTGCTGTATGTATATACATTGTACAATACTTTAAACCTGGCCGTGAGGACGGCAAACATTATTATCTCCTGATTATAGACATTACTTAAATGGATGATGTCATTTTAAACTCATACATTTTTCATGATTTCACCGTGATTAGAGAAAATTAGGCGCAATCATACTTCATTGTACAAATATAGTAGATTTGTTTGTATCCAAGCGAGTCAATAAGGAAAAAGTCAAAAATTGGTTCTTCAAAAAGTAAATAGTAGGTTTGTAAATAAAAAAATAACTCAAAGACATATGTTGAAACACTAGAAACCTGCTAGTGTTAGGATATTATAAATTTTCTTGAAACCATTTCAATTATCAACTATAGCTTACAATAATTATTTTTTGCAGAAAATAGCATGACCGAATTACCCATCTACTAAATTCGCGAAAATTTCGCTCGGATCTATGTAGCATTTTTCACACTATTGTTGATTTATCAAAAATAGCGCAGCCAATTTCGATAAAATTTAAATGCGACCAATCTCGAAGTATACTCTTTCCAATAAAAAAATAATTATTGATCTCGGACTACTATAAATAAAGTTATACGCGTCGAATTGAGTTCCAGATTAAGGTCAACAGTTCACTTTGTTGTCCGTCTGTCCGTCTGTGTGTATGTCAAGACTCTTTATCTCAAGAACGCGTAAAGATATCGAGTTGAAATTTAAACTGTATACGTACGAGTATATCTATGGTCTCTTGCAGTTGTGTAAAAGAAGAACTTCTCAGCTATCATATAAAAAAGTTAAAGCCGTTTATGTCGTAAAAAACCGCATATTTCGCACTCACAAAAATCAAAACCTACAGGGTACTTCCCGTTGACATAGATCTATGAAATTTGGTGAGAAGCATTGTCTGAAAGTACACATATAGGAATAAATCTGAAATCTGTACATTTTTATTTCAATTGCAAAAAAAAATAGGGCCTAGATTCACAAAATATGGGGTGATCTGTTCATTTGTTAAGAAGCATCCCGAACACTTTAATCAGTTAGGAAATCACCGAAGCTATTGTACAAGATATCCAAATCGCTTAATCTTTCCGCAGTGTAATAACGAGCTGTATCGCAGAAACTGCTACATAATGGCTTTAAAAATCTATAATAAAATTCCAGAATCTTTGAAATCACTCACACTTCAAAAATTTAGAACTCATCTTTTCAAATATCTGCTGGAACACAATTTTTACAAATTTAAACAGTTTCTAGATTTCAATTTAAATAGATACAGCCCTTAAACGTCTTTCTGTCATTTTTATGCTCTATACCCAAATTGTATAATTATTTTAATGTTTTGCTGTGTACAGATAGGTAGCTGCATTAACAATTTTACTTACTATCATAATAACAGTAGTAATACAAGTAATTTTTTGTAGAGTACATAATATGCACTGTATGTATAAATGCTTAATACTATTTGCGATGTTTGCACTAATTTTCGCACGCCATACTGGCTAATTGTGTTTGAACCATAAGTACAATTATTATTAAGACCCTTTTGTAACCACAATTATTGCGAATAAAAAACTTTGACTTTGAAAATTCAAAGTGAGTAAATCGTATCATATAAGGTATCATATATAAGAGCTTCATTAGCACATGCTTATTTACAGATTTTTAGTTATTTTAACAATGTGTAATTTTTAATTTATGACGAGAAAAGTGAAAAAAACCTGAAGTTGTCGATGTATAGCGATTTTAACAACTTACTTCCCAATTTTGTGAAATTTTCTGGATTTGTACGGAACCCTCGGTGTGCGAGCCTGACTCGCACTTGTCCGGTTTTTTTTTCTTCTTTTTCGGGGGTTAAAAAGCGTTTCCAATACGAAGCCACACAAACAAGCGACAAGTTTTCCTCTACCATTTGTCAGATAAACATCCTAATTCACAATCTATTTCTGCCAAATAAAGCTAAATTTGTCAGACAATTAAAATCAAAAAAACCAGACGGAAACATCGAAAAACCAACAAGCAATTAGGCGATAAAAAGCCACTAGTGTTGCTAAAAATATATCGATAGTACAAGCAGAAGAGATCTATATAGTGATAAGCTTGTCAATATAGGTAATACGATTCAAACTTAATGGCGGCTGTTTAAAGAGTAAGTGATTCGAGAAATAACACTGTCTCATTCTGTCACGTAGAAATAATTATTTAGCCAGCCCAGTTGATGTGGGTTTTCGTCTACAGGTCACATCTTTCAACGAAGATCAACATCATCATATTTGATCATCTTTGGTACACAGGATCTATAATTATCTTAGCAGAGTTTTTTCGTCGTCGGCGATTTTTGACAGAGGGGGTATTTCCCTCAAAAAAGCGGCAATAGGCTATTTGACAACATTGTAAATATACTATTGATTATGGTAATCCATACAGATAATACCTGAAAAAGACATATTTCACTTTATTTAAACTAAAATATGTCTAATTTTCGCAAATCGCACGAAATAAACTACGATATTTTTTTGATATTATATCTGTGACGTAAACGCTCTAAGAACAACTAAAACTAGAAGGCAACTCTGGTGACGTTACTTGCTAGTAAACAAGAATTTCTCGATTGACTGTTGTTTGTGTAATTTGTTAAGTTACTTTTAAAGGATTTTATTTTTATTTTTTGTTATTTTAGATGTGAACTAGCGTATTTACTAGTATTAACTAATGTTATTTACTAGTGTGTGACGTCACAGACCAGCGCCATTACATAATGTCGTTTTGGCGAGATCTTGAATATCTATTCTTTAACACTTGATTTTCATTGTTAATGCAATAGATCTCTTAGAAATATAAATGTAGTGTGCATATTATGTACTAACGAATAATTTAAAATGATTTCCAAAAACTAGTCAAATATTTGGTGTCACGCTATTACCAGCCGATTTCGATAATATTAAGCAAAAGTTTTTAGTATCTACGAGTAAATCCCTACAAGACTTGCGAGGATGAACGAAAGCAGTCACGAACTAGTTGAGATAGAGGCTTATGAAGATCCAATTAAAGAGATGTGTCGCGAGATCTACTGTTGCGAGAAGTACTAGTTTATTATAGTTTCATAATGATATTAATAAGTCTGATAATAAAATGGTTCTAAAATATAGTGTCCTGATCGAAAGCGTTTCGAATCCTCATTCCTCAGACGAACAGCCAGAATGTGGAACGCTTTGCCTGGGTCTGTCTTCCCGCTAAAGTACAACGTGGGTGTCTTCAAATCCCGAGTAAATAGGTATCTTTTAGGTAAGCGTCCTACACCCTAGACAGTATATCTGCTCAACATCAGGCAGTATGTAGTCAAACGCAAACCTACAAGGGATAAAAAAAAAAGTATGAACCCATATTTTCCGTATATTATGTATTATCCGGGCTTGCCGATCGATTGATATTTTTACTTATCGAGTTATTTTATAACTTAGTTCAACGACCATAAAATAACCCCTATAACTATATTGACAACAGGATCGATAGTATTGCAGTCAGTCTATACTATTATCGATCTTTATTTATCGATATCGACTATTGACGAGCACAAAGCGGCGTCTGCGCAGAGGAAAGCGGCGCCGGAAATCGATTGATGCGAAGGTCGCGCAGACCGTGACCGGTCCAGTTACAGCACTCGGATACAGCTATATTCAGACTATAGATTTTCAGGTTATATTTAGATGCAATGGTTTTTCATCAGCCTCAATATTTCAGTCATAAGACGTCTACTGCTAAATATAGACTCTCCCTATGTTATGTACTGTATTGTACCAGCCTTTTTTATAGTCCTCTCTCTGCAGGACTTAGGCCTACCCACAAAGGGTGATTGGGCCATATCCACCACGCTGGCCCAGTGCGAGTTGGCGACTCTCCCTATAGATCTCTAATGAAACCGGAAAGCGGTATCACTACATAGTATAAAGAAGAGTATTTTCTACTCGAGTTTCGTTCGTATTTGGCGATTTTTTTAAGATTTGGGCACCTACCTACTAGCAACCGAGCTCGCATCGCATATCGTTTTATGTAGGAAGTTGTACTGTATGTCTGTATAAGGCCTGAAGTTGAAATTGGATTACGCTGTAGATAATGCATCGCCAGGCGCCAGCTAATGGCGTCACAAAAATGTTTAACCTTTTTTTTTATTTCGAATAGGTTTGCGTTTTTCTACACACAGCCTGATGTTGAGCAGATGTGCGGTCTAGGGTGTAGCACGCTTACCTAGAAGATACCTATTTACTCGGGATTTGAAGACACCCACGTTGAACTTAAACGGGACGACAGACCCAGGCAAAGCGTTCCACATTCTGGCTGTTCGTATGCGGAATGAGGATTCGAAACGCTATTCTGAATGTTTGGGCAAGTTCTATGATGAAGGTGTAGGATAAGAAAAACAGATTAACAGTTTATTGATAATTTGTCAAAAATTATAAGTCACAAAACAGCAATGATAAGTTGAAGCGGGCAGGGCATAGAGCAATTAATTCAAAAATGCACTGCTAGGATTTAAACGTAGGTACGTTAACGTAAACGTACACTAGTAACTGTGCATGTTATTGTTATTTTATTATGTTAAATAAAACAATTTTTGATTATACAATCGAAAAAAATAGCGTAAGACGTCTACCCCTAGAGTGCACAAATTATAAGATAATTACCACCAGATCGCACTGGAAATAAAACACTTCTAACTCTAGCTGGTATGTTCCTTTTGCAACATGAGGACATAGACAGGGTTATTTGCTTGCTTTGTACAAAACCGAAAGGAGGTGAATTAGATCATAATTATGAACACCTTTTACTATGAGGCCAACAAAAATTCGAGAACAAAATCAACTGTTTCATACATTTGTTCGTAATGATGGTCTGAATCACCGGGTTTGGTTTAATACAGGGTAAGCAAACAGCCCCGTATTACGTCCATTGGCAGACATATTAAAGCTGATATGGAGATAACATTAAACCTTGGAATAGAAACTGACATCCCCCTCCCTCCACTTTAATCCCCAGCTTATGTCACAATACCCACATCCAATAATCCCCTACCCACGATAATCCAAAAGCCTACGTCTAGTTCTACACACACTTCCTCGGACGCCGTACAAGTGCAGGAAGTGTGGAGTGCAGTGTGTGTGCGCGCGCGTGTGTGGGTGCGATGCGTCATGCACGATCAAGCCTGGTTAGGGGTGGCAATAGGATGGAAGAAATACGCTGGGGTGCTTCATGGGGAAATTAAAAAAAAAAAAAACAAATCAAGCACATCAGCAATGTCAGAGTTTTACAGTCGCCTGAAGGCCTCTGACATGGCCAAAAGATTAGTTAAACCAGACCTACAACGTTGACAACTACAACGACGTTGCTAACTTCAGTGATCGCGGACAAACACCTTGTTAAACTACGCTCATTTAAACAGCTCTATTGAATCTTATTAATTATGAATGTTTTTAACGGCCCCATACTAAAGTGACGCTGGTGAACAGTCACCTTGACTTTTCATTATTGTAAGAGTACGTTGTAGTGGCCAGGATGGTCAAAAATGAATTGACATCTAATGAGTCTTCACATAAATGTAGAATTTTCTTCAAGACCATGAGACAAGAAATTTCAGCTGTTAAAACTGTGTTGTACTGCGAAATCTGTTTTTAACCGACTTCCAAAAAGAAGGAGGTTATATGTTCGTCTGTTTTTTTTGTGTATGTTCATCGATAATTTCGCCAATTGCGAACCGAAACCAAAAATCCTTTATAGTTCAAAAGGGTATACTTTCGAGGTGGTCCCATTAAAGGTAATAGGTAAAGATATTATTTATCATACTGTTAACGAACGCGCCACATAATCGTCAAAAGTATTGCGTTTCTCAATGAAAACTCTTAATTAGTTAACCACAAGCTACACATTTCATTAACATCATAATTGAGAAAGAAAGTCAAAGAAATTTTATAACCACAAATTAAATCATTTTCCTGGCCAACAACGCGTGGCAGCCCTGCCCAATTCTTCACACTCCACTTGCGCATGCACAAATTGATCGTCCGCTGCCTCACTCGCTCTAGCCGGTGGTGCAGCTGTCTCGCTCGCACCTAACTGTGGCTACAGTTAGGCGGTCGTGACTCCGAATCATTGGGATAGATAGACAATAGATATTGCTCATTTTAGATTTGTTGACATGATATGATTTGTACGATATGTGGAGCGGCTGAGATGATGATAATAACTGCTTAGATGCGTCTCGCGTTTATAAGCACCCAAATGCTAAATACATTATTATTTTTGGAAACGTCACTGACATTGGGCACGATTAACGATACACATCCATCCATCAGCCAAAGGACAGACAGACAGACAGACAAAACTCTTTATTTACAACCACAGTTTGAAAAATAAACACTATTTACATAAATACGACAAAAAATATGATTATAAAGTGGCGGCCTTATCACCCATGGCGATTTCTTCCAGGACGTCCAAAGGACGTCCACTGCTGGACATAGGCCTCCCTTATGGATCTCCAATATGACCAGTTGATAGCGGCTTGCATCCAGCGCGATCCTGCGGTCCTAATGAGGTCATCCGTCCACCTTGTGGGTGGACGTCCTACGCTGCCCTTGCCGGTACGTGGTCTCCACTCGAGAACTTTTCTACTCCACCGGTCATCAGTCCTCCGCGCTATGTGCCCTGCCCATTGCCATTTCAACTTGCTAATCCGTTGGGCTATGTCGGTAACTTTGGTTCTTCTACGGATCTCCTTATTCCTGATTCGATCCCGCAGAGAGACTCCGAGCATAGCCCTCTCCATAGCTCGTTGGGCTACTTGGAGCTTGCTAATAAGGCCCATAGTGAGAGACCACGTTTTTGTGCCATAAGTCATCACTAGCAACACACACTGGTCGAAAACTTTCGACTTGATACACTGAGGTATGTCGGATACACGTAGTAAACACTAATTTTTGATCTGTTGACACAGAATTTTCACGATCAGCGTCGCATCCACATAGTTAGTTCGTATAATCCGGGTGGCTAACCCTGGTGTCAGAGTTTTTAGGCTGCCTGAAGGCCTCTGACATGGCTAAATAGTTAAAACAACCGGGACCTACAATTTAACGTGTCATCCAAGCCACGGTAGCGCTCAGTTGGAAATTGCCACCCGCGGTCACCCATCCAAATACTGAGCAAAACCCTTAAACAATTACTGTACACTGGGCCTACTCACTACGATTTGGTGAATTTAAATACGCCATCGAATTGTAATATAAATATTATAAATCCGGTAATAATTGACTTAGCTGATAGACAAATCAGTCATTTCTGATTTGTTGACATAAAGAAACGTAATATGGATTAGTATAATAGTGTGTAGAGCAGTTAGTAATGCTGATGATTTTGAAACACTTCTATCTGGATATAAATACTGCTACCGGGAATAGAACCATGAAGGAGACGATGACATTAATTATCCTTAAAATACGAGTAAGTAAGTAAGTTCGTATAGGCCGGGTGGCTAGCCCTGGTGTCAGAGTTTTTAGGCCGCCTGAAGGCCTCTGACATGGCTAAACGGTTAAAACAACCGGGACCTACAATTTAAAATACGAGTAGGTACTTACTATTTAGACAACAGCTTACACTTACCTTACAATGAGCTTAATACTGTATTTTTACATGTCCTTGTTCATACGGCTTCAGAAACCTAGCGGTGAAAATTTTAATTTTAAACCTGTAATTCAATAAAACGTGTTTTCAGGGGCTTACAGGGCTTCTTAGTTAAACCCATAACTAAGCCGGGAGTATACTCTAATATCCGCTTTTAAAATTAAGATCCTTTCAGTGATTTTGTAGTTATGAAAATAGTCTATTATTATTTTTTGCCAAAAAATAGCATGTGACCGACTTCATCCGAGTACAGAATCATTACATAGTATAAAACAAAGTCGCTTACCGCTGTCTGTCCCCATGTATGCTTATATCTTTAAAACTACGCAACGGATTTTGATGCAGTTAGTTTTAATAGATGGAGTAATTCAAGAAAAATGTTTATATGTATAATACACCTGTGCGAAGCCGGGGCGCATCGCTAGAACGCAAATATTATGCACGGATCGATGTAACATTTTTCGCAATATTGTTGATTTATCAAAAACCGCTTAGCCAATTTCGATAAAATTTAAAAGGGACCAATTTGGAAGTATACTCTTTCCAATAAAAAAAGAATTATTGAAATCGGATTATTATAAAAATAGTTATGCGTGGTTATACATAAAAAATATATACGCGTCGAATCGTATACATCCTCCGGTGGTTCGTCGGTCAAAAAGAGCAGGCACATTGAGAATCATTTTTTTGACATCACGAGTATGCGGCTAAAACCTGTGTACCAAGTTAACGTTAACATTCAATTGAATAATTATTATTCGTAAAAAACGGCAACTTCAACCCTGTACAGAATTCAAATAGTCCGCAGTCCGCACGGATCGATGTAGTAATTCACATTACTGTTGATTTATCAAAAATGGCTCAACCGATTTCAATTCAGTTTAAAGAAGTCCATCTTTGAATTATAATCTAACAAACGAAAAAAAAACCGGACAAGTGCGAGTCAGGCTCGCACGTCGAGGGTTCCGTACAAACACGTTGTTAAAATAATTAAAAACCTGTTTTAGCATGTGCTAATAAAGTTATTTTATATGATACCTTACGTGATACGATTTACTCACTTTAAATTTTGAACCCATATTTTGTGAATTTTGAGGCCCTATTTTTTTGTGATTTAGATAAAAATGTAGTTTTCAGACGTATTCCTATATGTGTACTCTGAGGCAATGCTTCTCGCCAAATTTTATAGTTCTATGTCAACGGGAAGTATCCTGTAGGTTTTGATTTTTGTGAGTGCGAAATAAGCGGTTTCTTACGAAATAAACGGCTCTAACTTTTTTGAACGATAACTGAGAAGTTTTTCTTTTACACAACTACAAGAGACCATATATATATACGTATACAGTTTAAATTTCAACTCGATATCTATACGCGTTCCCGAGATAAAGAGTCTTGACATACACACAGACGGACAGACGGACAACAAAGTGATCAACTACAAGAGACCATATATATATACGTATACAGTTTAAATTTCAACTCGATATCTATACGCGTTCCCGAGATAAAGAGTCTTGACATACACACAGACGGACAGACGGACAACAAAGTGATAAGGGTTCCGTTTTTTTCGTTTGAGGTACGGAACCCTAAAAATTGAGTCCGGACTACTCTGTAAATTATGCGTGGCTAAACATAAAAATAATATAGTAAAAAATATATATACACGTCAACTTGTAAACCTGCTCCGTTTTGTTTGTTAAAAATGCGACTTGTACGCGAAAAGCAACATCCAAACTAGTATCCTGCTAGAAGACTGAAAATTATGCCAATCCTTATAAGAGACCCTTTTTCACTCGCTCGGAAAAAGTCCTTAAAATATGTTCTTAATAAAGACATCAACGCGCTCCCGATTCCCTATAGTTTTATTACCGACTTTCAAAATGAAGGAGGTTTGTACCTACTAGGTCTCGACGGAAGACCAGCGCCGGTTGTCTATGGCCCGGCACCTTGCTGAGATGGAACCGGCTGGTGACGGAAACACTAGGTAGTTTAAAAAACGTTCTTTTTTATGATAAACATTACAAAAATTGACGCGTTCGCAGGATTTGAACCTGCACATTTCTATACACCTAGTGTGTGAAGCACGATAAAAATCATTTTCATTGACTAGGTAGTTTAGTTCTTAGTTCAGTTGCAATTTTTGTTGTTTTATTATTTCCTGTGTTTTGTTTTCGTTAATATAATATTGTCTATTGTCTATACTTTGAAAGTCAAAGTCAAACTCAAATCTTTTATTGCAACATATGAAATTTACATGCGGTTCTTAGTTAACATGTTTTGTATAGTGATACATATGACCCTATAAGGGTATGGCAATTTTATTATTTGTATTGGAACGATTTATTATTATGTTTTCTAGATTATAGTTAAAAATTCGTCTAATGTGTAATAGCATTTCGATAAAAGGATTATCTCTTCTCTTTCGATATCTTTTAGATTGTTTGGCAATTTGTTGAATATTTTTATAGCCACAGAATTTGTGCTAGAACTGTGCGTTGCTAAGTTAGACTTTGTTCGTTTGTATGTATTTTTTTTGAGTATGTTCATCGATATTGACTACAATCGTGAACCGATTTAATTTTTTTTATTTCCTAAGGATATTCCCGCGAGGTGATCCCATCATTATTTTGTCGAAATCGGCTGAACCGGTTTTGATAAATCAACAATAATGTACATTGACGTCACTTCAATTCGTGCAAACTATCCGAATGCTGTACACGGTGGAAGTATGTACTGCAATGTTTTTGTGAAAAATCATTATTTGAGTTGCATAAATACTCAAAAAATCGGACAAGTGCGAATCAGGCTCGCACATCGAGGGTTCCGTACAAACACATTGTAAAATAATTAAAACCTGTTTTAGCACGTGCTAATGAAGCTCTTTTAAATGACACCTTACATGATACGATTTACTTTGAATGTTGAACCCATATTTTGTGAATTTTGAGGCCCTATTTTTTGTGATGTAAATAAAAATGTACAGTTTTCAGATTTATTCCTATATGTGTACTCTAAGACAACGCTTCTCGCCAAATTTCATAGTTCTATGTCAACGGGAAGTACCCTGTAGGTTTTGATTTTTGTGAGTGTAGAAATATGCGGTTTTTTACGACATAAACGACTCTAACTTTTTTAAACGACAATTGAGAAGTTTTTCTTTTACACAACTGAAAGAGTTCATTGATATACGTATACAGTTTAAATTTCAACTCGATATCTTTACGCGTTCTTGAGATAAAGAGTCTTGACATACACACAGACGGACAGACGGACAACAAAGTGATCCTATAAGGGTTCCGTTTTTTCCTTTTGAGGTACGGAACCCTAAAACTTAAGCACGTTTGGCCTCAACTATACGATATGGTCCTATTTGAGATTCACGATTATCCTTAAAACATTTTATCACCACCATAAAGCAAGGTCTTCAATGCCATAGCGTCACTGATAACGAGGAAAACTAAACAAGGCTAAAGACTTTGCTGCACCAAATGACGTCTTATCAGAACTGAGTAGAAGCTAAATTGGATTGATAAAGTATATTAGTTCAGTCATTTGTCAATGGAGTCAAGGTTTTCCCGATGTTTTCAAATTCTTCGTATCTAACCCCGGTTTCCTAAACGGCCGAAGCAGTATTTTTCACGATATTTTCCTGCCCGTGGCTATAGGTATTTCATTGGGACACTATGGCGGCTCAACACCATCCATTCATCAACCATAGGACGTCCACTGCTGGACATAGGCCTCCCTTATAGATATCCAATTAGACCGGTTGGTAGCGGCTTGCATTCAGCGCAATCCTGCGGTCTTCATGAGGTCATCCGTCTACCTTGTGGGTGGACGTCATAGGCTGCGCTTGCCGATGCGTGGTCTCCACTTGAGAACTTTACGACCCCACCGGTCATCAGTCCTCAGCGCTATTGCCCATGCTCATTGCCACTTGCCAGATCGCTGGGCTATGTCGGTAACTTTGGTTCTTCTACGGATCTCCTCATTCCTGATTCGATCTCGCAAAGAGACTCTGAGCATAGCCTTAACCATAGCTCGTTGTGCTACTTGGAGCTTATTAATAAGGCCCATAGTTAGAGACCACGTTGCAGACACAATACAAAGAGTTGCCACACCCTGCGACCACAGTATCAAAATGGACCTAGAAAAGATGCACTACTGCTGTATGTACGTAGGATTAGAGAGTTCGGATAAAGGCGAGTCGGAGTCAAAGTACGGAACCCTGCGTGCACGAGTGCTTACTTTTGAAGATACAACTTATAGGAGGTGTGAATATATCAAGCCTCTTTCTGTTGCCGTTATTAATATCGAGCAAAAAAATCACGTTACTTGTAAGAGAGGGGGGGCCTTAAATTTTTATTTTATTTTAAATAAATTATTTATTTTAGAAGTGAATATAAGTAAATATTTTGTGTATATTTCAAGCGGCTAAAAAACAGGTTTGTTGTATGGGAGCCTCCGTTACATTTTTTTTTCTAATTGTAGTATTTGTTGTATTCGGCTACAGCAATACGTCATCAATGAACCTTTTTGACGTTCTAGCTATTATATCACGGTTCATGAGATACAGCCTAGTAACAGACAGGCGGACGAACAGCCGGACAGCAGAGTCTTAGTAATAGGGTCCCATTTTTACCCTTTGGGTACGGAACCCTAAAAACAAATAAACGTTTTGGGTAAAAGAAAATTTTGCTACCCCGAAGTAGAGACACTTCGTTCTTTTAAGGTCGCTCCATCAATGAATTAAAACTATTAAAAACGTCCACTGAGACATCCACTGTTGAACTCATGTCTTTTCTATAGATACGAGTATGCACTGTTTTATCATCCACTTTAATGGATTGTAGACCTCTAATCTTCACAGTAACCTCTATAAACAAAATAACCGTAAAATTATAAGTAGGCCTGTCATGCCCGACTTTGCCGATGTATTACGACTGGCCAGTCGGGCCATACCGCGAGCTGTGAATACATTAATTGAATACGCACAGGCGTGGTATGTGGTCACAGTCCAGGAGAGACAGCTCTAGCTTGGAGAAAGATGGTCATTATGTTACGGCAATAGTTACAACGGTGGACAGTTGAGTAAATGGCTAATCCTTTTCAGATAGAACTATTAAGGCTAAGGACTCACGAAGGGGATTTTAGCCGCGCCCGCCGCGGTTGCGGGCCCGCAACTTGTGTAGAATGTAGATTTAAATGAAAAAAATGAATAGAGTGCGGTGTCCCTCCGCGCGGAAGAAGTGAAACTTCGTACGTATTTCAGCTTATTTCACGACACTTACTACAACTTACAATAGATTGCCGCAGACGGTGCGAGATGCACCCTCTAGGGAATCGTTCAAGCAAAAACTAAAACACTGGCTTATCGAACAGGCATTCTACAAGTTTGACGATATGCTAGCATTGAAATATTCCAGTTGACATTGTTAATTTTTTTATCATATAATATGTCAAATATTTAAAATATTTGACATATTATATATGAATTTAATTGATTTCGTGTGTAATGAGTAATGCGATGTTATTAATTACAAGTTTTGTAATTTAATTTACAATGTATGACCTGTAATTTAAAACATATTACCAATAAAAATGATTATGATTACTTCGCTGCATTCTCTCTCCCTCTTGCGTGGTATAATGTTAGCGTTAAACGTTTAACGCAACCTTGTTGGAAGTCGCATTAGAAGTTTCACTTCAATTAAAGCAAATGTCATGACGCGTTTTACGCCCGCCGTGTGCGCGGTTGTTTGCAACTTCTGCTACACAGGCGGGCATCTAGTAGAATCGCGCGGGCCGCGGTCAACTGCAGCCTCGGCGGCCAACCGCGCGCTCTGCGTTTGGTTGGCGGTCTGATCTTCAACTGATCGTCACCGTCCGCCACCTTTTGCGGGCGATAATTTCAACCGTGACGGCTACGTTACCGCACAAAATTAACAAACAAACCGGTCGCGTGAGTATAGAAATAAAACTGCAGTTCCGGCACCGCGGCGGGCACGGAAAAACCGAAAAAAAATAGTTTTTAGTACTGTAGGTATATCGTTTTTCTTGACGCATCCGTGAACGGTGACCCCTGTCTAGCTTCAGTTATCAGCACTAATTTGGCTCGCAAAACCAAAGTTTTTATTGTTAATGTATTATTATAGCATTATTATACAATTGTGTAAAATGTTACTTGTATTTCTAGAGTCATTTGGCCTATTGTCTCTTTAACTAACTATTCCTCACAATTGCAGTATTCCACTCGTCCTTTGACATAAAGCACGCTCTGTTTGGTTTTCATTTCTACGCGAGGTCGGCGCGCGCTAGTTCAAGGCTGGAGCCATTACTGCACTGACGTATTGATGTGTCTGTCTTTGTAATTCAATTATTATTAACTGTCACGACTATGTTATACTGTACTATTACTTATCATGACTTTTTCTGGTTATATTTCTCTATCACAGCTATAAACGTCACAGCTAGACATTCCTTACAATGGCGGTATTCCACTAGTCCAGCGACATAACGCACGCTCTGTTTGGCTCGCATTTCTACGCGAGGTCGGCCCGCGCTGGTTCAAGGCTGGAGCCATTACTGCACGGCTGGATATTGATGATACTGTTGTTATAATTCAATTAGCTAGCGTTTGACTCCAACTGGCATAACATTGTTTGAGTTCTAACACCACGCGAGTCGGGAGGCTGCAATAGCGTGTTATCTACACCTGATTCAAAAGATCCCAGAGCGGTTGAACAACGCATACCGTGTATCTCTTGTGTGTAACTGCTAATTTAAAAACTATTATTAAGTGTACAAGGGCGTCATGTCATAAAATACCCTGGATATATAATAAATGAATAAAAATGAACACTACGTATGTAAGTCAAAAGTATCAACTTCGGATTGCTATAACTGTAGCAACCGTTTACACGGTTTGAATTAAACGCATTAAAACAAAAATTGACTTACGTAGTGTTAAAATGTATAACGACAATATGAAAAGTGAACAGAACTTTAATTTGCCAAGTACAAGTTGGACACGCGCACGAAGGTTTCCGTACCGTATGGGAAACCACTTAAATATTAGTTTTGTTTTAATTTAACTACAGTCGACTCTTGTTAATTCAAACCTGCGATAATTCGAACCTCCGAGCCTCCGATTCGAACTACCGACGAGTTCCCTACAAAATCTCTCTATATTTCGAACTAAATCAATACATTTTTATGCACTTGGTAATTCGTACGAAAAAATCATTGCTATCTAACAAACCTACGCGTTAATTCGAACTCATCGGCGTCCAACACTCGACAATTCAAAGTTGCAGAGAGAAAGAGGCGGAAAGATTGCAATGTACATACATTTTGCGAAAAGTTCAAGTTGTATCAACGTTTGTTTGTTGAGCCTTTGTTTTTACTATGATTAGTTTGACTTATTAGACACACACTTCCGCACAAATTGGTTTGTTTAGTTATGTTTCAGTTACTATTAGTCTTTCATTGGTAAACAGATTAAAAGTTTGTGGTAGTTATGAGCCCTAGAAAGTATAAATGTTTGACGATTGCTGAACTCTCACAAATTTTGAACCATTTGACATTTCAAACACTCGATAATTCGTTAATTTTACGAGTCCTTCGAGTTTAGAATTAACGTGAGTCGACTGTATGTATATTTTAAGTGAATACAACTAAATATTCTGTGAAAAATATTCGAGCGAAAAACGGCAAAAAAAACAGGTTTGTTGTACAGGAGTCCCCTTATTTTTTTTGTTTTTATTATTTGTTGTTATAGCGGCAACAAAAATACGTCATCTGTGGAATTTTTAACGTCCTAGTACCACGGTTCATGAGATATAACCCGGTGACAGACAGACAGACGGACAGCGGAGTCTTAGTAATAGGGTCCCGTTTTTACCCATGGGGTACGGAACCCTAAAAACGCTTCATATTTGTGTTTAAAAGCCTTTTTCTACAAGGTTTACATAGCATTATAAAAATATTTTAGGTATTGTTCGTGGACATAAGTGAACATGAAACAACATCAAGAACTAGCCGTGGTGGCGTGGTGAAAGAATGCTTGCTTTAGAACAGTGAGGCGTAAGTTCTAACCTGGTCTTTTACTAATGAGGACTTTAGAATAAAGTAAATTCGTACAGGCCGGGTGGCTAGCCCTGGTGTCAGAGTTTTTAGGCCGCCTGAAGGCTTCTGACATGGCTAAACGGTTAAAACAACCGGGACCTACAATTCAACGTCTCATTCAAGCGACGGCAGCGCTCAGTTGGAAAATGCCACCCGCAGTCACCCATCCAAATACTGACCGTGCGGAACGTTGCTTAATTTCGGTGATCGCTGACAAACACCTAGTCAAACTACGCTACAAGCGCTTCAGTCTTTAAAATTTATGTATGGTAGGTACACACCACTGGCTTTTCAGTGAAAGAAACTGCGTAATAGAACCTACATCCGTCTTAAAGTTCGATAGAGTATATGGGCCACCGAGGTAGATTAAGCCCATCTTCAGCAATAAACTGAAAAAGTTTTAATCTTAGAGTTTACTTAAACCTAGACTTAAAGTTTTAAACAAAAAAGTTTCCTGAAACAGACAGAATCTCTAAGTACACACCCTCACGAACTAAAACGTGATCTATGGCAAGCCCGGCACCCACCCTGTTCAGACTTCACACCACCATCTGAAAGTCTCCCATCTGGACATGAACTCCCGTGGCCAGTCTGGAAGTCTCTTAATCGGCTACGTGTCGGGGTTGGCCGCTGCAAAGAGAATATGGTCAGATGGAGCTTTGAAGACCAGGAACAATGTGAATGTGGTGCTGCCATCCAAACCACGGCACACCTTTTAGTTTGCCCACTTTGCCCAAAACAATGCACACATAAAGGCCTGAACCTGGCCACCGAGGACGCGGTAGAGGTCGCCAGATACTGGTCCCAAAACATCTAAACCATGTAAATAATTAGTATATAGTTAAAAAAAATTAAAAAAATCGAATAAAAAAAAATTGTCTAGCCATTGACACGAGATGAATGAATGAATGAAGCAATAAACTATTAAAGTAACTCAACAGCTAAAAAACAAGAGTTAAAAATAGTCGTCATAAAAGTAGTCACAGCAGTAATTAGAGTAATGTATTCAGTTTGATTGTCGCAGCACTTTCATCAGAACGGAACCGATTGGGAACCGGTTACAGTCGCTCCGCCCACGGCTCATAGTCACGGCTAATGGATCAACAGTATTGGACGGAGATAAATCACATAGTACTTCACTAAACTCAGGCCTCAAGTCATTTTATTGTTCACTAGTTTTTAACCGCGGCTTCGCCCGCATGATATTTTGATTTTTGACTATAATATCATTATAATTTATAGCCTATGTGTTATTCTGATATATAAGCTATATTATTGCAAAGTTTTACTCAATTCGTTCAGTAGTTTTTGCGTGAAAGAGTAACAAACATCCATACATCCATCCTCACAAACGTTCGCGTTTATAATATTACTAGTTTTTACCTGCGGCTTCGCCCGCATACGCAATATATCATTATAATTTATAGCCTATGTGTTAAAGAGTAACAAACATCCATACATCCATCCATCCATCCATCCATCTACCCATCCATCGATCCATCCTTTTCGCGTTTATAATATTAGTAGGATAAAACAAAGTCGTTTCCGTTGTGTGTCCCTATGTATGTATTGATAGAGTGATTCAAGTAGAAGGTTTAAATATAGGTATAATGCACCCGTGCGACGCAGGGGCGGGTCGCTAGTCTAAAATAAATTAGGCCGGACACTACTGGCGCTTACACGAAGTCCTATGAGCCAAAATCTCTACAATGTACTTACTTTAATATACTTTTATCTTTCAAATGACCCCTCGCAGGCCCAAAAATGATGGCGAAGCGAGATTGACGCCCACTGGAAAAAACTGGAAAGAAGGAAAAAGCTTGTCCTGCAGTGGGACGATAACGTAATTAATAATAAATAAAATAACCACAAGTTTTCCCCCATCTTTCCATGTGTCGCGCAATAGTAGATTGTATCATATGGGAGCAAAATAATATTTTTACGGCGAGAGCGCTTTTTTGAATCCAGAGCGAAGTGAGGGTTTCTTTAGTAGAATCCTAAACGTAGCGAGGGATTCAATGTACGTCACCCGAGCCAAAAATATATTTTGCGCCCGAGTGGTACACTCTACTTTTCATCACCTCTATGAGAAAATAAAAGGCGCCTCATATTTTATTGTAATATTGTTGTTTAATAAAACATAGAGTAAAATTAAACTAAATTGAAATTAAATGGTATCTCATAATAATACAAATGAAAACTTATATTTACATTCTTACATTCTTTTCATTCATTTTCTTGGCGCTGAACACTAACATTACAAATACTTCTAAATTCAAAAAGTGCGCGGCAAAGATAATTCCGGCGCACTTATAAAGTTCCATATAGAAAACACCTCCTTTGGGCGCACTTAAAGGCGAACCAAGTAGTCCTTTTCGAATAGATGTGATGAAAAGTCTCATTCCATCCTCATTCGATCTTCAGAAAATTCAATTCGATTGATTTTATTTTCTTTCGATCGACGCTCTTTCGCGACGTCAGCTTTTTTTATATTTTCCCTAGTAGTCTGCCATCAGGTACCCGCAGTGTGACGATTTCAGTCTGTGTGGCTTGGTGATCTCTTTGGATGTATACGGGCCACATGACAAACAACAGCATATTCTCTTTGTAACGTTTATTAGTTATACCTGATTAGTCAACAAGCTGTAATTAAATAAAGTCTCTTCCTCAACTAAAGTCACCCTCGCGCGCAGATTGTATGATATGAAGACAGATTACAGAGGCGCCAGCGTAACTATATTAGCTAAATAGCATAGTTCTGTTTCTTTTTCAATTTAGGCATTCGATAGAGAGAACGCTTTTTACGTAGCTATTTAATTTACGCTGGCGCCTACGTACGATACGATACAATAAGCCCGATTACAGAATCGGGCTTATTGTATCGTATCGTACTTATACTGAGGTTTTCATCGTGAATCATCTCCAGAAGCTTAAAAACGAATCTATACTAAATAATAAAAAACGAAATGTTCATTTCATAAAAGCTTATTTTCTTGTTCCAATAATCATTTATCGCAAAAAATAGCACCACCGCTTTTGAACAGAATTCGAATAGTTTTCACAAATAGATGTGACATCCATGTACGTTATTGCTGATTTATAAAAAAGGCTGAGCCGATTTCGATAAAATTTAAATAGAACCGCTTCGGGAGTGGACCCTTTTGAAACAATAATAATTATTATTTGCAAAAAATAGCATGACCGACTTCACCCGTGTATAGAATCATTACATAGTATAAAACAAAGTCGCTTCCCACTGTCTGTCCCCATGTATGCTTATATCTTTAAAACTACGCAACGGATTTTGATGTACATAATTTGTTTTAATATGTTGTTTTCAAACTTTCGCGATTTGTTTATTTGTTTTAATAGATAGAATAATTCAAGAGAAATGTTTATATGTATAATACACCTGCGCGAAGCCGGGGCGCATCGCTAGAACGCAAATATTATGCACGGATCGATGTAGCATTTTTCACATTATTGTTGATTTATCAAAAATGGCTCAGTTGATTTCGATAAAATTTAAATGAGACCAATTTTCTTTTCAATAAAAAAAAAAATATTGAAATCCAACCACTGCAAAAAAGTTATGCGTGGTTATACATAAAAAAAATACGCGTACACGAATTGTATACCTCCTCCGGTGGTTCGTCGGTCAAAAAAGATTTTCGAAACCGGTTCAAAATTGGGGAAAATATCGATGAACATACACAAAAAATACATAAAGACTAAGTACATAGATCTTCCTTATATTTGGAAGTCGGTAAAAAGAGTGTGACATGTCTCTATGTATATGTCAATCTTAGCATTTTGGATCAGTGATACTTAGAACAGCTATTTGAGATTTGTTCTCGTTCAGCCAAAACATTAATTTAGTGTGTTTAAATCACTGCAACATATTTAAACATTTATGCCATTCATGACTCAGACAGGATTTGATTTTATAAATGCCGTCCCTTCCTCAACCTAAGTCACCCTCGCACGCCACGCGAAGTTATTATTGGCTTGACTGTTTATCGTGAATCACGGCCCGAGTTCCAGGCATACGAGACACGCATTACCGAAGAATGCTAATCATGGTGATGCAACGATGATTAAGAATCAAATGCATGCATTGAACCTTCCGTTCCACCGGATTCCAAAAAAGAAGGAGGTTCTCAATTCAACGGACTTTTTATTTATTCTGATGTTACCTGATAGTGTATACTTTTGTGTACTTAGGGCATTCTTGATTCAATCTACAGGGTCAAAGGTATTAAACGCCAAACCTTTTAAAGGCGGGTCTAGTACATCTATACAAACAACTTTTGTTCACGAAAAAAATATCAGCTTTTTCATACAAAAAGTTCGTCAACACGTGGCAAAATGGCGAAGCGAATTTTTGTTTTGCGAATATTTAAAATGTTATAGTAGAAAAGTTATTTGTCTAGATGTACTAGACCCGCCCTTAATAGGTTTTGCGTTAAATACTTATGACGCCGTATAAAAACCTTTAAGATAGTCGTCCCATATTTATTGAATTTGGTTTAATAGTTTTGTAGCGATTCCAAAAAATTTTGATGAGAATTGCCTACAAAAATACCAAAAATCTTATTACATTTCAAGACTGTTGAACTTAAGTACCTACTTACTTAATCTTCTTTTTAGTACTTAAGTAAGTGTTCCCATCGTCAACAGGGAATAAAAAACATGTTGTTTTTAAACTTTCGCGATTTGAAGACATTATTATTATATACAATGGGACTAATCGCGCACTAAAATTACGAGATAAATAAATACCTCCTCATCTCGACGTCTCGGCCGAGTTGTGCAACTCAACACAACATGTTTTTTTATTCCCTGTTGACGATGGGAACACTTAAGTACTAAAAAGTAGATTAAGTAAGTAGGTTGCATCAACCGTGACCACGGTCGATGCAACTCGGCCGAAACGTCGGGATGAGGAGATATTTATTTATCTCGTAATTTTAGTGCGCAATTAGTCCCGGAGTATATAATAATAATAAAAAACATGTCGATGACTTTCATTTACTTTTAAGCAAAAAGAAAAGAGAATATTACAGGTATTATCTTGTCACACCTAGTTATCACAATACACATAATATGACATTTTTAATAAAATTTCATTGAGCGTTTCGTTATGAGTAAGTACAAGTAATGAGTAAGAATGACGCAACCTCCTTTCGGTTGTTGGTTTAGTGATAACACTATCACTTGAAGAGCTATTAGTGTTTGCGCTCTTGTGAAATTAACAGGTTGTTAGATGATAATTATAGTTATTTACTTTGTGATAAATGATAACTTTTTGAGTTTGATAAATGTTAATGAATTGAATTTGATATATTTTATGGTTTTGGTATTGGAAAAATCAATTTAAACCTATCTTTATTACATTTGGTTTTGTGTTATCAAGTGATCAGCTACTGTGTATTTTAATCGACTTTAAAAGGGGGGGGGGGGGAACTTCAGTTATTATTTCAGTGTATGTTATGAATAAAAAGAAAGTTTTTTTATGCTGATTAGTGTTATATGTTATTTATTTTTTTTACTAAACACATTCTATAAAGGTATGCTATTTATGGTATAACAGACAAATAACGTATTTTTCTTCTTTTTCAGGTTGAGCAGTTATTGGAGTATTCCTCAAAAGTGAAGTGTAAAATACCAAAGTGAAATCTATCCCAAAGTGAAATCTTCAGCACTAAGCTTACAGCATCGCAATCTCAAAGTGATATAACCAAAGTCGAAAAAACCAAATAGCTAACTAAGTTCGCAATATACAATTATTAAAACAAAGTAAACTTACAATCTCAAGATTTTCGGTGGAGAATTATATTATTTAGACTACCAATAAATTGCATCAGTTTTTTAAAGTTTTCCAACAGTCAAGTGTTATTTTTTTTCAATTCTAAAGTGATATTTTCCAATCGCGTAATATCTTTCCCAATTCCGAAGTGATTTTTTTCCCAAATGGGAAAGTGAAATTTTCCAACCGAGAATTAAATTTTCCGAATCGACGTGTGAATTTTCCAACTGTGCGCGTGTGCGTGTATGATGTGCGAGTATGGGTGAGCCAATACACAAGACGTGTGTGCGGGTGAGCTCGGGAGAGGATGACGAGTCCAGGGACGAGGTGGACCACGACCTGCCCAAGAAGAACCCTTTTGTTCGGGTAAGTATATACTTTGTAAATCTCTAGCGATGGCGTACCGACTGCCTGATTTTGTTCCAATTCTTAAAGCGAAATTTTCCAACTAAGAATCTAATTTTCCGAATGTAAGGAAAATTTTCCAGTTGTGCATGTGTGTGTATGATGAGCAAGTATAGAGAGCCAATTCAAAAACAGAAAGTCTCGACTAATAAGGCTATAAGACTAATAAAATAAGGTTTTTTTTTTAAGTTTATACATATACTCGTATCTCTCTTAAATTTTCGAAAATGGTTTGGATATTACAATAACAATTAGTAAAGGCATTTTGAGCGTATGATGATTAGTACTCAGATTTACTAATAGTATTTTTAATTATTATTAGATGATAGTTATTTATTAGTACTCAGAAGTACTAACAGCATCGATATTTTAGATTCATTTAAATTCAATTTTCACCTACCGTTACAACACCCACAGTACATAGGCAATCTCCATAATATTATTAGGTAGGTATGCTAATAGAAAATACTGAGATTTCTGTAGAAACGCAATATCAAAAACAAACTACTAATTACTACGTATCTATTTTACAAGAAGAACACAAATTTCAAATGCAAGCAACATTGTTATTTTCAAACTTTCGCGATTTGAGCACATTATACTACTATATTATTATTCAGTCTGCCCGTGACCACGACCAATGCAACTTAGTCGAAACGTCGGGAGAAAGAGACAATGAGGTATTTATTAATATATCTCATGTTTTATTGCGCGATAAGTCCCGTATTAATATAGTAGTATAATAGCAAGCAACACTATTATCAGATATTTCGTGATAAATAAACGGACATCATTTGATCATCTAAAGGTGGGTTGCACCAAATTACTTTACCAAACCCTGACCAGTCCTAAAATCCCTAGTTACGTCATAAATATTTGAAGTAACCAGAGATTTTACGACTGGTTAGGGTGTTTATCGTTAAAGTAATTTGGTACAACCCTTAAAAAGGAACCGTCTTACCACAAAAATTTTACGCACGCTTTAACAATGTTTAACAGTACAAATTTCACGGTTAAAGATTGTTTAAAGCTTGTATAAATCTATTGTGGTAAGACGGCTAGTGTTCAGCAACATAATTATATCTGCGCTTATAGGTAGGTAGATCCATTCATCCATCAGCCAAAGGACGTCCACTGCTGGACATAGGCCTCCCCTATGGATCTCCAATAAGACCGGTTGGAAGCGGCTTGCATTCAGCGCGATCCTGCGGTCTTAATGAGGTCATCCGTCCACCTTGTTGGTGGACGTCCGACGCTGCACTTGCCGGTACGTGGTCTCCACTCGAGAACTTTTCGACGCCTCCACGCTATGTGCCCTGCCCATTGCCATTTCAACTTGCTAATCCGTTGGGCTAAGTCGGTAACCTTGGTTCTTCTACGGATCTCCTCTTTCCTGATTCGATCCCGCAGAGAGACTCCGAGCATAGCCCTCTCCACAGCTCGTTGGGCTACTTGGAGCTTACTGATAAGGCCCATAGTGAGAGACCACGTTTCTGTGCCATAAGTCATCACTGGCAACACACACTGGTCGAAAACTTTCGACTTGAGGCACTGAGGTATATCAGACGAGAAGGTAGATACTACGATTCAAATTGATAGACACACGACCCCACATCAATGCTCAAGGCTCCGCAGATCGGAGATTATGAAACAAAACTTAGCTAGTACCTACCTAACTAGTACCAGCAAGTAGTTAGTAAAGTAAAACGTCAAGTTCACGCGGCGTTCGCACGGCACAATGCTCGCTCTGTGTCAACAAAAACTGCGATGTAGGACGACAACCTCTCTCGGGGATTGCAAAACGACGCGATAACGCGGCTCAGCGGTTTACACCTAAGGCGATGCATTGAGAATCAACGTGGAGTTTTCCGACTCAGTAGAGTTTATCTGCTTACCCTATACTAAACCAAAAGCGAGTATTAAGACCATCGTTATGAACTACTTAAACTATACTCTATAAAATTTAACTTGATCTCTGCGACAGCTGTCAGAAAAATCACGCCTATGAAGTCCTGAATTTCTTAATAGTACAGACAGTATCTGTCAATGTCATACTTTGTGGGCATGCCGCTTAGTGATGGGCGACGAATGATCGTGACCACAGAGTTTTAGATAAAGTTTTAATTAAAATATCGATAGTTTATACTGACGATATTTTGAATAAAACTTAATTTATCATTATTTTTATTGTATATTTTAATATCATAACCTTTTTTACATGTATAATTAAATTAAACCCAATTATATGCTACATTAGCATCGATAGTAGTGAAAATCGTCGATAAATACTATCGTTACATTATTATGAGTCTTTAATTAATATCATAACATAATTTACATGTGTACATACTTGATCTTAAATAATAGTAAGTAAATAAAATCCAATTTCTCATCTTCAACTACTCATTCGATTTCATTACAACATTGTTTGAAAATCGTTTTTTTTTTCACCACTACCTCAACTCTAAAAATGTCAATCTTCTATGTCAATGTCACTGTCGCAGAGATCAAGTTAAATTTTATAGAGTATAGGTATGAAGCTTACCCAAAAGTCGAGAAAAAATAATCAACTGTTCCATACAAAACTGCAACTTGCAATCGACAAAACATGAAGCAGCTGATATTTTTTTTCTCGAATTTCGGTTTGGCTCCATAGTATAAGTAATTCATAATTATTTTCTGGACCTTATGGTTTAGTACTGTATAGATATGGGACGTACAGGATAACTCTATTCACAGGTCACAGTTTGAGATTTTTATTTTGTAATTGTTTTGACAAAAACGTGACGTCATACAATCGACCTCAAGCCGAAACAAGATTATTTTTTGCAAAAATTAGCATGACCGACTTCACCCGTGTACAGAATTCGCGAATATTTCGCACGGATTGATGTAGCATTTTTCAATTTTTTGTTGATTTATCAAAAATGGCTGAGTCGATTTCGATAAAATTTAAATGGAACCAATTTCGAAGTATACTCTTTCCAATAAAAAAATAATTATTGAAATCGGACTACTATGAAAAAAAGTTATGCGTGATTATACATAAATATATATATATAATATATATATATATACGCGTCGAATTGTATACCTCCTCCGGTGGTTCGTCGGTCAAAAAGCGAGTGTACGAACTAATTCCCTTTTTGATTTGAGATACAATTTTTCATATTTCTGGATCATAGAATAGCATACCAAAATTGCGCTAAAGCAATTTGATTCTCGAAGACTTGTATGCCCTTTTTATCAAAATAACAATTTACTGGACTAGAATGAATCAAATAGAAGGGGTTAAGTGAAGATCTTGTTTTCAAATATGCTCATGCAACGATATTATTCAGTATAATAAAGCACTTGTTACATAGTCATAACTTTTGATTTTGCGGATCATCTTTAAGAGATAGAATACTTCAATAGAGTATTTATATATTATCCTAGGAAATGACCTAACCAAGAAAACTTCATGGAATCCAGCTCCATAAAAAATATTCCAATCCCTTACTCAGACTAATCTGACCACTTTCTCTAGCAGTTAATTAGTGGAAAAAGGAAAAATGTGGAAAGCAAACACTTAGACTTAGGCAATAGACAACCTTAGGAATTTAGCAAACAGGTACACGTAGGTCGGTGAAGGTAACTCACAATACTCTATGATCGCAGTATGGACTTTATTATAAAATACAAGGCAGTAAAATCAAGTAAAATCCGCATATCTCGTCTTACTTGATCTTGCGATTTTAGTCGTGTAAAAATGTGATTTAGAAAAAGTTGAGTTAAGTTAATACCTTTTGATTTTTTTTTATAAAACGATACATTTTCGTCATAGATTGACGACATTAGTTTTACAAATCTTAGAATTTCACAGTGAATACATTTATATAAAAGATAGAGCCAACATATAAAACAAAAAAAAACTATCCCGTACAAAATTGTAATTCAGGATCGAAAAAAGTAAGTAGAGCTGATATTTTTCTCAGCTATTATTTCTTGTTGAAGCGGGCCTTTTTCGCAACTTTTTTTTTTTTTTATTTCGAATAGGTTTGCGTTTGACTACACACTGCCTGATGTTAAGCAGATGTGCGGTCTAGGGTGTAGCACGCTTACCTAGAAGATACCTATTTACTCGGGATTTGAAGACACTCACGTTGTACTTTAACGGAAAGACAGACCCAGGCAAAGCATTCCACATTCCGGCTGTTCGTATGAGGAATGAGGATTCGAAACGCTTGGTTCCAACGCGCGGAATGTCCACCATAAAAGGGTGACGCTTTGGTCGCGTCCGTCTAGCCGTACGATAGAAGAAAGGGGCAGGGGGGACCAGATTGTGCAACTCCTGGGCGCACTCTCCGAAGTGTATCCGGAAAAGACCGACAAACACGCTACCTTGCGACGATGCTCAAGACTTTGCAGCTGCGTCTTAGTCAAGGTGTCGTTGTCAATCAGCCTCCTGGCTCGCCTCTCAATCGACTCCAGAGCCTCCAGTTGATATTAAGCAGAGCCATCCTGAGGCCTCCATGGGCCCATTTTATGTGCAACTGAGCTCTCCATGGGCCCATTTTATGTGGATGTCCTCCAGGAAGTCCTGCAGCTCGCCAACGCCGGCGCAGGCCTCCCGGTGTCCTCGGTGCCCCGAGGAATTTCTTGCGTTGTTCCGCCACACCGCTGCATTTGAGCAGCATATGCGCAGTTGTTCCATGCAACCTCTGCACATAGGGCTGTCTGTAACACCAATTTTAAACAGGTGCTTGTTTAGAGAGCAATGTCCCGTGACTACTCTGACTATAAGTTAGAGTTTGCCTCGTTTGAGGTTCAGTAGGCGTCTGGAATATCTCGGATTTAATTCCGGGAAAGATTCCTTAGACTGCCTACAGCCCTCAGTATTTGCCCAGTATTCCTTGTGTTGTCCGGCTGTGTGTTCGCTAATCCAGGATCTGACTTGGCTGAAGGATCATCGGCCCAGGCTCTACAGGGTGCCTACCTGCACCTCTCTTGGCTAGCTTGCCCGCCGCGGTCTGGACTTGCTGTGTCCCTTGATCCATTGGAGATGAGTGACTGTATTTTTTTACTTAATTCTTCCTCGGCTATTGTGTTTGCCCCATATTCAAAGTTATTGAATAGAAAGTAAAAACCCATACTGGGAAAACTAAGGCCTTTAATTTATAATTACGTAATACCACATAGCTTAGAGCAGGTAGGCATAGAATTCCTAGTGGGAATTTATCTTAACATTCCGCAGTACAGGGCGTGTGCCCAGCGGATTCCGGTCACATAAGATCATTAAAACCATTTTGCAATTTATATTTATGATATAAAAAATGAAATTAAAACTAGGTATAAGAAAATACAATACAAATCTGCTAAAACTACATACACTCACTACTACTACATAAAAAGCAATTGGATCATCCACAGACCTTGAAGGTCTAAAGATTTGTTGTTGCTTTAGAAGGTAACATTTTGCCTACTTTACTTACTTTTAGACATTTTATCGTATCAATTAGTAAATCCTCGGGCCTGATTTTCTATCGACAAAAAGTAACGTAACGCGGTAAGTATTTTTTTTATTTCCGTGAATTTCGTTTGGAGAAAAGTTTGATAAATGTAAAATTATGAAAAAATAAATTATAAACCGAGATTGTTATTTGAAAAGTAAATATTTTTCACACGAATTTCTTTAAAACAAAGAGCACGTTAGAGTGTGTTACGTGGTTGTTTTCATACATAATCACCCACTAGAGTTGATGAATTGTCTGTAGAGAACAGCTGATTTTTGTTGAAATTTCGGAGTTTTTGTAAGTTTTTGGTCATAATCAAATAAGCACAATAATAGACTAGAATGTCTAGTCAATCTAGAGAAATATTCCATGTACATTGTACAGTGACATCTTTTCTCAAGGTAGGTTCCACTTGAGATTTCTGAGGAAATTTCTCCATCGTTTGTGTCGTAACAGTAAATAAACACGAGTAAGGCAGGACGGGACGACTTTCGCGGCTGAGGAGGAAACCCGTTGGTGGCGCTCACGGAAATACTTGTTCTGGGAAAAATACGATTTCCCCATTTGACTATTTTTCTGTTAAAAGGACGAAATATAAAACACCATTTCGTGTATCGCATTCAACTACTTTTTTTCGGATTAAGTAATATTCGTTGCAACTGTTCGTCATCGTAATCAATGTCTTATTTATATTTTATTGATAATAATAATAGGCCAGGAATAATCCTAGGAAGGCCTAGAAAACGCTGGTGTGACGATCTTGACACTTTCCAGGGAGGATGGCGGGATCTGGCTACAGAACGCGATAAATGGAATGAAGTGGGGGAGACCTTTGCCCAGAAGTGGGACAATTTAGGTTGAAAAAAAATAATTATATTCTATTATTAGATAATATCAGCTTCCGAAACAAAATAAACTGCATCAATATCGGTCCGTTTTTTGGGAGCTGATGATGCAACAGATACACATTCAGACAGAAATACACACATATATTAAACAATGCCTTTTTCGTTTTTGATATATGTTTTTAACCAATTTTCTAAAAGGTAAACTTAACTTAAAGCTCGTAACGCGCACGTTTTTCAAAATTATACCCTGCAAGTCACCATTATCGATGTTAATTAGTTAAAGTTAAAGTTATCAAAGCTTAATAATAATTATCTAACAGAGAAATCAGGAATGTGCCAGTCCCACAATAACACTTCAATACACAACCTTGCGAGTATCGACATAGTATAAGTATTTAGATATACCAGTTTATGATATCGGTAAAGGCCAATACTCCTACGGGGCCTTGCATTGTTTCAAGCCCAATTATAAACAAGTACTTACTCGAAAACTGTCGTAAAAACTACTGCTTTGACTGTGTTAGTGGAATTGAATGAAAATGTTTGTTTGCCTTTTGTGAAAGAGACCAGTCAATGAAAAGTGTGTGCTACTGTCTCGTTTATGACATTGGAATAGAATGAGATAGCTGTACATTTTAATTCAAGTTCTAAAATTCATCATCGCCATCCTATCCAATCATCTTTCATCTCTAAGGTGTTCAAGACAAGAATATCTAGCAAATTATGTTGTATCTACAACTGTACAAATTTTTGTAGTACCGTACAATTATTTAAGACCTTTTGTTAAGAATTTTTATTTTAAAAACTATTGTCAATAACTTAAGAAATAATTATATTTCGCCAAATATGGCGTGACCTACTTCAACCGTGTACGGAATTCTAAAAGTTCGAACGGAACAAGGTGTCATCAATGTCATTCATTTTCAGTCATTTTCACTATATTGTTATTTTTTTTTAAATCACGCAAAAATAAATATTGAGAAACTCTTTTATTCAAGTCGGTTAAAAAATAAAAACCACGACTAGGACCAGTTACTTGTCATTGTAAATAATTAAATTAAAATTCGTTTATTACACAAAAGCTTATGTACTATACCTACATTATACAATAAAAGATGGAATCAATTGCTAAATTAGTCTATTGTATGTTACAGCAGTAATCAGAAAAAAGGAGAATTATACGCATTGCTTACATAGATCAGCTTTAGGAAAAAAAACAAGACAAATCAAAATGTTATGTAACTGAATTGATTTTGAGAACTTTGAAGCCAAAGAGCAGAGCAAATGAGGCATACTAGTTTTCTCCAGTGTTGTTGTTTCGTTACAATTTATATTTTTCAATTTCAAAAAAGCGAATCTTCATAACTTTTACTTCAATTCTCTTGAATTTAGCCATCAATTAAGTGAAAGCCAGAACGGCTGAGATATTTGGATGGGTAATAGCGTATTTGGTAAGCAGACCATTGCATTGTTGCTTGTTCGTTGCCGACGACCGCTTAATTTGATAGAGACGACACACACCGTTCTCCATATTTCGTCTCTACCAAGATGAGCGATTGCAAAATTGTTTTGATTCGACAAAATCAACATGTTTTCAGGCGTGAGATATCCAATGATAGACATAGGCCTCCTCTATGGATATCCAACAAAACCGAGTCGTGCCGAAAGGCTGGAAGACGTTTGCTTCGAGCGCGTTTCTGCGGCCGCTTTGCTGTTTTAATTGTCAAGTGTAGTAGCGCTTATATTGTATCTTAAATACCTAGATGTTCCTTATTGATCACTGAAGTGACGCAACGCTCAATACACTTAGTTGTGCGATAAGATGGCCATAGCATCTGAGCGCTACTGAAGTCCGATGACACTTTAAATACCTAGAAAAGTTTATTAGGTTTAATTGCTGATACTAATAGATTTGGATTCGAACCTGTAGTCCTATGTATGTGTGTATGGGTGTTATTTAGTTACTATCTATATAAGTATGTATTTAAAAATAAGTGTATGTAGTATATCAGTCTCTGGCAGCCATATCACAAGCTTTGCTTAGTTTGGGGTCAGAGGCCGTGTGTAAGATGTCCCAAAATATTTATTTATTTATGTGGCTAGCTAGTGGCTTCTAACCAGACAGTACAATAAGTAACTTTTAGTCTGACGTCAATGGTCGTTACCTTGTATTAGTGCCATTTCACTTACATCTTAGTCCGTTGGATTGCGCTTCTATCAAGCTGTGTAGTCGACGCTAACAGTTAAACAGTCCATGGGAAAACGGAGCTTTTTGTCACTTTCTATGTGGCAAGAAACGTGTGCGTGGTAATAACTACTAGGTGTGATATAATTTATCGTATCAAGGTGTTCAAGTGACGTAACACAAGACTCGTTAAATATATCGATTAAAGTCATCAATTAAAATCTATGGGCCTTATTAATAAGTTCAAAATGTCATAACCAGCTACAAAAATATTTGCGCATACTATACATACAATAATGATCGAAATAAAATAAAGCTTGTTCTATACATAATTATTTTTTGCAAAAAATAGCATGTCCGACTTCACTCGTGTACAGAATCATTTCATAGTATAAAACAAAGTCGCTTTCCGCTGTCTGTCCCCATGTATGCTTATATCTTTAAAACTACGCAACGGATTTTGATGCAGTTTATTTTAATAGATAGAGTAATTCGAGAGGAATGTTTATATGTATAATCACCTGTGCAAAACCGGGGCGCATCGCTAGATCGCAAATATTACGTACGGATCGCTGTAACATTTTTCGCATTATTATTGATTTATCAAAAATGGCTCAGCTGATTTCGATAAAATTTAAATGGGACCAATTTCAAAGTATACTCTTTCCAATAAAAAAAGAATTATTGAAATCGGAGTACTATGAAAAAAGTTATGCGTGGTTATACATAAAAAAAAAATATACGCGTCGAATTGTAAACCTCTTCCGGTGGTTCGTCGGTCAAAAAAGGACGTTGGCTCTCGACCAAAAGTATGGAACAGCAGATTTAATTCACGATTTCGTTGTTGCTTGGTGGTTTGTTGATTTTTACGAATGAACAAACAATATTGATAATGGTGTGCACAAGATTTAAATCCCCGAGAATACTACCACCGGCCGGGCTATGATGCGCACAACGAATTATTTCTTTCGACGTGTCAGAACGAAACAGCGTTATGGTAAAGTATATAAATCTGTCACTTTTTCATACCGTGAAAAGATTTCTTTTTGTGGTCGCATGCTGGACTTGCTGAATAGTATGTTGACGAAATCTCATATCCACAAACTTTAAAAAGGTGGCAACCATTAAGATAAATGATATACTTAGCTAAATATACAGAAACATCTACATTTAGCCAGCCAGCAATACGTGAGGAAACCGCACCCGAGAAGTAGGCCACAGTTCAGCTCAACAGGTAAATCCACATTTACCAACAAAAGTGAAACTCTGAGTCAGCTGTTTCAAGAATAAAACAAACAGGTCAGCCGTACATCTGATAAGAATATAGGCTAACGTATAATAAGTATACTTGTCGCGTAGATTCTTCAGTAAGATCATAGTTCTTGTCGGAGATTACGATCAAGTGAATGGTGTCATTTGGAACCGAGCTGATACAAACTAGTAATGCCACTGTGGCCGAAACAAATGAACTTGGCCACAGCTACTCTACTAGTTTGTATTAGCTGCTGCACGCGTTACAGACAGTTGCAGTTGGCAGTTCGGTTCCAAATACCTTATTAACACGATTGTACCGTACTGTACCAGCCTTTAATAGTCCACTGCAGGACGTAGGCCTACCCACGAAGGGTGATTGGGCCATATCCACCACGCTGGCCCAGTGCGGGTTGGTGGATTCACATATGCCATCGAATTTCTTCTACGGACGCATGCAGGTTACCTCACGATGTTTTCCTTCACTGAAAAGCCCGTGGTGTGAAATTCCGTACATAAATTCCAAGGAATTCATTGGTACGGGACCGGGATTTGAACCCACGACCTCACGATTGTATGGCGGGTGTCACAAGACCACCACAACTTAATACGATTATCTATTATTAATGTTTGTAATAATGTAGTGTAATGACTAGCCGTAGTCATCTAGTGGTAGTGACACCCTATAATCCCCGAGGAAGTGGGTTCAAATCATAATTCAAATCCCGTACCAAGGAGTTATTTGGAATTTATGTATGGAATTTCACACCACTGGCTCTTCGGTGAAGGACAACATCATCAGGCAACCTGCATACGTTCGTAGAAAAAATTTGAAGACGTATGTGAATCCATCAACCTGCATTAGACAACGTGGTGGATATGGCCCAATTATGCTTCGAGAGTAGACCTACGTCTTGCAGTAAACTGTTAAAAAGGCTGGTACAGGATCGCACATGAATGCAAAGTATTTTAATAGTGCTGAACATAGGCTTACCGAAGAAGGAAATTTGGGCCATACCATGCGGACCCAGTGCAAAGGTGGATTAACATACGCCATATACTATCAATACAATATTTACTATCAAAACAGCTTCAGCACGGGTTGATAGTGTATGATCAGTCCTTCATCTGACTCTGCCTGTCTTCGCCTCGTTGTCTGCTGATGTCTCGTGTGGGATAAGAATTGCCTTTTGTACAAGTTTCAAAGTGGTATTTCTTTTACTTTATTTTATTTTCTTTTTTGTTTTCGTTACGAGTAAATCTTTGTTTTTTTTTTTGTATAGTGCCTATCCGGTTTTATTAAGTTTAAGTATATTTATGTATATTGTATTAATATGTGTAGTTTATTTATAATAATTTTACATATTATTGATTGATTGTAAGATCTTTTTGTTATTGCTTTTATACATTTTCTATTGATGTTTTTTGATATCTAAGCGCTTTGTCACGGGTTAGTTATTTTTGTCTGTTTAGTATTTATATATTTTATAGTTACACATACCCTTCAATAAAGGGCTCATCAGAATACCAGCGTTGAGTGTTGGGTCCTTCCAGCACTCAACATTTTATAGCTGAGGTGAGTCCCTTTCGACACTTTTGTTTTGTTTTTTTTTTCATTAGTTATATAAGTTTTTTTGTACGTGTTATTTATGTGTCGAATAAAGATATTTCATTTCATTTCATTTCCATATAATTTCTTCTACGAATGAATGCAAATTGCGTGAATATATTTTCCTTCACCGAAAAGCCAGTTTGTATGTCAAACAACTGATTAGAACGGGACTGGGTTCAATCCCTGGTTCAAACCAACGACTCACGCTTGTAAGTTAGCGTTTTCCACTAAGTCACCGCGGCTTTTTATTCAAAATTTTTTTTTTTTTTAATTTATTCATGATCATGGATACAGAGTCCTTCAGTCGAAGTCTTAAATAATAAACAATTTACAATCTAATCATTCATAATTTCTAGTTAAGTTTATTTATTAACATAACTATTAGAAAATTCACAAACATATTAAATATTAACAAAATATAGTTTTACATTTAAACTTTGTTAATAAAGTTTAAAGAAATCTATCTAGGCATCAGGTGGACGCGAAGTGTGACCAAAAAGCAGCTGGGCTAGCATACGCATCACGACATAATTTTATCTACGTGTCATAACGAGACTAAGTTATGACGCTATCACTTTTTCACACGTCAACAAGAATTATGCCGTAGTGCGTATGCTATGCTAGCTAGTGTTTACTTGGCGTTTATGTATCTATCTTCTTCATCTTCTTAATTTTGGCGTCGCATTATTGTGCATTTGCCAGTGTCAAGTATTAAGTTTTATTAATTTTTGATAATATTTTATCAAAATAGTCACAGTCGTAGTCTCGTCATAGTCCAATAAAGTCGCTGTCAAATCCAATCATAGTCCAATTCATACCTCAGTAAAGCAGTGGAGACTTTACTAGAGGCGTCTATGGAGTTTTGGTAACAACACGGAACAACATGATACGTCGCATTATATCACTTGCCTACACTCATGCACGTAAATCAGCTCATAATCAACGAAATACCACCATTTTTCACTAATTATCACTGATAAAAACACAAGTTTAACAAAATAATACAATGAGGCGACATGATTTTTCCGCGTTCCCGCCAAAACTCTTTATTCATTAACATGGAATCAATGCTGCCAACCCCAACCTAGACTAAAACTGTAAAGAAGCTGAAAAAAATCTGTAGAAAACTTTTAATTCCAACTTTAAAATCTGTGCATCTACAGTTTTTCTTATTTTGAGGCCAAAACTGACAACTGGAAAGATATCGAAAAACTGTAGATCTATATATCTATTCTACTAGGAAAGGTTCTTCTCTTATATCCTGTGAATAAGTTCGTACGGATCGGATAGAGTCTGGCCAACGAAAGCTGTCCACGTATTATTTTCAGAAGTTTTGAAATGGCAATAATTTAAAACTGTAAAAATTGACACTTTGACGTTTCGTACTACTGAAAACGAACTTGAACCATTCATAATACATGTTGGGGACAGTAGCAGTAGCAGCGAAGAAAGCAATGAAGCTGATTCAATATCAGGTGTAGAGTTTTTGGAATCCGATTTTAACTATGACTCATAGCTCCTATATTTGTACGGCTCCTCGGGGTCCTCGACTGTACATAAATAATGGATTATTTGAAAATAATAAAAAGACAGAATTAAAAGTAATCTTTTATTTGATATTCTTCATAATACATTCGAAAATTTCAACAACAGTTGCTAACAAAACAAAATTTTTACAACTCGAAAAAAATGTACTTGCTGAAAAATAAATAGTATCAACTCCGCTTATGCAGTGTATAGCCAGGGTTAACAGCTCTTGATTTTTTAAAATTCCCGCCTTTTTTCTTGGACAGCTTTCGTTGGCCAGACTCTAGCTAGCCCTTGTATATATCGAATCAAACAACTTGGCGGCTGTGATGTTAGCTTCAAGCTTCTTCTCCTTGACAAACTACAAACTGCGGATAACCCAATTCGGGCAGATTGTACTATCCGCAGCTTGGAGCTAACATCACAGTGGTCGAGTTATTTGATCCGGTCCATATCAGAGTTTGTTGCCCGCCTGAAGGCTTCTGACATAGCAAAACGGTTAAAACAGCCACTGTCCATTTAACGTATCATCTGAGTCATGGCAGCGCTCGTAATGTCATCCTGTAATTTACAGCTATTTTCTTCCTAAATCTGAACATCGAATGTCACGACATCTGTCGCCTGTGGGTGGCCGTTTTGCATACAATGGCGAACGATCGCTCCGAGCCCACGTGACGACGGGGTCAGGGCTCCATCATTACTCTCAATGACTTAGGTTTTCTTGGAAATTAGAAGAACTTTATTATTATATACTACGGGACTAATAGGGCACTAAAATTACGAGATAAATAAATACCTCCTCATGCCGACGTTTCGTTTCGACGTTCAGTCTAACCGTGACCACGGTCAATGCAACTCGACCGAAACATTGGGATAGGAGGTATTTATTTATCTCGTAATTTTAGTGCGCGATTAGTCCCGTAGTATATAATAATAATGTGTTCAAATAACGAAAGTTTAAAAACAACAAATTAGAAGAACATCATCATCATCACCAGCGTTGTCATCCACGTCGCCATCATCTCATTCACCATCTAAGCTACTGGAGCAGCTATGCCAGCGGCCCAAAGCCACGCTCCATTAAGGCTCCATCAAACACAGGCGGTACGAGCGGTAGAGCGGTACGAGCGGTAAAGGGCGGTACGGCAGTACCGCGACCGGACCTGTGTGAGCCCTTCTTATATAACCGCAGTACAATACAGATGCCCGCCCGTCTGCTATACCGCTCGTACCGCCTGTGTGTAATGGAGCCTTTACTTTAAGAAGCTGGGCTGGATCCCGTAGACGCTGGAGCGGGAAATACACAAAACACCCCATGCGGGATGTCAGTGCAGGACTTATCGCCCCCGCTTCAAATTAGAATTAGAAGAACAAAATTGTTGACGTGATAACGTCTTATAAATCGATGAACGCCGGCTGCACGCACGAAAAAGTGTCACGTTCCGCCTGAGTCGAGCGTGCATGCGAGAGCACGGAATAAGCGATAGAGAGGAACGATCGGACTAAACATTCGGCTTGTTACAGTTGTAGATTCAACAATGTTGTTCCGGCTTCATACTGGAGCTTGTTTTAATTATTGTAATGCATTGTATTTTGTTGAAATACTTCAATGAGTTATTGGGATTGTAAAATAAAACAAACACTTCTTCTTCTTCTTAGTTTTGGCGTCGCATTATTGTGCATTTGCCAGTGTCAAGTATTAAGTTTTAATAATTTTTGATAATATTTTATCAAAATAGTCACTGTCGTACTCTCGTCATAGTCCAATAAAGTCGCTGACAAGTCCAATCATTAATATTCGTGTTAACGCGATAAATGTGGCCGGGTTCATCGTGTCACATCGCGTAGTATTCGGGCGAAGACGATGTAGTATCGGGGAGCTGTCGGTAAACTGGCGCGAATCAAAGGGATTTGTCGCGCCAATATTCGCTTAGGTGGCTACATCTACGTCATTTCAGTGTCGTGTACTATTACATTCTCTTTGGATGCATCGCGTCAACTCGACACGAATCTTCGCCTGCCTTAATGTAGACAAGAACATCGCCTATACCCGAACACGATGTTTTTGTCTCGCCAACACGATACGAATCTTCGCCCGCTAATGTAGCCGAAGCATCATACGGATACATCGTCCTCCTCGAGAAGTCCGTCAATGGCGACTCCTGGCTAGAATGTTAGCGGTTGCCAATTCTGATATGGTTCGCAAAATCGAATTTGTTTTTGAAAGGCCTGTTGCAGGGCGCAGTTCAACTGGCCACTGGTGTTGTGTGTATAGGAAGGCTTTGGGCGGGTCTCTACAGACCCATATCACGATATCAGCCGATGAGATGTCCATTGCTGTACATAGGCCATGTTAGATTTGTAATATAACAGTTGGAGGCGGCTTGCATCCAGTGTGATCCTGCGGTTAGTGTAGAATGCGCTGAAGTCTACTTTGCATACAATAGCAAATGATCAGTTCTCCTAACCCATGTGATGACGGGATCAGGGCCTCATCATTACTTTTAATGACGTAGGGTTTTTTTTTTAATTAGAACAACTAAATATTTCTTTAGAAAAGGGGCTCAGCTGCCTTTCAGCCTGATTATAAGTAACTATTGTTTTTAAACTTTTGCGATTTGAACACATAATTCATAATACGGGACTAATCGCGCACTAAAATTACGAAATAAATAAATACCTCCTCATCCCGACGTATCGGCCGAGTTGCATCGACCGTGGTCACGGGTAGGCTGGGAGGTATTTATTTATCTCGTAATTTTAGTGCGCGATTAGTCCCGTAGTATATAATAATTATATAAGTAGCTACTCTCATCCACTTAGCTCTTCTACTGTATTGTACCAGCTTATATGAATACGCCACTGCAGTACATAGGCCTGCCATAAAGAGTGAATGGACCATGTCCACCACAGTACGGATTCGCACTTGGCGGATTCACATACGCCATTAAACATCTATGTTCATACGCAGGTTGTTTCGTGATGTTTTCCTTCACGGAAAAGTCACTGCGTTGTGGTGTGAAATACATATCTAAGCTCCAAAGAACTCATTGATTGAATAACTCGGATTTGAACCAATGACTTCACGATTGTAAGGCCGGCGCTACTACCTAACATACCACTAGCCTAGACTACCTACGACTTACAAACAAAATTAATTAAAGCATAATTTGGCTAGGTTCCGTAGTGATCACAACACAACACTAGTTCGAACTCGATACTCGTCAAATAAAAATAAACATCGTAAAACATCAAACTGATGTTTATTATAATTTTGAAATCAAGCCTGTCCCATCGATGCATTCAGAAAGAAGCCATAAATTCGTGTAACAGTACCCCGACCTCGCCGCGACCTCACAATATGGCATGATATGGGAACCTGATGACATTTTACACGAATCAACGAGGTTTTTGGCGGGAACGCGGAAAAATCATGTCGCCACATTATATTATTTTGTTAAACTTGTGTTTTTATCAGTGATATGATTAGTGAAAAAAAAATGGTATTTCGTTGATTATGAGCTGATTTATGTGCATGAGTGTAGGCAAGTGATACGAGTATAATGTGTTGTATCATGTTGTTACCAAAACTCCATATAGGTAGACACCTCTAGTAAAGTCTCCACTGCTTTACTGAGGTATGACTTGGACTATGTTTGCACTTGACCGCGACAATATTGGACTATGACGTGACTACGACAGCAGGTAACTATTTTGAATAAATATGTATTATTATCATAAACTACTTGAGGAGGTTTGTCTATGGTATTATCAAAAATGATTAAAACTTAATACTTGACACTGGCAAATGCACAACAATGCGACGCCAAAATATAAAAGAAGAAGAAGATCGACAACCCCATCTCAGTTGATAAATACATCATTTCATTCGTAGAAAGTTCCACTGCTGAACATAGGTCTTATAGACCTACCGCCACCGTGATTGTCACCAGCAAACACTTACACTGACAAGTGAAGATGCATGAATTCATGAATGTATGAAAGATTATTTTTCATTGTGCCGGTACTGTGACGGAACGGTTTGGGAACGGTGGCTTGACATGCATATATCGGCCTTAAGATTGTATTTGCTTGACATAGGCTCCCTCTACAAAACCGTTTAGAAGCAGTATTTACGCATCTAGCGTGCTTCTGCAGTGGTTCTTAGTCATAATCTCCATTCTAGAACGTTACGGCACCAGCCATCTGAGACCATCTACCCAATGATCTGCGTGGCTTACCTACTGCCACTGCAACTTACTTATAAATAACATGCCTAAACGAATACAGCAATATATTCAAGTAACAGTACTGCGACCTCGTGGCGACCTCGCGATATGGGAGCCCGGCGACATTTACACGAATCCACTACTGTAACACATAGGCTAGCTCTTTGGATTTCCAATAAGACTGGTGGAAAGCGACTAACATCCAAGGCAGTTTTGGGGTCCACCTTGTAGTTAATACATGTACTCTATGGCACATGGATCATAGGTATTGGTATATTCTGCAAGCCATGTGCCCTACCCGCCTTAACAATAAAGCGAATTCGGGTTGTGCCAGCGTGTTCCTGCTGTTTTAACCAAACCGTTTGTCCACCTTGAACAAAAATATCCTACGCTGCACTTGCCAATTATGTGATCACCATTCGAATTTACGGATTTCGAATGGAGCGATAATCTGCCTTAACTATGTGCCTTGCTTTCTGCCACTTCATCTTACTTATCCAAAGCTATAGTTATATATTCGAGTAACAGTACTGTGACCTCGTCGCGACTTCGCGATATGGGAGCCCGGCGACATTTACACGGATCAACGGGCCCATCCCAGCTGACGAAATACAACCTGTACTCTCTGGGTACTACTAAAGAGTAATTAATAACTAGCTGCCCGTCCCGGCTACGCTCGGCTACGATTGGATTACAGCTAGTCCTTCAGAAGAAATACTCGACTCGTCAAAAAAAATACCGGACAAGTGCGAGTCAGGCTCGCTCATCGAGGGTTCCGTACAAACGCGTTATTAAAATAATTAAGAACCAGTTTTAGCATGTGCTAATGAAGTTCTTTTATATGATACCTTACATGATACGATTTACTCACTTTGAATTTTGAACCCATATTTTGTGAATTTTGAGGCCCTATTTTTTGCTATTTAAATAAAAATGTAAAGTTTTCAGATTTATTCCTATATGTGTATTCTGAGACAAAGCTTCTCGCGAAATTTCATAGTTCTATGTCAACGGGAAGTACCCTGTAGGTTTTGATTTTTGTAAGTGCGAAATATGCGGTTTTTTACGACATAAACGGCTCTAACTTTTATAAACGATAACTGAGAAGTTTTTCTTTTACACAACTACAAGAAACTGTAGATATAAGTATGCAGTTTAAATTTCAACTCGATATCTTCACGCGTTCCAGAGATAAAGAGTCTTGACATACACACAGACGGACAACAAAGTGATCCTATAAGGGTTCCGTTTCTGCCGTTTGAGGTGCGGAACCCTAAAAATTAAGTAAAAACTGCATTGCATTTTGTGAAGTTCCAAGCAAATACACCGACAAACAGACAGACACAAAAGAGGCGACATTACCTCATGCAGTGAAGTGATAGTGAGTTCGTATAGGCTGCTAGCATATGGGTGGCCCGGTGTCAGTCTTTTAAGCCGCCTGAATTCCTCTGACATGGCTATACGATTAATACAACCGGAGCCTACAATATATCGTGTCATCCGACCCACGGTAGCGCTCAGTCGCCACCCGTATCACCCATCCGAAGACTGGCCATGCCGAACATTAATTAACTTTGGTGATTGAATTAAAACTATCAGTCTTTCGGGAGAAATATTCTATGGGATAGCGAAAGCCGCGTTGGAAACTGTTGTGTAGCTTCTGTGTAGCGGACACACAGACACACATAAAAAACCGGACAAGTGCGAGTCAGGCTCGCACACCGAGGGTTCCGTACAAATCCAGAAAATTTCACTAAATTGAGAAGTAAGTTGTTAAAGTCTCTATACTAGAACCAGCGACAAATAGTTTTTTTTTTTACACTTTTCTCGTCATACATCGAAAATTACTGGAAATGTTAAAATAATTAAAAACCTGTTTTAGCATGTGGTAATGAAGTTCTTTTATATGATACCTTACATGATACGATTTACTCACTTTGAATTTTGAACCTATATTTTGTGAATTTTGAGGCCTTATTTTTTTGTGATTTAAATAAAAATGTACAGTTTTCACATTTTTTCCTATAAGTGTACTCTGAGACGATGTTTCTCGCGAAATTTCATAGTTCTATGTCAACGGGAAGTACCCTGTAGGTTTTGATTTTTGTGAGTGCGAAATATGCGGTTTTTTACGACATAAACGGCTCTAACTTTTTTTAAACCATAACTGAGAAGTTTTTCTTTTACACAACTGCAAGAATTCATCAATATCCGTATACAGTTTAAATTTCAACTCGATATCTTTACGCGTTCCCGAGATGAAGAGTCTTGACATACACACAGACGGACAGACGGACGGATGGACAGAACAAAGTGATTCTATAAGGTTCTGTTTTTTCCTTTTGAGGTACGGAACCCTAAAAAGCAACTTTGAATTGAATTAAATATGTTACGTTATCTGGCACCAGTTTTAGCGATTGGGCCGCCTTTTGTGCCCTTTCTGTAACCTCTAAACCATATAGAGACTGCCTCGGTGGCTCAGTGGTTAGTGACCCTAACTTCTGTAACAAAGAAGCGTGTGTTCGATCCCCATCCAGGGCAAATATTTATGTGATGAACATAAATGTTTGCACTGTGTCTGGGTGTTATTTAGTTACTATCTATATAAGTATACTGTATTTAAAAATAAGTATATGTAGTATATCAGTATACAATAAGTATATATAGTGCCGTGGTGGTCAAGAGGTAGTGACACCCGCCTTACAATCGTGAGGTCGTAGGTTCGAATCCCCGGTCCCGTACCAATGAGTTCTTTGGAATTTATGTACGGAATTTCACACCACTGGCTTTTCGGCGAAGGAAAAACATTGTGAGGCAACCTGCATGCGTCCGTAGAAGAAATTCGATGGCGTATGTGAATCCACCAACCCGCACTGGGCCAGCGTGGTGGATATGGCCCAATCACCCTTCGTGGGTAGGCCTACGTCCTGCAGTGGACTACTAAAAAGGCTGGTACAGTACAGTATATCAGTCAAAAATATTTATTATTATATAGGCAGGTATAGTATATAGGGTAGTAAAAGCAGCCTTATTGCTAAGCTAACTGGTTTTGATACGTATAATTTATTACCTAAATTGGCCTGAAAAAATTAGTCACCAAGTAATTCAAAGTTCGGATAATTTTGATTGAAATTTCGAAAATTTCGTGTCATAAAGAAAACATGACTCTTTTTAGAATAAATTTACTAGTACCTGCTATCTCTTTTTATCTTTACGAAAAAACTTGTCACAATAGGTGCATAAATGTTAGCACATTTGTAGTACATATCGCCGCCCCCGGAGAACAAAATGACAATCGCTATTGTCTTGATTTTAATGTTATACCATATTCGACTTTAATGGAGCTTAATACATCTATACAATTTTTTTCATAATGTTTTTGTCGTTACTCATGAAGTTATAAAATAATGCAATAGTATTCGAAGTTTTTCATTACCTAAATAGTTTCGCGAATAAAATTGCCAGATAACAATAGTAAACATTTTCAATTAGTATCAAAATGATAATAACGATAGCCACAATATTCCCGTGCAAACGAGTCTATAAAAATAATGCTATGTATGTCGTCATTTTATTTTCTATAAAATTAAAGCAACCAATATTTACCAATAATTTGTTTCATTTTGAAGGCAAGAACAACAATCCAAAGTTCTATTACCATACAAAAATGGAAAAATTATAGCGAGGATACAATGGTAAGTGATATTAAATTTCGACAATTGAGCTGTTAATAATCATTGAATAAAATTATTATACAATATTGCAATATTTGTTTTCGCTTAGATGAACCGAGAATAAAAAGACAACGGACATAGAAAAAAAATGACGTTGATTAATTTTTATCAATATCTTATTTTGTTAATATCTATTTAATTATACTACTGTTAATTACAATACTTTTACAAAAAAATATTTTAAAAAAATATCTTTCATTTGAGCTCATTCACTTACAATACTGTTCAGTGAATCATCAGCAATCAACGAAAAACGGTTTTTTATTTTTCCTGGAAAGTTGTGATTTTGCGATTGCCATTTTGTTCTCCGGGGGCGGCGATATTCAGTAGTAACCGGTTCTGTAACTAATTACCGGTTCAATTGTTTGCAATAAAGCGAACAAAACAAACACGAATAAATAAACAATCGCAATTAGTTTGTGAGATGGAATAAGTAAATTAATGATTAGGCATGTAGGCTCGCCAGGCATGCGGCATGCTCATCCAATAGGCCTTGACAGACTTGCACGACGCATCATAGCTACTCTAAGAGCTTACTGTTTAGTAAACTTATTGCAATTAGACTTCGAGTAGCATTAATTTATAATATGTATGATGACTAAAAAAATATAATTAGTCCGTCAGATTATACACGTATTTTTTCTTTTGTCAATTAAACAAAAATTGATGAAGATATATCCCGTTAAGGTGACGCATTGATAAACTATTGTTTCGAAAATTCTCCCTTCACTCGGACAAATATTACGCGGTTGCGCTCGACAGGATCGCGCCATAGTGGCGGGCGGCAGTGAGTTTTTAATTAATTACTCATAATGTACACATTAAAAAAATAACTTCTCGGTCTATAAAATAGAATAGTGGTCTGGCTATTTTATTCGTAAAAAATAATAAGGTGTTGTCGCTGATAATTCTGAGCATTCGAATTTTTCAACTTTTTTATTGGTGAGAAATTTGTATTTTTTTTTAATAAAGTCGGATACATTTCAAAATTTTGTCCGGTCCATTCAATTTTTCAAGATTTTTCCTTATCTATTTTATTTTTAAATTTAAATCAATATCATTCGTCCTCTCACATCGCGCATTCAAAAGTACTCGTTTTCGTGTTTCTCGGTCTGATGCCTCGTCTTAAAGTTCTGCGTGACGTCACGAGTGGACTACAAATGTAAATACTTTTGTCAAAGAAGTGACGTCACAATCCCACTCCCGAACTTTGAGAAGGTTTATCTTTGTCATTTATTGTTTAATTGACAAAAAAACGTGTCTAATATTTTTTGATAATCTAACTCACGGACTAAATATAATAATTATTGTTTTATCCAGTCATGATGTATATAGAGCGCTGCCGTTGTTCTAAATACACGTTAAATTGTGAGTTCAGGTTATTTTAACCGATTTTTTTTTATGTTTTGGGACATCTTACACACGGCCTCTGACCCCAAACTAAGCAAAGCTTGTGATATGGCTGCCGGAGACTGATATACTACCTATACTTATTTTTAAATACATACTTATACAGAGAGTAACTAAATAACACCCAGACATAGAGCAAACAGTTATGTTCATGACATAAATATTTGCCCTGGGTGGGGATGAACCCACGTCTCTTTGACCCAGAAGTTAGGGTCACTCACCACTGAGCCACCGAGGCAGTCAAGTCAATAAATAAATGATCAATCACAATTAGTTTGTGTAATGGAATAAGTAAATTAATCATTAGGCATGTAGGCTCGCCAGGCATGCGGCATGCTCATCCAATAGGCCTTGACAGACTTGCACGACGCATCATAGTTACTTTATGAGGTTACCATTCAGTAAACTTATTGAATTGAAATTAACAAATTTTATTTACATAACTTATGAAACATTGAGTTGTCATTCTATACTACCTAAATACTACACAGAATAAAAAACCTGCCTAAATATATACAAAACAGAGGTTAAAAATTGAAAAATGCTCGTAAATTGTGTCCTTGTGGAAGGGTACCAAGATCGCTTGCTGCTCTCCCACGCTGAACTGCTAGAGAAATTCTCTGTGCGAGGAATGAGCCAGCCTTTTTGTCACCAGCAGCATAGACTTGGAGAAACTATGTTAAAGAATTTTTAGGGATAAACCACACAGATCAAAAGTTTCGACGCCAAGCGTCAAAAATACAAACACAAAAAAATTAAATTAGAGTTATTCGACATTACGTCGTTGGTTGCCATGTTGAAATGGCAGTAGGCAGGCCAAATAGCACAAAGAACTGATGGCTGATTGTGTCGAAAAATTCTCAAATGGAGACCACCTAAGCTGCTGGATACGAGACACTTCTAACCAGTAATCCATATTAATGGAGATCCACAGGGACGGCCTATGTCTAGCAGTTGACGTCTAGCAGGTGAATGGGTGACATTAAATAGGTACACAAGAAGTACGACAAAAACCAAAGTAAAAAATCGGAAATATCGAAAGGGGTCTCATTTCATCATTAATGCTAAAAGATAGAGAGTTGCTAAAGCCTAAATGTCCTTCTAATTAAGGCTAGATAAGCGGTTCTTCTAGATATCTAAAAAAATACTCTCCTTTGAGAATATTGTGTCAATTTTTAAATAAAAATGGCACCAATTTGCCTTCGTCTCCTCGACTATATGGCATCATCAATCAATGTACTAGACTGGACTAAAAAACTTAAATACCTTTCGGATATGGACTCTACCTAAAAACTAACAGTGCTTTGCTTAAAACAATCTTAATATGTAGAGTTAGGACTTATTTTGGCATAATACCTTGAGCTCAAGTAAGGTAGAGTACGTGTAAAGTTCTTGGCATATTAAATTACTCTATATATAACTGTACATAGAGTTCATTTTTGATTGATTTTGATAAATAATTCCTTGATGTACTTTGTCATTTTTTGCCCATTTTCGTCGGTTAATAAATAAAGTTAACTTTTTGTTTCACTTCATATATGTAAAGAATATTGAAACTAGAATTTTTAAATTACAATGTAGATTGCATCTTAAATAAAATTAATCCGTAAAAAACAAAAAATTACCATTGAATGGTCTGTTTTTTCATATTTTACTGGAGAAGAATATTTCTTACTTTGTATAATTTTCTCAAAAATAAAACCGTAAATAATACGTAGATAATTAACTACAATTGCAACCGAACTTTAACTGAATTACAGATGGAATGCAGCTGTTTAAAATTAACGATGAGTGTCTGGATATTTATATTTACTTTAATAATTTAATTATGTATATTTTTCATTTTTATCCCTATAGTCAGTTTTTTTATAAAATAAAATTCTTCGTCAGGACCAAAATCAACAACATTAATTTTTATTTTTAAATAAATAAATATATGTATAGATAGATAACACTCTACTGTACACAAAAATAAAACGAACAGTAATACAAAAACACTTAAGCTAGTGCAACAGAAGGCAGCCCTATCGCTGGAAGCGACCTCTTCCAGGCAATTCATATGCCTAAAATACGATGCCTATGTATATGAGTACGATTTTAAGCGCCTTTTAGTAAAATGGAAGCAAAGAATAATGTTTTGCTGCTAGTGGAATTTTCACAGGCACTTTAATTCGACATTGTATTATTCTGTCCCTTTTCATTTGATAAACTATTAAGCGTTACACAAATATATATATTAAATATTTAGGATTTGGGCTTTTGAGTAATTTGTCATTCGGTAAAAATATTTTGATTTTGAGAACTTTATTTTAATTTTCTTGCTTTTGATTGATTTGCCAGTTTTACACCTATGTTATATTCCAAATAAAATTTGCAAAAACTACGCTTGTTTCTACATATAACTGAATTCCGAACGCAATTAGTTTCCTACACCCGGTAGGATATTGGTATCTATAGAAGAGGCAGTCGACCAATTATGCGGCTGAAGTGACAATGATGAATAAACTTCTACTGCATAATAATTAATATAAAACATTTAAAAAAATACACATAAACTTTAGGGTACTCAAAAAAATTTTTTTTTAAATATTATGTACTCAATGCACCGCACGATGCTCTGAAAGACATCGTGGAGCAATTAGAACAAGGCCGGATAAGCGATTTTATCTGAAACAGCTTTTACGACAAAATGTCTCCGATACATCAGATGAAATGAATTATAAAAAAAACCGGACAAGTGCGAGTCAGGCTCGCACACCGAGGGTTCCGTGCAAATTCAGAAAAATTAACAAAATTGGGAAGTAAGTTGTTAAAATCTCTATACTATGTATATCATCGACAAAAAAGTTTTTTTTTTCACTTTTCTCGTGATACATTAAAAATTACACTTTGTTAAAATAATTAAAAATCTGTTTTAGCATGTGCTAATGAAGCTCTTTTATTTGATACCTTACATGATACGATTTACTCACTTTGAATTTTCAACCATATTTAGTGAATCTAGGCCCTATTTTTTAGTGATTTAAATAAAAATGTAGAGTTTTCAGATTTATATGTGTACTCTGAGACAATGCTTTTCGCCAAATTTCATAGTTCAATGTCAACGGGAAGTACCCTGTAGGTTTTGATTTTTGTGAGTGTCGAAATATGTGGTTATTTACGACATAAACGGCTCTAACTTTTTTAAACGATAACTGAGAAGTTTTTCTTTTACACAACTGCAAGAGACCATAGATATAAGTATATAGTTTAAATTTCAACTCGATGTCATTACGCGTTCCCGAGATAAAGAGTCTTGACATACACACAGACGGACAGACGGACAACAAAGTTATCCTATAAGGGTTCCGTTTTTTCCTTTTGAGGTACGGAACCCTAAAAACGCGTCAATATAGGTACTTAAAACTGATAAGTGAATGTGCTCGCATTTTATTTAATATAAGATGTATTACTTTCCATTTTGAAGATTATCTTCTATCAATTGAATTATGACAGGTCAGAACGTAATGCGAAATTAAAATATTATGATTACGTATGAAAAACGTGTTTTGATATTACTTTCTGCATGGTTATATGCTTAATGTATAATTATTTCCGGATCAAAAATTCCTACCAGTTGATTGGATCAGTAAATTGAATTGAAATTATAACGCTTACAGATTATTTATTTATTACAGATAATATCCAAAATCTTAGAACTCATAGCATAGCGTAGTTTGACTAGGTGTTTGTCAGCGTTCCGAAACTAAGCAACTTTCAGCACAGTCAGTCTTCGGATTGATGACCACGATTCACATTTCCCACTAGAGCGCTGCCGTAGCGCGAATAACGCGTTAAATTATAGATGATGGTTATTTTAACTGTTTCGCCATGTCAGACGCCTTCAAGCGGCTCTAAAAACTTTCGACACCAGGGCTAGCCACCCGGCCTATCCGAACTTACTTATAGTTTAGATCAACTAGGTGTTTTCTTTATTCATCACCGTAGTGAAGCAAATACCGATTTGGTTTACCCATCACCGTAGTGAAGCAAATACTGATCTGGTTTACCCATCACCGTAGTGAATCAAAGACCGATTTGGTTTACTCGTCACCGTAGTGAAGCAAAGACCGATTTGGTTTACCCATTACCGTAGTGAAGCAAATACTGATTTGGTTAGTTTTAAATGAGATCCGTGGGTGGCACTTACAACTAAACGTAACGATGGCTTCTATGGCTCGTTAAATTTCAGACTTCAGTTATTTCAACTCTAGTTTTGTTCATGACAATGGATATTATTTTTTTCTTTTATTTTATTTGATCTATTAATGCTGTTCGTGGTCTTCCCCTCTTGTCGTATGTTGTTCTTTTATTCATGACGTAAAAGGTGCCTAAACATCTTTCTTCTTCTATTCTCTACCGTTGAATGTTCTCTTCTTCCTACTTATTTATTTACCTACTGGAACTAGTAGTTTTCCGAACAATAGACCTCGCTACACACACTTTTAAGTAAATATAAAATAAATATTATAAAAATTAGCTGATAAATAGTGCGACAGAATTTTTTCAGAGAAATAGCATATTGAAACTTTCCGACGACAAAAAAATCTATTGATATATAAAACCTAAGTACCAAGTTGCGTCGAGATTCGTTGAGAAATGCGACCTGTAGAAAATCAACATCTAGACAGACGAAAGCAAAATTGTTGTGTGGAAGCACAGACCTCGCTTCGTTTCGGTTAATGATAATGAGTTCATCTCCAATACCTTGAGTGGCGATGGTGCGGCGCCGGCGGGTGCGGGTTACCGTTACACCTGATGTGGTCCGTGTGTTCGCCGCCGGTCAGCCGCTTCCGCGTTCGACTCCGGCGCATCTTCTTAAGGCGAACACCGTCATATAACATTTGTAATTGATTAACATTTATATCACTTGGAAAATAAATGTTTTGATTTTGTTATTAAGTTTGACACGTTACATAAATTAATAGTTTAAAAAACACTAGAAGAAACTCTCTTACTTAGCCATGGAAACTTGAAACCTGATCGTCTTCAAAGTCCATGATGTGGCCTTTCTCACAAGTGTAAACACGACTATGATACGATATTCCATCATGAAATGCCAATGCCTATCTTCCGGCTGCATCATTAGACCTTGAAACCTAATCGTGGTCAAAGTTCTTTACAAAGCTTTTCTAAGAAATCCAAAACAGCTATGATATGATTTTCCATCATAAAGTTCCAGTTCATATCTTCCGGCTCCATCATCAGATCAGTTCGACAATACTATATTATTGTATTGTCATCAAAACTACATACAGCTGCCAATTTGCATTGCACTACGACCCTTGGAAGATAGGTCGACCTAATAAAAGCGTGTTAAAAAGTAATTGGATTATTATTTTAGCAGAAAGTACCGAATTAAATTTGCAGAATTCATACCTAGTAGTTATTTATTTTATGTAGTGCTATTTAATTATACATAACAGACTGTTATATCAATCAATCAATCAATCACTTTATTTAGCCCGTGGGCCTAGGTTAACAAAGTTGTTATAATTTAATACATATATATAAATGTCCTCTAGGTCCCGCTGTGATAAGCGTACAAGCGTTTGTATAATACATAAATAGGTCATTAGAAAATTAACAATTACAATTAACAAACATTAATTACAATTAAACTAATGTCAAAAAATACAGAGATAAATGTCAATGAAAATAAAAATATAGGTACCTGTCAAATTTAAATTTTATAATTGTGATTCAATATATTTGTCTTTTAAGAACTCGTCTAGGGAATAATATGCCTTAGATAAAAGGAATTAATTTAGTCGATTTTTAAAGCTATGTATATTATCCCAGTTTCGAATAGATAACGGAAGTTTATTATAAATAATGGAAGCCATACAGAACACACTTTTTGACATTAATGACGTTTTAACCTTACTAGGGTACCGAATGTTTTGTTCTCTTCTACTACCGGGGTTGAAAGTTTGGAAAAGATTGGGGTTCCTTTTTACAAATATATATGTATATGTATATATGTTAGGACTATCTTTTTAAACATCAATTAAGTATAGGTACTAAGTTTTAATTGATTTCTTATGTCGCTGAATCTTTAATTTCTTTTTACAAACAAGTAAGTAACTAAGAAAGATTTTTTACTTCAGAAATTGATTAGTTAACGTTACATAACTTGTTATACTAATACGCAGGCATGTCTCAAAATTACACACGAATTAATTGAAAATATGTGTTCAATTAATTCTATTTTTTCCGATACAGTAAACATTACAAATTGTTACAACAGCGTCGTAGCCTTAACGACCCATCGCTCGACCGGCGCAAGCGCAGTCGCGCGCATTCCCTGGCCGGCCGCACGCTGAGAGCCCGCGCTTTCAAACCGAACGCGATTCAAAATTCGAACGAGAATCGAATGTTTTCGTCTTCAAAAAGTATAGCGATACGATTTTGAAAACGGAACTCTTTGGTGTGACTTTTTTGTTTTTGAAGTAAAACCTTTTCGAACAAAGATTTCGTACTCATTGGAGTAGATCGAACAAAAGTGAGTGAACTCTGTTTTGTGAGTGAATTAGTGAAAAATTAGAAAAAGGTTGATACGGTGTTTTTCATGAAGAGCAAGGATTTTATTGAGGTGATTTTTTTTCGGTTACACATTCTTTATAGTATTTTTTGTCATGAAATTGAGTCTATTCTTATACTGTTTTGGACCTTTCTTGTAGATTCTTATTACGTCAACTAGACAAATGCATAAAACATTTTGTTAGGATAAAAGATCACACTTTTATATAAACTTGCGACTGCATAATTTTTAATACTATGCACGTGTCATGTCATCATGATTATCATCTATTTGGCATGCAAATTTGGCATATCAATAAATGGCAAATATTTGACGTAAAATATATGTAAAGAATCAGAGCTAACATTTTATAATCTTGTGTTATTTAGACTTCCTTGATTTGAATATTGCGTAATTTTATCCATGGTAAATCTAAATACTGCATTATTTTTACCCGACTGCCAAAGAAGGGTATTGTTTTAGTTTATACCGATATGATTGATTATGATATATTTATGCCAGTAGAGCAATTATTATAGATTTAATGTATTTTTACTGCCTTTATTTATCTGTTTGGGTATCCAATTGTTTTTCCACCTAGCATTACTTAAGTAACCACTCCACCAACCCGCACTGGTCCAGTGTGGTGGATATGACTCAATTACCCTTCGTGAGTAGGCCTACGTCCTGCAGTGGACTATTAAAAAGGCTGGTTCAGAACAGTAATACTTAAGCTGCTTTGTTTTTCTGTCATCTGTTCAGTTGCTAATTAACTGTACCATTTATGTCGTATTGTTGCAAGCTTTGTAATCTTTGTATACACATTTATAAATAATGTGTACATATGAGCAATGTACACATACATTGTATGTGTCAGTATAATGTCATAAACATATCATAATCTATACTAGGTAAGTAACTAGTGTATCATCACAGCCTCATCTCTGATCACCCAATTTTCCCTTCTAATAGACTCTACTGTACTGTTCCGGTCTTGTACTAAACCACTGCTGAACATAGGCCTATTCACTAACCAGACTCTAGCTATAAACATATCAAATGTTCTATTACCAAGACACAAGTAAAAAATCTAGAAGTTTTAGTCTAGTTTTTAATAGGATCTGAAGAAAAATACCTCATCTGCAAAATGTAACCCATGACATTTTAAATAAATTAATTATTTATTTTAACAATAACCTTGACCGATTTCGATAGTAAGATGTTGCAATAACTTAGGAACATTAATAAATATTATGTATTTAAATAAAAATACGCATGATAACACGTGTATTTTTATTATACGATAAACGATTAGCTATTTTTATTGTGTAGTCGGTAAAATAAACTTCTTAAAAGTAAAAGAGGTAATGCAAGAATATTTCGAGCTCAGGCGCCATTATACCTTGTACAGTATTCAATCCAGCCGTGATAGCCTAGAGGTAGTGACACCCGCCTTGCAATCGTGAGATCGTGGATTCAAATCCCGGTCCCGTACCAATGAGTTCTTTGGAATTAATGTACGGAATTTCACATTACTGGCTTTTCGGTGAAGGAAAACATCGTGAGGCAACCTGCATACTTCCGTAGAAGAAATTCTATGGCGTATGTGAATCCACCAACCCGCACTGGGCCAGCGTGGTGGATATGGCCCAATCACCCTTCGTGGGTAGGCCTACATCCTGTAGTGGACTATTTAAAAGGCAGATACAATATTCAATTATTTGCTTTATTTGTTTCGAAAAATGATTTTCCTATTATTTTCTTTCATAACAATCTTCATTTAAAGAAATTTAAATATTTTCATATCTATCTTTTGACATAGCTGCGGCGTGACAGCGGCCTTAAACAAAAATTAAATTAGAATAATTTAATTCAAATCAATAAAAAAAATAAACAATAAAAAAATTAAAAAAATCAAATCATTCAATGCGGTTGTTTTGCGCATTTCTTTAGCATATTATCATGATTTTTTGGAGCTACTGTATACAGTCTGGTCCCACTTAGCAAATCTTCTTTAAAATGATGACAATTTTATTTATCAATAAGTGCAAGGCGCGTGCTTCATTATGGACAACGTTTACTATGGAACCATGCGCGAAATCACGTAATGAAAAATAGCTGCTCCGACTTTTTGTCGACAATGCAATGGGCTTCTGGCATGGAAGCAGTTTTAATCGAAAATTTTCTGCACATATCCTTTATAGCTCAGCACCATTTGAATCATTTCAGGATTGAAACTACACATACATTAAAAATATTTCTTAGTTCATTCACTAAAGTCCTACTATGCCACAAAACGGTATAAAGACACACGTCACAGAAATATACGTCAATATCTTCTTAGATATTGATCGCTTAAGAGGATTGTGAATCGTCCACTTTGTTTGTTTGTTTTTGTGTATTCTGTAGAACATCGACATAATTTCCGGGACATATTTGACTAAATGTACGTTCCAAGAGAAAACTGTTTTCACTCCTTGAATTGTATCGAAATGTTATGTTTTTAGTGTCATCAGTGGAGTAAGAAATATTGCATGCTTATACGTCTTGTATTTTTCAGAATAGTTTTTAGTTTCTGTATGGTTTCTATACATATTCGGACAAGTTTTTGCGTATAAATACAGCTTTTTAGAGGCTTATAGCTTTAAAGTCATTTAATAAACTGTAAAAACAAAGACGTTAAAGTGCTGATTACATAAAAAAACCGGACAAGTGCGAGTCAGGCTCGTACATCGAGGTTTCCGTACAAACACATTGTTAAAATAATTAAAAACCTATTTTAGCATGTGCTAGCGAAGTTCTTTTCAATAATACCTTACATGATACGATTTACTCACTTTGAATTTAGAAACCTGTATTTTGTGAATTTTGAGGCCCTATTTTTTTGTGATTTTATTAAAAATGTACAGTTTTTAGATTAATTTCTATATGTGTACTCTAAGACAATGCTTCACGCCAAATTTCATAGTTCTATGTCAACGGCAAGTACCCTGTAGGTTTTGATTTTTGTAAGTGTCGAAATATGCGGTTTTTTACGACATAATCGGCTCTAACTTTTTTATACGATAACTGAGAAGATTTTCATTTACACAACTGCAAGAGACCATAGATATACGTATACCGTTTAAATTTCAACTCGATATCTTTACGCGTTCTCGAGATAAAGAGTCTTGACATACACAGAGACGGACAGACGGACAACAAAGTGATCCTATAACGGTTCCTTTTTTTCCGTTTGAGGTACGGAACCCTAAAAACACTCAAAACGAATTTTGGTAATTTTTATAGGTAGATAACAACTTTTTGTTTTTCTATGGCTAAGTTCGCGGTTCACACTCGCCTTAAGTATATGTAGAGTAGGGAAATCCCTATCTATCAACATCTAAATAGATAATGTAGATAAATTGATCTATTCATAAACCACTTAAGTCAAAAACTAATCTACAAGAAAGATATTACTTTCGGGTTCTTAGATAAGATACGTCTTGTACGTCAGACTTTCTCCAACCTGCCACTTTATTGACAGTCGGCTAAATTATCGCAGATAGGTTCTATTGTGTCTTGACTGTTGTTATTACACATTGTTAGATTAAATAGATCTATTGTTTATCTAAACTATTTTGACTTGGAGTCAACGTCTAATATCAACATTCGCAATTATTATTTAGAAAGGTAGCCACTATCTGTTACCTACTGTGGCTCTGTCCACGTCAGCTTACTACTATTTTAATGGGCATTTTGCAATATCAAAAATAATTTAAATATTAATGTAATAAAAAAAATCTGTCGATGTAAAAAATATTAAAGTAATCAGTGAACATAAATCTGAGTTGGTGGTATATTCTCTGGATTTTTAACTAGACCAACCCTGAAATCGCATAAATATACAAGATTATTTTTTGCAAAAATTAGCATGACCGACTTCACCCGAGTACAGAAGTCGCGAATATTTCGCACGGATCGATGTAACATTTTTCACATTATTGTTGATTTATCAAAAATGGCTCAGCCGATTTCGATAAAATTTAAATAGGACCAATCCCAAAGTATACTCTTTCTAATAAAAAAATAATTATTGAAATCGGACTACTATGAAAAAAGTTATGCGTGGTGAAACATAAAAAAAAATATACGCGTCGAATTGTATACCCCCTCCGGTGGTTCGTCGGTCAAAAATATCAGCTGTTCCATACAACAAAATTCATTACCTCTTGACTACGTTTCTTAGGTAGTATATCTTTTTTCCAACAAGTTTTATGTAATTTTGGGGTTGATTCCACACTTCCAGATCATTCGTTGTTCGCGATATCTACCCTTATAAAGACTGCAATCATGATAGAAAACTAAATTTCAATATCTCTTTTCATATAGAACTAAGTAACATGACAGTTTTTAAATACTAAATCTTACTTCGTCCACATTTAATTTAATTTCCTAGTAGAAAGTAATCCTAATATACGAATCTAAAGCTCTTCAAGATCAAAGTGAATAGGTATCTTCTAGATCAGCGTGCTTCATCTTCGACCACAACGTCGTTTACCATCAGACGACTTGGTGGTCAAGCGCAGACATGTTCGTGTTAAAAAAAAACCTAAATTACTTTACTTTAAAAAGAGCCACGAGCCTAACGACATAAAGTAACGCGCAAGTATTTATATAGGGTAAGTCCCGGATAGATGCCGTACTTTTTGAAACAGTCTCACAGCTTCATAAATAATCTCAATTTTTAAAAACTTGTCGGAAAGTACTGTCTTTAGACTACAGTCTAGTATACAAGGTCAGCAGTCAAAGCCATGAATAATAGGAACTAAAACCATTTTTGTCGACCTCTAAAATTTCACGGACACATGCCCCCCCCCGGATAGTCGCCCCGCCTGATAAATAAGACCGGAGGATAGATGCCACTTTGAGTAATACATTTATAATTAAAGTTAGTGATGCGTAAATGTGATCTATAATGGATGTATGATACACCTAAAGAAAAAATAGATAAATATTGAAGGGAGCATTTACTATGGATGAAGGTTAATGATAGATGCTCCAACGAAAAAACACATTCCACCTAATATTCGTTGTAGATACTCGTGTCAAGTAAAAGCATAGCTCAATACTTAATACCTACAGAATCACTTTGCAGTCTGTAATCTTGTTACGTGTACATACTTATAGAACTCATGTGGTTACACTTTAATACTGTGTCTAATAAAGTATAACTCGACCGCACCTACGCAATGAAATGTCAAAACATTTAAATGTTTCCTAATCACAAGTGTGCCACATACACGACCGGGTGAAATAACGCTGCACTTGCAAAATAACAGTTTAATTGCTATTTTCACAGCTAGTGGTCACAGTGTAGGTAACAGTGCAGTATTGGTAATCATAGGTGGAGAAGGAAAGTCGTATTTCACAACACGTTTGTAATTGTCGCCTTTTCAAAGTGAAAATTGATGTTTTTCTTTTAATAGTAGGCAAGTTCTGTTTAGTAATTGCTATCATCATAAAGTCCACTGCTGGGCGGTGATTGGTTGATGAATGGTTTGACATTTCGTGTCTCCCTATGACTATGTTCATTTTGTAAGGAAACATCTCACTCCTGGCTGGTCCACTTAGATTCATATAATACACTAGGTATTCATCTTTTTGAAAGAGGTATTTACAGTAATTAAAATTTTCAATATTAAGTACATAGTTTTGTTAAATAAAATTCTGAAGTAAAAACGTATTCGGTGACTAAAAAATAATATTATGCTATTCTTTTACAGATTAGCTCGATGTATAAACTATTTACTCGGGTACTTGTTAGATAAATTAGGTCAAAAAACTTAGTTCTTTTACCCATTTAAATAATAAATAAATATATTTGGGACATCTTACACACGGCCTCTGACCCCAAACTAAGCAAAGCTTGTGATATGGCTGCCGGAAACTGATATACTACATATACTTATTTTTAAATACATACTTATATAGATAGTAACTAAATTTGACATTAACATAGCAAAATATTAGATGATTATATAATCATGTGTAACAGATGAGTAAAAATTTCTAAAATACATAACATGTACTATTTTTAGTACCAAAATTCGCATATAAGAGAGTATTGATAAATAAACGATAATTGACTTACCTACGCGTATCAATTACTTTATATATCCATATTACTTATGTATAAAGTAACACAAAGTCACGCATTTCAGAAAACCATAAATTACGACCTAAAATTCGTGTTATTATTGCAAAACCGAATAAAGATAAACTTGAATTTTAGGAATTTAAGTATAAGTTATACTTAGCGAAATAATTTCGAAATGTACTCACGTACTGACCTACTGAATAGGCTTTTATTCCTCCAACGGCATTATGATTAATAAACAATACGAGAAACGGTTCGACTAGACGAAACCTAACGGATTCGACGAGCCGGGGCCAGTTAGCGAAATAATATGACTAAGTATTGGATTATCCGCATAGAACGCTTTAAGTTTATGTGCCGACACTGGAGTCAGTGCGTGAAATCCTCTTTTTGCAAGTTCTGAACTGACACCAAAGAAAATCCAATACCTATTATTATATTTTGGATATAGATAGACTAGATACAGGCTCTACCCAGTTTTAGACAGATTGTCTCTGTAAAAATGTGAAATCTATCAAAATAAGGTTAAAAATGTACCTATTATAAAACCTGATTATTTTTTTGAAATTTACTTCATTTTCAATACGAGTTATATTTGTATATTACAAGAGTAAAATCCAACAACAAAATTCTTGCCCAACAAGAATAATAACGAGCCTTAAACTAAGCGTAGCCTGTACCCATCTAGTCTATCTAAGTATATTGGTCCAAATATAATTTTTTGTGTGGTACAAGGTTTGATTAGTGCAAGGATTACAGCATACGTAGAAACAAATATCTTTTCAAGCAATATATAGGCTATTTGACAACATATAAAATATACTATTGATTGTGGTAATCTTTAAAGGTAATAGCCTGATAAAGACATATTTCACTTTATTTAAACTAAAATATGTCTAATTTTCACTAATCGCACGAAATAAAATACGATATCATATTGATATTTTATCAGTAACGTAAACGCTCTAAGAAGGGCGGCAACGACGTCACATGATAGTAAATAAGAATTTCTCGATTGACTGTTGTTTGTGTAATTTGTATTTTATGATTTCGGAGTCATATTACAGGATCTGTAAGTTACTTTTAAAGTATTTTTGTTAATTTTTAGATGTGAACTAGCGTATTTCCTAAAGTTATTTACTAGTGTGTGACGTCAAAGACCAGCGCCATTACAGAATGTCGTTTTTGGTGGGATCTTGAATATCTATTCTTTAACACTGATTTTCATTGTTAATACAGTAGATCTCTCGGAAATATAAATGTAGTGTGCTTATTATGTAATAACAAATATTATAAAATGATTTCCAAAAACTAGTCAATTACCCTATTGTTGATATGTTCATTGTGTTATATAGATATCTCATGCTAATAAATAATTATGTATTTTGCTAGGTTTGTATTTAATCACATACTGCCTGATCTAGAACATATAAACAGTATAGGACATATAACACACATGCCTAGAAGGTATCCATAGGTATATGTATTTTCACATAACAAAGTTATAGAAAAGTATCATAATTAATTCTTATACCTTGAACAGGTAGCCACAACCAACTTAATTTTATGAATTGTTTTAATAAATAACTGTGAAGATAACATTTGTTACATTAAATAAAATCGTAACACAATTTTTATCGTGCATCTATACAACTATCAACCCTATTTATAATAACAATAAGGTGTAGAATGGACACTACAATGAGCTGGTACTTTCTTTTCATGTTTCTTGCGAACTCAATTTGTTTTTATTAGTGCGAGAGGCTAATTTTATACTTTCCACTGGCATCGGGCGAGATGATTTGGTACTTGAATGTAAGCTGTTTAAATAATTTGTTCGGACATAAAAATACACTGCTTATTTAGTATTGCTACTTGGGCGTAAAAATATGCGAGCGAAAAAGACCAAGATTTATTCGTGTTGTACATTTAAATAGCGTTGGCTAGTTGAAGTTAAATACATTATTATTATCTTTTCGTAATTTCGAACCCGATTTCGTAATTTACCTAGGTATATATTATTATTATATTAGAGGATATTTTACACATGGTCTCTGACCGCAAACCAAAGAAGATATAATAATTACAAACTAAGCAAAGCTTGTGATATTGCTGCCAAAAACTGATATACCTACTACAAATACATATTTTAAATACATATTATGTACTTATATAGATAGTACCTAAATAACACCCAGACACAGAGCAAACACCTATGTTCATCACATAAATACTTGCTTGGGTGGGACTCGAACCCACGCTTATTTAATCCAGAAGTCAGAGTCAGTAATCACTGAGACACCGAGGCAGTCGAAATTGTTCCCATAGTAAAAGTTACCTAGTCATAATGATGAATACAACGATATTCTAGAATAAATCTGTCATCTAGAGGAATACCCAGTCTGTAATACTTGCACTTTTTCAGGAGATCTTTAAATTTTCCTAGAATCAAAGTAGCTTATGACCTTCAAACAAAAAGGTTACAAAAATTTACTGAATCCGTTACTCCATTGCTTCGTAAAAGAGACAAACAAACTACAAACACACTTGCGGGTTTATAACATTAGTAAGGCTAAAATTCCAACCTACTTCAGTACCTACACACATTTCATATTGCTCCGGACTGACCTACCCAATGCAACCTCATTTGTGGCGTCGTATCAGATAAAAAGAGCAATAAACGTTATGGCCATCCGCTCGACTCGTAAACTGGCGGAGATGCACGCCCGACCTTTTCCGGGGGAACCGGCGCGAATTCCATTGAAGGCGATCGTGATTCTAGGATCTTGATTTTGAAATGATTTCCTAGTCGATCGAGATTGTTGCTTTGATTTTATAAGAGATATTTTACGATATTTAATGAAATATTGTAACATTGGTAACTCAATCGCTTATAATTCTACTTAGAAACTACAGGTGTTTCTCTCCATTACAGACTTAACAACAATATAATTTTAATCATAATTATGACTTATTATTCGGTACCAAGGGGCCAATTTCAGAGGATCGCTCCCAATCACGAATTAATATAAACTGTTCTGTACATTTGGTAGACACATAAACTTTTTGTTTGATTTCGCTAATGTTCCTAATTTGGCCATTTGGCCATCCGGTCGATTCGCAAAGTGGCGGAGATGGACGCACGACCTTTTCCGGGGGAACCGACGCGAATCCCATTGCAGGCAATCGTGGTTCTAGGATCTTGGTTTTGAAATGATTCCCTAGTGGATCGAGATGGTTGCTCACTCAAAGGTTGATTCTACTTATTAATCTACAGGTGTCCTTCTGGGCAACGGATTAATTCTAGAATATCATTGTACTCTTGTCGAGAGTTAATGAACTTTTTGTATGATTTCTTAGTAGGTTATACGGTAAAAGTTTTAAAAGCAGAAGTAAGTAGAGTAAAGGTTTTAATAGTCGTTTTTTAGTCTTTGTTTTGTTGTTTTGTAACTTTGATACAGTTTTATTCGTTTGAAAAAATCTAATCTACCTAGATCATAATTAGCTATATCTCAAAAATATCAGTGATCTAATTTTTAGACTTTACACAATGATTACAATGATATACCCATAGATGAATGATTGGTTCTAAGACCAAATAAAAAATCAAGACAGAACGTCGTGAACAGACAAGTGAGGCCGGTTTTTTATACATGTGTGAGTGCGTCGGTGTTGCGCCGCCATAGTTCGACCGTGCCAAGGCGTAGTTTCGTTGTACGTAAAGGTCTTCTCTTCTCAGTCGTATTCTTCATTACTGAAGGTCGTGTCTAATCTGGAGCGGTTTGATCTTGGATCACATTTTGGACAATGTTCTTCCACTTGGATCTGTCTGCTGCGGTTCTCATGGCGTCTGAGATGGGCATGCCGGTCAAAGATTTTATTTGATCCGTCCATCTCGTAGGCGATCTACCTCGTGATCTTTTCCTATCGACCTTTCCTACTACCATTAACTTCTCGAGGTTATTTGGGAGCAATGTGACCAAAGTAGTTAAGAATGCGCTGGAAGCAAGTCGTCGACAGTCGTGTTATTATACGAAGCTCCACAAGAATGGACACGTATGTACGTATAGGTAAAGATGCGTAAATGTGTGCACGGCGAGGCGTAGTTTTGCCGGCCTCACTTGTTTGTTCACAACATTCTGTCTTGATTTTTTTATTTGTTCTGAGGATTGGTCTTTGTAATATACCACTTTTTATTATTTGTCATAAAACACCTCAATAAACCTTCAGCTCTATATTTTACAGTGTCAGTGAAGTTTAGTGATAAAGGTTTCTCAAAGGATTCAAGCTGCCCGGGAAAATGACCACCGTAGTGATGACGGTAAGTTTTACATTATAGAATTAATAGAATTATATTTATTATTTTATAGTAATAATTATGAGTAGCCGTGATAGTAACATTCGCTCTGCAACCCACGGTTTTCATAGGTTCAAATCCCGATCCCGTACAAATGAGTTTCTTTGGAACTTATGTACGGAATTTCATACCACTGGCTTTTCGGTGAAGGAAAACAACGTGAGGCAATGTCCGTAGAATAAATTCGATGGCGTATATGAATCCACCAACCCGCATTGGGCCAGCGTATTTGCGCATACGGCCTAATCACCCATCGTTGGTAGGCGTACGTTCTGTAGTGGACTATTTAAAAAAGGCTGGTACAGTATAGTAATAATGACGAGTAGGAGTAGACTAACAAAACGTCGCTTACCATCAGGCGAGTTAGTGGTCAAGCGTGGACTTACAACGAGTAAAAAACCGGACAAGTGCGAGTGAGGCTCGCAGACCGAGGGATCCGTACAAATCCAGAAAATTTCACAAAATTGGGAAGTAAGTTGTTAAAATCACTAAACTATAACCATCGCCATAAATGTTTTTTTTTTCACTTTTCTCGTCATACATCGAAAATTACACATTGTTAAATTAATTAAAAACCGGTTTTAGCATATGCTAATGAAGTTCTTTTATATGATACCTTACATGATACGATTTACTCACTTTGAATTTTGAACCCATATTTTGTGAATTTTGGGGCCCTATTTTTTATTTTTGTGATTTAAATGAAAATGTGCAGTTTTCAGATTTATTCCTATATGTGTACTCTGAGACAATACTTCTTGGCAAATTTTATAGTTCTATGTCAACGGGAAGTACCCTGTAGGTTTTGATTTTTGTGAGTGTCGAAATATGCAGTTTTTTACGACATAAACGGCTCTAACTTTTTTAAATGAAAACTGTGAAGTTTTTCTTTTACACAACTGCAAGAGACTATAGATATACGTATACAGTTTAAATTACATACACACAGACGGACAGACGGACAACAAAGTGATCCTATAAGGGTTCCGTTTTTTCCATTTGAGGTACGGAACGCTAAAAATAAGACTGGTATGGCTTATTGGGGGACCGATTACCCTGGAATAATAAGGTCGTGTGTTCAAATACCAAACTGCGCAGTATACAGAGACGAGACCAGAATGTCTCTTGGCGTCAGGCATTCTCATAAAAGACAATTCCAAAATTTTGAAACCCTACGCTGTAACAGACTGAACGTAACGCATGTAGCATGGTGCTGAGGGTGACATTCGCTTTTTTAAATATAATTATGGTTTAATTTAATTTACTACAGTTATTAATTATTATTTGATATATTACGAATGTGGTTCAGCTAAAATACTAAGTCATAATTTGTAAATCGCGACAAGTTACACCCTAATTAAACCCTAATTAAATTTAAAAAGCAACTGTTACCCGAACCATGCTACAGCGCAAATAGTGTACTTTCAGGCAGATAATAAGTTATTCATATGGAGACTTCTGCTAGCTTAACACAGGAACTCTATATAACGCTACACATTACTTTGCATATACTTAAGATATTACTCACACAGTTGGAAGCAGTCTGGTGTCACGATAGTCAGCGAAAGATATTTATGTCATATTTGCATACAGGACAAAAACTATTGAGTAGGTGTTATTTTATATCAAATAGATATCTAATAATGAAATGAAAAACTCAATAATTTAAACTATCTTTCTTTGCAAACGCAAAGGTTTTATTCTTTTTATTTAATTAAGGAGGTTGATAACTTTAATTTTGGAATATCGAATGACTACAAAAATGCTTTTATTTGTAGGTATTGTATTTTGAAAAATATCTTGCATACGAGTATCTTGTACCGTTTTCGATGTAAGTAAATAAAATTAAAATTCACTAAGATTAAATGCAAATTCTTTTCTCGATTTGTAATAAATAAATAATGAAATAAATAGAATGTAATAAATTTAACTGTTTAGTTTTTTTCTATAAATTCTTACTCAATTATAATTATTTAATCAATTAGATAAATTCGAAAGAATTTTGAATTACGTCTGAAATAGACACAGGCACTAATACAAAACCTGCGGGGTGATTCTGTTAACCGATGTCGTTGCTGAGGTGATACGTTCTAGAACTTCTCTCTTTTTTTTGACAGAAGCTATCACTTCTGTCTTTGTAAGCTTCTGTCAGACAAACGAGAGAGGTTCAATAATATATCACTTTAGTAAAGAGATCGGTTAACATAATTGCCCCGCTGCCCACCAAACTCATCCTGCTAATATTATAAACGCAAAAGTTTGTGAGGATGGATGGATGGATGGACGTTTGTTACTCTTTCACGCAAAAACTACTGAATAGATTGAGATGAAACTTTACAATAATATAGTTTATATATCAGAATAACACATAGCCTATAAATTATAATGATAAATTGCGTATGCGGGCGAAGCCGCGGGTAAAAACTAGTACCAAATAAGTTTGTGTTTATCGCCCGACTAAAGCGAATCGAATTGGACAATTCATCCGAAGTCCGATCGAGAAAAACTTAAGAAAATCTTGTGTAACTTAAGAAAATGAGGAAACTGCGAGTCCACGGCTTCCCCGGTCGACGGCCGGTTACGTAAGAACCGGTCCGATCGATCCACTTGTAATATCATTTCTACAAATATTTCCATGTTTTTCTAGGCGATATATGTTCATCTTAGGATATCATTTCATCATTATGACCTACTTGTACTACGGGATCACTTTTGACTTAGCGTAAAAAAAGAAAATAGTTCTTCCATATAAAACGTTAATTGACTTTTGATGGGTATTGCGACGTTTCGCCCCGCAAGCGATTCGCACCGCGGGGCGAAACGACCAAGACTCTTTTTGAAGATCCCCATTCGCCCCGCATTGTTTGGAGTGGGGCGAAAAGTGACATTCAAAAAGAGTCTTGGGCGATTCACTTTTTTATTTGTACATTTAAGTAGAAAAGTAGTTAATGGAAATAGAAACAATTACATTTCATCGAGGGCATCATTCTATGAGTCCTATTATAGGGGTGTATGAACAACAATGCATTTGTTTATTGATTATTGATTGATGATCGTTATTAAATTTAAAAAAATGAGAACTGTCAAACTTATCGCTGATAACATAATATGAAAACAGCTGAATTTTCGCAATTTCTTTCTTGGTTACATGTCGTCATAACTTGGTTATTATGATGACTACGTTAATATCCTAGTATATCTATATTTATGTCACTCACAAATTATCATCATCATCATCATCCATAGCCCCGTGATCACCGCCCACTTCTCCCAGTCCTGTGCCAATCTTCCTACAGATTGGATACGCAATTTTTTCAAAATATCTTTAACTCAAATGGTAGGCGCTTTACGCTACGTAACGGAATAAAAAGCATCTAGAAATGTACCTCATAAATTTCTAAGCGTTGGAATTTAATATTTAATAAATAAATATTAGGGGACATCTTACACACTATCTCTGATCCCAAACTAAGCAGAGCTTGTAATATGGCTACCAGAGACAGATATACCACATATACATATTTTTAAATACATATTCATATAGATAGTAACTAAAGAACACCCAGACACAGAGCAAACACCTATGTTCATCACATAGACGTTTGCTCTGGGTGAGGATCGAACCCACGCTTCTACTTCTTTGGTCCAGAATTCCGGTTCACAAACCGTCACTGAGCCACCGAGGCAGTCAATTTTTGCCCAATTCAGAAAATATTTTTAAAAAGCCGTGAAAATGAGGAAACTGCGTGTCTCCACGTCCTCCCCGGTCGTCGGCCGGTTGCGTAAGGACCTCGACCGGTCCGATCCATCTGATGTTATCTCACTTCTACAAATATTCACATTAATATACTGGTAGTCATAACCTGATGAGCGTTGGGCCCTTAGGGACACGAGACTATTCATATTTTCATTTCGCTGGGCAAACGCAGCGTACAGCATTATTTTTCGCAAGTAATATCTGAACCGACTTCAATCGAGGTACAGAATTCGAATAGTTCCTTTGAAACGATGTACAGCCTTAGCCAAAAGTATTAGGCACCCTGTATTTTCACTCTATCTTCTAAACTAATTTCACTCCTTTTTGGCATTTTTAACAAAATTTGGTGTCAATTTAATCACATCAACTTAAATGAAAGCTTGTTTACTTGTTAGAGTCCAGAACACTAGTGACCAGTGGTCTCGAACGAAAAAACGCGAAATCGGTAGAAACGCCAATGAAAAATAGGTATATTCGTACCAAAACTCGGTAGAATCCTTGTGCTAGCGCAGTACCTGAATTACCGAATAGAATACGTCTCCTAAGGAAAATCGGTATATTTTCACCAAAAATCGGTATAATCCTAGTATTTGAATCGTAAAGTTGGACCTCGACAGACTTTTACCCTACAGCACCAAATGGAGGGGTCCTCCAATGGAGGTCTGGTCGCCCATGGTAGTCCTATCCTATTATCTACCCCTCAGTTTTGTCTCGCCTCGCTGATAATTTGAAATTCGGTTGAAAATCGGTAGAAAATTCGGTAGAAAACGAGAAAGTCGTGTAACAATCTCAGAAATCGTTGAAAAATAGCTTCATTTCGGTATATCGGTTGAAGAGGGGCCAAATCGCTAGAAATACCGAAAAATCGGTAGGTTTGATACCAATGCCAGTGACCAAACATTGGCTGATAAGACCGAAAGAAAACCGAATCCTTTGTTTTCGGTCACCAGGTGTTTTATGACCTTAACAAAGAGCCGCTTCATCATATTCTATAAAGTTACATATGACCCCGGTAAGTCATTAAAGATAAGCACTCAGTTATTGGTTAAGTAGTAAACATGCATTTTGATTTTTAAAGGTGCCTAATACTTTTGGCCAAGGCAGTATGGTAAAGTTTTTATATTATTGCTGATTTTTCAAAAACAAGTCGGCTGATTACGATAAAATTTAAATGGGATCACCTTGGGAATAGGTACCTATATAATTTCTAACTAAAAATGTTTTTTTTTTAATGGGTTCACACTAATTGGCGAAAATCTCGATGAACGTACACACAAAAGAAGTAAAGACGAACATAAAACCTACACCATTTTGGAAGTCGGTTAAAAATAAGTCGAAAATCGGATAAATCCCATCCCTAAAGTCAACGTACTTACCACCTGCTCGTACTAAGCGATTCACTTCCTCCTTCACAATGCGCACAGCCAAGGACTGGAATGCCCTGCCTCCGTCATTGTTTCCTTGCAGTATTACAATCTGGATAATATATTTAAGGCAAGAATGAGAAGATACCTATCTTATAAGTCTACATAGGTACGCCGTTGTTGGCTGCAGCTTTGCTTTCCATCAGGGATTTGTAGTTTTATATTTTTATAGGTATGTAATATAGTATAAATTCATAGATTTCCTGTGGTATAAATTATTATAAATGCAAAATTGAAGATGACAAGAATCTTCCGTAATCCAAAATCAAAACGCTGATCATATTCGGAAGGTTAACAAATGTTGTTTTTAAACTTTCGCGATTTTTTTCAAGTTCAAATTGAATTGGCGGTACCAGCTGTTTCACTTTCCAGTCTACCCGTGATCGATGATACTCGGCCGAAACGTCGGGATGAGGAGGTATTTATTTATCTCGTAATTTTAGTGCGCGATTTGTCCCGTAGTACCTATATAATAATAACATATTAGGAAGGGACTTAACTAACGGGCCCGGTCAATCTTATAGATTAAATAAAACCGGACAAGTGCGAGTCAGGTTTTCCGTACAAACATATTGTTAAAATAATTAACCTGTTTTAGCATGAGCTAATGAAGTTATTTTAAATGATACCTTACATGATATGATTTTATACGATATACTCGATATATATGATACTCACTTTGAATTTTGAACCCATACTTTGTGAATTTTGAGGGCCTATTTTTATGTGATTTAAATGAAAATGTACAGTTTTCAGATTTATCCCTATATGCGTACTCTGAGACAATGCTTTTCGCCAAATTTCATAGATCTACTCGTATGTCAACGGAAAGTACCCTGTAGGTTTTGATTTTTGTGAGCGTTGAATTATGCGTTTTTTTAGGACATAAACGGCTCTAACTTTTTTATACGGTAACTGAGAAGCTTATCTTTTACACAACTGCAAGAATTCATAGGCTTACATATACCTATACAGTTTAAATTTCAACTCGATATCTTTACGCGTTCCCGAGATAAAGAGTCTTGACATACACACAGACGGACAGACGGACAACAAAGTGGTCCTATAAGAGTTCCGTTTTTTCCTTTCGAGGTACGGAACCCTAAAAATAAAAACTAGGAAAACTGCCTCTAAGGATATAACTAATCCCGTATGAAAACGAACTCTAACCTTTTCCATAGACGTAGGTACGTAGAGATTCAGGTTAAGGGTAAATTAATAAAATAATCGAACAAAAATGCACTCATTGCCCAAAATTGTGTGGTTATGCGTCATTGCGCTATATATACAGGACATGTGTACGTATGTTTGTAAACATTTGTTGCCCAAATCACGGGCTGTTGACATCCGGCCATTGTTGGCGGGAAATAACAAACAAACCGTGAGGCGAATGTTTTCAATTTGAACAATTCGGATAGTTGCTGACTTTGACTTTATTTATTTTCTTTCAAAATATACCTACTTTAGTGGCGGTGTTAGTAGAAAGACCACGGTTATTGCGCATCCAATTCCATTCAATTCGAATGCATTCCACCAAATGCATTTGGATTCCTAATGGGGAAAGTATCGTCACCTAATTGTGAGGAGTGCGACAAGCCGGAAGATGTTTACCATGTACTTATGGAATGTGTTCGGAATCAACGCGAAAGAGAACGAATCTTTTCCGAACTTCAAGTAACCGAATCCAATGTGGGGGCATTACAAAGTTTGTTATGTAATCCCGTCTCTGAGGAGGCTGGAGTGATTTACAGACTGGTGGAGACCTTCTTCCAGTCTCTAAATCAAGCCAACGCCACGAGACTGCCTCGCTGGCTTATTATATCTTAATGTATGTAAAAATATGTGTGTGTAGGTATAACATGTAATAAGCTTGTATTTATAAGGCTACGATGGGGCTGGCATGAACTTTCGGTCCAAAAGCTCCCAAAAAGAAATTGAATAAAAAAAAATATATATACCTACTTACTATCAAACTCCGTTTTGCAACACTAACGAGCTTAAGTGAAGATCTCCGTCTGAACACAGCGATTTTGGTTTCGTCTGGTGTTGGTTTTCGTAACAAGGTTGCATTTTTCAACGAATCTCGACTAAACTTAGGAAACCGGTTAATTTTTTTATCGTCGGTAGTTTTTGAGGCATTTCAAAATGAGATGAAATTTGCTGTATCACCTTTTTATCAGCCGATTTCGATTATATTATAGTTGGCAAGATTGTTAAGTATACAGGGTTATTTCTAATCAATTAGCATCCTTTTAGAGGCTAATTTTGTACATCAAAACTAACAACTTTTGTTCTGCTACTTTTATCAACACTCAAAAAAAATTGGTGTTCCATAGAAAAATATCTTTGAATCGCGACCAAATGTACGGGACAGCTGATTTTATTTTTTAGTTTTGACAAAAGTCGCAGTACAAAAGTTGTTAGTTTTTATGTATAGAATAAGCCCCTAAAAAGATGTTTATTGATTAGAAATAACCCTGTATAAATCCTAACAAGATTTGCGAGTAATCGAATGAACGAAATTGGTTAAGAGTGAGTCGAGATATGGGCTTTTGAAAATTTAATTAAAGAGCGGTGTCACGAGATCTACTATTCGAAGAACTATTAGTATTAGTATATTTTGAAAGGAAAAAACCAAAAAGCAAGGTCATAATTATAATATATGTATATGTTACAGCTACGAAATATTTGGGCTAAGTAAGCCCAAATATTTTGCGCTCTGACCGAGAGCATCATCAGGCATTCTTGGCCTTTAGGTACAGGTTAGCCGGCTAACCTGTACCTAAAGGCCAAGAAACCTTAAAAAAATGCGCGCGATGTTTTAGTAAAACCACTTTAAACAGGTTGAAGTTAAAAAAAAATGTAAAAAAAAAGGTATTATTATTAAGTATTACTAAACGTTAAAAAATAACACCTTGAAGTAAAATTGTGAATTTGTAAAGCACAACGCAATGAAATTTACAACTCAAAAAAAAAACGCCTGTCGCGTTACTGTCCGATTCGTCAATATCACTGTCTTCAAGCTTTATCTCTAGTTATTTTGTCGACATGTCAAATCAAATCAAGTACCTATATCTATTTAACATTAAAGAATGTACTATTACAATGTAGTGCTAACGGGCCCCAAACTATGCAAAGCCTGTACCTTGGGCACCTTGTGTCTGGTTTCCATAGTTTGCCGTCTCGTTGAGCACTGTACATATTAATTTGCATTTTTTCTTTTGGAGTAGATGTAGCGCCTTAAACTCTGCTGCTTATTTCCCATGGCACCATCGACTTATACAAATGCAGTAATCTATAGCCAGATGACCCACAAATGTACCGTAACCGCTTCCGCGGCCCACTTGCCGACCCGACGGCATCCGACCGGTTTTCGGAAATCCGTCACGATGCTGCACTTTATTGGTAGTATTGGTACACTTTATGGGCCTCTCGTGACGATATTATGTATTTAGAATTTATATAGACTCAGTACTGTTAAAGCTTTTTATTACTTTTTTTTTCATAACAATGAGTTAGAAAGATATATTGTCTTCGCAAGATAGTGTAAAACATAGTTAGGTTTGACTAGAATCGTCAATGCGTATAGGGTGTGAGAAAAAAGATGTGTTATACTTACATACTTATAAATAAATAAATAAATCGTTTATTTGGACATAAAATAACAATGTTCAGGGTAATAGTTGACCCAAAGGCTCCTAAACTAGTTAAAAATAGCTATATACACGTTGTTATGATTTTATCATATTTAGACTCTAGATAATAGTAAAAGCCTGCATAATACTAATAGAATTGATAGAAAATAGACAATAGTTCATAAATACGTTGATTTACTAAAGCATCTCATCAAAAATTCAACAGTAGTTTTTGGCGCGAAAAATTTGCCTGACTATTACGTCTAAGCAGTGCGTAATAGTTAGACAAAAAAAACGTATACGCAAATAGAGACAAATGATATTACTTTCATACTGTTCACTTTTTATACTTGCACATCTCGCCTTCTCTTACTTTTGTAATTATTATTATTTAGCGCCTTGTCTACTTATATACTTCACTATGGTGTAAAATCATTCTGGCAGAACTGCTACAATGTATATACCTAATATTTTCACGTGCCGAAAGAGCCGATCAATAATTGACATTCAAAATATTTTATTATCATTCAATCGATAAAATATTGCTTAAATTGTGATGAATCTTCGTGAAAAATCTATTACGAATGATATCATAATATGGTACTTACAAAATATTTAATTTGACGATTTAACATTGCATTTGCAATAATTAAACTATGGTTTGGCAATTGGATAAAATAATAAATTATTGACAAGCAAACATAAGGAATGGTGACACAAAATACTAATGTGTCAATTATTGGTGAATGCAAAAAAATGAACCTTATAAATATATTTTGTAACTCAGTTAATAATAAATGAGAGTTTTGTAAATACTCCCAGGAAACAACATATCTACTACAGCAATATTAAGGTTTTGAAAACATTGCGCAACTTAAATGCAGATGTTACGAAATATTTCATCCATTTCAAATAAGTATGCATATATTTCTCTTTCAAATATATGCATCGATGATCACTTGCAAGTCACATGTATGCATATTTATAACCTTTTCCGTTCTACAGCAACATTAGTCTTAATTTATTTGAGGTAAGTCGACAACTCTCTAATCTTCCTAAGAAGTACCTACCTGTGGACCATTATATTAAAATCAGAACATCCGGACTCTGATCCGATCTAATCCGTTCGTGTCTGGAATACTGCTGCCAACTTTGGACTATACTTGTATTCTGGTCATCTATGTTTGCGGAGGCGCGCACTGATGGCTTTGCAGCTATCATGTGCAAAAAAATTGCCTCGCTGTTGAGCAGGACGCGAGCGAGCGGCAACAGCATTCTGATAGCCATCACCGACAACTTTAGCTGTCCAATCTTGATGCAGCACATTAAGGTGCTGTTAAAATAAATGTTTATCTGTGACATGTTGAATTTAATAACTTGTGACATGCCTAATTTTAATGAGTTAATTTAATTTTATTTAATTTAATTTTATAATCAAGTTTTAATTTTATAATCAAGTTTTAATTTTAATTATAATTATGGATCCTATGTGTCTGACAATAAAATATTTTTGATTTGATTTTGATTTGATTTTGGAATGGTTCGGCTAAGTATCAACTCGAGCCTTTGGAATCGGTGGACCGGCGTGCTGCTCGATGATGAAAAGTTAGTTGCAAAAAAACTTCATAACCTGGAGCAACGCCGTAGGGTTGCGAGTCTGTCATTTTCTATAAGATTCATTTCGGAGAGTGTGCATCTGAGCTGCACGATCTTATCCTACCATCCCCTTTTTACTACAGGACAAGTAGGAGGATGCCACATTACCACCCCTACACTGTCGATTTTCCTTCGATACGTTTGAATCGGTTTAACTCAACATTTCTGATTCGTACCGCCAGGGAATGGAACAGTCTTCCTGCTTTTCTGTTTCCTAAGAGATATAATCTGAAGCTTTTCATGGTCAAACTAAATAGGTATCTTCTAGGTCTGCGTGCTTCATCTTCGACCACAACGTCGCTTACCATCAGGCGAGTTGGTGCTAATCGCGGACTTATTCGTGATAAAAAAACCGGACAAGTGCGAGTCAGGCTCGCACACCGAGGTTTCCGTACAAATCAAAAAAAAAACACAATATTAGGAAGATTTTTCACTGTTCTTGTCATACATCGACAATTACACATTGTTAAATTAATTAATAACCTGTTTTAGCATATGCTAATGAAGCTCTTTTATATGATACGATTTACTCACTTTACATTTTGAACCCATATTTTGTGAATTTAGGTCCTACTTTTTTTTGTGAACGATACAACGATTACGATTTGCAACTCCTTTTTTTTTAGTTTTGACAAAAGGTGCAGAATAAAAGTTGTTAGTCATGATGTACAGAATAAGCCTCTAAAAGGATGCTAATTGTTTACCAATCACCCTGTATATATCTAACTTTTAAAGTTTTTTCTCTATAAAATAAGTAAGTACCTAAAGAAGTTAGATATATATGAACTATGATAATATAACAGGGTGGTCCAATTCTGCCATTAAACTAAATTAAAAAATATAGAGCCAATGTTCCAAATACGGCAATTAAATCATGGACTGGTTTGCAATACGGGTCCAAATACATCATGATTTAGTTGCTATAAAAATTGATTGAAGCAAAAACGTGGGCACTAAACATGATTTAGCGCGTTTTCTTAATAAAATACGATGACAGGTAACTTGTACATAAGGAAGGTTTTATTAGTCCACAACAATAGTTATTTGTGATAAATTGAGGCAACATTGTACTTAATATCCTAAATTGGATCAAAAGACGATATGCCGCAGGACTAACAATAAATACAAGAAATCCGCCAGTTATATTATCAAAAAATATCAGACATAGAGATTTTTTAACACGTGACGTTATGCATCATTCTGTACGTAGCGTCAGGAGTTACAAAGAAATTTTCAAACTTAATCTTTGTAATTTTTTTGTTGATATACAAAAAGAAAAATACGTGTTCAATTTGTTTTGATGACTTTTCAGCCTTCTGAACAAGCCGGGTTCCGGAAAGGCTTTGACACCATGGACCACATCCATCCATGTAAATTTAACAGTAGATATTTTTACCGGTCTATGGTAAATTCACTGTTCATAACTTCATTCATAACTTTAGTTCAATTAGTTCAGTAAATGAGCTAATGGCCAAATATCACAGGACAGTAAAGAGTTAAATACTTCAAATAGGTGCATAGCTTAATTACCAAGCTATAGGATAGTACCTAGTTACTTACAAACTAATAAAAGCTAACTTAACACGTTCTCTGTCTAGCTGGGATTATGGGTATAACTTGTAAACGCAAGAAGAATTGGAATAGAATTCATCCGGCTTAAATAAAAAAACATATCTAATTAAATGCTCTCATGTCTACAAATTGATTCGCCTTTAAACTTGTTTGTCCCTCATGTCCCACGCAGGGGACATACACGTCGTATGATTAGAAACTCAAAATGCACACCATCGAAGTATCATGCGCAGGGAACGTGTTAATACAAACGAATCTCTTCCGCTTGCAAGTACTAATATCTAAGTACTAACATGCTTAACATTTAAATATCGAAACAGGTATCCAATTAATGAATAATTTTCAAGTTAGATCATTAAGTTCAATATATTTATGATCTCGGAACCGTCATCTTGGTTTTAGTTGCATAATCAACATGATTTATTGAATGCGGTCATGTGAATTCTTGTATTTAGATCGCTATCTGTTTCTGGTACTGCATCGAGAGAGTTCTCAACATCATCATCTGTCATTGGTATTTTGCATTGCAAGATAACAAAGCGGTTAGGTTATTGTCTGAAAAGCAATTAAAACTTTGTCCATAGAACGCCGGAAAATTTTACATGTACGCCTTTGTCCCGAAGAACTTTAAACTTACTTTTCTTGGTTCTGCCCTACAGAAAAAACTCGTCGAAAATTTTCGCTCTCGCTATGCTCGCGCAAAATTTTAAATGTGAATGTTGTTAAAACTCTCAAGAAAATTCACTACTCAAACATGCTCGTAGAGTTATCATGAACAAGGGTTAACATCTTCAAAGACAGTCTCAGACTTGAGTGTCATAAATTTAAGCTAAAAATATTTTTTTTACCCAAAGAACAACTATTTTTATGTAGCTCTAACTGCCAAACTATTTTTTTTTATATCGAATAGGTTCGCGTTTGACTACACACTGCCTGATGTTAAGCAGATGTGTGGTCTAGGGTGTAGCACGCTTATCTGGAAGATACCTATTTACTCGGGATTTGAAGACACCCACGTTGTACTTTAACGGGAAGACAGACCCAGGCAAAGCATTTTCACATGCCGTGATTTGAGTGTTAAGAATCTGTGTTTTGATAGCTAGGAAAAATGTAATGCAAATTAATAAGAGCGTTATTTGACTATTTGATTTATTCGGATTCGGATAAAATATTATAGGGATTGTAATTGAAAGTGATAAAAGAGAAAGGCCCAGTCTTCCCGATAGCGCGATAAGCTATCGAAGGAAGCAACCAGACCGCAACCACTGAAGTAACGGTTGCCAAATGTATTTACTATCGTTTTGTTACTTCATAGCATAGCATACTTTCAATTAAACATCAAGATATATAAATCCAAAACAAAATCGTGTCCATGCAGTAGGTATGGGTACTCTACCCGCCTTATTAATAAACGCAGAATGACTTTAGGGTCATTGGCCCGTCTTTTATCATCCATCTATTCACCCATTAGCCGTAGGATGTCCACTACTGGATATAGACTATTCCTATAGATTTCCAATAAGGTCTGTATAGGAAGCGACCTTCATTCTTTTAACTTCTTGTTTATTTAATCAGTCTGTGAGCATTTACCCACGCACTTGCTGGTCCTAGGCTCGTCTTTTTCTCATTGTTAAAAAAGATAAAAGACGGACTAACTACTCCTAAGTAACTTTACGATTATTGATAAAGAAGTAAGAAATTTAGCATGATCATAACTGGGTTTTAGTGGAATAAGGGGGGTTAAAGTTTAACCTCTAATGTCATAAAGTTCCTAAACAGTACAAATCATCACTTATGAGCATGAGCATAGCGAGCAAATATTGTTGATTATGTTGATTTTCTGGCATACATTTTATAACGTGAGAAAGTATATTTAAAAGTTTTTGAGGGTTGAAACTATTACACTGAACTGACTGGACTACAGCTATTATAATCATATAGTATATTGACTGCCTCGGTGGCTCAGTAGTTAGTGACCCTAACTTCTGGATTAAAGAGGCGTGGGTTCGATCCCCTCCCAGGGCAAATATTTATGTGATGAACATAAGTGCTTGCTCTGTGTCTGGGTGTTATTTAGTTACTATCTATATACATATGTATTTAAAAAAGTATATGTAGTATATCAGTATCTGGCAGTCATATCACAAGCTTTACTTAGTTCGGGGTCAGAGGCCGTGTGTAAGATGTCCCAAAATATTTATTATTATTTTATTAGTATCTTGTTTAATTATAGTTTAAAATAAGGTACATAAGCGCCACTCAGAGCTTAGAAACGGTAAACCACCATGAAGTCTTTCATAAATCTCAATGAATGTGATCAGATTAATGGCTAATATAAAGTAAAATAGTAATAAAATGGCCGTGCGGAGCCATAATCGCAATTAGACAGTGAAAGTGGAAATGCCATGGTCGAGGGCCGGCGAGTAGAAACTTCTAAACATAGCCTTATAGGATACTTGACTAGTTTTGATGAATACAGAGAAAATACCTAAACAGTTATTCATACAGGGTGGAAAGTTGACGATAAAAGCTTTTATTTGGCCTTCTCTTTTAAAGCCTTCGACGTTTGAAAATCATTATCATTATGTATATAACAAAGTCGCTTTCCGCTGTCTGTCCCCATGTATGCTTATATCTTTAAAACTACCGAACGGATTTTGATGCGGTTTTTGTTAATAGATAGAGTGATTTAAGAAGAAGATTTATATGTATAATACACCTGTGCAAAGCCGCGGCGGTTTGCTAGTTAACAAATAAAGCTGTTTACTTAGTTATGTAACTGTTTTTATAAACACAGTACGCAAAAACTAAAAGTTAAAAGTTCTTTCACAAATTATTAAAGAACTATTAAAAATCAAATCAGCAGGCCAATCGCACTAAAAAATTACAGCTGAACTACAGTTGAACTTTAACCGAACTTCGACTTTTTGTCTATTTTCGTATCGCACTAATGGTTCTGACCAAAGTTGAAACGCAACTCGATCAGAGTTGGAACGTAACCGGTGTCAAATGAACGGTTGGTGTATGATGTTTCGCGCAATATCTAATTCCTTGAAGCTGAATCGAAATTTAACTACTATTGCAACCGAACTTTAACTGAATTACAGATGAAACGCAACTGTTTAAAATTAACGCGATTGGCCTGCAGGTGTCCAAAAGTTGTGGATCACTTTCCACCAAATGCTCTTTTCTACTTGTTTTGTAGGAAATGTGTTATGGCCCCGATGCCAAACAGAGCTGATCGATCATCGATACCTCGGTATCTTTCAGTTTTTGTAGACTTGAATGAAGAAACTTGTTTGTCATCAAAAATGTGAAAAGTAAATTCGTTTCGGGTGTCAGAGGTTTTACAAACCGCCTGATCGCCTCATGCTTAAACGATGGAAACCACCAGAACTTGCAATCACGTGTTACCCGAGCCACGATTGTTAAAATGCCCTTACAAAACCTTATTTTTAACTACAGATAAGTGTATAATATCCTAAACAATTTTTTTTTGCAAAAAATGGCATGACCGACTTCAACCGTGTACAGAATTCGCGAATAGTTCGCACGGGTCGATGTAGCATTTTTCATATTATTGTTGATTAGCTCAGCCGATTTCGATAAAATTTGAATGAGACCAATTTCGAAGTATATTCTTTCCAATAAAAAAATAACTATCGAAATCGGACTTATAAAAAGTTATGCATGGTTATACATAAAAAGAAATACGCGTCGATGGTTAGGTATACAGAAAAAGCAATACGCGTCGATGGTTAGGTATACAGAAAAAGCAATACACGTCGATGGTTTTTATTTGACATTGTTGCTAATTATTTTTATCTTGTATTATTTTGATTGAATTATTGATTAACCTGATATAAAGTGTAAATAGTATTTATGAAATAAATGATTATGATTATGGTTATACATAAAAAGCAATACGCGTCAATGGTTAGGTATACATAAAAAGCAATACGCGTCGATGGTTATACATAAAAAGAAATACGCGTCGAAATAAGTACCTCCTCGTTTTTTTCGTCAAACCAAAATGATGCAATTTTTGACCGACCACCGGACCGGAGGAGGTATACAATTCTACGCGTATATATTTATATATTTTATGTATAACCACTCATAACTTTTTTCATAGTAAGTAGTGAGATTTATTGAAATCGGACTACTATGAATTAAAAATTGGATAAAGTTTATTTTGAAAAATGTCCTACTTAAATTTTATCGAAATCAGCGGAGCCCTTTTTGATAAATCAACAATAATGTGAAAAATGCTATATCGATCCGTGCGAAATATTCGCGAATTCTTTACACGGGTGAAGTCGGTCATGCTATTTTTGCAAAAAATAATTATTTATCACCGATGAGTCCGTGCTTGACAACCACATCTTCTGACGACAACATCGCTTATACCAAAGCAACGACGTTGTGATTGAAGATGAAGCACGCAAGATTGAGTGAAATTACATATCAAAGGAAAAGCAACAGTGCAGGGGCCAGGGGTGGTAGTGAGGCGTTTTTCTACTTGTGCTGTGTTTCTACCTCTTCGATTTTAGTACGACGTGTATTTTTGTGTAATAGCCCAACAACAAGACGTTTCAACATGGCTTTACCAATTTATAGTAGGTATTAGTTTAACAAGCTGTAATTTAGCAAGAAATAGAAAACGACCGCAGCTCACGCGAGCGGCTGAACTAAACATTGATTTGTGAATTCCGATGCGCATACGCAGGTTTCATAATTTTTATGTCTTTAATTGATGCGGTCGTCAAGGAAAGGCGAAGTTTGGTCAGCTGCAAAATATCTACTTGTAATCTGCTAATACGCTGTTCATCTGATTACGCTGCTAAATTGATCGATCAGCAACTATCGCTCAAGCAATTAATATAAGTTTGCGTGACAATTCAATTAAAAAAAGAAGTAATAGTGAGGTTGTGCTTTTAAATTTTTAACCGACTTCAGAAAAAAACGTTCTCAATTCGACTGTATGTATTTATGTATGTATGTTACGCGATTACTCCGCCAATAGGCTTGTTTATCAAAACAATATAATCAGTCCGTCAAATAGATTGTTAAAAATATTAGACTCGTTTATTTTCTTTTGTCAATTTTACAAAAATTGATGAAGATATAGCCCATTAAAGTTCCGCGTGACGTCACTAACCGCTATCTATCAAATGAACCGGCTAAGTGCTGTCACGAGTCCCCACTCTGAAACTTTGACAAGGTTTATCTTTATCACTTATTTTGACAAAAGAAAAAATACGAGTCGAATATTTTTCAATAATCTAACTGACGGATTAATTATGAAATGAAATATCTTTATTCGACACATAAATAACACGTACAAAAAAATCTTATATATCTAATGAAAAAAAACAAAACAAAAGTGTCGAAAGGGACTCACCTCAGCTATAAAATGTTGAGTGCTGGAAGAACCCAACACTCAACGCTGGTATTCTGATGAGCCCCTTATTGAAGGGTATGTGTAGTAACTATACACTAATTACAATAATGATTGTCATACCCAGTAAACATCCCTATTGTGAACCGATTTCGACGATGCTTATTTTGGTTTGGTAGACCGTACTTACTTCACAGGTGGTCCCATTTAAATTTAATCGAAAACGGATTATTTGTTTTTTAAAAATCAAGAGAATGTGAAAATACTACATCGATGATAAGTGCGAATTATTCGAATTCTGTACACGGTTGAAGTCAAGTCAGTTATGCAATTTTTGACGAAAAGTAATATTTTTGAAACATAGTAAGTATGTCGTACTTAGGAAAAACACTTGCCCTAGGTATTGGAAAATTCAGGTGTCCAAACCAATAATTCAATTTAGAAAGAAGAATCGCTGACCAGACTCTTCTGACCGGTCTATGTTTGCTAACCAATTAACCAGGTCCCTCTTACTAAAAATTCCCTCTTACAAAAATTTGTACATATCAAATCAAATCAATCAAATCAAATCATTTATTAATATGTCGAGTTACAACCACTTCTTAAATTAATAGTCAGTGTTGAGCATCAGACAATATCTCGTCGTAGACAATATCGATGCGATTTATATAATTTTAATTAGGTACATAAGATACTCGTATAATCAAGGTTGTAGGCCGAGTCTAACTTATCGGCAGCTGTGATGTTAGCTACAAACTACGCAAAGCCCAATCCTCGGTGAGCTCACCGAGGATTGGGTTTCGCGCAGTGTAGCGAACTTCACAGTCGCCAAGAAGTCTGATTTGGCCTGTACTAGTTATTTTTAGGGTTCCGTACCTCAAACGGAAAAAACATAACCCTTATAGGATCACTTTGTTGTCCGTCTGTCCGTCTGTGTGTATGTCAAGACTCATTATCTCGGGAACGCGTAAAGATATCGAATTGAAATTTAAACTGTATACGTATAACTATGATTTCTTACAGTTGTGTAAAGGAAAAACTTCTCAGTTATCATATAAAGAAGTTAGAGCCGTTTATATCGTAAAAACCGCATATTTTGACACTCACAAAAATCAAAACCTACAGGGTACTTCCCGTTGACACAGAAATATGAAATTTGGCGAAAAGCATTGTCTCAGTGTACACATATAGGAATAAATCTAAAACTGTACATTTTTATTTAAAACACAAAAAAATAGGGCCTCAAAATTCACAAAGTATGGGGTCAAAATTGAAAGTGAGTATATCGTATCATGTAAGGTATCATATAAAAGAACTTCATTAGCTCATGCTAAAACAGGTTTTTAATTATTTTAATAACGTGTTTGTACGGAACCCTCGATCTGGGAGCCTGACTCGCACTTGTCCGTTTTTTTTTAATACATAAACTAACATCCCACTTCACTACATATTATCTAGCAACGTTTCGTACGGTCAGTATTTGGATGGGTGACCGCGGGTGTCATTTTCCAACTGAGCGCTACCGTGGCTCGGATGACACGTTAAATTGTAGGTCCCGGTTGTTTTAACCGCTTAGCCATGTCGGAGGCCTTCAGGCGGCCTAAAAACTCTGACACCAGGGCTAGCCACCCGACCTTACTAGCTTCATCCATCCATCCATCCATCCATCAGCCGAAAGACGTCCACTGCTGGACATAGGCCTCTCCTATGGATCTCCAATAAGACCGGTTGGAAGCGGCTTGCATCCAGCGCGATCCTGCGGTCTTAATGAGGTCATCCGTCCACCTTGTGGGTCCTACGCTTCCGCTTACTTGCTTACTACATTATTATTAAGAGTATAGTTGCTAAGGCAAGTAGAATGCTGGGCTTTGTTATGCGTACCTCGAAACCTTTTAAGCAACCAGGTTCGCTCAAGATATTGTATACTTCCTTAGTTAGATCACATTTGGAATATTGTTCCTCAATTTGGACACCAATTTACAAAATTGACAGGGATAGCATTGAATCAATTCAACGGCGTTTTTTAAGACAGCTTAGTATCAAACATGGTTTGAGGAAAACGCTTCCTGAGTACGAAGACCGTTTAGTTCATTACAACATTCAAAGTCTTGTCGACCGACGTAAAATAGCGAAGACTAACAAGTACGCTTTTCAGTATTCCACCTTCAAATAATAATGTAGGAGGCAATAATCCCCTTTATCGTATGTGTCATTTATATAACCATCTAAGCACAGAGGTGTGCATTGAACTCGATATTTTTTATCAAAACTTGTTTAATTATAAAAGTACACTCTATAAAATACATTTTAACTAGTTTGGCGTTTGATTACCTATTTGTTTCAAATTAAGTTTTTTCTGAAAATGCTGTGTACAATATTTTGATTGGCAAATTCATAATATTTTTGTGAATTAGATTATTTAAGTTTTTAAGTTTGCTCGTCACTTTTGTACCGACCTTGTATAAAATAAAATAAATAAAAAATAAAATTATAAAGCAAAGTCGCTATTACTGTGTGTGTCTGTCTCTCTGTCCCGTATATCTTCGAAACGACACAACAGATTCGAATGCGGTTTCCACTCTTTTATAAAGTGTTTCAACGAGAAGGTTTGCAGCTCTGATAATCGTACCTAGGTGAAACCGGGACGGGCAGCTAGTGCTTCATATTTCTAGCACGCTAACTAGGCAGTAATGTTTACGGCATGACAACAAATCATCGAGAATTCTCGCTGTTTGTCCGATTGTGAAAGTTAGGATTGTTGCGTGATTGTACAGTATTTTCGTTGTAAATAATACAACCTTTTAACGTAGCGCAGGCATTGCTACGTTCACTCCAGTCGGTGAAAATCATAGGTACCTATATGCCGCGCCACTATAGCTGGCAGATGTCAAGTTTACTACAAGCTACGCAATATCCTAATTTGATCAAATTTGATCTAGAATTCTAATCTGTAATCTATAATCTGTAACAATTCCTGGCATCCTGGTAACGTCGCAAATAAGCCCCAAGACGCCTGCGCTTAGTTTGGGGCTCGCCGTCTAGCTTTTTATTGAAATGATTGCTGATCAGCTGTACTTGATTATTTGTAATTTTAGAAACTTTAGCTATTTGCATTGTATTAGTTTTAAACTTTTTTGATGTATTACTTTTGTTGTGTATTTCTTTTGGTGATAATAAACTTATAAACTTTTTTGGTAATAATAAAAAACTTGTTTAAAACTTATTTAAACTAATTTGAGCAAATTATATTTTTTTTGATTTGATTTGATTGAAGCCGTGGCGGTCAAGATGTAGTGACACCCGCCTTACAATCGTGAGGTCGTGGGTTCGTATCCCCGGTCCCGTACCAATGAGTTCTTTGGAATTTATGTACGGAATTTCACATCACTGGCTTTTACGGTGAAGGAAAACATCGTGAGGCAACCTGCGTACGTCCTGAGAAGAAACTCGATGGCGTATGTGAATCCACCAACCCGCACTTGGCCAGCGTGGTGGATATGGCCCGATCACCATTCGTGGGTAGGCCTACGTTCTGCAGTGGACTATTAAAAAGGCTGGTACAGTACAGTAGGTACATATATTTTTTTTCTATACAATTCTGACAGAATTTCCGTCAGTATTGGACTTCTATCACAGAAGTTCACATAAAGCCGCACGTTGATTGGCTATTGCGCAGCTTGTAGCTAACTTCACATCCGCCAACTTAAGTGACGCGGCCTATAGCATGTATAGCGTAGGTAGGTACATTTGCGTTGCTTGGCTAGGTTTTCCTTATTAATCAGTGAATAGGAGCATCGTTTTATTATTATTCGGTATGGGGCTTCATTAAGGGGAGGGTTGATATTGAGATGAAAGGTATAAACAAAATGCGAGTCGCACAACGAGCCATGGAGCGTGCTATGCTAGGCATCACGTTACGTAACCGAATTCGAAATACGGAGATCCGTAGGAGGACAAAGGTGGCAGATATCGGATCCCGTATAATCAATCTCAAGTGGCGTTGGGCTGGACATTTAGCCAGATGTGATGATGGCAGGTGGAGCAAGTCTCTGACTGAATGGTGGCCCCGTGACGGTGCGCGTAGTCCCGGTAGACCCTTACAACGGTGGCGTGATGACATCCAAAAGTTTTGCGGCAACACCTGGATGAGACTGGCACAGGACAGGGATAGTTGGCGTAAGGGGGAGGAGGCTTATGCCCTGCAGTGGGCCGAAATAAGCTGATGATGATGATGATGATGATGGGGCTTCAAGCCAAAAGGGTTTGGATGCCAGAAATAAAATATTTAGTTAATCGGTTTAAAATATAAATCATTTATTTACCGATATTTGGGAGGATAGGTGCGAGTGCGGTCTAGCACAGCTCTATGAGAACAGTGGTAAAGAATTCATAATAAGTAGGCTAAGCATTAAAGCTGTAGAACAAAGGGGTATTTTACTATAATGTTAACGTCGTGAAGGAAAGAGAAACACTCACATACATTACATGTTAGAGTGAGATAGATTAGTTTTTGTATCATATTCCAACAAAGCCAATATCTATATATAGTCACAATCGTACAAAAAAAAATTCGGGCCAAAACCCTGCCCAAGCTACGTAGTGGGCAGGCTTTTTAGTTAGTGGTAAGGAGTAAGTCGATTACAACGCCGCACGATACCAAAGTGCTCGGTTACAAGCACTACCTATAATTAGGTGACATAACGTCGAGATTCGAGAAAACGGGTCATTGTGAATTATTTAATGTAAATATCTAAATCTGTATGTATGACGGCGCCCGAACATTTATTTACTACTTTCAGGATAGTACTACTCCATACTTTTTGCCGCACGTTGACTAACTTTTTGTATGAAAAGGCTGATTTTTTCTTCGTCATTTTCCCAAAAGTCTAGATGTACTAGACCTTGCGTGTAATACCTATGACCCTGTATATTCTGTCACCAGGCTGTCATTTCTGCCTTCAATGTTGAAAACAGACCTATTTCAAGAATGATTTATTAACTACTGTTTCGTCAGTGACATCCAGTTCACGTCCTCAGCAAGATTTCTTTCGTCAATATCATTCATTTCAGTTTGTCTATCTGTCATGATGATTACACAGAAGTTAGCCACAGAGCTAAATATTAACAGAGCAATCACTGACTTATGTTTTTAGAGACGGCGTAGCGAGAACACAGTACCTATCACTTTTTAGTGAAAAAATACAAAGTGTTACATTCTTACCAAAACAATGATAAATTAGACATATACCTATAACATGGCCGATAACTTTAACTATGATTCTAATTTAGAGATTTTTATTTATTTTTTATTTCGAATAGGTTCGCGTTTGACTACACACTGCCTGATGTTAAGCAGATGTGCGGTCTAGGGTGTAGCACGCTTACCTAGAAGATACCTATTTGCTCGGGATTTGAAGACACCCACGTTGTACTTTAACGGGAAGACAGACCCAGGCAAAGCGTTCCACATGCCGGTTCTTCGTATATTGCAAAATTATAAAAGACAAAGCGTTAATTACTTTACAACAAAATGTATTCACAATATTTTCAACTTCCATCCAATCAATTCTAATCAACTATAAAAAATTTAACATTATCAAATGCGATCTTTCTTTTTTTTTAAAAGCCATCTAATGGTTCCAACTATAATTTAGGATCATGGGTTGTACGAGTATTTTGGCGATTTTGACAATGATGTGATATCTGAATAATCTAGCCATTTAATTATTAATGATTCAGGTTTATTGACAATGTTTAATTCAATTCAGCAACTGAGCTTTCTAAGTTTTACAGCATGCATGTATATTATCGTATCTGTAGATACCATTCCTAGCGCTTATTCGCCGGGTCCTTGCAAAGCAATTTATGTTAATGTATTAAATACGATTTTAGCGTGAAATTCATCATTTAGTGCTTGAAAACCGCGTCGCAGCCTTCGGAGACGAATTGCCGTGGGCATTAGAGCGTTTGGAACCGCTTCATTGGGGACGAAACCTTCAACTCTTCAGCCGACTTCCAAAGAAGGAGGTTTTAATTAGAATATAACACAGGTGATGATGATTTTTATGGCAGACTGCAAGTATGCTATAGTTTTAACTGCTTTTAGCGACTTTTATGAATACCTGTGATATATTGTAATGAAAATAATTATTCTAGTTAAAATGTGCACAAAACCACGTTTGTTCCCATAATCAAGAAAGACTTCTCTACTCGGTTTTTAGTTTCCATTTTTTTTTTAAAGCGGCAACAGAAACACATCATTTGTGTAAATTTCGACTGTCTAGTTCATGAGATACAGCGTGGTGACAGCCAGACAGACGGATGGACGGTTGGATAACGGAGTCTTGTAACAGGGTCTCGTTCTTACCCTTTGGCTCCGGAACCCTAAACAAGGCAGAGGTTCTCAACTTGATTACATTTGTATGTTTGTTTCCTAATTATGTGCCTTTATTTTATAACCTCAGTAATTTGAAAAAGATGGAGTAGTTTCAGCTTACTTAAATCTATATAGCACTAGCTGACCCGGCCACGCGTTGCTGTGGCTAAATAAATTAAAATTACGACTATAATTTGAGATTTTAACTATCCTATCTCTCAAGTTGGATCGAACTGCACATGGTGTGCGAATTTTATTATAATCGGTTAAGTGGTTTAGGAGTCCATTGAGGACAAACATTGTGAGACGAGATTTATATATATTAAGATAGCTGACCCGGCCACGCGTTGCTGTGGCTAAATAAATTAAAATTGCGACTATAATTTGAGATTTTAACTATCCTATCTCTCAAGTTGGATCGAACTGCACATGGTGTGCGAATTTTATTATAATCGGTTAAGTGGTTTAGGAGTCCATTGAGGACAAACATTGTGACACGAGATTTATATATATTAAGATTATAGTCACGTATAGTCTGTAGAGTATCTAGTTGATCTTAAAGTAGGTATTGCCCAATAAAACCGACACATTACCCATCACAATAGAGTAACCACGAAGACCAGCCGAGGTTGAACATAGCAATCATAAATATTGTTCGGCGAGCCTCGCGGGAAGTTGGGCAACCGAACCTTCCCTCTATTTGCGGCGCTGATCAAGGCTTCAATGTGTAGTATGGGGAAAATTATGTGGCTTCAGAAAAATAAATAAATTGTGAATGATAGAGCAACTACGGTGGGGATTTCGAGGTAGATAAGCACTTTTGAAAGAAAGAAAGAAATAATAATAATAATAAATATTTTGGGACATCTTACACACGGTCTCTGACCCCAAACTAAGCAAAGCTTGTGATATGGCTGCCAGAGACTCAATACTACATATACTTATTTTTAAATAAATACTTATATAGATAGATAGTAACTAAATAACACCCAGACACAGAGCAAACACTTATTTTCATCACATAAATATTTGCCCTGCGTGGGGATCGAACCCACGCCTCTTTGATCCAGAAGTTAGGGTCACTAACCACTGAGCCACTGAAGCAGTCAAATACCTCAACTTTACCAGTTAGTAAAAGTATTTTCGTTTCATTTATTTGTCTAAAATTCCAACTATTAATTTTACACTTTTAATCTGTTTAAAAAACACATTATTTGCATATTGTCAATATCCAAAATCTAATTCTATTAGTTTATTTACCTAATACTATTTTTAGTTCACGCACTTTGTGTTGTGACAGTCAGCGTGTGTGAGAATAACAGTGCCGTGACAAACTTACTGTAGTTTTACGGCACTTTATTGATTTATTGTGATAACTGTGTATTTTTAAGAAATAAAAAAAAACGATGTCATACGCAGGGCTTTTGTCACCGCCAATATCGCAGCCGTACTCGAACCGAGTGGGTTGGCGCGTGGTGATGGCAAAAGGCCTGACGGCATGACGCTGGTCCCATGGAAGTGTGGACGGCCCTTAGTATGGGACGCAACTTGCGTCGATACTTTGGCACCGTCACATCTTCCTGAGACTCAGAGTAGGGCTGGAGCGGCGGCCAATTCGGCTGAGCAGCACAAGCGGCGCAAATATGCTAACCTCGGGAGTGGTTACATATTTGAGCCTTTTGGAGTTGAGACTTTGGGTCCGTGGGGGCCGGGAGCTCATCTTGTTTTCAAAAGTCTTTCTGAGCGTCTGGTGGACGCGACGCGTGACCAAAATGCTGGTGTTTATTTGGCTCAACGTATAAGCATTGCCATTCAGCGTGGCAATGCTGCCAGCATGCTGGGCACGCTGCCAACTGGCAGTGGGCTTGAGCACTTGGATTATCTTTAGACCTTCAAGGGTCTGTGGATGATCCAATTGCTTTCTATGGAGTAGTAGTGTAGTATTGTCATTATATTTAAAAAAAACTATCTTAACAGCTAATGGGATAGTGTAAGTTTATGTTCATCAGAAATAAAAAAAAACATAGTTTAACTTATACTAAGTAGTTCTCGAATTAATAAATCATTTCATATATAAAGGGAAAGTTAAAAGTAAACTTGAAGTTTCTGTATCTGACCTAAATTTTTCAAATCTTTACGGTAAATAGGTACATGAACTGTGCAAGGATAGCAAAAACATTTCTTTCTACATGGTATTATAATATTTTCTTGGACATAAATAAAACTCGACATGTCGACGGAGAAGTTCTCCCAACTCACAAAATTTCATAGGAGTCATTTACCAGTAGACGCGCAATTCAATTCTTTATCGAACTGCATTCAGAAGTGTCATTTCCATAAAAAATGTTAGTTTTTTTATTTTTTTTTATTTAATTGTTACACTCCACAGACTTCAGGGTCTGTGCTTTTTAGGATATACATTAAGAAAAAAAAAGATTTGAGCAATATTGCTTGGAAAGGCTTAACAAAAGGACCCTAAATCCCTAAAAAAAATATGACTTTAAACTACGTTGATTTTACATAATATCATTTTACAAATTACTATACTTATACCGCGCAGGGCCGCCATCACGATGACCTTAGGTGACGCAGTCGTCGCACGCCGCACAAAGTGGCTGATAACGTCTTCCTCGTTGTTAAGTAAAAATGTTAGTTTGTCAGCCGCATGCTAGAAGATTGCTGGGCAAAAATCACCGCCAAATGGAGCCCCAACTCGGTGCGGCCTCGTGGCAGACCCCCTAATAGATGGCGAGACGAACTAAACACCTTTGATCCAAATTAGCAGGAATCAGCACAAGACCGTCAAAACTGGAAATCTCGAGAGGAGGCCTTTGCCCAACAATGGGACAATACAGGCTCAGAAAAAAAACAAACGAACAACAAACAGGAGTTGTTAGCACTTCCCCTTCGATACGGGATATTATTGGACGCGAGCTTGAAACAGTATGACTCAAGTACTGAAATCTCAAAATTTTCCTCTCCAAAACCACTCCAAAACAAGACAAACCAAGTAAAAGTCAAGGCCGTGAAAACAAGAAAAGAATCGGATAAGCGAGCCTCATCTGGCCTAGTTTCGATCCGGTAATTTTACAGAAACAATGGCTACAATCGATTACAACACTAGACAAGGCATCGCGTTACGGTGCTCCCCTTTCGTATGGTACAGCGCTAGCTTTACGACAGAAATACGTTTTACTAACAATGGTAAAGTATGGTTGCAGTATTGCACCAAACATGACAACATGATGTGAGATGACCAGCGTTTTGTGTCATCTTCATCCTAATCATCTTCAGCCTTCTCTACTTTGATCCTTTTATGCTATTTCAAGTTTCGCCCTATGGCAAAAGTTATAATAATGATTGATTTATTCATATCAGGAAAAATTTAATTTAACCTCATCATATTATATGAATTTTTTAATTCATATGATAATACTTTTGACAAATGCATAAAAATTGTAAGTTTGTGCACTTCTATAATACACAGCAAAGTAAAATATACAAGTATACATATTTAGTTTGCTTTATTCTTAATTCACAGTAGGTACCTACATTACATTTCTCATATTTGAGATAATACCTATGTACTTCGTGAGAGCTTTTACTATAGCGCTTATAAGTACTTACTTAGCGTAGTGTAACTAGGTGTCTGTCAGTGTTCACCAAAATTAAGAAACGTTCGGTACGGTCAGTCTGCGGATGGGTGACCGCGAGTAGCATTTACAACTGAGCGCTACCGTGACTTGGATAACACGTTGAATTGTAGGTCCCGGTTGTTATAACTGTTTAGCCATGTCAGAGGCCTTCGGGCGACTTAAACACTGACACCAGTATGCTGAGTGTGAGTTTAGTCGTAAACATGATGCGCTCTTCGGCGAGCGCGTAAGCATGTAATTTGTTTGAAAAAATGTACAGCGCCACTAGCGGCGCGTTTTTGAAACACGACAAGTTCATACAAATTACATGCTTACGCGCTCGCCGAAGAGTGCTTCATGTTTACGACAAAACTCACACTCAGCATACAGGCGTCCACCTTATTGTAGAGCCGATACGAACTTACCTATACGAACTTATTGTAGAGCCGATTATTTAATACCCACATTTTTCATCTCCGTCCAAACAAACTTTTTCTTACTTAACGGTTAACCAAATGCTAAATTTCATAAAATGATCATTTAACCTTAATGCCTATGTATTTGAATAAGAATGCTAGAGCCCAGCGCGTTAGCCCAGTTCTTGGGTGAATCATTTGCTAACCAGAATTTCTTGAATTCGCGTGAATCTGCCAACTTTCTTTCATTTCTTTTGTTATGAGATAATACCAAGAATTTGGGTAGTTAGAATGGTCAGCAATTTTTATTAATTTGGAGCAGAATAATTGATTATTATTATTCAAATTATACAGGGTTATCTGCTTACCCTGTACTGAGCCGAAAGGGGGTGATAATATGTATAATATTGTAATATTTTATCTATATGTTAGTTGATTATGAGATGTTATCGTAATGTATTAATTTATAAATAAAATAAAGTTAGAATTAAACTAGGTATTGTAAAAGGGATGTTGTACCCTGATAGATTAGTTTTAAGTACTATAATTAACTATTAACTGATTTTTATATCTAGTAGGTACACATATTTTCATCTATATGTGTATATTTTCTTTCTCTTATGCATTCTTCTTTTTTTTTGCACTCTGTTTATTTAAATATTAATTCTCATTCTAGCCGATTTAAGTTCTTTAGTGTTATTTATAGTATATATATATATATATACTAGCTGACCCGGCCACGCGTTGCTGTGGCTAAATAAATTAAAATTGCGACTATAATTTGAGATTTAAACTATCCTATCTCTCAAGTTGGATCGAACTGCACATGGTGTGCGAATTTGATTATAATCGGTTAAGTGGTTTAGGAGTCCATTGAGGACAAACATTGTGACACGAGATTTATATATATTAAATTAATATATATTGCTGTTTTAAATATACACACACATTTGTAAACTTTAAACTTAGTGGTTGAACAGGCTTGCTTTTTCTTTCGTTTAGTATTTGTATCTTATTTTAGGAATAGGCCTGTTATTGGCTATTTATACTTAGGTATCTGTTTAATCAAGTTTAATTCAATTTTTTGTGCTTCTGGCCTGTAAATAAATAAAGAAATTAAAACCATCATTATGAACAACTTTTACTATGGAGCCAAACCCTTAATTCCAGATAAAAAATCAGCTGTTACATACTTGTATACAAAATTGCCACTCGGAATCGAAAAAATGTATGAAACAGCTGTTTTTTTCGAACTTCGGCTTATTACATCTGTTTTGAATAACCCTGTATAATAGAGTCATGAAAAACCTGTCTAGACGACGGATATATTCTAGGAAATTATTTGTATTCACCAAATTTTCGGCAACTCAGTACAGTAGCTGTTCTATACAAAATGTATAGAACAGCTAATTAAAATGTCTGTTCCGTATAAAAATTTCAGCTTCTTTTCTCGACAAAAATGTATCGGACAGCTTAATTTTTCGCTAATTTAGGGTTTATCATTTATTAAAAGTTGTCCAATTAAATCCTCATATCCTATTAAAGTACTAAAAAACAGTAAGCTAGTATACACTAGGTCATTATAAGTAGGTATCGCATAAAATTCTGAATTCATAAATAAAATTAGGCAAGTGGCCACTTATTTAGTCCAGCGCAGTAATTCACCGGAAAAAAACATCGTAAAACCTTCACAACGTCATAACCATAGATATCCATAGAGGCCTTTTCTCCACCCGGCTCGCAAGACTATGTAGTGAATGCGCAAAAATGCATATTAACGAAATACACATTGCAGAATGCAGTGTGTGCTGTGAGAGCGCATATATGAATAAGCGAATTGTTGTGCTCTGTGAGTAATCATTGTGTATTTTATAGTTATTCATTGGCGTAACGCATACTCGTCTTTTTGACTGACGAACCGGAGGAGGTAATCAATTCGACGCGTATATTATTTTTTTATGTATAACCACGCATAACTTTTTTCATAGTAGTCCGATTTCAATAATTCTTTTTTTTAAGAAAGAGTATACCTTGAAATTGGTCCTATTTAAATTTTATCGAAATCGGCTGAGCCATTTTTGATAAATCGACAATAATGTGAAAAATGCTACATCGATCCGTGCGAAATATTCGCGAATTCTGTACACGGGTGAAGTCGGTCATGCTATTTTTTGCAAAAAAAAACAATTATAAGCTGAACCTTTTGTGCCTAATTATGTTTATGTCCCTGCTAGGTAGGTATATATAAAAACAGTAAATAGTGGATAATTCAATTGGTTGTTATGTAGAAGTAGTTTATGTAGTTTTACATTAAAACAGTAAATTCACATATTTAATTGAGCAAATGACGAGGATAGGTAAATGTAATGTTTCACGAAATTGTGTTAACGAAGTTGTTAAAGCCAAAATTCTAAAATCTTTAGCAAGACTAAAAAAATACATGTAAGTAATGTTACATATAGGTTTGTGTTTTGGCGTAGTAGGTTCAATTTTCTAAAAATCATATTTATGTTACATCTTGCGAGATCTGTGGTCATAACTAAACGTTGTGTCCGACGGACATTACATAAAATAGGTATCGATTATGCAATCGAATCGAAGAACCGAAACGATTCGATTCCGATGCAACCCGCGCGCTGAACCGAGACGGTTTCCGATTCAACTCGAATAAATAATCGGTGACCTTAAAACTTTGTTGGTATTTAGATTCGTATTTATTATGCGTGGATCAGATTAATCAGGTGTTGTTTTGCAAAGAACAGATACCCACAATACTTTCTGAGGTATTTGTACTCATCATTTCCGAATGTTTCTCTCGACAACGTATATATTTTAGGATATTATTGTATTCATCATTATCTTTTACTTGGAGACCAATCCTGAATAAAAAACAGCCATGCCAAAACTTCATCGATTTTCGAAATGTTATTTTATCGCGACTTCGCTTTTCCAAGCCTTTATTACGAGTATTATATGGCTATTTAGGCTTTCACAATTTTTTTGAATGTCATTAGTGGGACGCCATTTTGTGTTACAATATTTTTACCCTATTTAGAATATTTTTTTTTGTGTAGAATAGGTCTACATTTGGCCACAAACTCGCCTGATGGAAAGCAAAGTTGTAGCCGAAGATGGAGTATGTAGATTTTTTTGTAGTTGTTTTTTTTTTTAAATAAAGTTATCAATAGAAATTATTACACCTACTAATAATTTAAAGTAAAAGATTTTTATCAAAAAGATTCAAGCTCTGTCAACACAAACATGTGATTTTCTTTCCATTTTTACGAACCAATAAAAATGTTTAACATCTACGATTCTACATTTCACCTTTACTACAAAATATTAAGTAAGAAATTACAGTTTTCAAGGTTCCGCATCGCCTATTCGGATAATTCGCGTACACTATCGATATCCCGTTACTCGATTATAATCGGCAATAATTCATCGAGCACCAGGAAGCTGTAATCGTGGCATAATAGATAATTGCTTGTTCTTACCTCGGCGCAGGGAGGCGATGCTGAGTTTCGGAACAGACTCGATTTACTGTTGAACTGTTGGACAATAAACGGCTTGGTACCTAGAATACTTAAATCGTAATTAGAATGTTTGAAATTTTGAACTACAACACTACAAAGTAGTCATGATATCGACAAAACTAATAAGTTTGTATCATTCGAATTAAGATTTTTATGTCATTTAGATGTGACGTTCATCATCATCAGCTTATTTCGGCCCACTGTAGGGCATAAGCCTCCTCCCCCTTACGCCAACTATCCCTGATAGATATGACGTTAAGCACAGTAAAATAAAAACCGATTTTAAGTTATTACGTATACAAATATAATTCACGCAAAATCCTTGAAAACTAAACGTAAACTACTAAAGCTTATCTTGAAGTAGGAACTTTCGACAAGTCGAAAGAGGTAGGCGACTTACCTATACCCCACAGTGACAGTATACCAAAAAAAAATAATCAACAAAATCGGTTTACATGATATACACTTATTTGTATAATTGGCGGAGTAATCGCGTAAAATACATACATATCAAACACATTAAAAAAATACAATACATACAGTCGAAGTGAGACCTACTTTATTGAAGTCGGTTGAAAATACTAGACGAGGCGTCGATGCCGTGATTCTTCATAGGAATGTACAGTATAATACACAATGATAACTCCAGTTTGATTACAAATGCGTTGCGCTGCGCGGGCGCATCGTCCAGTATAGCCAATAGTCGGGCGCGGGCGTCGGGTATCGAACCGGCTGCTAGGGCAACGTAACGGTGCGCGCGCTTCCCGGTTACTACCCGGTACACTTCCCGGCATGGCATATAACACGTCCCAAGGCAAATTCAATAAATTATTATAAAAATATAACTTCTTAAAAACACAAGCTTTTGAGAACCTGGATATTATGTATCAGCAAAGTGCTGGCCAAGTCAAGTAAAACGAGCCCAAACACGACGGATCTATCTTGTTTAGTACAGGAGTTATTATAGCCATCTTCCGACTCCATCATCAGATCAGCTCTATGGTAACATTTTATTGCATTGTCACGCGATATACATTTCCGTGAAAATTTTCAGCTCAATCGGAAACCGGGAAGTTGGTCAAATTTAACTTGCAAGGTTCCACCCGAACTTACATATACATCCATTACAAGTTAAATAAAAGCTCGTAAAAAGGGCTGCAAATACATATACGCTAAATGCGCAGGTGATTTTTTAAAATTTGTATAGAATAATACACGAAAATGACAATTAAATCTTTACTTCAGGAAATATTTCATTCATACACCCATAATATATCATCAAAACAAATTAAATTGACGCAGACAAAATGATAAAATTGATGTCCATAAATTCATTCATTCGGGAGCCGCTTTTGGGCTTATGCGGGCAATGGAGAACCACTCCTCTCATAAGCCCTGAAGCAGTATCTTATAAGTGAATATACCTTATTATACCTTATAGTGTGAATATCTTGGAGATACTCGTATCTGTTTTTGGCACATTCCAAAATTTTCTCGACACCTAGATTTAGATACCATTTTTAGCTTATTTTTTAGGCAGGCTAGTGTTTAAATAAATAAATAATAGGGGACATCTTACACACGGTCTCTGACCCCGAACTAACTAAAGCTTGTGATATGGCTGCCAGAGACTAATATACATATACATATTTTTAAATACATACTTATATAGATAGTACCTAAACAACACCCAGACACAGAGCAAACACTTATGTTCATCACAAAAATGCTTGCCCTAGTGGGGATCGAACCCACGCCTCTTTGATCCAGAAGTCAGGGTCACTAACCACTGAGCCACCGAGGCAGTCAAAGCAAAGCTTGTGATATGGCTGCCAGAGACTGATAAACTACATATCGACGCTTGAAAGGCAAAAATTACCAAGCGACAGTTTGGGCGATATTGAGTTATATATATCACTGAAATCAGAAAAAAAAACTGCGTCGATTGGTCTTACTCTCACGGCGCTAGGACGAAGTTTGTTGTCGTTTGGTAATTTTAAAAAAGACACATTTTCACAGTTTTCGGCGTCCAAGCGACTAAAATTTTAATGATTTATGAATATTTTTCACATAGTAAGGATTAGATTTTTATAATTTACACTAAGTAATTTTTGCCTTGACTCTAAATAATGCATCCAAACATAAAGTATTTTCTGCCTTGCGAGTACCCAGGAATTAGCATTACTTAAGAATTTTTACCTGATTGTTGTTTTTCTCTCTCGTAATTTAAGACTTTTTAACACACCTTCAATAGACTTTCTTTGTCATTTAGTACTTTTTACTTAAATATAATTTATTCAAAAATGTGAAGCAGTGAATATCTACCTCCCTAAAACAGGATATATTTTGTCGTTAAGTAATTTTCTACCCGCCGATTTATTTAAAGTTTATGTTACTTAGATAACTATTTCTGATATGAGATTTCTCTAAAAGTGACCTTATCCATGCAGCACCTTTTTTGTTTTGTCACTTATCCGCACTGTCAATCAGATTCTAAGTGGCTGTTGGTAACAAAATAACGATTACGTCTTCACCGAACTGTCGCTTAGACAACACGCATGCGTGCGCGCATGGTGCAAAGTGCTTAATCTCGTAGCTTGTTTGTGTACTCGGTAAGTGCATTATTAAGATTTTATGACTTTATATTTATAGATTTTCAGATATGACTTTATATTAGATTATCAAATTTATATTTTACATTAATTTAAATCTATTGTTAAAAGTAAGTACATAAAAATCGAAAAAAGCGAGTAGATTGAAGCGAGATAGAAGCTTGGTAATTTAGTGTGTTTCAGTATGTTTAGCATATGTGGACTTTGAGATAGCCATTGATTCGGTCAAGACATGGGCTGTGCTTGAGTCTATCCAGCGATGCCGCAAGTAGTCCAGCTGGTCTGGAGACAGGTCAGTTCCTAAATTTACGGAAGACGGATAGGTTAGTCCTTCTGAGGAAAGATGGGCCCGGGCGCCCTGCGGACTCTCCCTCCGCGTACCGCCCTATAGTACTGCTGGATGAGGTGGACCTTGCCTGCCTCATCCAGTATCTTGATAGGATTGGTCCACACTTGTCCGACGAGCAATTTGGTTTCCGGGCGGGCCGGTCTACAATCGACGCTGTTAAACGTGTCAAAGCCCTCTCGGACGAGGGGGTGGCTCATGGTCAAGTGTTGGTGGCGTGTCTCTAGACATCGCCAACGCATTTAATACACTGCCATGGGTTTGTGTAGAGAACCTACGAAGAGGCTGGGTCACCTCAATGGGATTTAGAAGTGGAGGTAAATAAATAAATAATTTTATTTTCAGACAACACAGTAAATCGTTAAAATCAGTAAACACAAGGTACATGCGAACATACTCGTGGCGCACGGAGCTCCGCCAACGCGGGCAGAATCCGGCACGCATGCATGCATGCAAATGCATGCTCGAGGAGTGGAATGAAGAGCTGGCCAAGCATACAGCTGGCAGCTGGACCGTCGAAGCTATACAGCCCGTCCTCGTTGACTGGCTGGACAGGGCGCATGGGTCACTTATCTTCCGGCTCGTGCAACATTCGCAGGTGCTTTCTGGGCATGGATGCTTCGAAAAGTACTTGTGCCGCATAGCCGGAAGAGAACCGACAACAGAGTGCCACCACTGCGGCTGCGACGAGGATTTGGCGCAACACACTTTTGAGGAGTGTTCAGCATGGGCAAATGAGCGCCGAAGCCTCGTCGCAAGTGTAGGAACTGATCTCTCGCTTCCAGCATTGATTCAGTCAATGCTTGGTTGTGAGAGATCGTGGAAGACGGCCGTTTCCTTTTGCGAACAAGTTATGTTGCGCTTGTGTCGACAGGAAACGGTGGAGCGCGAACGGGAGAACTTTTCGGAACTCCCGATGCGCCGCCAAAGAACTGGGCGTCGGAGGAGGATTTTCCACGCTCTCCTTCGACCCCGTAATAGAATGAATTCGAGGGAGTTCGTTGCATGAAAAGCGGGGCTACGCTAGGAAGAGCGTGCGGTATTTCCCCGCGCCACTTAAGGAAAGAAGGGTGAAAATCCACCCTTAAATAGGGCAAGGTCCTAGGAGCCGCGAACGAGTGCGAACGCGTCCCCGCAGCTCCAGCACATAGGCAGCAACATCCCCGGGGTTTGTAGTGGGTACACCGATCAGTGGAACTCCCACATAACCACCCTGCTCCCTCGGCGGGGTGGTATCCATAAAATATTTCTTTGGAAAAAAGAAGGACAAGTAGTCCAGCTAGGTAAATCCAACTTCAAGAAGGAGGTCAATCGCTGAATCCAACTCGGCTAGGCAGCGTTCGAAAAACCACATGACGTCTTTTCATCCGATAAACCTCAGTGCCTCAAGACGAGAGTTGCAACAGTTGAGTGTTCCCGAAACGTGATCGTTTACTGTGGGCCTAATCGCAGCGTAATCTTGATATCTAGATTATGGGTCCACCTCCGAGATGAACGGAAGATCTCATCAAGACCGCAGCATCGTGCTGGAAGCAAGCCGTTTCCAGCCGGTCTTATTGGAAATCTATAGGGGAGGCCTTAGTCCAGCTGTGCAATGTCTGCAAAGACAACGACGATGACAAATTAATAGAAACAATAATTAACAATAAAATAGGTAATGATTTGACATGGTTGATTTTTATTATAAATATTTAGATAGGTTTTCCAGAAACCGATGTCAACTTTATAGTTTTAATTTTAAGTAGTTTTTATTGTGACAATATTTTTGATAGCATTTTTTTCATTCATCATCAGATGAGGTTCATACTCAGTAGAGAGTGATTGTAGATAACTACAAGGGCTGCTTAAGAATTGGTGATGACGATATCCGTTGAAAACTTTTGCAAAAGTTTCTAATGTAGTGTACAAATCTGAATTTGTGTTAGGTTGTTCCTTTTTGGAAGGTAAGTTTAGGACTTTTTGTCCTACACTTACCTTATTTAAATAGGACTATGGTTGAAATTGCCTGGCAGTAAAGTGGTTTATCTTTTTATTTCGATCATTTTACCTATGTGTTAAACATCTGTTTATTCTGGATGCATCATTTTGCTTCAAATATAATCATAAAATATTGGGGTTTAGTTAATTTTACATGTTTTATGATAAAAATTTGTTTTTGGTTAGTAATTTTTACCTGTTTGTGATTTTGATCAAAATTTTACTAACCGACACTATCTCTTAAATTAATGAGAAAAATCATATTTTTTAAATGACAGTTCATAAAGCTTTTAAAATTCATTTATAATCTATTAGAACCGAGTAGAAATGAGTAATAGAAAATTTTATACGATTTTTTTTCCAAAAAATAAAACTTTAAAATGCTCTGGTGTAAAGTTGCCAATATGTCGCTTGGTAATTATTGCCTTTCAACCGTCGAATTATGCATATTTTTAAATACATATACTTTTACACATACAATTACATAATTATACAAATACATATACACAGAGCAAAGACCAATGTTCATCACTTAATGCTTGCCCTGGGTGGGGATCGAACCCACGCCTCTTTGATCTAGCACCGAGACAGTCAACCCAGACGTGCCAAGTAACGCGGCGCACAGTGTACTATCAACACCTCACTATGGAGATGCCTTGATTGTTAATAACAAGTTATTACAGCCCTGGGAAGGAAAGGGCCCATATTTAACGGTATCAGTCATTATGTACGGACCTCTACATTGTAGTATTAAACACGTACATTATACCGTATTCAGGGATTCTTACCTTGGAATAAGTTCTAGGTACTTGCATATAATATTTGCAATATGTATTATACTATATGGTATTTAGGGACCCTTACCATGAATAAGATTATCACGGAATAAGTACGGTTTTTTTTGGTTGTATACAACATTTTTTGTTCTACTAACTAATCTGCCAAAAAAAACATGATTTTTGGGTCTTGATTCTGTCTATTTTATTACTCGTATAAATGTAGCAAGCAGCCTTTTTCATAATCCACTGCAAGACGTAGGCCTACCCACATAGGGTGATTGGGCGTTATCCACCACGCTTTCCCAGTGTGGGTTGGTGGATTCACTTACGGTACGCCATCGAATTTCTTCTATGTACGTATGCAGGTTTCCTCACGATGTTTTCCTTCACCGAAAAACCAGTTGAGTATGAACACCTTGATATAGTGATGCCACGTATGTTATTAACCATTAGGGCCGATATCCGTCATTAGTCGTCAGAAATCCGAAAAGTTTGGTGGTTTGTTCCTCTTTCACGCAGCAACGGAGCAACGGATCAACTTGATTTTTGGCTTGGATATAGTTCAAGGGCCGGAAAGTGACATAGGCTACTTTTTATCCCGAAAAAATAAAATGTTCCTGTGGGATAGCACAAAAGTCAAATTACATGCGGACGGAGCCGCGGATAAAAGCTAGTCACAAATAAAACTGAGTTAAACAAGAAAATTTAGCAAATGTCACGACCATAGTAAACGACCTTCAAGGGTCTATGGATGATCTAATTGCTTGTTATGTAGTTGTAGTTTATGTTGTCTTGTGGGGGTTAGGTGGTAGTTATTAAAGGCACTTGCCCTATAAATCAGGGAAGAGGAATAACTTATAATAGACCGCAGCAATCAGTTAGATTCAAGACCCTTCTAAACTATAACAGAGACCTATGTCCAGCATTGGACATCTTATATTCAAAATGGTGATTATTAGAGAGCCTGCCTCGGTGGCTCTGTGGTTAGTGACCCTGACTTCTGCATCAATGAGGCTTGAGTTCGATCTCCACTCAGGGCAAGTATTTATGTGATGAACATAGGTAGTTGCTCTGTGTCTGGGTGTTATTTAGTTACTATCTATAAAAATATGTAGGTATTGAAAATTAAGTATATGTAGTATATCAGTCTCTGGCAGCCATATCACAAGCTTTGCTTAGTTTGGGGACAGAGACCGTGTGTAAGATGTCCCCAAATGTTTATTTATTTATTTTATTACGTTGAGCATCAATCTTTTCCATGACACGTGTTTCCGCATTGGCAGCGAGATGATCACAAAACTATAAAAAAAACGGAAATATCACATTCGGAAAACTAATCACAATAATTTTCTTTCGTCACTTCGCAGGTAGCTGTGATATAAGACTGTTATAGAAACTAGTGGCTCGCCCGGGCTTTACTTATAGACAACGAATGTTGAAAAAAGCCGTTGTGGTCTAGTGGTAGTGACACCCGCCTTACAATAGTGAGGTCGTGAGCTCAAATCCTGACTCGGTACCAATGAGTTCTTTGTAATTTATGTACGGAATTTTAGACCACTGGTGAAAGAAAACATCGTGAGGCAACAACCTGCATACATCCTTGATCAATGGCGTAGCAAGGGCGTAGCGTATGAAACTATCAACCCGCACTGGGCCAGCTTGGTGGATATGGTTCAATGACTCATTGTGGGTAGGCCTACGACCAGCAGTGGACCTATTAAATAGCAGATAGAGTACAGTACAGTAAAGAATGTTGTATGTGTCGGCTTTGTTGAGTGGGCTTAACATTATGTAATAGCCACACTGCCGACTAGAAAATTTGCGATGCGTCTCTACCCGTCTCTACCGTCTCTTGCATGTCGACCCCAACCAAATTGGAGCTAACATCCGACAATGCCACAGAAGACCCGAGAATATGCCGATTTACAGTTAGCTGCTTGGACCCGACTAACGCCAACCAACATCAATGTTGGACCCGATGACTTTACACACGATCTAATTTGGCAGTTTGCTTTAACCAAATCGAAATTTGTATGAGTTATTTCAACCAATCAGTACAAATGACTGTGTGCCAAAACAAAACAATTAACAAGATTATTTTTTGCAAAAATTAGCATGACCGACTTCACCCGTGTACAGAATTCGCGAATATTTCGCATGGATCGATGTATCATTTTTCACATTATTCTTGATTTATCAAAAATGGCTCAGCCGATTTCGATAAAATTTAAATGGGACCAATTTCGAAGTATACTCTTTCCAATAAAAAAAGAATTATTGATATCGGACTACTATGAAAAAAGTTACGCGGTGTTATACATAACTATATATCTATATATATATATATATATATATATAAATATATATACGCGTCGAATTGTATAACTCCTCCGGTGGTTCGTTGGTCAAAAAAGATATGCAGTTAGTAACGCCTTCATTTGACACGCAAAATCACGTCATACACAAACACACATACAAAGTAGCTTCTCTATAGATACATTTAGAGAAGATGAACCAAAATGGCGATGGTCGGGTCAAAAGGCAACGATGCCAGTGACATAGATGCGAGTCATCGTAGCATTGTATATACATACTATTCTACTTTTATTTACATAACCATTTTGGTGGAATTGGTTATTTCTTCAGACAAATATGATTTTATTCAATAACTACTTATTGCAATTTTTAGTATTGTAACACTTGAATTGAGTAGGTAGGTATGTATTACATAGAAACAGTGTATTCTAGATCAATGGGGTACTAAGCCGGAAACATACTGTCGGACGCGGCTTACGGTTGTGACTTAGCAATGTGCCTGTGCACGTCTTAAAACATCCGGCGCGCCAGATCGCTCTCGGACGTCCGAACGCTCAAGGTCAGCCCAAGGTGACGTCCGCGACTGATGTCCTATAGATTGCACGGCTCAGTGTACATTCATTATCTAGATACCTATAAGTCGCGTCCGTCAGCCGCGTCCGATAGTATGTTTCCATCTTAACGATCGATTGCAATGACATTTTAGACATTTAAGTTTTTTTTTGTTACCTACTAAAATGTAACAACCGACTTTAGTAAAGAAGTTTATCTAATCCAAAAACCATCATCAGTTAATGATAATAAATAAATAATTATTTATTGTTTCACACCATAACAGAAATATAAAAACAATACAATTGTCACTTAACCTAGTAATTTTTTTTTGTCTAACGTTTTTTTTATTTTTTAGAATTATTTATGCCGTTTTTTTTTAATCCCATGCTAGTAATAGATAGAAGGATTATTTGTACAGAGCCTTTCGCAAATGGGATTATAATTTTTTTTTTCAAAAATTATTTTTAATTGTAAAAATCATAATATGTAAGTTTCCATATAAAACAATTTTTTTCCTTATAATTATAGTGCGTGCCACAAAAGATGAGACTTGAGAAACTTGTAATAAATATACAAATTTTGGATAATAGATATACATGTTGTGTTGTCTACCCGTGACCACGGTCGATGCAACTCGGCCGAAACGTCGGGATGAGGAGGTATTTATTTAATCTCATAATTTTAGTGCGCGACTAGTCCCGTAGTATATAATAATTAATAGATAAACAAACGTTTATAAAACGTTTAATAGATACACAAATTCTGGATAATTAGTTTGTACACGACGGTACCTGCGCAAGATCTCCCACCAATGACGCTCGTCAAGTCTCATCTTTGGTGGCACGGCCTATACAAAAATATACCGCATTGAAAATTTACTCGAACGAGTGTGTGACGTCACAATGGTACATATTGTTATGTGTGACGTCACAATGGTACATATTGTTATACATTATGGTAGCTTTTTAAATATAAGGAATAAATAAAATAGTAAAAATAGTTTTGTATGGAAACTTGTGAATGATCTTTTTATTTATAAAAAAAATTGATTCAAAAGTCCAATTAAAGATTCAAGTACTAACTATTGAATGATGCATAAGAAATCTTTCGTCCATAATAATCTACCATTACATATCATTAAGGCACTCGCACTAAAGACACAGCGACATACAAATCACACATAGCACGCCTTACAGCATTTAAAGGGAATTTCTCCATTTCACCGCACACCTCTATAGAATACTGAATTAGATAAAGACGATCGTTTCACTACTGCAGACTAGTGTCATCGCGGCCAGAAACGTCGTTTCTACGAGTAGATTAAGAAAAAGCTGCCAATACTTGCATAACAAATAATACTTGTTTAGTCAAACGCAATACGAAATAAAAAAATAAAAATAAAAAATTACGAGCAATTAGATGTAAAAGCATTTAAAATATACAAATCAATGTTTTTTAAGTTATAATAAATTTAATTATGCCGTGGTGGCCTAGATGTATTAACACTCGCCTTGCAATCGTGAAGTCGTAGGTTCAAATCCTGGTCCCGTACCAATGAGTTCTTTGGAATTTATGTACGGAATTTAACACCACTGGCTTTTCGGTAAAGGAAACCATCGTGAGGCAACCTGCATGCGTCCGTAGAAGAAATTTGATGGCGTAATGTGAATCCACCGACCCGCACTGGGACAACATGGTGGATATGGCCCAATCACCACTTCGTGGGAAGGCCTACACCCTGCATTGGACTATTAAAAAAGGCTGGTACAGTACAGTACAAATTTAAATATATCCTAAAGTACGTTGTTGATATCAAAGTTGAAGCTGAGCAGCATAAGTATGCCGATGTACTATAATTATTTTCAAAAGACGCTAAGGATTATATTATATTCTAATGATCTAATGATTTTTTAACCGAGCAACTAGGTAAAGCATAACCTTTATTGACTTCTTAATACAATAAGGCTACTACTGCTGCATAATAAACTATTAGATCATTCACAGGCTCTTGAAGGTCTAAAGATAATCCAAATGATCATAGTCGTGTTTATATTTTATTTGTTTGATGATATATTTTTAGAAACTGATTGAAAATGGCTGGTACCATAATATGGTATACATTTCATACATTAGATACATTTTATGAATGCACCTTATGTCAATCTACTCGTATGAAATGCGTCGCTTGCGGCGTATCTGGCAGTGCCGACACGTTCGTTTGCGATAGCACTTAGTGCCTTATTTAAATACAGTTTCTAGGAATATATCGACTTGAAAATAAGCATTGTGTAATGGAAGGAAGTGTTAATTTAATTTACTTTCATGATGGCGGGTGTTACGCGAGGAGAATGCTTTGTTTGAAGCTTTTAAATTACTTGACGCAATGGCATTAACTAAGTTGCTAATTCTTCTACTGCCTAATTAACTTAAGAAACTCCTTCTTTTAACGATTCGGTCTGTTTTTGACCGACGAAACGGAGGAGGTACTCAATTCGACGCGTAGGTATATATTTTTTTATGTGTAACCTTGCATTAATTTTTATATAGTGGTCCGATAATTATTTTCTTATAGGAAAGAGTATACTTTGCGAGTGGTCCCATTTAATCGAAATTGGCTAAGCCATTTTTATTAAATCAACTATAATGTGAAAAATGCTACATCGATCCGTGCGAAATATTCGCTAATACTGTACACGGTTGAAGTCGGTCATGCCATTTTTGGCTAAAAATAAATAAATAAATAATAAAAATAAAAAGCCTTATATTTCCGATTTCACAACACAATTGACAATTAAAAATTTGAAAATTATAATCATAAAGAGTGTCGTTTGTATCAGGAAGGCCTCCTCCAAAGAATGCCATGTTTCTCTATTTTGAGCTATTTCGTGCCATTTTAGGCCAGCTATTTTTTTGATATCGTCTTCCCATCGCGTGAAGGGTCGTCCTTTGTAGCGCTTACCTGGTGGTCCTTTCCAAGTTGTTACAGTTTTGGTCCATCTGCGGTCTGCCAGGCGCGCTACATGCCCGGCCCATTTCCATTTTAATTTTTGGGCGTGGGGAAAGAGCATCTATTGCTTTGGTGTTGGATCTCATTTTTGAATGTCTTTGTATTTTTTATAAGGCTAAAAATAATTATATACTTAATAAATTATGTAGAGTATCTAACATAGCAATTGAACAACTGTTATCATTAGTTATTATTGTATAATTATTTTGCAGAAAATCCCGTAATAAAAGTTGTTCATAAATCATGAGTTCGGATTCTATAAAGTTCTGCAAAGCAACATTCTGCCTATAACGGTATTCCAATATCGAAAATGCAAAAAATTAACTCTGAGCGAACATGTCATCTACACATAGAGGCAATAGGTAGGTATATCTGGGCCAAACGGTCCCCACCTAATAATATTCAACAGCAAAGGTATGAAGATTATGTAAAGAATTTATGGATGCTTTGAAATTCCTGAAAGCTAATTTCAAAAATTTTAATTCTCATACGTTTTCCTTTCATAATGCTACATTTACGAATTAAAATAAAACCGGACAAGTGCAAGTCAGGTTCGCACGTCGAGGTTTCCGTACAAATCCAGAAAATTTCACAAAATTGGGAAGTAAGTTGTTAAAATCTATATTATAACCATCGACAAAAAAGTTTTTTTTATTTTTCACTTTTCTCGTCTTACATCAAAAATTACACATTGTTAAAATAATTAAAAACCTGTTTTAGCATGTGCTAATGAAGTTCTTTTATATGATACCTAAATTACCTTACATGACACTATTTACGCACTTTGAATTTTGAACCCATATTTTCTGAATTTTGAGGCCCTATTTTTTTTATGGTTTTTAATAAAAATATTCAGTTTTCAGATTTATTCTTATATGTGTACTCTAAGACAATGTTTTTTGCCAAATTTCATAGTTCTATGTCAACGGAAAGTACCGTGTAAGTTTTGATTTTTGTGAGTGTCGAAATATGCGGTTTTTTACGACATAAACGGCTCTAACTTTTTTAAACGATAACCGAGAAGTTTTTCTTTCACACAACTGCAAGAAACCATAGATATACTCGTACGTATGCAGTTTAAATTTCAACTCGATATCTTTACGCGTTTCCGAGATAAAGGGTCTTGACATACACACAGACGGGCAGACGGACAACAAAGTGATCCTATAAGGGTTCCGTTTTTTCCGTTTGAGGTACGTCATACGATCTAACGATCTAATTCATCAGTCAATAAATATTTTATAACTTTTTTCCTTGTTTATTGACACAGTCTTCAATATGTTTAAAACAGAAAAATGCCACAGTACCTATAATTTATCAGGGTCATTATTTCAAGCGCGTAATTAGACGCAATTTATTCAACATATTCATAAATCTGTTCTAGTTCCGATGCGTATCATAAAACCATAAATTCGCAGGCTTAAAAAACTAATTAAACTGTGAGAGCTGTAATTAAATGTGTAAAAGTATGTCGGGGCAGCGAGCCATGGGCGACGCACAATATCGCGGTGACGAGCAGTTTATACGCTTTTTATGGCAGATGTTGGTTTTGTTTTTAGGGGTCTGTGACCAAGGAGTCGACAACTTGACCAGAGAGGCGAGCATGCAAAAAGTGCTTAGACCCCTGATAAAATGTATAAAACAACTGATTATTCGGAATTCTTGGGTTGGATCCAAAAACATTTTTGATAGCTTTAGTACTATTATTACCTATCATTAGCATATAATGATAATACCTATAATGTACCTACACTAAAGTAAGGATGTAAACGTTTCACCATCTCATATATAGGTTTGACCAACGTTATTGGTTTTGCTACTCCTTGCATATCGCCTTACAAACTTCTCAAAGTCAAAATATTTATTTTGCGGAGACATGGGTAACATGTAAGTGATAAATTAGATACATAATTATGTGCACCATGCTCTAGCATCATCATCTCTTCTTCGAGAAGTTATTTAGTTTTTTTTTCTCGCTCATTACTTATTTCACTGTATTTATATAATTGATTGAATCAGGCGTTACTTTGCGGAAATTCAGTTCTTTGCGTGAAAATAAGTGAAATTTATAATTATTTTATCTGTTGTATTTTTTTTTTAAATGCCCTTAATCTTATTTGCCTACAACAAGATAGCGGAAATACACTAAATTTTTATTCAAAACAAAGACTGTATTTATACACCACCGACCGTATTTCTATTTTTCGTATCCAATCCATCCAAAGGTTGCCTGGTAGAAATCGCCAAAAGCGATAAGGTCGCCATTGTAGGTACATCTTTTTTTGTAATTATTATTGTATATTATTGTAATTTTTGGTGTACAATAAAGATATATTTATTTATTTGTATAGGCTGGGTGACTAGCCCTGGTGTCAGAGTATTTGGGTCGCCTGAAGACCTATGACATGGCTTAACGGTTAAAACAACCGAGACCTCAACGTGTAATCCGAGTCACGGTAGCGCTCAGTTGGAAAATACCAACCGCGATCACCCATCCAAATAGTGACCGCGCGGAACGTTGCTTAATTTCGGAGAAGTTATTAGACCTAATATTGAGATAACACTATTAATTCTAAGCTAATTCCAGCTGAAAACAGTAAGAGTTTATAGTGAGTGCACTATTACTTCAATCTTATTGTTTCCAGCTGGAATTAGCAGCTGTTTTAGGTAGGTGTTTCGTGATTTGATCTTTGGTCCTACCAGGGCGAGTTGGTCACAGTACCTATATACAATGACCTTTCGGATATTTAATTTTTTAGTTAGATAAATTAATAGTCATTTATTAAAATTCACCTTATAAATGAACAAAGATCACAATTAAATATTAATTATATACGGAATCCTTGACACGCGAGCTCGGCCTGCATTTGTTTGATTTCTAAGCCCAGTAGCGCGTATCAATGCCGTTAACCGGTGTTCAATATCATTCGTATTGAAAAAAAAATGATTTAATCGATATTCGATTCTAGCCGATACTCGATTATAGCCGATTGTTTATTGCAGCATCTTCTGATTCGATTTCCTTTTTCCACCAAAAAGAAGATTCTGCCTTATTTTCATTTGAAAACGTTACCTTCCTCATTAAATCTTCGTTTTCTTTTTCACAAAAAATCAAACAATAACTATTGTCGTTTCTTTTCAAAGTCAAAGTCAAATCATTTATTGCAACATATGAAATTTACACGCGGTTCTTAGTTAAAATGTTTTGTATAGTTATACAGACCCTATAAGGGTATGGCAATTTTATTATTTGTATTAGAACGATTTATTATTATGTTTTCTAGATTATCGTTAAAAAATTCGTCTAATGTGTAATAGCATTTCGATAAAAGGATTATTTTTAGTTGTTTTATGAAACAGTTTTCTCTTTCGATATCTTTTAGATTATTTGGCAATTTATTGAATATTTTTATTATTCTTTTTCAACCCTCGTTACAAAAGGAGAGCTAGGTACGTCGTTTAAGTCTATGTTAGAAGCTGGAAATAACTTATAGAATTTTTTGACTTGATAACCTCTGGTCTGATAATCAATGAACGTCGGTGGCACGCACGAAAAAGTGTCACGTTCCGCCTAGGCCTAGCGTGCAAGTGAGAGCGCGGAAAATCTATAGAGACACGATGGGTCTAAGCGTACGGCTTGTTCACAGTAATTAGATATCATTACCGTGACTTGATTCAACAATGTTTTTTATAAGACGTTATCACATCAGAATTATCGTCCGTAAACCACAGAGCTATTAAGCCGCTATGCAATCTCAAAATACCTGTGTAAAGCCCTAGTTAAAAAGATTTATTAAACCATTAAACCATGAAGTTGTCGAATAAAAATAATATACACAATATTCTCAAATCTATACTGTAGGGAATTCAATAACTCGAAACACAATGCAAAAAACTTCGCTCGGTAGAAATTAAATGCGAAGATACCGCTTTTTAGAACTAATTAATGATTTCTAAGAAAGTTTATTGCATTTTTGGGCACTTTTCTACACGTTTACAACTTTTTTTGAACCATAGCTTTCATTCATAAAATTTAGGAAAAAGTGGTAATATCAATTTTAAATTGATTTTTGATTGCAAAAATCGGGAGAAACCAGGCGCGCCCCTCACCCGCTCATATAAAAAATTACGCTGATACTATGGCGCCTTAAGCGTTCGGCTTGTTCAAAGTAATTAGATATCATTACCGTGACTTGTTTTAGTTATTGATTCAATATTTTTATATGACGTTATAACGTAAAAAATATCGTTCGTAAACCACAGAGCTATTAATTACATAGAGTTAGCGCTGTAGCCGCTTGAGGCAATTCTCAACCGCAAAATTGTATGGACAATCACTATCACTTGTTGTCTTGTCACTGTCAAATATATGAATTGGAATATTACAAGAATTTGACACTATCGGAACAAAAACACGGCACCTAGCCACTGATTCTAGACTGCCTCGGTGGCTCAGTGGTTAGTGATCCTGACTTCTGGATCAGAGAGGCGTGGGTTCGATCCCAACCCAGGGCAAGCATTTATGTGATGAACATTGGTTTTTGCTCTGTGTCTGGGTGTTATTTAGGTACTATCTATATAAGTATGTATTTAAAAATATGTATATGTAGTATATCAGTCTCTGGCAGCCATATCACAAGCTTTGCTTAGTTTTGGGGTCAGAGACCGTGTGTAACATGTCCCCTAATATAGGTTATATCCTGAATCTCTCTCGATCGACCATATTATCCCTCTGGTATCTCTGTACCGTAAACCGACTTTACAGACATTCTTTTATTTTTCATTTCAAACCAGATTTATCAGAAAATCACTGTTTTTAGGGTTTCGTACCTCAAATGGAAAAAACGGAACCCTTATAGGATCACTTTTTAGGGTTTCGTACCTCAAATGGAAAAAACGAAACCCTTATAGGATCACTTTGTTGTCCGTCTGTCCGTATGTGTGTGTATGTTAAGACACCGACTTTATCTCGAGAACGCGTACTGATATCGAGTTGAAATTTAAACTGTATACGAATATCCATGGTCTCTTGCAGTCGTGTAAAAGAAAAACTTCTCAGTTATCTTAAAAAAGTTAGAGCCGTTTATGTCGTAAAAAATCGCTTATTTTGACACTCACAAAAATCAAAACCTACAGGGTATTTCCCGTTGACATAGAACTATGAAATTTGGCGAAAAGCATTGTCTCAGAGTACCCATATAGGAATAAATCTGAAAACTGTACATTTTTATTGAAATCACAAAAAAAAATAGACCTTCAAAGTTCACAAAATATGGGTTCAAAATTCAAAGTGAAAGAACTTCATTAGCACATGTTAAAACAGGTTTTTAATTATTTTAACAATGTGTAATTTTCGATGTATGACGAGAAAAGTAAAAAAACAACTTTTTTGTCGATGGTTATAGCATAGATATTTATCAACTTACTTCCCAATTTTGTGAAATTTTCTGGTGATGTGCGAGCCTGACTCGCACTTGTCCAGTTTCTTTTAATTAAATTCTATTATATTGATTTCCTATCGCAGTAGCTAAATAAAAAAGTCACGTTTAGAGTTACCTAACGGTTTTTGTCTCGAATACTAGACTAACAGCTGAATAAATTACTGCATTACTTACTCATTATTAATTTTAGAGTTGTCCCGAGTGGTGCACGTACGATAAATTAGATATGGATTAGCATAAAAATGTCATTCGATTCTATGTTACATGATCGAGTGAACCTGTAGAGTGCCGGATAGCATTTATTAATACTATTATGTTATAACTAGTCTACTTTTAGTTATATTGAATAAACTAAATATAGTCTGGTGAGAATTTTTATTACTGCACCACTACAAGCTGTTATGTGCCTTCGGATAGTTATAGACATAGATAAATAAATAAATATAAATAAATAAATACCTAATAGTAGATTTAATACTCATCGTTAAGGCGCTGCCCAAAGACAAAAATCCGTAAAACGTCATGTTTTTCGTCGCACTGTTAGACGTAACTGTTACTGATACAAACTTGGAAAAAATACAGAGCACACAATAATTGTTCACAAGAGAGACTTTTACAATAATATTGCAAAAATACAAAATAAAATTATCTTCTGGTATCTTGAAAAAAAAAATCACAAAAAAAAGCTTTAGAAAAACATCTTTCGTTTCTCATTTCTCAATATTTAGATCGATAACTACTATATTTTTTTGTAATCATAAAATAGGAAATTTACTGAACTAAAGACATATCTATATACTTATTTTATTGCAAACACGGCTTCATTTCTTTTTAAACGAACTAAAACTGCGAAAAATTATCGAATTCTCATCTCGAGTTTCGTCCAAAAACAAACGACACGCGATTTTAAACTCTATTTGTATAATGCCAGACATTATTGTAAAATACCTAAATGTTTACTGTTGGAGCGTCTATGTAAACCCATGTGATTTTCCTAACAATAAGTTCATTTACTTCCGGGAAAATGTGTCATACGTCTAAATGTCTAATATGCATTGCATGCATGCAATTAACTTTCATGGTTCCATAGTAACCTACCTAATTTTCTCCTAGTATGTAGAATATTATAGTCATAGAATAATTAGTCTTTTAGACGTTCGATGTATTGAGTTAACCTAATTTGATTGAAGTTTTGTGAAACATTCGTAAGCTCATTCGCAAATAAAATTGTTGTCTACGATAACTCTTTAAAAGGCGTAAAAATATCTTACTAGGGGTACTGTAAATAAAGCAAGAATTAAAAACAGGAGCTTGTATAAGTAACCACACTTTTGTTGTCAAAATAAACCTCTGAAACATTTTTAAACGAACTGACATCATATTATTACAAGCTAAAATTAAACTACAACATATTTTTGCATGCTCCGACTATTTTTCGCCGCCCTTAATCGCTGCAAACTCGACAATGTTACTGACGTACCTCATCCCTATCACGCTCCGGGGTATAATTCGATATTTAAAACGAGACTACAAAACGCTCCACATTCAGCAAATTACTATAATCACAACACCGTCTCGTGTGCAACTGACCTTATTCTTGTCAGCTGTTTGACACGCCTTTGACTTTCGAACGATGAGCTCGGTAGTCTGTACACCGCTTAATTTAGTCGATGTTCTCTTGGTAAAATGGTGGTATTTATGATGACAGCGCTTTCGATAGGTAGAAGTAAAATACCTGTAATATGTTTCAAAAGGCTGAACTCCTACTTCATAACATTATAATTAAATATCTTGATTCTTGGCTACTACATGACTTATTTATTACATGACTGACAAGAAGAGAGGTACGTTTGCTTATTTTCGACACTTTCCGGTATTTCTTTTTTTCGATCTCAATAAGTACCTACAGTTCGAATCAAGTTTGAGATTTTAAAATATCTTAGACTTATGTCTTAAGTGATTAACGTAATTTGAATCTTACATTTTAAAGCATTTTAATTGTGCAACTCATTTACACTTTATTCGATTATTTATTTACAATGCGTAATCGAATAAAATTCATATCTATGTAATGTAGATAAAAATATCACACATTTTACGCAATCATTCATTAGCTACAAAAAATTAATGTTGCCCGCTTAAAATCATTAAACCTAATCAAAGATGGCGGCCAGCTGTCAGAGCGACTTTTTTCTATTTTATGGCCACTGGCGTTACGCAATGCAGCCATAATTACCGGATAAAAATAATAAACAGGATAGGCCGGATTACATCTAACAGGGTTGAGGACCTAGGTTACATCATGGGTGCCCATGGATAGTAGAAAGAGAGGGAATCGGGCATAAAGTTCATGACCTGAGGGGTTAGTATGAAATCATCGATAACTAATTTTTTTCGTGTAGTTTGTTGGTTGTGTACGGTTCTGCATAGCGCCCTTGGAGGAAACGAGGTAGAAACGCTATTATTTCGTGCGATTTGCAAAAATTAGACATATTTTTGTTTAAATAAAGTGAAATATGTCTTATTCAGGCTATTATCTGTATGGATTACCACAATCAATAGTATATTTTCAATGCTGTCAAATAACCTAACTTCAAATGACTCTACTCTTGTGGCAATTGAACTCTAATAGACACTGAAACATTTAATATTACTACATATCAAAAATCAACAATATAAAATTCAGTAGATTAAAGGGCGGACATGGGCGGCGTTAACGCCTACAACGATTTCTTCTAGCTAGTTAATGGTTGGAGAAAACTATAATGATTTGTAACAGTAACATAATACTTTTAAGTAGGTAAGTACTTTTATAGATATATCGTTTTTTCAATGCTGTCCGATCTGCTCAACATAATTAATACATCCATGTGGGAGCCCAGGAAAGAGGTTTCAGTCTTGTTTTATTAATTGACGATGAGAGCCAGTGATTTTACTTTTTTTTTTCAAATGGGAAACATAAAGAGCATCTCTGCAATAATAATAATGTTTACTGCTGATGGAGACAGTAAAATTAAACGTCGAATTAAGATCTTCATTTATTTTACTCACTCTTTCATGCTTCAATCTCTCACTAACAAGGTTTCACTGAACTAAAAAATAAGTCAGTGCAGTTCAATCGAAGTACGATCGCATCAAATATTGTTTGCTAATTTTGTTTGTACCCGTAGTAAAAGTTGTTCGTAATTTAATACCTATACTATACCTGATGTGTAGTTTCGTAATACTTGACCAATCGTAAGCACGTTGAATAAAATAGCTATGAAACCTATGACTATGACTATGACCATAGGCCTCCCCTATCCAGCGCGATCCTGCGGTCTAAATGTAGTAATCTGTCTATTGCCCACCTTGTAGGTGGTATGTCTATTGTCCAACTTATAATATAACTGATGACTTAATTTAGACTGCAGGATCTCGTTGGATGATAGACACACCCTACGCTGCGCTTGCCAGTAGCGAGACCTAGGTTGTGATCATCATTTTCCTGATTCCTTACAAAGTAGGTAATTCAACGCCTGAATAGCTATATAGGTCTTCGATTACCAAAACGGCATTGTTCTAACGGGAATATAACATGATGCCTACACTTCCACTACTTGGACGTTTTAGCAGTAATAAGTATTGTTTGATAGGTACTCGTAGGTATTTTGTCTTTTATTAGACTTATGGATTTGATGATTAGAATTAGAAAATTCTAAGGAACTCCCTGTGATCTTACAACTCATGCTTGTTGGGAGAATATCCACAACAAGCTGTTAGTCTATAATAAACTATTATTACTTGTAGTCGCAATTCAAGTAAAAATTACAATAAGTATTTTCATTACATTTGATAATATGAGATACTTCACTTAATAACGGAAGAGACTAAAACATATCTTTGCTAAAACTCTCAACACAGGACCACCCTAGTGTGAGATTTACGGTCCCGAAGTCTGTAAAGGACATGTCCACAAAATGTATGGAACATGGTATAACAATAATCAAAAATTTTAACCACAACACTAGTTACATTTCGAGAAAGTTCATATTTTTCTGAGTCTATTACATTGGTTAAAACAAAAAAGAGAGCCCTCCGTTTTTAAAAAAAAATATTTTTGAACTATAGGATAAATAAAAATATTTGGCTCAATAGGTAGTTTATCTCTAGCAACCCTGGTTAAGTAACCTCCATTATTGTTAAATGGAAGCATTATTACCAATGAGACAGTTTTTAAGTGTTTTTTGTCACATTGTACCTACTAACTGGTCACACTGGTAGGTTATAAATTTTAATTTTAGCTAACTAATTCATATTCATAATTTATTTATTTGCCACTAAGTGTACGTGTACATTGTTAACATTGTACAGATCTTAATTAAAGATAAGAGCTTAAAACTTAGCAGCCCTTGTCGGGCATTGCAAATACATGCTAGGGCGCTATCAAAAGAATATAAACTTTATCGAAACATAGGTACATTTAGGCAGCTGATCGTCGTATAAATATAAACCATATAAATATAAATCTCGTTTTATTTTTTAAAACTGTTAAATTCGAAGTATTCTTCCAAAGAATAAAAGCAGTTCGAACATAGAAATTGTTTTATTTTTTTATTAAATTTTGCTAATTTTGGCTCGTTTCGTATGTCTATTGGTAGTTTATTGTAGATTTTAATGGCCATATAATAAGGACTTTCATTCAGCATTTTTATTCTTGAGTATGGCAATTAAGACATGAATGTGGAAGAATCAGCATCGAACACAAGTAAAATAACGATAGAAGCACTTTATTAATGCCATACTAGTAAAAATAATAAGCTGTATTGTTATATTTCATACAATTTATTTTTCGCATTTAAAAAAAATTGGAGGGATGAAAAAATCTAAATTATATATTTTTGGGAAGCTCACAAAACAAGCTTTCAAATTATGTATATATCATCTTGGTACGATTTTTCTCTGAATAATATATCACTTGTGGACGTCACTTTTACTCTAACTAACACCAACTTTTACTAACTTCAAAACCATGTAAGTTAATGACCAAATAAACGTTATCTTATCTTACTATGACCTGTAGGTATCTAGCTATCCACACGTATGACCTTTTTAGTCAAATAGCTCAAAAATCAGAATCCAGAGCCCCGTACACATGTTACTCTCAGAAGCACAGTTTTAGCATAGTTCAAGGCAACCTAATAATATAACGGGTCCATTCCATATTAATACCAACGTCCATGACATTTTGCAATCACACATAAAGTAGCAACAATCCACGCACATTTTCACATTTAAATAGAAGCTCAGATTGATCGATTTTTTTTCATGTAATCAGTACTTCAATAGCTAGGTTGATATTTCTTAATTTTTACAGTTTTATTAATCAACTTAAAGTTATACCACCACTTAAAGTTATACACACACAATTATATTTTTAATCAACTTAAAGTTATACCACCCCGAAAATAAGCTCTTTCAAACTAAAAAAGATTGTTTAGATTCAGTTCACAATTGGCGAAAATATTTATTTATTTATTTGTTTATAGGCGAGCAGTGTATACTGATGTGCCTATATCAAGCAGTGTCGAATAAAATTAGTATTTATCTGTCAAGGAAATTTTTTCCTTCTTTATCCAAAGGTCTAGTCTATTTTTAAATGTGTTTATAGTTCTAGCTGAGATGACATCCTCAGGCAACCTATTCCAATTGTAGACAACTCTATTGCAGAGGATGTGGTGTGCAGTGTTAGTTTGTGATGGTGTAGGTTGTAAGAGGACTGTATGGCGTCTGCTATCGCGCATATTTTCCTTCAAGGTGTACATGTCGTGGATATCCGGAAGATTATAGAAGCCATTGAGAATTTTGAAGGTCTCAATCAAGTCTCCACGCAATCATCGTTCTTCGAGGGTCGTGAGACGAAGAGCTTTTAACCTATCTTCATAGGTCTTGCGGCGCAGAGCATATGGAATCCTGGTGGCTTCCATATGGTATATCGAAGACATACTTACACAATTATAAATCTAATACACAATATATTTGGAAGCCGTGGTGGCTAAAGAGGTATTGACACTCGCCTTGGAATCGTGAGGTCGTGGGTTCAAATCCTGGTCCCGTGCCAATGAGTTCTTTGGAATTTATGTACGGAATTTAACACCACTGGCTTTTCGGTGAAGGAAAACATCGTCAGGCAACCTGCATGCGTCCGTAGAAGAAATTCGATGGCGTAATGTGAATCCATCAACCTGCACTAGGCCAGCGTGGTGGATATGGCCCAATCACCCCTTCGTGGGTAGGCCTACGTCCTGCAGTGGACTATTAAAAAGGCTGGTACAGTACTTACACAATAAACACATACAGACGAACACCGCGTAAAAAGAACCGCGATATTTCTCGATGTTCTACAGAAAGAGCGAAAAGCGGGATTCAGAATCCTGCTAAGTACGCTAATAAACAAAAGTGAAATTAACGTGAACTCTGGATGAATAAATATGTAATAAATAAACATCGTAATGTATGCCAGTCAATAGTGCAGGCGAGTCAGGTGCCGCCGATAGTTTAGTGCCCTTCGTTCCCTTGATGCAACGATCGTAATCGCAGCTGCATTTGTATGCCAGCCGCGCCTGTGGGAAGGGAAATAAAGTAAATAGTTTTTGTTTCTGATTTTTAATACGTACCGACAATCACACACGTCCAGCAAAGTGATCATAACGTTTCATCAAGACCACAAGAACGCACTGCATGCAGGCCGCACCAATCCTTTTGGAAATTTATAGGGAAACCAATTTGCAATTGGGAAGCAAATTTGCTCGAAGGAAAACCCACAGAATAGCTGAATTTCTCTCTTTTGTGGAGAAACCCTGAATCTTCAAAAATCATGAATTTCTGGAATGGGCACTATGCTTACCTGGTAGTAGTCCTAGAACGTTCTACTGACGACGTCATTATTTTACTGTAGGATCAACTCTAGAATTATGAAACCTGAGAAAATGTTATGACTACGAGTATAACCCTGACCTAAAACTTTTACAATGTATTAGATATATAATTCATTTATCATTTAATTTCATCATTTTTTCATTAATTATATAGTTTAACTGGAAAATGTATATTTAACTTAACGTAGTTTGTTAAAAGGGTCTTCAAATCCAGAGTAGTTAAACATACATTCTAGAAAATCATACTTCATCCATGATTAAAGGCTTAGCACTTCTATATCACTTAAAGTACCGTTTTTATCTAGTTACTACAGAACCCTAAAAACGTGTCTAGCACATTACCTACAATAACCTTTTTGCCTAAGAAAATTAGGTCTAAATAAACTCTTTAAAATTATTGACAACAACACTGACATTAAGTAAATGACATAATGACAATGGCGGCTACTCATGCAAAAGTGCAACGTAATTAAAATAAACTTTTGATATTTATTTATTTTCTTGTTAATTTTCTACCAATGTTTCGACTGAGCGCTCTACGGAAAACTTCCACAAAGGAATTCATTGAAATACTAGACTTCCTAACATTTGAAAGTAACCAGTTATATGAGAAAATCACAGATAATCTCATGGTGATACTGAGGACGCAGTTCTGCAGGCCCAGGAGCGGTGACAAATTTTTAGTATGAACTTTACATTATTACAAAATAACTTTAAAATTATTGTAGTGAAGAAACAGCTAAAGCTTTAACTGAAATTGTCTCAAATTACATACTCAAAACATCAAAATGGCTGATAATAATCCAGCAGAAGGCACTGCTTCTACAACGGAAGGAATTGATGGAGGAGAACCGAAAATAAGTGAAGAATCTAAGATGGCTGAGAAAGGAGTACAAATTGGTGAAGGTGAACCATCTTTTGGTAAAGGTGAACATGCAGTTGAAAGAGAACTCCCTACAATCAGGATAGACCGCCCTACAGATGAGGAAGAACACCCTGCGGTTGAAGGGCAGCACCCTACAGCTGAAGGAGAGACGGAAAAAGTTGAAGGAGAACAAGAAAAAGTAGGTGACCACGGACAAGCTAGAGATGGAGAAGAATTTATTGAACCAGGAACCGAAAAAACCGGTGAAACTTTAGAAGGGGAAACCGTGGAAGGTGAACAAGTGAATGCTGAAGCAAGTGAAGTGCAAGGAGAACAAACGACGACAGGAGGGCAGTCAACGGCTACTGAACCTGAAATGATAGAAGAAGAGCAAATCCCTGAAGAGGAACCCCCAGATCCTGCGGCACCGTTTGATTTGTCCGACTCAAAAGAAGCACTAAAATTACCATTCAAACTAAGTGGAGCACAATTGGTTGTAGTAGAATCGCTCTGGGAAACCTACCAAAACCACACTCCCGCATACTCAGAAATACACGGTTTCATCACTCCAAAGGAATTAGTTTACATGCTAAAAGCTCTTTTTTTAATGACATACACACCGGAACAGATGATGGAACTGATACAATTCTGTGTGAGACCTCCGCATCCGCAAGGTCATATAAATTGGGAACAATTTCTGCGTATAGTAACTATGAGGCAAAGGGACTTCATAATTGAAGAGCAAATACGGAAAGCGCTTGAAAATTTTGATCCTCAACACACAGGTATAGTAGATAGGGAACTTATTAGAGACCTCTTACTCAACTACGGATACAAAATGACTTCTAAAATGGTGGATGGTTTCATAAAAGAAGTAGATATCACTGGCGATGGTGAGCTCAATATTGAAGACATTGTGAGCACGATGTGCATTGACTTGAACCAGGAAGATTTACAAATGCTCAGAGATGCTATTAATCCACCTAAAGTGATACCTGATTTGGAAGAAATAGAGAAAGATATTGAGAAAGCCGAAGACGTGACTAGATATTGACGTGACACATAATTATAACGGCGAATAGTATTTTGGTCTTGAATTCATCACTCATTTAAATTAGGTACAAGTGTAGTGATCGAATATAAAGACTCACAAAATGTTTTTATTTTAAATCATTTTACGAAAAAGTAAAAATTAATTTATTAATAAAACTTCAGCCGCATGCCAGCAAGAAAAATTTTCAAAGTCCGAGAGTTTCTTAGAGGAAATTGGCCCTCCTGTGACCAAGCAAAGTATTTTTTGTTGTTCAGGTAGGGCACCTCAATTAGGCTTGCGGCACATTCAGTTCGCCAGGATTTGTCGAAGCAAATCTGATTCTACATCGGATCTTAAGAGCTTACAGGCTTAGCCGAGTTTGAAGCCCCCATAAGGTACTTTGAAGGTAATTGTAATTAGGTGTTTCTGTTGAGGAAATAAACTATTTTGTATATTCGACTTAGCCGCCTGGCAATGTCGATCGTGCCGAACCGAATGTGTATGTAACAACTCTCATACATGCAAGTATCAATGTTGACCTAAATGAAATGTAGAAACAATGTCCTAGAGGCGTCCATATGCAGTCCGATCGCAAATAAACTAGCCCTGTGGGATCCACGCACGCACGGCCTGCATGACAATGTGTCGTTTGCAGGCGATGGGTGGTAATGCAATCAATATGTTGCATCAAATACTTGGACGTGCTTGTTCTAAGGTCACAAATACAGTATTATAGATTTTTTAAATGCAAATAAGTCCGCTCTAAGCCACCGACTCGCTTAGTGGTATGCGACGTTGTGGTCGAAGGTCAAGCAGACTTAAAAGATGACTTTGAAAAGCTTCAAATTATTTCTCTCAGACACCGACTTGTCATTTTTTTGATGCTCTCAGAAAACAGGACAGTGGGAACGTTCCCACGTTCCCGACTGTTCCATTCCTTGGCCGAATGAAAAATGTACCTACAGCGAAAATGACGTATGTCAACCATTTTTCGAAAGATATATTTCACAAAAACCTAGGTACATACACAGAACAGCAGAACTAGGTTACATACTTATCTACATCTTTTGATAAGTACCTTTTTAAGAAACGGTTAGACTCAACATTTTTACTAAAATATAAACGCAAAAGTTTTCCCAATAAGTTACACTATTCTGTAGCCGATAAATAAAGCTTTATTATTAATAAAAATCATCTATATACCTAACTACTATAGATTTTGCCAAAGAAGAGCTATAAGATAACGGTAGTTAAATTTGAGTTGTTTTTCGGCTCTCCTGTAAAGTTGCCCTCACGCTACTCTAGTTCTTAACCCGCGAATTGAGGTATAAGTATGTATAAGTACATTGTATGGAATCCCTATGAATTCCTACCTATAGTTATTTGTACTTGACTGCCTACGAGCTGGTCCCATACTAAAATTGCTTCATAGTAATGTGCAATCACACCTGTGATAATAATTGCAATACAATCGCCTATTCCTTTATAGAATCCCTTTGAATAAAAAAAACCGGACAAGTGCGAGTCAGGCTCGCACATCGAGGGTTCCGTACAATCACGTTGTTAAAATAATTAAAAAACTTGTTTTAGCATTGCAAATGGAGTTCTTTATACTTTATAAGTTTATACTTAACTCACTTTGAATTTGTTTGAATCAGGAAATGGATTACTATGTTTGCAATATAATAACGAACACCTCGTACATCGACGGAGAAAGTTAATACCGCGGGCTAACTTGACGCCAACGCCATCTAGTTTAGATATGAGTAAATACTGAGATTTTTACTGTTGTTTTAAGAATTGGTTTTATAACTTACTTATTATTTGATTTGATTGCTATTTAATTTGATGTTTTATATTTATACAATTATACATTTACATATAAATGTATATTTGAAGTTATTTTCAGTTTAGACAGAATTTTGAACCAATTTTTTGTGAATTTTGAAGCCCTATTTTTTGTGATGTAAATAAAAATATACAGTTTTCAGATTTATTCCTATATGTCTACTCTGAGACAATGCTTCTCGCCAAATTTCATAGTTCTATGTCAACAGGAAGTACCCTGTAGGTTTTGATTTTTGTGAGTGCAAAATATGCAGTTTTTTACGACATAAACGGCTCTAACTTTTTTATACGGTAACTGAGAAGCTTTTCTTTTACACAACTGCAAGAATTCATAGGTTTACGTATATAGTTTAAATTTCAACTTGATATCTTTACGCGTTCCCGAGATAAAGAGTCTTGACAGACGGACAACAAAGTGATCCTATAAGGGTTTCGTTTTTTTCCGTTTGAGGTACGGAACCCTAAAAAACAACTGGTTGCACTCCGGGAGTGCCGGCAAAAGGGAAAACTTGCTCCTTCCGTGTTTTTTTCGATCAGGTCACGTGGCCTGACGCGAGGTCGTCGTTTAAAACAAGTGCAACGCCGCCGCTAAAAAAGTTTTCATTTTAAAAATATTTATAAATAAAATACCTATCTTCTAAGGTGTGCCAGCGTGGTGGATGGCCCAATCGGCCCGTCGTGGTTCGGCCTATGTTCAATAGCGACCTAGGTCAGGTATTGTTGCCACAAAATTGCAGCAGAATGGTGTCAGGATGCCGCTATGCAATCATGTATGCATATAACTTGGTTCGCTGCCTTTGCAAATATTGCACCACTTATGGTCGGTCTACCGCGCCAGAACATTACTTATTTGAATGCTATTTGCGAGAAATTGAAATATTTCATAAGTAGGTATATTGTAATCCTAAATATTGTGTCAAAAAATATTTTTATTAGTATAGTCAGAAACAAAGTTCTTGGCGGCTGCTATGGTAGCTATATACAACTGCGACAAGCTATGCAAAACCAAATCCTGACCGCTGCTCACTTAACAGCTGGGACTTAACTTAACAGGATTGGGTTTCGCGAAGCTTCACGGTCGCCAAGATGTTTATTCGGCCTACCACACGCCTTAAAATCGGACGTCGCTGATATAATCTATTTGTACTAGGTATCGACTTTTCAACCATAAGCATAATAATAATAATGAGGTCAGCCGCCTACTTTGTCATTACGATCATTTAACGATGGGACCAACCTAGAGCGCAAATAAAAAGTAATGTTGATACTTACCTTTAATTTTCTTTGACTTCAAGATTAATTAAGGGCAAAATGGGGCTAAAACCCTGAAAATGTCACTGCAATATTAGTCGGACCACGGGCACGAAATTTATTCCCGTAGTCCTACTAGAGTGCTTGGTAGGACCACAAAAAATCTTGCCCATGGTCCTACTAGTAGTACATCTGGTAGGACCACGGGCAACAAACGGGCCGTCACAATTCACATACATTTTGTTAATGATATTTATTTTCGCAATTTCGGTGTTGGTCCCGTGTTAATATTTGGTTGTTAATGATTGAGTACAATGATATCCTATAAGAAGGATCTAGAAATCACGACCCGTACCTATGAGAATTTATTATTATGGCGTATGATAACTATTAGTTCCAAACAAAATGTATGGTCATGGTCCATCTAAGGGTACCGTTATGGCTCTACCTACTCAAATTACGCTCATATTTTAATGACTGTAGGTACATCATTATCATCTCCTTATACGACATGCCTTAGGGCTCTATAAAATGGTTATATACATTATACACCCACGTGCATGTTTTTTTTTATTGGAAAATTACAAACCACAGACTCCAGGGTCTGTGCCTTTTGTTAACTAAAATATTCAATTATTCGATTTTACTGTACAAAAAGAGTTAGTACAATAGAGATGGGTTAGTTTAAATTTTAGCCTAAGTTAGTAGTTTCGGTGCATTGCGTGAATGCCACGAGCAAGCCGGCGACCCGCATGCAGCACCCGATCACGAGTGTGACGCATGTGCCAGCCATCGCTCTCCTCGACCATATTTTAGGGAAGAGAACGACCCGACACACGACGCCGCCGCAAGAAGGAGCCATCGATGGCGAGAATGAATGCTCAGGGCATGCACGCAATGCTAAACTCTAGACGGGCATGTTCTACATCATCATCTAAGCCCATCATAAAAGAAATAGTAAAATGTTGAATAGTTACGAACTAAAAGTGCCTTTTTTAAGAGGAGGACTATCAATAGAACAAAAGAAGGGTTTACTCGGGTCGATTTTCGCCATCCACAGGGGAATGAAATCGGTAATCCCCTCTTAAAAATTTTGAATAGGTGTTCTAGCCTAAATTGAAATATGTATTTATTCAATTATTCAAGAATTTCTCGAGAGCCGCTAAATGTACATACATTCAAATTCAACAGAAACCATTCCTGTAATCTTGTTCTCTTGGGTTCCAGAAGCATGGATGCCTTTCATAGCATTTCAAAAACAGTATGGTATTAATTATTTATATTCATAGTTGTCTAACCAAACCATCTACGATTCGCGGTAGTGAAACAACTTGCGCAAAAAACTCCTTCATGCGGCTAGGGTTGCCATCCGTCCGGGTTTCCCCGGACTTGTCCTAGTTTAGAGGGCGTCCGGGAAGTCTGGGCGGGGTTTCAATAGTAGGCTAAATTCACCATGAAACATGCAGTTGCCACGGTTAAAAAATTCATGAAAGAGACAAAATGAGACATGTCCGGATTCCGGGATTTAAAATCCAGGGTTTTCACGCGACTTCTCCTAGTTGCCAAATTTTAGAGAAAGCATCCCTCCATGCGGCGAGCGATCGCTTGAAACGGATCGTTTTAGTCACTAGCTATATGCGGCCGGTCGCCGCGCGGCTAAAGTCGAATGCTTCCCAACTTTGGGACTTGCGGCTTTAGTCCCATGGTTTGGTTAGGTGTGGATATCTTATATTACTGGACTACAGTCCTAACGTTTCTTTTCCATTGCTGCAGGGGTCGGACCCCCGCGTGGCGACGTGTCGCGGGCGGCTGCAGACGCGGCGCTGTCAGCTCAACCAGGAGATCAACAAGGAGTTGCGGCTGCGCGCCGGCGCTGAAAATCTCTTCAAGGTGAGACTTCTTATTGTCAAGTATTTATTGAAAGCAAACATTCGGAGACAGGTTTTAAGGGGGGTTCATCATCATCATTTCAGCCATAGGACGTTCACTGCTGGACATAGTCCTTCCCTAATCATTTTCAATAAGTCCGGTTGATAGCGGCTTACATCCAGCGCGATCCTGCGGTCCTAATGAGGTCATCCTTCCACCTTGTGGGTGGACGCCCTACGCTGCGCTTCCCGGTACGTGGTCTCCACTCGAGAACTTTTCGACCCCATCGGTCATGAGTCCTCCGCGCATGTGCCCTGCCCGTTGCCACTTCAACCTGCCAATCCGCTGGGCTATGTCGGTAACCTTGGTTCTTCTACGGATCTCCTTATTCCTGATTCGATCTCGCAGAGAAACTCCGAGCATAGCCCTCTCCATGGCTCGTTGGGCTACTTGGAGCTTACTAATAAGGTCCATAGTGCCAAGTTTCTGTGCCATTATGGGGGGATTGCTGTTTCTTTATTTACTTACTTAATATACAATTTCTTAAAACTATAATAATGCTTATACGTTGAGCTCTCAGAGCAAATAAGATTTTTTTGTTTGCTCTGAGATTGAGCTAATAAACACCAAAATTTTGGTCGTATTTCATTATTAATCATAGCAAAGTAAGATTAGTATCCCCTAAATTGCTAGGGAATATAAATGGATATGGAAATTAAATAAAAAGGTGAGAGTTTCAAACAAGACATTGGTACACGATGTACCCCTTTCAAATTAAAATTTCAGGGAACTGATAAATGCAAACCGCTTCAAGTTTTATATTGAACTTAAAAAAATCTAAGAAAAAAAGAGCTCGTACCTACATGTCTACAGTGAAAGTCTTATGACTGAGGCGATGACAATAAACTTACTCGAAGATACCCACATTACATACACATTCCCAAACTCCCACAAATCTGAGGAAAAATATTAGCAATTTCCAGCGGCTGTATCACATTTTGCCGATTCCAGGTTGCAATCTTGTATGAGACAGCTGTTTTTTTTTCTCGAATTCTCGCTTAGTTCCATAGTAAACGTAGTTTAAATGGTCTTAATTTTAATCTCCCTCTACCGGCTTAGTACAGGGCAAGCAGATAGCACTGTATACCTAAATTAATATCCAAATGTAAACATCCTACGACTCATTAAACCGATTATGACGGAAATGTTCAAGATTCTAGATTCTATCGGTTTCTAGAAAAGAAATGAAAGATGAAAGGAGATAGGAAATCGCCCTTTCACTTTCTAGAATTCCTATCGCGGTGTTACATCGTATATTGCAGTTTATGGAATTATCGCAAGGTGGACTAATGGCTGTCACCGAGCGCATGCCAGCTCGTAATATATTGCACATCTATGAGTAGGCACTTGGGTACCGGTAATGGTGACAAGAAAAGTACCTACGTACGTTCTTCTTTGACATTATTATTAATCGTCGTCATCGTTTCAACCATTGAATGTCCACTGATAGACATAGACCTCCCCTATGGATTTCCAATAAGGCCAGTTGGAAGCGGCTCGCATCCACCGTGAACCTGTGGTCTTAATGAGGTCATTTGTCCACTTCGGATGTATATTATTATGTACTAGCTGACTCATCTGAAGTAGAGCGACGAATTAACAAGATATTTTTTTGCGAAAATTAGCATGACCGACTTCACCCGTGTACAGAATTCGCGAATATTTCGCACGGATCGATGTAGCATTTTTCACATTATTGTTGATTTATCAAAAATGGCTCAGCCGATTTCGATAAAATTTAAATGGGACCAATTTCGAAGTATACTCTTTCCAATAAAAAAAGAATGATTGAAATCGGACTACTGTAAAAAAAGTTATGCGTGGTTATACATAAATATATATATATATATATATACGCGTCGAATTGTATACCTCTTCCGGTGTTTCGTCGGTCAAAAAAGCATGGAACAAGTACTGGTCACTAAAAGAAATATTAATATAAGGCAAAATACCCGGGCACTTAAAAAGGAAAGCAATGGATAAGAAGTATGCTAGGAATAAAGCTGAAAGATAATAAACGGCACACGTACATTAGAAATATCCATTGAGGAAGGAATCAAACCTTCCTCAATGGAAATATCACAAACGTGACAGATGCCGTCGAACTGGCATGCAGATTGAAGTGGCGTTGGGCGGCCAGTGGCCACGCTGCGAGCTCTCGGGACAACAGATGGAGCGAGAGAATACTGCACTGGCATCCGTACGATGGTAAACGCCCTCGCGGACGTCCTCGACGGCGCTGGAGCGACGACATCTGCCAGATGGCCGGACCAGCCTGGACCCGTCAGGCTAACGATAGAGAAAGCTGGAAAATAATGGAGGAGGCCTACACCCAAAAATGGGTGACCCAATACTAATATTATTTATTAACATATTTATAGAATTTTAACACTATTTTCATATTGTTTGTTGCTGTGTTTATTATGTATTAGAAATGTTTTGAAACTCTGTAATTTAGTGTGAATATTGGGAAATAAAGAAAAAAATTATATCATTATATTAAAGCTGACTCGGCGAACTTCTATACCTACCTATAGCCTATATGTCATTCTGATGTATAAACATTCCTATTGCAAAGTTTTAATCTTAATCCGCTCAGTACTAATAGTTTTTGCGTGAAATAGGAACAAACATCCATACTTCCAATATATAATATTATATTATAGTAGGATTATTAAAATTATTTTTCACGTGATCGATGTGTAGAATTTTCTCCTCAACAGTACTCGCGAAACGATTTTCACTTTCTCTATCCGCCGATATCTTTATGATTTGAAATTATATTCTGTGATACGAACCAACCCTTGGTCAACAGAATGGTAGGTAGAGCATACCTCTTTGATTGTTACCAATAAAATATTCACCACACCACAATGTATAATATAAAATATACAAGTAATTCTATCCTAAATGGCTCAACCGACTTCAATCGTGTTGGTAGGTACCTATTTAGAATAGTTTGGTCTAATCGGTGTATACAATAAGCCGAATTATAGAAGCGCCAGCGTAAATTAAATAGCAGCGTAAAAGGCGTTCTCTCTATCGAATGCCTAAAGTGAAAAAGAAACAGAACTATGCTATTTAGCTAATTATTATAGTTACGCTGGCGCCTCTGTAATCGGGCTTAATATTTACATTACTGTTGATTTTTTGAAAACGGCTCAGCCGATTTCAATAAAAATTAAATATAGCCTTTCGAACAAGAAAATAATATTTATAATCTGTTCACAATTGGCAAAAATATCGATAAACATACAAAAAACCGGACAAGTGCAAGTCAGGCTCGCACATCGAGGGTTCCGTACAAACACGTTGGTAAAAAAATTAAAAACCTGTTTGAGCCTTTTACCATGTGCTAATGAAGTTCTTTTAATATGTGATACCTTACATGATACGATTTACTCACTTTGAATTTTGAACCCATATTTTGTGTATTTTGAGGCCCTATTTTTGTGATTTAAATAAAAATGTACAGTTTTTAGATTTATTCCTATATTTGTACTCTGGGACAATGCTTCTCGCCAAATTTCATAGTTCTACGTCAACGGGAAGTACCCTGTAGGTTTTGATTTTTGTGAGTGTCGAAATATGCGGTTTTTTACGACATAAACGGCTCTAACTTTTTTAAGCGATAACTGAGAAGTTTTTCTTTTACACAACTGCAAGAGACCATAGATATACGTACTTATACAGTTTAAATTTCAACTCGATATCTTTACGCGTTCCCGAGATAAAGAGTCTTGACATACACACAGACGGACAGACGGACAGATGGAGAGACGGACAGACGGACAACAAAGTGATCCTATACGGGTTCCGTTTTTTTCTTTTGAGGTACGGAACCCGAAAAAGCATAAAGACGAACATAGAACCTCTTTTTTTTTGAAGTCGGTTAAAAAAGCCAATAAGTACAGATTACTCTGTTTACATCTTGTTACGTTATGCTACTTTTACAGAGTTTTTAGAATGTATGCTAGGCATATTCGAAAGCTAGGGTCATAAAACGGTCAATTAGACCGTTGCGTACAAGCACCTACTCGATAATATTTTCATTGCATAGAGCTACTCACCTCTAACATAACATGTGGAGCTAAGGAAATATATACCTACCTCTTAAAACATAACATCGTAATGCTAACCGTTGCATCAGATGCCTAGGTACGAATGAAGCGTGCTGTGCTATCTCCACCTAAGTCAGATGTTATCAAATCAATGCTTGTTTGGGTCGCTTTGTAATTTGTGCGTTAAAAGTTACAATCAGCTGCAAGTTGTTTAAATAAATAAAATCAGTTTATTTGCGAGAATATTGTCTAACGTAGGTCTAATTACATAAATAGTATCAAATATTCTACCCTTGCAGGTGTACAAATATTGTTTTTTTTTTCAAGGACTAATATACATGGTTGTCAAATTTAATTACATTATTATACATTTGTTACTTTAAGCCGCTCATTTAAAAATTCATCAATGTCATAATTATTGCTAATAGCTCTGTTAGACGGCTCCGAAACGTCCTGCCCACCGCTACTAAAGTTGCGCTCGCACAGTCTCCCTATTTTTGACCGACGAAACGGAGGAGGCACTCAATTCGACGCGTATTTTTTTTTACGTGAAACACATAACTTCTTACATAGTAATTCTTAGTAATTATATTAGTATTTATTCATTAGGTACTTTTTTTATTTCGAAGTTGGCCCTATTTAAGTTTTATTGAAAACGGCTGAGCCATTTTTGATAAATCAACAATAATGTGAAAAATGCTACATCGAACCGTGCGAAATATTCGTGAATTCTGTACACGGTTGAAGTGGGTCATGCTATTTTCTGCAAAAAAACAATTAGCATAATGTAGTAATTGTAAATGTATGGTAGGAACCGCGCACGGCGGCGACCGGCGTGAGGTGATGCCAGTGGAATGCACCTATTGATACCGAACTGACGTCTTGTTATTTCCGCCCCCTGCGCCCGTTTCTAACACATAATAAAAATAGATACATAAAATCGCCCGGAATTCGGAAATAGGTACCTACGGCCCGGCCTAATTCCTTTGCGGCCCGGTCGAAGAAACGGTTGACGTGCCACACACATTTTACACCTTGTATATACAGTAAAAGCTCTTTATTCGCGGGGTATATGTTCCATAAATATGCCGCGAATACAGAAACCGTGAATACGGAATGGTAATTTATATGGGATTATAGGGGATACGTTCCTGGGTGACAAAATAAAAAAAAACATATACATAAAAAAATAATTTAATTGAAGTTTTTGAACATTTTAATTAATTACCTTAAGGCTTAGGCAATGGCTTTTTTGGTTGCGGTAGTTGATCCATAATGACAACGCCACTTCCATTTTTTCTATTGCTGGATCACGAACAATTTTCGCTGACAGTGAAGTTGAAACTACAGACGATCTTATTTAATTTTTATCTTCAGATTTTTTTATCGATCGTACAGTTGATTCGTTGACATTGAATGACCAAGATATGGATGAAAATAACTCTACAAGGCATAAACGATCAAGCATTTCTATTTTTACTTTAAGCAGTAAGTAACACAGTTTTTTTTTCGTGTCGAAACTTGTTTCTCATTTTTTTTAGTTGACATTATAAACTAGGAAAAGTGCAGTAGACGTGTTACTCGATCACAATTTTTGTAACAAATGTGAAAGACGAAACAATAAAACACGCAAAGCGGCTTTTACTATAAACGGAACAACAACATTGAAAAATATACTTTATTTCTTGAGTTATAAGGTTGCTTTCATTCTGTTTGTTTACATTCTCAAAAACACCGATCGCGGCGAAGACGGCTTGTGTCAAGGGCCTCGGCGATATTTTTTAACAACATACTTTAAGCAAACTTGTAATAAGATCTATTTTACTTTTTTATTAGTCCATTTGACAAGGATATTGGGTTGGATACCTATTGGAATAATTTTATTATTACGTATGTATTTATTAGATCCGCGAATAAAAAAATTTTTGGTCGAGAATATAGAAATTGGGTCGCATTTTTTTTATCCGCGAATAGTGAAAACGCGAATAAAGGAAGCGCGAATAAGGAGCTTTTACTGTATAGTACATTCTACAACGCTGGTCCACCCACTAAGTGGGTGCTGACTCCTTACGTGACTTCCTACATTAGCGACTCGATTAGGTGTCGCAATCTGTAGGTATTGAGCGAGAGGAAGTCTATCGGTGACCTAAAAAGTTCTAGCACTAGATTGATGACAACATTTCACAGCATCATCATTATCTACCGGCTGCTCGTTCATTTAAACGTTGTCTGGAAGAGAGCGCTCTTTTCTTAAAACTGTATTTTAGTACTATTCTTGTTAGCAAGTTGAGATAGGCCGGGTGGCCAGCCCTAGAGTTATTTAGCCACCAGTATGCTGAGTGTGAGTTTTGTCGTAAACATGACGCGCTCTTCGGCGAGCGCGTAAGCATGTAATTTGTATAAGCTTCTTGTGTTTTAAAAACGCGCCGCTAGTGGCGCTGTACATTTCTTCATGCAAAGTACATGCTTACGCGCTCGCCGAAGAGCGCGTCATGTTTACGACAAAACTCACACTCTGCATACTGAAGACCTCTGACATGGCTTAAAATATGAAATACTATTGATTAGGTACATACCTAATACTGTACCGACCTTTTTAAAAGTTCACTGCCGAATATAGGCCTCCATATTCACCATGATGTATCAGTGCGGGTTGGTGTATAAAAATAATAAATACTATCGAATATTAGGTACCGAATAGTCGAAAGTTTTCGACCAGTGTGTGTTGCCAGTGATGACTTATGGCACAGAAACGTGGTCTCTCACTATGGGCCTTATTAGTAAGCTCCAAGTAGCCCAACGAGCCATGGAGAGGGCTATGCTCGGAGTCTCTCTGCGTGATCGAATCAGAAATGAGGAGATCCGTAGAAGAACCAAAGTTACCGACATAGCCCAACGGATTAGCAGGTTGAAATGGCAATGGGCAGGGCACATAGCGCGGAGGACTGATGACCGGTGGAGTCGAAAAGTTCTCGAGTGGAGACCACGTACCGGCAAGCGCAGCGTAGGACGTCCACCCACAAGGTGGACAGATGACCTCATTAAGGCCGCAGGATCGCGCTGGATGCAAGCCGCTATCAACCGGTCTTATTGGAGATCCATAGGGGAGGCCTATGTCCAGCAGTGGACGTCTTTTGGCTGATGGATGGATGGATGGATGATGGATGATTAGGTACCTTTGTTATCACAAATGATAAGATCCGTAGAAGAACCAACGACCGACATGGCCCAACGGATTGGCAAGTTGAAATGGCAGTGGATATGGCACATAGCACGGAGTACTGATGAGCTATGGGGTCTAAAAGTTCTCGAGTGGAGATCATATACCTGCAAGCGCAGTGTAGGACGTCCACAAGGTGGGCGGATGACCGCACGATCGTACTGGATGCAAACCACATCCAACAGGTCTTATCGAAGATCTATAGGCCTATGTCCAGCAGTGGACGTCCTATGGCTGATGGGTGAAAGGATAAATTACCTGTGTTAATTAATTATATTCTAAATAAAATGTGCGAACCACGCTAGTTGCCGATGTAGCGACTAAGTAAGTAAGTAAGTAAGTTCGTATAGGCCGGGTGGCTAGCCCTGGTGTCAGAGTTTTGAAGCCGCCTGAAGGCCTCTGACATGGCTAAGCGGTTAAAACAACCGGGACCTACAATTTAACGTGTCATCCGAGCCACGGTAGCGCTCAGTTGGAAAATGCCACCCGCGGTCACCCATCCAAATACTGACCGTGCTGAACGTTGCTTAATTTCGGTGATCGCTGACAATCACCTTAACGCTCGTAGCGTAGTTTGACTAGGTGATGTAGCGACTAACTTCGCTACATGTGGCGCCACCACGCGCGCGCCTCGAGAAACTAGCGTCAGCCAATCACAAGCCGAGGACTACATCGCGCAAACGAAATTCTCAGCGGCGGCCGAACCACAACAAGACCTAAGATTACCCTGTCGGATAGCTACCCACAAACTAAGGAGATACTACGTTAGCTATCCCCGGGCACAACGCCTCGCCCGGTGGAGTACTCCATGGCGAGCGGTTATCCGAACACCATCATCTCGACATGGACGACCAACTTCGCGCATACCATAATCAAATAGTGGTAGCTATTGAAAGTCACAGTAAACCTACACAGAAACAAGCAAGTGCCGCGAAAGGCAAAAGAACTCATTACCACCTCACAGACACCCAAGTAACAATGAATCTCACGTACTAGCAGAGACAAAAGCGCCGAATCGTCTCGGTTCCCACAAGGTCAGGGTTCGGGGACCGCGGGGGCGTCACGGTTCGGTCCTTAGATTATAGAGGGAATCAGATACGAAGTAAATTCTTATGTCCTCCCGCAAAGATTCAGACCTTATAGTGGTCGGCTAATTTGAGGTCCTGTAGGAACGAAGGGCGTGGATTATATTCTGATTTTTGCCCTTCAACTCTCATTACATCACCTCATTGCTTTAATTTTATTGTTTGCTTCCCTATGTCTTAAGATTATGGCATTAAAAATATGTAATCAAATTCTTCGCCTCCCGCCATCTACTATACCCCAAAAGGCTTTTGACAGTTGTAGCCGTCATTATTCTGAGACCATCCAACCAATAAGAAATTATCTTCATATTTATGTTTTGGCTATAGCAAAGCTGATTGTGATTTCTACAAATATTGTATTAAACGTGTAAATAAATAGAATTTATAACATTATAAGGGCACAAACAATAAAAAACAACCATGGTTACCTGCTGTGTTTGGGGCTGCGAATCGTGTTCTAAGAACAAAAGCGAATGTTTATAATTTTTAGGTTAGTCGTAGTTTTTGTATTTTCACGTCTATGTTTTTGAAATATGAATAAGTGTTCAATGCAGGAACTATAAATGACGTTAAACTATCTATTTTAATTCACAACACAGTATAAAACGATAATTTTGAGTAAAGCAAATATATTGAATGTTTACATTACTTCAAATAGTGATGGACAAAGTTACGATTTTATTGCATTGCAATATGTTATTCGATACTTCTCTCGGTGCATAATCGGTAGAAGTCATAATAAATCTATGGTTGTATAGTACTCGTTTTTGCCAAACTTCCTTTTAACCCGACTACCTACTAATTAATGACTACCTATGTTTTTAAGTAGAATCTTGGTTAACTATTAGGTTTGTAAAAGACAACATTCATATTGGGCTAATCCTGATAATTCCGACCAAATAGTATTAATGCATATAATTCTCAACATGTTATACCATGGGACCAACCCTCTATGATCACTCCCTGCGTAGTTATCGAATTTGAAATTAATTATTTTCATATATTAACAAAAATATTCACCAATTTACCTGCTTATTTCTAATAAGTTATTAGAACCGTTCATTGCATATTCAGTAGTATTAGACGCTTTTTACTGTAATTAATATGTGTTGGCTTGTCATTTATTTATTTTATTAACATGATTTTATTAGTTTAACCTGTATGTTTGCTTGCTTGTAACCAACCCCTTTGAGCTCGATTTTGACCTACTTTGAGCGATAACATTTTCTTTAAATTTCCACACCTATCAAAGATGGATGACAATATATTTACTAAAAAAATAGAAAAAATCTATAATTGAAAAATAAATATGGTAAAAAAAACCTAAAAAACACTCTTTTATTTTACTCTTTTTATTTGATATGCCAAGAAAGCGTGTTTTTTAGTATTTTCTAAACTACCTAATATTGATTTTGGATCTCGGAAACGGCTTCAGTGATTTTGATGATTGTCATTCAAATAAATGTTTTTAAGTTCAATAGAGAACACAAAAGGGTCTACTATCAAATATATCAAAATATTCGTTCGCTGGCCTAAGTGTATGTTAATACATTAAACAGTGTCTCAGTTTCATTCATAGCTGGTTGATAAAATCTTTTTTTTTAAATAATTGTTTTCAAAACTCGGTAACTAACTACTGCACAGGAGGTGATTCTAGAGGGTTGGTCATGTGGGGTAAAATGTACAGGATAATATTATGTATCTACGAATATTATTGCCTAAATAATTGTTTTGGTCGGCACTCTTTCAGATATAGCCCAAAATGAATGATGTCTTTTAAACAGGGTTATTTCTAATGAATTAGCATTGTTTTAGGGGCTTGTTCTGTATATCAAAACTAACAACTTTTGTTCTACGACTTTTTGAGTGGTTAAGAAAGTGCGAAGTAATGAGGAAAGTTATACATATTTATGATAGTAAATTTAAAACGTGTCGTGTCAATCATGAAGGTGCCATCGTAATTATAATAGCTAATTAGCATATTTCTGTTTCTTTTTCACTTTAGGCATTCGATAGAGAGAACACTTTTTAAGTTTGCTATTTAATTTACGATAGCGCCTTCATAATTGGGCCTAGTATAGCTTAAAAACTACGCTTTATAAGTTTAGTACATCGGCAGTCACACCGAAGAGAGAAGGTCTCATTTCTGTGGGCAATCAGGTATTTCTCGGAAAAATCGATATTTTTATCGATTCGAGTTTCGAATCGATTTTCGAAGTATTGGTTTAGCGCAACGCTTCAAGGGGGCGGGGCAAAATCGACGCCATGTTTCCGAGATATGCTGTGACGTAGCTATGATACGTTATTTTTGTGCTAGGGCGCCCCTATGGTTCGGTCGCACTGGCTACTTGTGTTCCACTACATTACTCACACTTGTTATAAGACAGCAGTTCGAACCACAGAGCTATTACAACTAGAGAGATAGCGCTTGTTTATAGGTTATAGTTGGCAATATAAAAAACCTGGCAACTCTGTCCAAGGTGACAGAGCTGTCAATTTTTCATACTGTCATCTCTCAAATAAATTCCTTCTTCAAGGCAACGTGCAAAATACTAATTTCTTAGCATCATGATAATATAAATAAAGAAGACTAAAACTACACCAGTAATATTATTTATCACGTCACACCAATGGAACACAAAAAGATCAACAGCGCTGTTGTCGCTTGAGGCAATTCTTAACCCCAAAATTGTATGAAAAAACTTGCCTAGAGCTTTCACAACTGTCAAATATGAATTGGAATACTCACACCGAGAGTAAAACACGGCATCTAGCCACTGAATCGAGATATTTTTCATGTTTCTTTCTAACTCATGACAGATTAAATCATTGCATCTCTTTCTTTCTTTTCTCCATCGATCACATTATCCCTCTGGTATCTCTATGTCTCGAACCTTTCGATTTTTCGGTATTTCTACCGATTGGGCACCTGTCCTACCGGAATACCAAATTTTTTCAATGGTTTCTGAGATTACTAGAAACTCCTAGTTTTCTACTGAGTATTAAGCTACCAATAAAGAAAGGATTCAAGAATAAGAAGATATGACTATAGGCTCGTGTAGTGAACAGACTTCACTCCCCAGGATTTGATCACTTTAGACTATAACATAAAGTAGGTACATTATTGAAAACTAAGTAGGTATATATACTTAGTTTTAGTTTTAAGCCTGAAAATTCTCTCATATCATTTTTTGGTATCAATATACAGGGTTACTGGAAATTAATTAGCATCTTATTAGGGGCTTATTCTTTACATCAAAACTATCAACTTTTGTCAAACTCAAAAATAATTGTTGTTCCATAGAAAAATATCGTTCACCCGCGACAAAATGTATGGAACAGCTGATCTTTTTTTTGAGTTTTGACAAAAGTCACAGTACAAAGTTGTTAGTTTCGATGTACAGAATAAACCCGTAAAAGAATGTTAATTGATTAATAACCATTTATACACACATCTTATCGAAGGTCAATGAACTTTAGGTAGGTATGGAACAGCTGTTTTTTAGCGACGGTATGACGTAGGTTCCCACCCCACGTGCGGCGGTCAACGATCGGAAAGAAAGGAGCATTCCTTATTGTTCTCATGGTTCCTACCGCTGACTCAGGGCTGTACAAATTATATTATCATCAGATGGATAAGTTTTTCTGTCATCTCAAGGAGAAAATATCGAAATATCGTACCATCAGTTTGGGTGGTCTTTGGATCACGTAGATCGCTGTCCAATTAATTACGGGAAGGAAGAGAGGTTTTCTTTTTTTAAAGGAGTATAAAGACCTAATTTAATGAACCTCTTGCTCATGACGTCATTAAATTGTAAAGCCATGTATTCACTGAGCAACAATGTTTCGGATACACAGTTTTCAGGAACTGATTTGTTTTCGTGTTCCAAACGGTAGTGTTTACAGAAACAAATTATTGTCTTTGTAACATTTTTAGGGTTCCGTACCTCAAACGGCAAAAACGGAACCCTGTCCGTCTGTCCGTCTGTGTGTATGTCAAGACTCTTTATCTCGGGAACGCGTTAAGATATCGAGTTGAACTTTAAACTGTATACTCGTACGTATATCTATGGTCTCTTACAGTAGTCTAAAAGAAAAACTTCTCAGTTATCGTTTAAAAAAGTTAGATCTGTTAGTATGTCGTGAAAAACCGCATACAATCACAAAAATCAAAACCTACAGGGTACTTCCCGTTGACATAGAACTATGAAATTTGGCGAGAAGCATTGTCGCAGAGTACACATATAGGAATAAATCTGAAAACTGTACATTTTTGTTTAAATAACAAAAAATAGGGCCCCAAAATTCACAAAATATGGGTTCAAAATTCAAAGTGTGAGCCTGACTCGCACTTGTCCGGTTTATTTTATTTTATTTCGGAAACACGTACTTAGATTATGTTTCTGAATTCTGAAACAAAGTTTATAAACAATTGTTGCCAAGTGAATACATGGCTTAATAAACACATCTGCATATATTTAATCCGCGCCAACAGTTAACAAGTAGCCAGTAGAGAGTAGGTATAGATTGATTTACGCACATTTTCTAGCAGAATTAACGAGTACTTTCTTCGCCGAGTTTACTGCAGTGCTTGTTAATTCACGTCGTAATGTTATTGAGATGTTACATTCTCTAATTGGAACTATTCGGTGGAGAATTAAAACAAACAAAGTAAGGCCCAGATTACACCAATCGAAACAGCGCGGTTCTAGTTAAGAATAAGAATAAGAAAATGTTTATTGTTAAGCCGTGTAAAAAGATGTTACATAAAAATTGTTTCAACAGCCTGCCCATTTCGAGCGTACAATAGTTAGTATTATTATTAACAATTCCAACTTAAAAGTGCTAATTGATTACAGATTAAGCAAATTATATTTGGTTAATTTGTGGTCTTCGAAGAATTCTTTTGTGCTATAAAAAGCTTTCGAAATAAGCCATGTTTTTAATTTTTTCTTAAAGTTGTATCCATCAAGTAATTTTATTTCTAGTGGCAAGCAGTTGTAAATTTTGATTGCCATGGCATAAGCACTGTTAGCAAACATACTATTATTATGTTGCGGTATATGTATGTTAATCTTATGTTTAGGTCTTCTAATATCGCCTCGAGTACATAATGTTTCACTGAAGTCATTTTTATTATTTTTCAAAAATGTACAAATCTCGTAAATATATATACCAGTCAAAGTCAGAAAGTTGCTTGTTTTAAATATATCACGTAATGTATCTGTACTATTTAATTTGTGTATGATTCTCAAACATCTTTTTTGCATGATGAAAGTTGAATTAAATTCCACAGAATTACCCCAAAATATCACACCATAAGTTAATCGAGGATAAACGTAACCATAATAAGCATTTGTAGCGATTTGCTTGGAGGATATATTTGTTAGTATGCTTAAAACGTAACAATACTGAGAGAGTTTATTATTTATTTTACTTATATGCGACTTCCAATTGAGGTTCGTATCTATATTAATACCTAAGAAGTTTGTTGCTGGTACTGTTTTTATTTGTCTATTTTTATACGTAATGGTGAGATCTAGTGAAGGTTGTTTATAGTTTTTGAATTGCAGTAATTTTGTTTTCTCTGTGTTTAATTTTAGGTTTATATTTTCTAGCCAGGTTCCTACTGTTTTTATAGTTTGGTTAATTTCCTTTTCATATTCCTGGTTGTTTAGTTTTCCTTTAGGAATATAAAAAGTAGCATCATCTGCAAACATTACGCAAGGATGTTCAGTAACTTGCGGAAGTTCATTGACGTAGATTAAAAATAAAAGAGGCCCAATGATACTACCTTGAGGTATTCCTGATGTTAACTCTTCGGATTTAGAGACTATTTGTTCGACAGTTTTAGAGGATCTCTTGTAGACGTCTAAGACTACCGATTGTGATCTATTATGTAGGTATGATTTGATGAGTTTCAAAGCAAGTCCTCTTACCCCTGCTCTCTCTAGTTTCCTAAGTAATATTTTATGTTCCACACTATCAAATGCTTTGGATAAATCTAGGAACAAAGCAACTCCTGGTTCTTTAGCATTTATGCTCTTAGCTACTCTCTTAAGCATTTTAAAAATAGCTAGTGATGTGTTCTTACCCTCTTGAAACCCGAATTGATATTCATTGATAATATTGTATTGCTTAAAGAACTTGTAAAACCTTTTGTATATTACTTTCTCAAATATTTTCGAGAAACAAGGAAGGAGAGCGATGGGTCTATAGTTATTCGGATCATCTTTAGCTCCCTTTTTATGAATAGGTTTGATCAAGGCAATTTTAAGTTTGTGTGGAAAGCAGCCAGACGAAAAAGAAAGGTTGATAATATGTACTAACGGTTCCAATATGATGAAGATACTACGTTTAATAACTTGCATGGGTATTTTATCGTGACCCGAAGTCTTTTTGTTTTTAATCCCTTGCACGATATTTAATATTTCTGAAATATCCGTTGGAGCTAGAAAGATTGAGTTGTGATTTAGTGGTAAAACATTGCATCGTTTACTAGAAAGGCTAGGCGAGCATGGAGTAGAGTTATTTGTGTTAGTGAATTGTTTTAGAAGTATATCTGCTATTTTAGTGGGATCCGATATTTTTTCATCATTAATATTCAAATTTTTAACTGTAGTTTTTATGTTATTTGTTGGAGCTGTGTATTGCTTAATAAGTCCCCACGTTGCTTTGTTTTTGTTTGTACTTCTATTTATATATTTAATATTGGCAATTTTTTTGGAATGTTGGACTAATCTTTTAAACGTCTTAGAATAAGTTTTGTATGTCTTTTTATTCTCTTCGTTGTTAATTAAGTGAGTCTTTAGGTACATTTCTTTCTTTTTCCTACTAGAAATGATAATACCTTTGGTTTTCCAATTAGGTTTTTTCTTATGAAACACTTTTATTCTTTCGGTGGGTACGCAAAGCTCAAATATTAAGGTATATAAATCTATGAACTCTTCGTAGGCAATATTTGGGTCATCTTGTTCCATTACACGGGTAAAGTTTATTTGAGATAGATATTTAAGAAATATGTCCATATATTTATCAATGTTTCTTTTTTCGATGTACCAATATTTTTCCTTGTAGCTTAAGCTAGTTTTGATTTCCATTTTTAAAGCGGTGTGGTCAGAAATTCCAACATTTAAGATTTCTGTTTTGTAATTTTTTGCATTGGTTAAAATATTGTCTAAGCAGGTTCGGCTATGTGAAGTATACCTTGTAGGGTCAGTAAATGTCGGATGAAATTTAAAAGATTTTAACGTGGTTAAGAATTTTTCAGTTTTTCTGTTATTTTCTAAAATATTGATGTTAAAATCACCAAGAATGTACACTTTCTTGGTATTGGTTCTATTTCTCATAAGTTTAATAAGTAAATTTTCAAGAGTATTTATAAATAGGTTAAAGTTTCCTTTGGGTGTTCTATAAAGACCTATGATTATAATATTAAGTTCGTCAATAGCGATGCCACAGATTTCAAAGTGACCCTCGATAGCCATTTCAGAGATCCAGTTAATTTTGGTATAGCTGATATTGGGATTAACGTATATGCTTACACCGCCTTGTTTTTTAAATTTTCGTGAATAGTGGGCGGCTTTTAGGTATCCATCTAGTTGCAAAACATCTGCTTGTTCATCACGAAGGTGAGTTTCTGTGAAGCAGCATACGTCAAATTTATGTTCATCGTTTAGTAATTCTAATTTGCTAATTTTAGATTTCAAACTTCGAACGTTTAGGTGCATAATACTGAAGGAGTTTTCTAAATTAGTTGTAACATTGTTTATGTGTTTTAAGGTATTATTTGCCGGGTTAGTTTCGAAAAAGTTGTTGACGTGGAGTTTCAATGTCGAGACATGGTGATTTATTTTCGATTCTCTTCATTATATTATCCGCTTTTATACAAGATTTGCTGTTTTTATTTACATTATTAAAATAATACGGGATCGTGCCAGGCTTGTTAGCTGTGTCAGTTTTCTTTTCACATGTTTTAATAATGTTTTTGCCCGGAATTTGGTTTGATTTTTTAAAGTAATATGGAATTGTCCCAGGCCTGATAATTGCGTTAGTTTTCTTTTTGTATGTTTTGGTAATGTTTTTGCCCAGAAAGTTATTTTTGTAGTCGTGGGTATTGATTACGTCATTTAGTAATTTACATATTATTTTTTTCATGTAACGAGAGTGGCTATTTGTTGTGGGCAGCACTTGTAGGTAATGACAGTTTTCGAAGTTTTTGGAAATTGTTTTTATGTTTAGATTAAGCTTATCCTCGTTTAGGTATGAATTTTGTGATATATTTGTTACGATAACATTGACATGGCTGAATTTTTTTAGAAATGCTGATAATTCAATCAGCATTTTGGTCGGGTTGTTGTCATTGGATCCCAGTGATAAAATTATCCAATCACTTTCATCGAGATTTTTGTTCTCTAAATTGGCGCTTTTGAAGATATGATCCACTGGGGCGTCGGGATAACTGTAAGTGATTACTTTATATTCTTTTGCATTTGTAAAATTGTCTCTTTGCTGGATAATTGTAGGTGCTATGTTCGTGCAGCTTTGGTCTCCAATAATAATAATTTCTGGCTTTTCTTTCGTAGACGTCGCAATATAGTTATATTCATGTATTTTCGGGATTTGTTTAGGTTTGTGTTCTCTTTTGTGTGCTGATTCTGAGCTTTTTTCATTACTTATTGTCACTTGGTCCTGGTTATCTCTTATTATAGTTGTAGAATCATTCTTAGATTGTATCGTCTTTTCGGAAATAGATGGTTTCTTCTTTCTTGATTCAGAGATTTTTTCTGAAATAATTTTGTTTCCCGAAGACACGGGTGTAGAGGTTTCTCTCAGCAAGTAAAAGCTATTACTGCGTAGGTAAGAATCATCATGGTTATTTATTTCTTCACTATGTTTATTGATCCCGCTTCCTTTAAGTGAGTCAATTGTCTGTTTTAATGCTGCGTTTTCTAGTAGTAACATATTAATTTTTTCTATGGCTTTCGCAAGTTGTTCTGACATTTCATTGAGTTCATGTTTCGCTTCGGAGTTGGTAATAATCTTAATTGGTGTATGGTTGAGTTGAGTATTGTCAGCGTTACATAAAGTTTCGTTCAAAAGGCAGCTACTGTAGTCCATCGAGCTGGTAGTCAAAGACAGAGCAGTCGTGTTTTTCCTTGGTTTTCTTAAAGTAATATTATCCTCGTGATTACTGTAGTGGGTGCCGACCGGTGTATTTGTGTTGTCTTTTTTAGACTTTTTTGTTATGCATGGTGTGCATTTCCAGGCAAGTTTGTGTTCAGGAGTCATTCTTAGGAAGCGTACCACTGAGACGTTACCACATACCAAATCGTAGACAACTCTACACTGCGAGCATTTTAGGTACTCTCTATTGGTGATTTTAATCGGACAGCCTCCGCACGTCAAAGTTGGATTAGGCGTTCTCCCTGTCATTTTGTAGTAGGGTAGTAAATTTTTGCGCGTAAATTAAATTGTTGTTGTGTTGCGCGCTCTGATGGCGGCTACGAGAAACTTGAAAAAGCAGCTGACGTCGCGCAATATAATAGCGCCTAAAATCTAGCGCGTATTACTTCTAGCAAATAATTGACGGCGTCTTAGCAGAATGTACCAATTTCATACGGAAGCGTCGCGCGCTCTGGTGCTGGTAGAGAAACTTAAAAACAAAGAGGTTGTGGTGGCAGTTTGGAGAAACTAGAAAATGTTTTTCGTTTGTATAATAAATCCATGTGCTATTTTTCATGTTATCCGTTGAAGTATACATCCATGAATTATTCTTAATGTTATTCGTTTAGATAATACATCCATGTGTCATTCCGACTGACGTCACAGAGGTGTTTGTTGAGCTTCAGAGATGTCGCTACTAGTAGGTTATCAAAGTTCACAGGTCTAAAATAGGTAATTGTTAATAGTTTTTGCGAAATCACGGAGATCACAAAGTTCACAGTGAGTAGTTTGTCATATTCACAGTTTTCAACGTAAACAGTTTTACAAGTATTTAAGAAATGATCGGCGCGTGATTCAAGCGCTTAATTTAGCGGTTGGTACGAAATTCAAATCTTGTTACCGGTCTTTTTAAAATATATGTTTGTTTGCACTTATTACTGAGTTTTTTGCTTGGATAACACTCACGGATGTTAATTGTCACTAATCACATGTTATTATACGTATTTGAACACATTTGAAACTGTAAAACTATTTTTAATTATTTATTTAAAATATGGGCCACTAAGGAACTTGTTTACTTGTTAGCGCCACCTGGCGAAAAAAGTTTATTATAGCGATTGATCAGCACAGTCTGTCTTCGGATGGGTGACCGCGGGTGGCATTTACAACTGAGCGCTATCGCGGCTCGAATCTCTTCTTCTTCCTATTTTCAGCCATAGGACTTCCACTGCTGGACATAGGCCTCCACTATAATAAGACCGGTTGGTAGCGGCTTGCATCCACCGCGATCCTGCGGTCTTAATGAGGTTATCCGGTCACCTTGTGGGAGACATCCTACGCTGCGCTTGCCGGTACGTGTCCTCCACTCAAGAACTTTACGACCCTATCAGTCATCAGTCGTCCGTGCTATGTGCCCTGCACATTGCCAATCAGTTGGGCTATGTCGATAACTTTGGTTCGTCTACGGATCTCCTCATTTCTGATTCGATCTCGCATAGACTCCGAGCATAGCCCTCTCCATAGCTCGTTGGGCTACGTGGCTCGGATGACATTTTAAATTGTAGGTAGGTACCGATTGTCTTACCCGTTTAGCTATGTCAGAGGCCTTCAAAGAACTTACTTACTTTTTTAGTTTGGTCCGTTTCACTACTTAAATGCCATATTTGCTTATCGAGAAACTAAACCCAATAGTAAGTGGAGCGCTGTTTTTATTTATTTCATTGCTAAAGCAAATAAATAGGTATCTTCGATGGGTCATTAAGCAAGCAGTACCTAACCATCAGATGCTATTCGCAGGAGCAGAGGTAAATTATTTAAACAGCGATATGTAGACGCTGGGTTTCTGCCGCCCTACCGCCTAAGCAATAGCAATCGTAATAGCAATCGTTTATAACTTCATTTTAGTCATTTGGCACCGCCTATGTGACGTTAGCCATCAATAGCTTTGCGCGGATTGCGAAAGCAATCGTTGAATGAACAACTTTGATGGCTAACGTAACATAGGCGGTGCCAAATGACTAAAATGAAGTCCTAAACGATTGCTATTGCTTTAGGCGGTAGGGAGGCTGAAGGCTAATAAGACTCTCTTGTTCTAACGATTTAGCCAAGTCAGAGACATTCAGGTGGCTTAGAAACTCTGGCCCCAGGCAGCCACACAGCCCATACCAACTACTTACCATTTAAAACCATGACTGCCTCGTTGGCTCAGTGGTTAGTGATCCTAACTTCTGGATCAAAGAGGCGTGGGTTCGATCCCCACCCAGGGCAAATATTTATATGATAAACATAAGTGTTCGCTCTGTGTCTGGGTGTTATTTAGTTACTATCTATATAAGTATGTATTTAAAATAGGTATATGTAGTGTATCAGTCTCTGGCAGCCATATCACAAGCTTTGCTTAGTTTGGGGTCAGAGGCCGTGTGTAAGGTGTCCCAAAATATTTATTATAATTATTTAAAAAAAAAATCAAAAAAATGCCAAGTCGATGTCTCTTATGAGTGTGAATGTGAAGCCCCTTATGTTTTTTGGTAACATTTCATTTTGGTGGTTCCAGGCGACGTCGAACCGAAAACTGCGCGAGACGGTGGCACTGGAGCTGAGCTTCGTCAACTCCAACCTGCAGCTGCTGAAGGAGCAGCTGGCCGAGCTCAACTCCTCTGTGGAACTGTACCAGAACGACAGGTGAGCCGCTCGCTCCCGCAGCTCTGAACTACTCTGAGGTGCTCCGAGCTTCGTCAACTCCAACTTGCAGCTGCTGAAGAAGCAGCTGGCCAAGCTCAACTCCTCCGTGGAACTGTACCAGAATGACAGGTGAGCCGCTCGCTCCCGCAGCTCTGAGCTACTCTGAGCTTCGTCAACTCTTTATATTTTGCCATTGGCCTCTCGATGCAGTAGGTATCTCTGCAGTGGCAACAGCAGTAGCACTCTAAAGAGCAACGGCGATACATTCTCCACCTTTTTGTTGTCGGTTTAAACGGACAGTTAGTACTAGCTTAAAATGCTACCAAAAAAATTTCATGTAAAATGTTGCCAAGACTAGACCATATAGCTCACACTGTCAAAAAGTTATTAGATCTCATGTCGAGCCTAGCTTCTAACTCTACACACCACAACTTCACAAACTCTACTTCTTTTATAAAAAAAAATTGTGGTTTTGAATAGCTCGGCGGGCTCTTGGCGGGGGCACTGCCGTGTCGCAGATAGCCGCCGTGATATTTTTTTAAATAACTCTTATGTAATTTTATATCCTCTCATAGCTTTGTTGGATAATTGCCGCTAGAATTTGCAATTTATCATAGAATTTTTATATGAAGCTAGTAGCCAGCGATGCAAAAATTAGTATTCGCATGCTAATGGTATTGTCTCGATTAATTTGTCAATAATTTATTGATCTCTGTTGTATTTACGACCCGAGTCACCTTGAAAACACAAATGTCAGTAGGTGTGGGGCAAATATTTTTATAAATATGTCGCAAGTTTTAGCGTCCAGAGGGCTAAGTGGGAGATTTTTGCTCGAGCTCGATCGCGTTAACGTTTGATGTGATTTCTATGGAAATGGCACAGCGCCATCTTGTGTCTCGTACAGAGAACTGAATAGCTAAGTGTGAGTATTTTTTACGGTAATATAACGAGCGCCAAACCGATCGAGCACGAGCGCGGCAACGTCTGTGAATAGCCGCGTACCCACCTAGCGCACAGGCTCGCGCGGCAGCCTCGGTGTCCAGATCGCGAGCGATGGCTCCCGAGGCAGCCTCAGTAGTTTTGTTCAATTTACACGAGGCCGCCTCGCGAGGCAGGCTGAGCCATCATAAGTCCGCGAGTATTCGAAATGGACAGTCGTGTAATCTCAGCAGCAGCTATTTTCCTAGCTGCTTATTGTTTAAAAAAACGAAAACAGTCACGTATTAAGAAAAAACCTAGACGCTTCTGGATTAGAAAAATTTATGAGCGTCTGCCCATGATATCAATATTATAGATAGAGACAAATATGGTAATAGACAAAACTTGAAGTAGCTTCGCGCGCGAGCCAGAACATAACCGTTCCCATCTAACACACAGCGCTCACTGAGGCACCTTTGAGCGCGTCAAGTTTACCGACAACAGATGGCTCGGGGCCGAGCCGTGCTCAGCCGAGCAAACGCGCGCTCGAGGCAGCCCGAGGCACGTCCACACCAGCCAAGGCATTTGGCTCGCGAGGCTGCCGCGCGAGTCTGTGCGCTAGGTGGGTACGCGGCTATTGGCTAATTCAAGCGTGTGTGTCAATGTGCTCGCGTGTGTGCACGGCGCGCTCGGTCAACGCGAGGTAAAAGTAATTCGATTTGATTTGCAAAACTGCCACTTGGCACTCTGTAGTTTTATACTAATAATAAGGACCCAAAATGTCTAAGAAATATTAGAATCTGAGGTAAATGCACCTGTGTATCTTTTGAGCATTTGATGTCAATTTTTTTTAATTAGTCCTCGCTTGACCACCAACTCGCCTGATGGTAAGCAACGTTATGGTCGAAGATGAAACACGCAGACTTAGAAGATACCTATTCATTCAGATCTTGAAAAGCTCTAGATCATATCTCTTAGGAAACAGGAAATCAGGAAGACGTTCCATTCCCTGGCGGTACGATTCAGAAATGTTTGTTTCAATTATTGCTTAGATAGATTATAAACGACGTAAAACATTGTTTATGTGTACTTATGTCAAAGTATGAAAATTTCTTTAAAATATTATTTTATGATTAAAATCATCTACGCAATCATTAAAATTCAAAGTTGCCAAAAGTAACGCTAAAATGGTTACAACCGGTACATCTCTAGGTACCTTACTTATATTAATTGTTTATTGCAACTGTACTGTACCCGCCTTTTAATAGTCCACGTAAGCCTACCCATGAAGGGACGGTTGGAATGTATCCACTATCCACCACGCTGGCCCAGTGCGGGTTGCAAGGACGTATGTCACGAATGCATGAATTATATACAATATGTATTCGGAAATTTTCTCGTGCAAATTGTGTATTTTGCAGCCAGTTTTAGCTTCCACAGCTTTATATTTTGGGTACCTATACAGGGTTATTTCTAATTAATTAGCATCCTTCTAGGAGCTTATTCTGTACATCAAAACTAACAACTTTTGTTCTACAACTTTGTTCTTTCAAAACTAAAAAAAAAATCAGCTGTTCCATACATTTTATCGCGGGTGAACTAATTTTTTTATGAAACAACAATTTTTTTTTTTCAGTTTTGACGAAAGTCGTAGAACAAAAGTTGTTAGTTTTGATGTACATAATAAGCCCCTAGAAAGATGCTAATTGATTAGAAATAACCCTGTACAGTTTAAGTATACTAAATGGACCGCGGGTAGCATTTAAAACTGAGCACTACCGTGGCCCGGATGACACGTTAAATTGAAGTTCACGGTTGTTTTAACCATTTAACCATATCAAAGGCCTTCATAAAAACTCCGACACCGACCGGCTATACAAACTTACTTTATTAATTAGTAGACGAACTCTATTAAATTGGTTTTAGTCTATCTGCAGCTCTAGATGAGCTAAGTAAAAGTAGTCAAACATTAATTTTCTTATATAAGAGAATGGGACACGTCATTCAATACTGTAGGTGTATCAGGATATTTGTCACATTCTTTCACATAATAATATTAATTTGATTCAAAGAAATGCTCTTAGAAATAAACGTGACTCAGGTTTTATTATGCAACTACCGGCTTGTATTTTTGTAGAATATTTTATCTAAACGAAAATGTTTCTCAATGTAGAGTGCATGAAAGAAGGAAATTCATATACCACTACCACCTAAGGGGTTTACTGGCAGATAATGCTTTTAGCATTAATTTCTCCTTTTGTACAAATGATGTGCAAAATGTGTGAGTATTAAATAATAAAGTCAAGCATGTTCTTTAGTAATTCGCAAGAAAATATGTCTTAACGTACTTAGTGTCTTGCTTGCATTATTAAAAAAAATCCTCAGATTTTGTAGAAACTCGAGTCTAGTCGAGAGTCGGATAAATAATTAGCTTTTTATTCCAAATTCCTCACCAGTCCTAAAAGATGAGATCACAAACCTTTTCGAGAAAATTGCTCCAAATATCAAAGTTTTAGAAAACCGATCGCTTCGTCTCTTAGGTTCCCCGATTCTAGATGAGTCAATTCAAGATTTTGTTGATGAAAAAATTCGAAAATTTAATTCAGTGTCGGACCGTCTCCTATTTTATTATTCGTTACTGCCATTTTGTTCCAAAATTTATGTATTCTCTTAGATGTTGTCAGCTTTGGAACCCTTTATCTTTACAACAGCTTGACAACATACAAAAAGATACACTCACCACCATTCTTAACACCCCTTTGGATGATCGCCCTTGGCGCCAGGCCTCACTGCCTCTAAGGTTTGGTGGTCTCGGTATACGCAAAATTTCCAGTGTAGCTTTGCCAGCTTTCTTGTCCTCAGTTTTCAGCACTCAAAAATTAGTAAACAATATTATCATCTTCTTTTCCAAATTTAGACACCAGCAATCTGAGTGCTGTAAAAAAAAATAAAAAATAGTCTGTCACTCTCGACTGCCTCGGTGGCTCAGTGGTCAAAGAGGCGTGGGTTCGATCCCCACCCAGGGCAAGTATTTATGTAATGAACGTAGGTGTTTGCCCTGTGTCTGGGTGTTATTTAGTTACTATCTATATAAGTATATATTTAAAAATATGTAGTATCTCTGGCAGCCATATCACAAGCTTTGCTTAGTTTGGGGTCGGAGACCGTGTGTGAAATGTCCCCAAATATATATTTATTTATTACTCTCCAACCTTTGAACCTTATTGCTGCCAAAAATCAAGTCAATCCTCTGTTGCAGCATAAAAGAATAACAAACCAAAAAACACACTTTCAGATTTATAATATTAGTAAGCATAGTTCTTGTAACTTAACGAAATTATACAGCTACTATTTATAGTTAAAAAAAATATATTAAAATCACTAAAACATAAACAGTAAAAACCACCATTTAAAGGAATTTCGTATCATCAAGATCTTTTTTGCCATTGCTTGTAAATAGTCTAAACTTAAACTAAATCAAAATAGAGGGTAACGTTATAGAGGGGCGCCTTCGGATCGCGCAGTCCTCTATCGTAGTCGAAAGGAAACAATGTCGCTTTGTAGAATAATCGTTTACTTATATTGTTTTGACCAGGGTACAATAATATCAATAATTATGTCCGAAAAACTACATCAGTAAAAATGTTATCAGCACGTTAGGTATCAGATGTCCCCTCTGACATTACTTTTCGCGGGAAGCTCTGCCCTTCTGTCAAAATAACGTTTTTAGTGGTGTTACACTTGCATGGCTGTTTGACCGCTAGTGATGCGATTAACAATCGCTACACCGTGGCCAGAATGATGGCGGCATTGCCTCGCTGAATAGCATTACTCAGCTTTTGGTGATAGTAAAGTGTTGAAGTAGATGTCAGCATTCTGGTCACGTGCAATTATACATATATTAACTAAGGTGTAGAGTTTGTGAAGTAAAGGCTTCTCATGTAAGGTCGCATAGAGTTAAAAGCTTGGCTCTACATTAGATTTGATAACTTTTTGATAGTGCGTACTCGTAATAGTTCCGTCTGGGAAACATTTTACATGAAAAGTATTGGTAGGACTAATTTGGCCATTCCCTACAATATATTAATGTCTAATATATAAATAAATACATTATACCTATGTCCAACATATTAATTAGATTGTCCACTCCTTACAAATAGTTTTATCTCGATGATAGCTAACTAAAGAAATCCATACAAAATCAGAAAAAAAAGAAACCGTTAAGACATACCATTATGCTATTAAAGTCTTGTGACAAATTCCTCAGGGCTTGCTCGTTTTTGATGCAATAAATTTACATAGGTAATTGTTGTCATCACAGGGAACATTCGAACTGGGCAAAAGTGACTGTTGCAAAACGTTTTGGGTTCCGTATTAATAAAGGGTAAAATCGAGTTTCGAGTGTTGGAATTTTTGGACATGATAACGATTTAATTTAATTTTTAATATTTGGGGACATCTTACACATGGCCTCTGACCCCAAACTAAGCAAAGCTTGTGATATGGCTGCCAGAGATACTACATATAAATATTTTTAAATACCTACATACTTATATAGATAGTACCTAAATAACATCCAGACACAGAGCAAACACCTATGTCCATCACATAAATACTTTCCCTGGGTGGGGATCAAACCCACGCCTTTTTGACCCAGAATATAGGGTCACTTACCACTGAACCACCGAGGCAGTCAACAATGTTTTCTTATGACGTTATCACGTAAAATCATTGTCCGTAATCCGACTTTACAGACCATTTTTTTTCTCCGTATTTTCGGATCCTACACCAAAACAATTGAAGTAGGTACCTATACCCAAGTGTCATTAACACATTCAGTAACATGTCTGAACATTTCAGTCCTGACCACTTAGATTTATTTGGCTTACAAGAATTAATTTAAGGTGTTTGTGCTTATTTTTAAAACAGCACCTATTATTGATGCAGGCCAATATTTATCTCACCCTTCTTTTTCTGATCTCCCATAATAATCTTCAAGTAGTTTCGATAATAACTCTATCAAAAACCACAGACATTACCGACGGTGGGTAATGGTTTCTACGTGAGGCCACGGAACCCTGGGAGGGTAAAAAATTCCGACAGGACATCTCAAGCGACTGTCGACAAAAACTTTAAATGGGGCATAATAAGCATCGATGACATTGACATATAAAGCGACTAGTTCGTAAGGAGAGGGCAGAAAAACTTTTCCTTCGAGGCTAGTAATTTTAACCGACTTTCAGAAAGTCCCGGAAAAGGGTTCTGTATTCCTTTATGTTTGCTTGTATTCCCTGTTTGCTTTATTTCCTTAATGTTACCTGATTTCTCCACATTTTTTGTTAAAGTTTACGTTTGATCTATTCACATCTTGCACGGCATTATTAAAGTGAAAATTTTATTACATCGCCTAAAACTTTTTCGTCCATCTATTGCATGTCGCGTGCCGGTCGGAAAAAGTTTCACTTTTACCGTGGTTTCATAAAACCACACAATCATTTTAATTTATTAAGTTCTATTACTGGCAGCAACAACAGCGCTAGCCCAAGGCATGCGACAAGATTGCTATAACTATTAATATTACGATTTCAATTACATTCAAAGAACCAAAAAAAAATCTTAGTACAAGTCAATAGTAATAACAATGTCAATAATTAAGTACAAGTGCATATTATAAAAAAAAAAGTACATAGTTAATGTACTTATTAAAAGCTATTTGTAGCCCTGTCACTGCCCTGTTGCATACACGTGATTTGTTTCGTTAGTTAGTAGTAGAATTTTACAAAGTAGTCTTGTAAAAATCCAAAATATGTAAGAAACATTTTGTCCTGCTTTCGTTTCTTAATAGAGAAAAAGACCGCCTCCAGATATTAATACAATACGTCAATGACAGACAGGATTAAAATCACTCAACGAACCATGTCACAGTAACAGGTTTTGAAATTTCTGTAAATATTTAACAATTTACCTACTAAAAAGTTAACAGCGACTAAGTTTTCAATATGCTAGGGTCTAGTGACTTACTTGGTATAAATATTGAAATGTTGTTTCAGGACATTGTCACAGTAAAATAGTTTTTCAATTGGTAAACTTTAACAAAACGGTTCTTTTGAAATTCGACTGCGGCATGGTACTTAAATATCGATAGGTGCTTTTTAGCTCTTATTTACTAGTACGAAACCTAGTTTTTAGTGCTTAGAGTAAGTGGTTACCATTAAAAGGATTACAGGTGTACAGTCTCTATAGTAAATTGCATATTGAGCTCTTTCCGCTTAGAAATAGAGCTTAATAGATTTTAATTGACGATAAAGTTTTTGGGAGCCTGACTTTCTAGAGAATAAATAATACAAGTATGTACATAATACCTATGTAGGTACTTTAAGATACTTGTTTCGTGAAATAAACTAAGTTTTTTGTGGGTCCGCGTCCATACGATGAAGATGGAACTTTATAGATATGGCTAGAAAACGAATATTACTTAAGTATAGATCGAATCAAGGTTAATGGCGTCTGTGAAGTTAGTTTCAAGTTGCGGGACCTTATTCGTCTCCCCCGCTGACTCATACTACTGCGCAGCCGTATTCTAATAGAGATTTTACTGTGTTCAAAATCTATTCGAGAAACAATAAATGATACATAATTAAAATAGCTACAAAAGTTATCTGCTCCAATTCAATTAATTCGTTCTCATAGGCAATTAAAATTAAGAAATTCTATAAAAACATTTCCGCCATTGTTGTGTTTTCCCGCGCTCCGCCGCCATATTGTATTGCGACCACAGATAATTAACAAGCGAAGAGTGATAGCTCTGTACCAAATGTGGAGCATTGACTTGTTCTTGTTTATTTATCGTTTTACTAGAAAGTTTTGTGGGATAAATTGACCGCGTACAGGAAAACGCTGCGTAGGACGTCTAACGGTATGGTGAACAGATGATCTGATCAAGTTTTATTGAAATCTGTACCACGCCCACTAAGCATAAAACTTGCGATAAGTTGTAGTAGGTAAGTTTGTATAAGGTACATTTGTAAATTTCAAACATCATGTTGCAGCAACATGTCAGTTACATAGATCTTATTCATCCATCCATCCATCAGCCAATAGACGTCCACTGCTGGACATAGGCCTCCCCTATGGATCTCCAATAAGACCGGTTGATAGCGGCTTGCATCCAGCGCGATCCTGCGGCCTTAATGAGGTCATCTGTCCACCTTCTGGGTGGACGTCCTACGCTGCGCTTGCCGGTACGTGGTCTCCACTCGAGAACTTTTCGACTCCACCGGTCATCAGTCCTCCGCGCTATGTGCCCTGCCCATTGCCATTTCAACTTGCTAATCCGTTGGGCTATGTCGGTAACTTTGGTTCTTCTACGGATCTCCTCATTTCTGATTCGATCACGCAGAGAGACTCCGAGCATAGCCCTCTCCATAGCTCGTTGGGCTACTTGGAGCTTAATAATAAGGCCCATAGTAAGAGACCACGTTTCTGTGCCATAAGTCATCACTGGCAACACACACTGGTCGAAAACTTTCGACTTGAGGCACTGAGGTATGTCGGACGAGAAGACACTACGCAATTTTCCGAACGCTGCCCAGCCGAGTTGGATTCGGCGATTGGCCTCTTTGTTGAAGTCGGACCTACCTAACTGGACTACTTGTCCCAGGTAGACGTACGTGTCAACGACTTCAAGAACCGAGTTTCCAACATAAATCGGGGTGGGTAAAACATGGGAATTACACATGACTTTCGTCTTGTCCATGTTCATCTTAAGACCCACCTGTTGAGAAACCCGATTGAGGCCTTCGAGCATCGTGCTGAGCTCTTCCATCGATTTTGCCATGACTACTATATCGTCGGCAAACCGAAGGTGAGTGAGGTATTCGCCATTGATATTGATGCCGAATCTTTTCCATTCCAGGAGCTTGAAGGCGTTCTCCAAAGTAGTCGTAAACAGTTTCGGAGAAATTACGTCTCCCTGTCTTACGCCTCTTTTTAAAGGGATCGCCTTGGAGCTCTCTTCCTGTACTCGGACTGACATAGTGGCGTTATTATACAAGCACTTCAACACTTCGATGTACCGATAGTCAATACGGCATCGTTGGAGAGACTCGAGCAGAGCCCATGTCTCGACCGAATCAAAGGCTTTTTCATAGTCCACAAACGCTAAGCAAAGTGGCAGATTATACTCTTCGGTCTTCTGTACAACCTGCCGCAGCGTATGAATGTGGTCCATGGTGCTAAAGCCTTTTCGGAAACCGGCTTGTTCGCAAGGCTGAAAGTCATCAAGCCTGCGCTCGAGACGGTTCGTAATGACTCTTGAAAACAGCTTATAAACATGGCTCAGAAGTGAGATGGGTCTGTAGTTCTTCAATAAGGTGTTGTCACCTTTCTTGAAAAACAACACCACCACGCTTCTGTTCCATGCTTCTGGCGTGATGCCCTCGAGGACGACGGTGTTGAAAAGCTTCTGGAGGACTTTAAGTACCGGTGTTCCACCCGCTCTCAGCAGCTCTGATGTGATACCGTCGTCACCCGGCGCCTTATTGATATATATTATAGATCTTATTGTTAGGTTGAAACTTATTAATAGTTATTTAATTATGTTACTGTTATATTTCGCATGAAAGTTTACATTTCAACTTTGCAGGGATATAGCCTCCTAAACATACCTAAATTTAAGTAATTATATTGTTGCAAAAATGTAATTGGGACGTCACAAATAAAACTTTTCAGCAATAACATTTTACTAACTTCACTGTCTGGCTGTAACATTGCGACAATACGACTTTCGTTATATTTTTTTTCAACTTTCCTACAACATTGCGAATTGTTCTTGATATTAATCTAACCTATGTGATGTTGCTGGAACTTAATTTTCGAAAGTAGTCAAATGTTACTGTGGAGTTTCTTAGTTAACATTGAAAAACTAGATGGCGTTAGCATCGCACATTGAAATTCTGCATCGCGGTGGTGTTGTGTTTGCAGAAACTGGTATACCCATTTGTAAATTTGATTACTGTTAAAAATACCTCATCCTCCCTCCGCCTCTAGGACTTAGAACTATAGCCTCAATAAAATTTTAAAAAAAGTTTTTCGAAACTGAAAACCTACAAATGTAACTATGCGACAACTAAATAAATGCAAGCCACATGCAAGTTTCATTTGTCACAACATTTGAGACAAGTTACTATTACCTTTCAAATTTAAAGTTGTGGAACTGTTAAACGTTATACTTGTGGAAAGTTAATTTAACAACTTTCAGATATGTTTTATGAGTAATGTTACTGCAATTTCACGTATTAACATTATAAAAAGTTTTGGTGATCAGATCTGGGCAAGTTACAGGGTATATCTACAGCGTGGCCGTTAGGGCTTCGTTTCAAGCTCGCTGTAACCTTGCATATTATGAACGTTGCAACCTTATATTTGTAAGTTGCGAGCTTGTTGATGTTGCTTTCAGTAATGTTATTGCTACTTTAATTGCTTGCTTAGCGGACGCTAATATACCTAAAGGTAACTTAAAGGTTTTCGGGGGCGAAATCTTCGCAAAAAATCCAGCTGCTTCAGTGTCCAGCCAGGTTATGTGGGATAGAACCTGGGTTTTCATGGGAACTGTGGAATCTCCAGGGAACGCACCGGAGCTCCCAGCACTTTTGTATTGACGTCTTACCACTCTTCGTGGACCTACGTCCTGCAGTGGACTATTAAAGGGCTGGTTAGCCACATACGACAACGTGGCCATTCAGCGTTATCGTCTTTCCGGACTTGTTTCAGTGGATGAGTAAAGACCTTTCTCTGTCTCCAACCACCTGCTAATCCAGATGCCCACTTTTAGTAGGTTCTTACGACAGGCAGGGGATACCTATGCCATATGCCATACCTAGGAAGACATGTTGGCTTATACAATATCATCATTAACAGCCGTAGAACGTCTATAGATCTCCTCATTCCTGATTCCATCTCGCAGCGAGACTCCGAGCATAGCCCGCTTCTTATGGCGTAAGGCTAAATATACTTACTCGTTTTATTTCTGCCCACAGCACAGAATGCGTGATGCCGATGATCCCACTAGGGCTGAAGGAGACCAAGGAGGTGGACTTTCGCGAGCCGTTCAAGGACTTCATCATGGAACACTACAGCGAGGACCCGGCGGCCTACGAGGACGCCATTTCCGACTTCATGGATATGAGACAGGTATCCACCGTCTTCTTCTTATTAAACCCTGATACAATTGTATTGGAGTCGAAAAGTTCTAGAGTGGAGACCAAGTACCGGCAAGCGCAGCGTAGGACGTCAAAGGTGGACGGATGACCTCATTAAGACCGCACGATCGCGCTGGATGCAAGCCGCTACGAACCGGTCTTATTGGAGATCTTTACGGGAGGCCTATGTCCAGCATGTCTATGTTGGCCGTGGGGCGCCGGCAGAGTAGAATAGCACCCCCCTCTTGTACCAGGTGTCGTAAGAGCCGACTGAGGTACTACGGAACCGACTGTTGGCGGTATACCCATCCAGAACAGCGTAGCTCAAGTGCAACAGGGCGGGGATGGGCAGCAGCATCCCCGTCGCGAGAGCTACGCCCTGCGATTGCCAACACGCTTGCCCAGCGCGGCAATTATGGGCAAACCCCCCCCTTATGATTGTACAAAATAGAACCAGGCCCCCAGTCCCCGGCAGCTCCGCTAGTCCTGGTTCCGGCAGCGACCACGGTAACGGCGGAGCAAGGGGTGCTAAGAATCCCCGGCAGAGATCCGGCTGCCACCCCAACCGACGACGACTGGCCCTGGCAACATATAACGTGCGCACTATGAGGACTGATGAGAAGATTGCGGAACTGGAAGAAGAGTTGGGTAGGTTGCGATGGGATATTATGGGGTTATCTGAAGTCCGTAGAGAGGGCGAGGACACGATAACCCTGAAATCCGGCAACCTACTGTACTACCGGGAAGGTGACCAACGGTCCCAAGGTGGTGTCGGCTTTCTCGTTCACAGGTCTCTCGTTAACAACATCATTACCATCGAAAGTGTGTCGAGCAGGGTTGTATACCTGATACTCAGAATATCCAAACGATATTCCTTGAAGGTCATCCAGATATACGCACCGACCTCGTCACACCCCGATGATGAAGTGGAGGCTATGTATGAGGACGTAAGTCGGGCCATACATACGTCTAAGACCCGCTTCACGGTTGTTATGGGAGACTTCAACGCGAAGTTGGGCAAGAAAAGCGATGATGAGTTGAGAGTGGGGCAATTTGGATATGGGCAACGGAATCCCAGGGGCCACATGCTGGTAGACTTTCTGGAGAAAGAGGAACTCTTCATGATGAACTCTTTCTTCCAGAAGCCACCTCGCAGGAAATGGACCTGGATGAGTCCCGACGGTACCACGAGAAATGAGATAGACTTCATCATGACTAGCGAGAAACGGATATTTAACGACGTCTCCGTGATTCACAGGGTAAAAACCGGCAGTGATCACAGAATCGTGCGAGGCAAACTGAATATCAACGTTAAAGTCGAAAGGTCCCGCCTGATGAAGTCTACGCTCCGACCTACTCGTGCCCACATACAAAACCCCGAAAACTTTCAGCTCGAGCTCTCGAATCGCTTTGCTTGCCTGGATAACTTTGCGTCGGTGGACGAGATCAATAACGGGCTCGTAGAAACTGTCCAAACGGTGGGTTCTAAGTTCTTTAGACCCCGCCGTTCAGATAGACCTCAGAAATTCTCCGATCATACTCTAAATCTCATGGCCGAACGACGCTCGCTAAGACTGCAGTCTTCCGATGATGCAGTCATACAGGCGGCTCAATAGACAGATTTCAAAATCGGTGCGGTGCGACATTCGTCTCTTTAATACTAAACATGTTAAAGAGACAATAGAGCGGAACAAAGGCTCCAAAGTGTTCGCAAGGCATTTGTCTATTGGGCAAAGCCAGTTGACAAAGCTGAAGAGAGAAGATGGCAGTATAGCGTCAACCAAGGCAGAGGTATTGCAGGAGATCGAAAGGTTTTACGGACAGTTATACGCCTCGGTAGCAAAGCCTGTAAACAGCGCGGCCAAAGACCCAAGAGCCAAGCTAACCCGACACGCGCCAAACTGTAATGTTGCACACGGGGTAGCCGTTTGCAGCACCACAAGTTAAGAGAGAATTAGAGAGAACCTGTAATGTTGCAAGCGGGGGAGCCGGTTGCAGCACCACAGGTTAAGAGTATCAGAGTAAACTGTAGCGTTACAAACGGGGTAGCCGTTTGCAGCACCACAGGTAAAGAGAGGATTAGAGAGAGAAACCTGTAATGCGGCAAGCGGGGGAGCCGGTTGCAGCACCACAGGTAAAGAGTATCAGAGTAAGTACCGGTAATGTTGCAAGCGGGGGAGCCGGTTGCAGCACTACAAACTTAAGAACAATAAGGCGCCGGGTGACGACGGAATTACTTCAGAGCTTCTGAAAGCGCGTGGAACGCCGGTACTAAAAGTCCTTCAGAAGCTATTTAACACCGTCGTCCTCGAGGGCATAACGCCAGAAGCGTGGAACAGAAGCGTGGTGGTGTTGTTCTTCAAAAAAGGTGACAACACCTTATTGAAAAACTACAGACCCATCTCGCTTCTGAGCCATGTTTATAAGTTGTTTTCAAGGGTCATTACGAATCGTCTCGAACGCAGGCTTGATGACTTCCAGCCTCCCGAACAAGCCGGTTTCCGGAAGGGCTTTGGCACCATGGACCACATACATACGCTGCGGCAGGTTTTACAGAAGACCGAGGAGTATAACCTGCCACTTTGCTTGGCGTTTGTGGACTATGAGAAAGCCTTTGATTCGGTTGAGACATGGGCTGTGCTTGAGTCTCTTCAACGATGCCGTATTGACTATCGGTACATTGAAGTGCTGAAGTGTTTGTATAATAACGCCACTATGTCGGTTCGAGTACAGGAAGATAGCTCCAAGGCGATCCCTTTGAAGAGAGGCGTAAGACAGGGAGACGTAATATCTCCGAAACTGTTTACTACTACTCTGGAGAACGCCTTTAAGCTCGTGGAATGGAAAGGACTCGGCATCAACATCAATGGCGAATACATCACTCACCTTCGATTTGCCGACGATATCGTGGTCATGGCAAAGTCGATGGAAGAACTCAGCACGATACTCGAAGGCCTTAATCAAGTCTCTCAACAGGTGGGTCTTAAAATGAACATGGATAAGACAAAGGTCATGTGTAATTCTCATGTTGTACCCACCCCTATTTCAGTTGGGAACTCGGTTCTTGAAGTCGTTGACTCGTACGTCTACCTGGGACAAGTAGTCCAGTTAGGTAGGTCGGACTTCAAGAAAGAGGCCAATCGCCGAATCCAACTCGGTTGGGCAGCGTTTGGAAAATTGCGTAACGTCTTCTCGTCCGACATACCTCAGTGCCTCAAGTCGAAAGTTTTCGACCAGTGTGTGTTGCCAGTGATGACTTATGGCACAGAAACGTGGTCTCTCACTATAGGCCTTATTAGTAAGCTCCAAGTAGCCCAAAGAGCCATGGAGAGGGCTATGCTCGGAGTTTCTCTGCGAGATCGAATCAGGAATGAGTAGATCCGTAGAAGAACCAAGGTTACCGACATAGCCCAGCGGATTGGCAAGTTGAAGTGGCAATGGGCAGGGCACATAGCGCGGAGAACTGATGACCGATGGGGTCGAAAAGTTCTTGAGTGGAGACCACGTACCGGCAAGCGCAGCGTAGGACGTCCACCCACAAGGTGGACGGATGACCTTATTAGGACCGCAGGATCGCGCTGGATGCAAACCGCTATCAACCGGTCTTATTGGAAATCATTAGGGGAGGCCTATGTCCAGCAGTGGACGTTCTATGGCTGATATGATGATGATGTCCAGCAGTGGACGTCCTATGGCTGAAACGAACGAACGAACAATTGTAAATAGCTCCTGGATGGAATGAAAAATTGGAGGACTGCAGCGATGATGCCATCTTCGATTTCATGGATAAGTGTTTCACCAGTTTCTTTTATAATATATCCTTATACAGTTATTTTACTGCATACCTCGGTACACAGTTGAATATTGAAGGGGGTGTAAAGAGTGACATCCACACAATTATGGGCGTACTTAGGAGTAGGTGCAGCCCACCCGTGCCCTTTCTCACCCTAAAAACTTCTTTGCTAGCCCCAAAAAAACAGAAAATCAATTCCATATTTATTTGGTGGACAAAACTAAAAGACTGTAGCAGCTGTCCCCCTAATAAAAATAGGTATATTAGCCAATGGTCGATAAGAATCCTATATTTGCAAATGAGTACCTACTCTTTCCAAGCTAGGTGAGGAGCCCGTCGGTGTGTCCTTCACAACAAGGGTCCGTCAGTGCAAAGTCGTAACGTGTACTGGTTAAAAGAAAGTAAAACTGTGATCCATCTTGCCTGGAAACAGACCAAGTCCAGTTTCATATTAAATTGATGTTTACATATAGTTTTTGATCAGGTATATACAGTTTAAAATCAAATATTATGCTGCTGTGCTATTAGCTTAACATTATGCCAAGGTACCCACCAAGAAAAAATTAGAATCGACAGAAACTCGCAACGACGCACGGCTTTTTGTGACAATCTTCATATAAACAAAACTTGTTTGTTATTTGCAGGCGATGCGCACACCAGTCCGCTCGACGGCGGGAGTGGCACTGCTGTTCAAGTACTACAACCAGCTGTACTTCATCGAGCGGCGCTTCTTCCCGCCCGAGCGCTCGCTGCCGGTCTACTTCGAGTGGTTCGACTCACTTACAGGTAACTTGTACTGCATTATACTATAGCAGCCTTTCTAATAGCGTTCATAACATAGTTTGACTAGATGTTCGTTAGCGATCATCGAAGTTATGCAAAGATAAGCAAGGTCTCAGGTCAAGGTCTCAGTCTTCGGATGGGTGACTGCGGTTGGTATTTAGAACAGAGCGCTACCATGGCTCTGATTACACATTAAATTGTAGGTTCCGGTTGTTTTAACCGTTTAATTGTACCGTAAAAAATGTTTTAACTGTTTTTTTCTGGTATTATGTACAATTATGTTTAAAATTTGCAATCGCATTTATATATTTAAGTTGCTGAATGGCTAAGTATACGAGGACGGTTTCCTTTGCAGGATAGCTGTGGAGGTGTCTGTTATCGAAGAAAATTCTAATTCTAATAATTCTAAATCCGTCGCGTTGTTAAATTCTGGTCAAAAATGTGCCATAATATGGCTTTAACCTTGATAAGCAATCTAAGAGGCACTAGGAATTTAAATGACAATTTTTTTTTCAGGTGTCCCGTCGTGCCAGCGAACGGTGGCTTTCGAGAAAGCTTGTGTCCTGTTCAACATGGCTGGCATCTACACACAGATCGGCGCCAAGCAGGTAAATCTCTCTAAAACCCGAAAAGAAATAATAGTCGGTAGCAGTTTGATCAATCTCCTTCTTCTAACGTTAAAGGCCTTCAGCCTTCAGGCGACCACTCACAAAAGAGCATAGAAGAAAGAATGGTTCCAGTATAAACAGAGCCTGTTTGTTTTACAGAGGAAGACTCATTTCATAATAACATGTAATCATAGACTACTATATCACACCAACGTTATGTCGAACTACATTCGTACTACTGTTTGTCGAGTGTGTTTCTCAAGCGTACGAGCGAGCTATGGCGATCCATAGTACCATAGACATGGTTCGTCTATGATAGTACCTACAGTTTTATCGCACAATCAAATGTCGAGTTCACGTAGTGCACTCTCGGAGTTATTGTACCATTTGAGACGCGTTTGATGTGCGATTGGGCGGCGATCTACAATGGCTCGCGTAGGGCTTCCCTGCCCAGTGTGACCGAGAGGATCGCTCTCAGAAAAACTCTCTCTTAGTGTCACTGTACGACAGTATACCGGCGCCGGTGGTGACCTTCTCACTATAGGGTGCTACGACTCAATATTTTACTTAAACCATGAATTAGATCCCCCCTGTCAAAGGAAAACCACCCTCTACATGAAGTTACTTATTCTCTGTGTATTGGTGTAGGAGCGCACGACGTGCTCGGGTCTGGACGGCGCAGTCGACGCGCTGCTCCGCGCGGCCGGCACGCTGCGCTACATCCACGAAAACTTCACCAACGCGCCGTCAGTGGACCTGGCGGCTGACACGCTGCTCGTACTACCCGCGCTCATGACGGTTAGTAGTCAGTAACGTCAGTAACTACGTCAGTAGCTGTATATCTCCTTAGCAGCGCTACATGCACGAGAATTTCACCAACGCGCCGCCACTGGACCCAGCGGCTGACACGCTGCTCGTACTACCCGCGCTCATGACGGTTAGTAGTCAGTAACGTCAGTAACTACGTCAGTAGCTGTATATCTCCTTAGCAGCGCTACATGCACGAGAATTTCACCAACGCGCCGCCACTGGACCCAGCGGCTGACACGCTGCTCGTACTACCCGCGCTCATGACGGTCAGTAGTAAGTAACGTCAGTAGCTACGTCAGTAGCTGTATATCTCCTTAGCAGCGCTACATGCACGAGAATTTCACCAACGCGCCGCCACTGGACCTGGCGGCTGACACGCTGTTACCCGCGCTCATGACGGTCAGTAGTCAGTAACGTTAGTAGCTACGTCAGTAGCTGTATATCTCCTTAGCAGCGCTACATGCACGAGAATTTCACCAACGCGCCGCCACTGGACCCAGCGGCTGACACGCTGCTCGTACTACCCGCGCTCATGACGGTCAGTAGTAAGTAACGTCAGTAGCTACGTCAGTAGCTGTATATCTCCTTAGCAGCGCTACATGCACGAGAATTTCACCAACGCGCCGCCACTGGACCTGGCGGCTGACACGCTGTTACCCGCGCTCATGACGGTCAGTAGTCAGTAACGTTAGTAGCTACGTCAGTAGCTGTATATCTCCTTAGCAGCGCTACACGCACGAGAATTTCACCAACGCGCCGCCACTGGACCTAGCGGCTGACACGCTGCTCGTACTACCCGCGCTCATGACGGTCAGTAGTCAGTAACGTCAGTAGCTACGTCAGTAGCTGTATATCTCCTTAGCAGCGCTACATGCACGAGAATTTCACCAACGCGCCGCCACTGGACCTAGCGGCTGACACGCTGCTCGTACTACCCGCGCTCATGACGGTCAGTAGTCAGTAACGTCAGTAGCTACGTCAGTAGCTGTATATCTCCTTAGCAGCGCTACATGCACGAGAATTTCACCAACGCGCCGCCACTGGACCTAGCGGCTGACACGCTGCTCGTACTATCGGCGCTCATGACGGTCAGTAGTCAGTAACGTCAGTAGCTACGTCAGTAGCTGTATATCTCCTTAGCAGCGCTACATGCACGAGAATTTCACCAACGCGCCGCCACTGGACCTAGCGGCTGACACGCTGCTCGTACTATCGGCGCTCATGACGGTCAGTAGTCAGTAACGTCAGTAGCTACGTCAGTAGCTGTATATCTCCTTAGCAGCGCTACATGCACGAGAATTTCACCAACGCGCCGCCACTGGACCTAGCGGCTGACACGCTGCTCGTACCACCCGCGCTCATGACGGTCAGTAGTCAGTAACGTCAGTAGCTACGTCAGTAGCTGTATATCTCCTTAGCAGCGCTACATGCACGAGAATTTCACCAACGCGCCGCCACTGGACCTGGCAGCTGACACGCTGCTCGTGCTGCCCGCGCTTATGACGGTCAGTAGTCAGTAACTACTTCAATAGCTGTACATCTCCTAATCTGCGCTACATACACGAGAACTTCACCAACGCGCCATTAGTGAACCCAGTGGCTGACACTCGTATTGCCGGTCTTATGACGGTCAGTATTAAGTAGCTGTAACCGTACCTCTTTGACTCTTTAACTATGGTCAATAGCGGTGTACCTACTTTTTATTGATGCACTAAACCCTACTCTTTACTGCTTGTCATACTACATAAGAACTTCACCGATAAAACATTTGACAATTAAGAGACTCGTCACCTCGTTTATCAAGAAATATGCTTTGTGTTGCAGGCGCAAGCCCGCGAGTGCCTGTTCGAGAAGTTGCAGTTGCAGGCGCGCGAGGCGTGCGGCGGCGGCGACCTGCGGCGCGATACTGACATGTGCCTCGACCTGGCGCAGGAGGCCGCGCACCTCGCCTCCACCTACCGCCAGCTCTATGACAAGGTACCCATGGCTCCTGGACTTGTTCTATACTGACGGCACGATACTGACATGTATCTCCACCTACCGCCAGCTCTACGATAAGGTACCACGCCTCCTGGACTATACTGATCTATACTGACATGTGCCTGGACCTGGCGCAGGAGGCCGCGCACTACGCCTCCACCTACCGCCAACTCTACGACAAGGTACCGCCGCCTCCTCGACTATACAGATCTATACCGACGGCGCGATACTGACATGTACCTCCACCTATTGCCAGCTCTACGGCAAGGTACCGCCGCCTCCTGAACTATACAGATCGTATATTGTCAGTGATGGCGCTACGGCGCGACACTGACATGTGACTGACAATGACACCCACACAACCCTAAAGCTCGAAACATACTATCGGACGCGGCTTACGGACGCGACTGACAGCCGCGACTGATAGGTATCTAGACTATGAAAGTACACTCAGCCGTGCACACTATCGGACGTCACCTTCGGACGACCTTGAGCGTTCGGACGTCCGAGAGCGATCTGGCACACCGGATGTTTTAAGACTGTGCACATTTGCTAAGTCGCGGCTGTCAGTCGCGTCCGTCAGCCGCGTCCGATAGTATATTTCGAGCTTAAGACGCGCTATTCATGCGGTCTACTAATCCAAACTGAGAACTTTGCGACGGTAGACGGTAGGTAGTCAAGTTTGTGGGCTTAAAACTACCACGAATTATGATCTAATGTCTGTTTGTTTTCTTTTAGATGCAGACAGAAGGAGTGTTCAACTACGTGCCATACTCGTGGGTCTCGCTGGTCCACGTCAAGACTGAATTCTATAAAGGTAAGGAAAGGAATCAATAATAATCTACTTTATTTATGAGATGTTGTTAAATCAATAAGTCTAGATATGTATGTATACACCTCTCAGTTTTTTTTAATGCTGATCTGGCCAGTATGCTCAAAATACAGGCTTTGCCTAGTTTGTGATCCGATGTATCAACGGAGGTTAGCTGATTGAAACATTTCTGAAATTTCATAGTAGTCAGTCGTCTTTAAGACCCACTAATATTATTATTCATGTATGTACAGCGCTGGCGCACCAGTACTGCGCACTAGCACTACTCCACGCATCAGATGCGGCGCGCACGAGAGAACGGCTCGCCACACTCTACGCCGCCGATGACTCTAATGACACAGGTATCTGTAACTACCTTCCTTAGCGAAATTTGTATAACTGCGCAGCATCACCAGTAATGAGCATTAGCACTACTCTGGGGTGCGGGAGTCGAGCGGCTCGCCACACTCTACGCCGCTGACGATTCCACAGACGCAGTTAACTACCCTCCTTAGTAAAACATGTTTTGCTGTGCAATATCACCAGTACTGCGCGGTAGCACTACTCCACGCATCAGACGCAGCGCAGCAGCAGCGGTTCGCTACACTCTACGCCGCTGACGATTCTACAGACGCAGGTAACTACCCTCCTTAGTGAAACTTGTGTAAACAGCGCAGTATCACCAATACTGCGCACTAGCACTACTCCACGCATCAGACGCAGCGTGGCAGATGCGCGGCCGATTCCATAGATGCAAGTAACTACTCTATGATGATATTCACAGAGATATATTATATCTCGCTACACGGCGACGAGTGCCGTTTGAAGGTAACGACAATCCGCATATTATGACTTCCGAAATAATGTCATAGCAAAATCAAAATTTCATATGACATTACTTATTTTGCGAGGCACTCAAGTACGCTGGAACGCTATGCATGAGTCTGTCTTTCCGTTAAAGTACAATGTAGGTGTCTTCAAATCTCGAGTAAATAGGTATCTTCTAGGTAAGCTTGCTACATCCTAGACCGCATATCTGCTTAGCATCAGGCAGTGTGTAGTCAAAAAAAAAAAAAGTAAACCAAAACGACTAGATCTGATATGAGAAGGGAGGGATCGAAAGTATCGGAAAGGGCTTGTGGAAGAGGCATTCTACAGTTCTACAGTGGATAAACTAATTAAAATTGTATGATTGTATTGTATGTGCTATCTCTCTTACATGTTTTGTAAGTATTATTGTTTTTGTTCAATTTGTTATTATTATTTTTTACAATTATTTTGAACATTATTTTGTGACATTTAATACTATTATTATGAATAAATGACTATGACTAGGACTATCTAGCGTGAGCGTAACGAGCGCGAAAATAGTTCGATATTTATACGTAAAGAAAAAATGGCTTGTCCTACCTTCGAGGTACAAGGCCTTTAGACGGTAACCCACGTCACCCACGCCAAACGCCGCCACTGCTTTGAAAAGACAGACATCCAAGAACTCGGAAGTTAGGCCATCGCTCTCTCCTTAAAAATGTATTATTATCCTTCCTTTATTTATGTTTGGCGTAATGCACCTATTTCCTTTTACACAGGTAAAGAAGAAGACGTCGACCTCATAGCGCTGGGCCGAGCCCACATCAACGAGGCCATCGCTCTGTACGAGGAGGCACTGAGGCTGCAGCGGATGTGCAGGTTAATATGCCTCCACTTGTTTGTGCTTATCTTCTTGATTGCTTTTAAAAAATATCTGAATTACTGTACTGCACCAGCCTTTGTAAGAGTTCGCTGCTGAACTAAGAAGGTTTTTCCACGAAGCGCGATAGGGCCATATCATGCGGCTTCCTGCTCAGTGCGGGTTGGTGGATATACATACGCCATCAAATTTCTTCTACGGACGTACGCCAGTTGCCTCAAGATTCAAAAATTCAATTCAAAATTATTTAATTCGTACAACGACATACGGTTACATAAACAGAAGAAACGATGCTGCCTACCCGCAGTAGTCAGGAAGACTGTGTCGCAGATAGCTACGCACATCTCCGGCATTTTTTTACAAAATAAGTATATACATAGTACATAATTATAATTAAAAAGTTAGTATGACAGAAACCATTTGAACAATCAATTGAACATGCGCTCTCGTGTGTGTGTGCGTGTGCGTGAGTGCATGTACGAGTATATGACCGTGTGTGCGGCTAGTAGTGTGAGCACATGTGAGTAAGATCCTTCGCCGAAAAGCCAGTGGTATGAACATCACCTGACACGACCTCACGATTGTAATGCGGGTGTAAAACTCTCGTCACACAGAAGCGGGAAGTGCGGGAAAGCGATCGCGATCCGGGACGGGAAGTTTTTGTAATATTCGAATTTGTATGCAACCTGACACATACGGCGCACGCGCTTTGCACTGGACCGCCATCGGATCGCTTTCTCGCGACTCTCGCCTCTTTGTGACCCAAGTTTTATACCGCTAGTCCACCACGACTAACTACAACTCTCTAAAGAACTATTTTGAAATGCTTCGTTTGTATTGTTTCAGAGAGTTGCGCGGTAAAGAAGCGCTCTCGCTAGTAGTGCGCGCGGGATTAGAGCGCTCCGTGCGGGAGCGCGGTCCGCCGCCGCCCGACGACTTCACGGAGCCGCTGGATGCGCCCACCATACTGCGTAAGTTCACATTCATCAGGCGATAGGTCCCCACATCCGAAATCCTTCCGGATGAAGTGCTGCCAGACCACAGAGTTCGCGGTATAAAGCGCTCTCGCTAGTGGTGCGCGCAGTAAAATTTCTTGCAAGAGCATACGGCAAGCATAACACTACGTGTTACGCTATCTTCCGGGTGGAAGGTGGCATGGTAGTGGCAAGATGGACTGATAATATGTCCTCGTCAAAGCTGCAGAATCACGCAATGGATGCAAGCTACCACTCTGGTCCACACTGTAGTCTGGTCTGGTCCAAAGACAAGTTGGTAGATTTACGTACACTATCGAAAGCCATCAAAAACATCATCATTACTAGCTTATTTCAGGACACTCTCCCAGCAACTTCCTCTCTTTTTCAATCATCTCAACTTTTTGCCAAAATTATCCAAGTGTTACTGCAAAAATTTCTACATAAGAATGTAATTTTTATTTACAGCATCATCCAAATTCCAACTAGCCCTAACACCACCAGACTTCGCCCAGCACCGAGTAGAAGACCTGTTCAAATCCCTCGGCCCCATCGCCGTTTTCTCAGCCAAGCGCCACTGGAGCGCCCCTCGCCTAGTCCAACTCCAAAAACACAGAGAAGGCTCCAGAAGACTCCGCAACGGCAAGCACGAAGAAGAAGAACGAAGCCTCAAACACAGACACAGCGAGAAACGAGACAGATCCGAAGATAACTCTACATACTACAGCCAAATAATCAGAAGCGACGAGAAGTACTCCGAAGATTTCGAAAAAAAACTGCACAGGGTGACGAAAACCAATGGGGTTTATATCAACAGTTATAACAACAACTATGACTATCATCCAAAGGTCCTGGACTACGATTATAGAAGCAAATCTTCTGCAGAGAACGGGGAGTATATGAATGGGAGGATGAAAAATGGAAGGGAGAAGAGGAAAGAGCCTTTGAGGAGGGTCGCGAGTGAATATAACGTGGCGAATGGGAAGGAGGAGGAGGGATTTGGGTTCTCGGTGAGGGGAGATGCGCCAGTGGTGATTGCGGGGGTGGAACCTAATTCTTTGGCTGATGTAAGTACCAATTGCACATGTCTAAAATGTATACACCATAAAATGTAATTTCCTACACCCTACACCAATTAACTAACATTGAACCTAGTAAAATGGGGCCTGAGAATTTCACTGCCTAGAGGTCCCTGATAGAGTTAATCCGGCACTGTTAAGCCCCGTAACAAAAATAGATTGAGACAGATCAGTCATTCGTATCCTGATGTTGATGAAAACATTGGTTACAGATCGGCGGCATGCGAGAGGGCGACTTCATAATCTCAATCGGGTCGGCGGACGTGAAGTGGAGCTCGCACGAGGAGGTGGTGCGCCTCATCCAGCTCGCGCGCGACTCGCTCACGCTGCGGGTCGCCACGCCCATGGACAAGCACAGCCACAAGGTACGGCACATCGCCGCTAGCTGCGACATCGCCGTTAGGTGCGACTAGTAGCCGCTAGGTACGACACAGACGCTAGGTGCGACTAGTAGCCGCTAGGTACGACACATAGACGCTAGCTCCGACACATAGCCGCTAGGTGCGACACGTAGACGCTAGGTGCGGCACATAGCCGCTAAGTGCAACATATAGACGCTAAGTGCGACATGTGTTATTCAGCAGAATTTGCGCAATTTTGCTCCATTTTAGGTGTCCTGTATTTAATTGTTTTTTTTTTCTTGCAGTCATCACCCGAGAGCCCGCGGCAGTCTAACTCAAACCAGGGCTCCGTTTCGGCTGCTTCCACCGCATCTAGTGGTTCCACGGCCGTCACCGCCAGGTCAGTACCCCCCCAACTAAGATTACCTGATAGAACATTGAGAAGCCGTGGTGTTCTAGTGGTAGTGACAGCCGCCTTACAATCGTGAGGTTGTGGGTTCAAATCTCGGTCCCGTCGGTTCTTTGGAATTTATGTACGGAATTTAAAAACCTGCGAGATCCCTAGTTTAACCATGGACTAATTTCGGTACTAAGAGAATTTTAGCTTAGAATTTGATTTGATTTATTTCACTCGGCACTTTTATCATAAATTAGAATTTAGAAATATAATAAAAATGAATTTCTGTGTAATTAATAGGCAAGAAAACAAAAAAAAATATTAAGTTCATAAACGACAAAAACAAAGTCTCACTTTTAATTGCCTGGATTTTGGCCTCATATACACTCGTATTTGCCAACAACGAGAAAAATTTTAACATTTCGAGTACCCATAGAAATATCTAAATTTAAATAAAATATTCCAGATCTTCAGCCAGACGCGCTCCGTCGTGGAATCCATTCCGAAGACACACCACGAGAGAGAACAGCTCTCACCGCTCACACACCAGCAACGTTATCTTCAGATAAATTCTATACAGCGCCATCTCTTGATCAATACCACGAAATATGTATTGAAAATTTAGTAGCTGGTTTCCACTGGTTAAAAAACATTTATTTTTAAGACCGTGCTGAAAGCACTCGACTAATATCTCCTACAAAATAGCGTTTTTGTTAAAAGATTTAGGGTGAATACAGATTAATTATAATTATTCTAGGATATCATTGTACTTAGCTATATGACCAAAAAATCAATCAAGAAAAAGCAAAAAATCTGTTGTCACGTACAATTTGTCAAATAGGGTGATACTTTTACGAAATTTTTCCTACAACAAAAGTTAGTCATAACAATGTGTACAATGATATCCCGGAAAAAGTCTGTGGTTAAACGCCCGGAACGAAAAAGAGTTCACAGAGCAACATCTTCATTAAAGCGACATCTATATTCATAAGTCGGTTATTGGTGGTGAAAGTAATCTTAATACTTCAAAGGGATTTTACAAGCCAAATACTGTCTCGCATCAATAAAGATAAAAAGCTCAACCTGTGAATTTCCATAATAAATATGTAGCATTAGATTATCGTAGAAGTATTTTTCATGTGCATCTTTATTTCGGATTAAATCGAAAAAACTGTTTTTTTTTGCGTTTTCTTCCGTTAAATCAAAAGATGTCAGAAATCAACTATTTAGATATCTACCTACATTACACGTGCTATGATTAATAAATGCTACATCGAGTTTTTAGGCATTCAATGCGTATGTAACAAACTTGAAATGTGCGAGTGAGACAGGTATGGCCGGTTGAAAAGCCATTAAGTCGTAGTTATTATGTATCAGCGCCATCTATCGGTTAGTGCTCGTAAACATTTTAGTCACAACTTTGGGCTGTATTTTTGCATGTAAATGTTAAAATTGTTAAGGAATGTAAAGAATCGTTCAATTAATGTAATTCAAACGAATTAAGCAAATATGTACGTGGTTATTCAGATCGGGTGTACTACGCCGAAAGGGAGTAATTTAGACATCCATTTAAAACAACTTTTATTAAAGGGCCAACTCCGGATTCGAAGAAAAAATAGCTGATTTATACATAAGAATAATTAAAAAACCCTTTTTATAACAAACTTTTACTGAACAAGTATTCGCTAAGACGAATCAAACGAGCCGAAACTCGATGGGTTTGCGTCGTTTCGAAACAGAGTTCATAGAACCACTTTCTAGCTCCATCATCAGGCCCTGGTCACCATTGAAAGACAAACTACTCGTCAAGACGATTCAAATAAGCCCAAACTCGATGAGGTTGTGTCGTTTCATTGCAAAGTTCCTTTGGCCACCTTCCAGCTCCATCATCAGATCAGCACCATATCATCATAATATTGCATTGTCACGCTATTTACACGTGTATGCAAAATTTCAGCTCAATCAGAAACCGGGAAATGGATCTTAACTTGCAAGATTTGATTACAGACCGACAGACAGACAACGGGACCGGTGAAACTAAGAAAAATCTTGTAAAAATATACAATAGAATTACATAACATATCTCATGTTTTATTGCGCAATAATTTTAAATTAAAAAAAAAAATAACAACGAAACTTACAATTTCAAGTCAAATAACCCGCCCCTCATGGTTACCGGTGAAAATGTGCCAATAATGCTAGCAGCATTACCACGCTGAATAGCGATAGATAATCTTTGCACCAAGAACCACCCAGAGCGGCCCCCCTACCGCCTAAAGCAATAGCAATCGTTTATGACTTCATTTTAGTCATTTGGCACCGCCTATGTGACGTTATCCATAAAAGTTGTTCATTCAACGATTGCTTTCGCAATCCGCGCAAAGCAATTGATGGCTAACGTCACATAGGCGGTGCCAAATGACTAAAATGAAGTCATAAACGATTGCTATTACGATTGCTTTTGCTTAGGCGGTCGGGGGGCTGGAGTCACCTCCTCTATCCCTTTTAAATTAAATTTTACTGCCGTAGTATAAGGATTAATGATTTATACATTTTATCGATTCCGAATTGCAATTTTTTTATGGGACAGTTGTTCCGGGTCGGCTCTATTATTATTATAATATACTACGGGACTAATCGCGCACTAAAATTACGAGATAAATAAATACCTCATCAACCCGACGTTTCGGCCGAGTTGCATCGACCGTGGTCACGGGTAGACTAAGTCTCGGGTCAGTCAATCAGATTCATTATAACTGTACCAGCCTTTTTAATAGTCCACTGCAGGACGTAGGCCTACCCTACGAAGGGTGATTGGGGCATATCCACCACGCTGGCCCAGTGCGGGTTGGTGGATTCACATACGCCATCGAATTTCTTCTACGGACGTACGCAGGTTGCCTCACGATGTTTTCCTTCACCGAAAAGCCAGTGGTGTGAAATTCCGTACATAAATTCCAAAGAATTGGTACAGGACCGGGGATTTGAACCCACGACCTCACGATTGTAAGGCGGGTGTGTCACTACCTCTAGACCACCACGGCTACCACACGGCAGATTCATTGATGAGGTATTTATCTCGTAATTTTAGTGCGCGATTAGTCCCGTAGTATATAATAATATAATAATGTGTTCAAATCGTGAAAATTTAAAAACAACATTGGCTCTATTAGTTCTATAGCAAAGTAGAGGCTTACATTTGGGTGGCCATTTTGACTTTGTGCATCCTTTCTGAAAAACCTCGTATAAAATATGAAGATATAGGTGTAGATAATAATTATTATAATAGATTATAATAATTTCAAGATTATGTACCGCCTTTTTATTAATACTATGATTATGTCAATATTTTCTTAACTACTTTTTCTGGTATGTTGTATCTACTTAAATATTAGTACTAAGAAAATTTATTTCGTTATTTTATCTTCTGATTCTATAGAGTACATACTCTAATAATCTATTTAAGAAGATAAAAGTTAAGATTTCCATTTTTTTTATAAATGTGGCATTAAAATTACTAATATATATTTAGGAATCTAAATATATACTTAGGTTATGGAACCCTAAAGGCACGGCAAAAAATAGATTGTATTTTTTTCGATGCTTGAAATAATATATCGTAATATAAATTCACGTATTTTGTATACGAATATTCTTTCTGTGTATATAGACTATAAAACAAATATATAATGAAAAAAGAAACATACGCTTCCTTCTTTTTAAATAACTGTTTTTATTATTTAAATGATATTTTGAAAATAATTGTTTTTACTACTTTATTAGACAAACATTTTCATTACGATTTTATTATATTTTTTTTATATTACAATCATTATTATAATATACACCTAACTATACAAAATAATGATTAAATAATATACAAAAGACATTTGTATAATTATCTACAAAATTGTCATTTCGACTCGACTAAATATATCAAAATGAAGCCATCTGGTAGATTGTGCCGTGCCTATCTTGGCTATGACGTTCCAAAGTTAAACATATTTCAATATAGAAACAGAATATATCTATGGTATTTTTTTAATTTGCTGGTTTTATTCATACATTTTTTATGATTATTTTGCCTAAGCTTTATTTAAATCACTTTTTTTAAATAAGCGTGTTTTCATTGCTTTCCTTTTGTTGTTATCAAATTATAATTTATCTATACTAAGACCCGAGTTCACCAACGCGTTCATTAAGTTAAAGGTGTGATGACTGTATACTCGGGGTAACGGTTAAACTCGGGTTTTAGACCATATTTCACCAACAGATGTTTAATTATCAACCGTTGATTAAACCTTAACAGCTTTTTAACGAAATTTTACTGTTGGGTGAGCAAAAAACGTACGTTAAAAACAGTGATCACACGTTTAACTTAAACAAGCGTTGGTGAACTCAGGGCTTAGTAGTTTAATATATTAAAATTTATTTTATGTATTTACTTTAATAATTTTCGTTACTAAACTGTCACATCTTTATTTTCAAAGACGTGAGCAGTTGCTAGATTTTGATTTTCAAATTGATATCATTAAATATGGCTATATTTTTAATCATCATAATCTATAAAGTACATATTCAACTATAATATTATACTTGTGTACTATTGGCATTAAAGATCTTATATTATCTGTATCTGGTTTGAAGAAATATATTTTTAACATCTGCTTGTTTTTACTCGTATGTATTACGTTTGCATAAATGTTTAATCATTGTTTAATTTTAACAAGTTTTTTAACGTTTTGGTTGTGATCGATTATAAATATATTGAACATATTTGTTAATATAACATTGATCGCACCCGAAAATATATTGTTAATAATATAAATTATGATATATAAAAATAATAATTGTAACATAGATATTTTAGGTAATATAAAATGTATCTAACGAATTTTAATATTTATAAGGTATTATTATCATATATCCAATTAACTATAAGATCAATTTAAATGTATAAAAATATTAAAGTTAAGGTAAACTGATTAATATATTATATGTATAAAATTGTTGTTGGTTATATGAGAACATTAAATAATAAAATGTGTACTTAAACAAAATTTTGTTTTAATCACAGGATAGTAACCTAACAGATAGTTTAGTATTTAAATTATATAGTCGAATTTATATTTTTTAAACAATATAAAAAATCGCTAATTCTCGGAAATACTGAAATACTGCTTGATAAAAATCAAACTAAAAAAAAATTCTATACAGGGTTATTTCTAATAAATTAGCATCCTTCTAAGGGCTTAATCTGTACATTAAAACTAGCGACTTTTGTACTGAGAATTTTGTCAAAACTGAAAAAAAAAAACTGTTTTATACATTTTGTCTCGGTTGAACGATATTTTTCAGGGAACATCTTTTTTTTGAGATTTGACAACAAAGTCGTTGAACAAAAGTTTTACTTTTGTAGCACCGCGCATCGTCGCGCCGTCGCATCGCTGCAAAGCGCGCCCGTGCGCACGCTACGCCCTCTGCCGTGAAATGCCTGCACTACGAGCCGCGCGCGTTTCTTTATAGTGTGCGAGCAGCGCGAGCAATATTGTGCGACAGAGAAGACAAATCGTTTTTTCATAAATATAGCATTAGAACCTTAATAAAGTCACTCTCCAATTCAAGCTCAAACTGATCTTTTATTTTCTGCTGTAGTCAAGTCCTCCATACTTTTGATGTACAGAATAAGCCCATAAAAGAATGCTAATTGATAAGAAATAACCCTGTATAAATACAACATTACATCAAAATCGTAAAAACCGTTTTCGAGACCCTAATTTTGAACATATAAATAAACAATACATAGAGTATAACAATAAATAAATAATATCAATATTTAAATAGACAAAAATGACTCGTTCAAAGATTCTCGTCACTAACCTATGAATTCTTAGACAACTAAATATATTTTGAAGACAAGTATAAATAAATAAATATTTTGGGACATCTTACACACGGCCTCTGACCCCAAACTAAGCAAAGCTTGTGATATGGCTGCCAGATACTACTACATACACTTATTTTTAAATACATACTTATATAGATAGTAACTAAATAACACCCAGACACAGAGCAAACACTTAAGTTCATCACATAAATATTTGCCCAGGGAGGGGATCGAACCCACGCTTCTTTGATCCAGAAGTTAGGGTCACTAACCACTGAGCCACCGAGGCAGTCAATATCTTAAAGATATAAAATATCTAAAGATTCAGTATATATCTTAAAGAAGCTGCATCAAAAACCATTATAATTGTGGATAAAATGAAAATCTAGATAAAAAAAACAGCAAAATTTAATAACAATTTTTATTCATATTTTAATGTAAAGATAACTACATATCACATTTCGTACACTAATAACTAAACAGTGATGTGATAGTCATACTATCAAATATTAAACTATTATGTCCTTGAGCCGTTATTCGAAGCCTTTTAAACATATATATTGAGAATGCATCTTCCGTTTCCGGCCGTATTTGCGGTTGTAGTTCCCTCTGTTGGGCTAAAATGGCAACCCAGGCCGCCACGTTCCCAGGCAGCGTATAGTTCTCCTCATTGGCGTCTTAACTTCCGTGCCGTTAAGTTACGTTAACGCTGTTAGCGTTCGTCGTTATTTCAAAATCATTTCACAAAATTATTTTACTTCTATTGTTCTAAATAACTTAAATAGGTTGTAGTTTCAAAATATTTTTTCTGAAAGTGAATTAATTCAATTTGAAAAGTTATATTTCTACCTACATAATGACTGAAATAAAATATGCGAAAAATTCGTAAAGTTGTTCACGTGCTCGAGGATGAACCTAGTCGACGTCATCGTCCTGTAGCGGTACTAGGAACCGCAGGAATATATATCAGACCTCCACGCCGCCGTCGCTGTGGGGACCACCACTTGGGCTGCAGGTGGTGACCACGTGACCGCCAAGTCGCTGAGGATGTAAGCTTCAAAAAGAGTAAGGTAGTAGAACACCTTACTGACCAGGTATGGCAAATTCAAAACTATACCTGTTGTACATACTACCCTCGGGTACAGACACGCACGTAGCCGCTGGTCGGTCCCAAGACACCAAAATACCACAGAGTAGAATTATTCCGGCGCCGATCTAGCAGATCGAGTCTTCTATAGAGGTGCCCGCCGAGGCGGCCCTTATAATTACAATTAATTTTGAAAATATCTGACAATTGCAAATAAATGCTGATAACTATTACTATAAAACCAGGAAAAAGTACGGCTATTTGTTTCAATGAAAGGTATTTTATTCGGAGATTTATTGCAACATTTTAATTTTGAAAACGATTAAGTTCGGTAATAGCAAACAATCTTGACTGCTACGATAAAATGACACATGTTTTTCATTTTAAGCATGAAAATGTTCAAGCAATTCATTTAATTTTCGAGCGACTTGTTCTCGATGGTCTGGTATTACTTGGCGGTCACTGGAACTACCAAGACTTATTTCATAAGATACCCCCATATAGAAAAGTTTTGTTTAGTAAAAGCAAGTTCTCAGAATTATTTTCATAAATATTAATGGTTTCATAAATAGTAATACTTTAGTAAATTCTTTTCATTATCTTCCAGACAATTTGAATACTTGTAAAGGTTAGATATACACCTAGCTTATACAAACATACAATCATAACCTTCCTGCTCCGATCAGAAGGTAGTTAGTTCCATGGATATCAGGCGGCGCTAACCCTGAATCCAGTATAGAATAACTCAGCCGGTCGCCTACGGCACCGTCGATTATATTCTTTGACAATGCTCACAAACATCTAGATTTTGTGGTGCAATGTAATCATATGTGCCCATGTTGCCATATGCATTCATTTATTATGTTTTCAGCTTAATATGTATTGCTTTTTGTGGTTTTATATATGATAACATTTATTGATACCAATCTAATGATATGCGCCTTTTTTGCCATATGCATTCATTTATTACGATGTGTATTGTATTTTGTGATCATACATAAGATAACATTTAATGATTGCAGTGTAATTGGTATAACAATGTAATTATATGCGTTTTTTAAGGTTTATTGTATCGCCTTTTTGTTGATGCAATGTACCTAATTACTGCGCGTTCTTGTAGCCATTTGAGTTCGATTGTGATTTACATTGCATTTGTTTGGGGTTGTTGTTGCAGTGTAATTGCTATACAATGTAGCATTCAATTATAAATTTTCAACTTGCTTTTTGCGTGAATTTTAATACTGCAACATAGTTATATGAGCCCTTGTGCCATATGCATTCAATAATACATTGCCAGGGTTGTGTTATAATGCTGTTGTGGTTAATAAAATATTAATACCACAGTAGTTTACCACGGTTCAACAAGTCCAGGTAAACTTATTATAATCTTGAAATCAATTAAGTTCATTGAACCAAGCAGATGAGAAGGTAAATTTGATATAACACTTGTTTTTGCGGGTAGATTGAAGCGTTCATAAATACGGGTGAAAGAGCGCCTACCCATTTTTGTGCTAATAATAATGGGAACTGTAAAGACAGGTCTCCTTTTAAGCGCAGCCCGCCGCTAGATCTACGGCACTGCATTTACGGTCACTGTCATGAAACTGTTTCTTGACAAGTAAGTAACCGACGATAAGCAAGTCAACAAAATAAATTTTTATTACATACGAGTACATGTCTCTGAAACCAAACCCCGGTTTTTACCACGAAAAGCGATGATTCCATGCGTCCCGTTGTCCATCGGAATAAATTCAATTTTAATTTATTTCAGACACATACTGCCCATATTATTTCTTGCTTGAAATATTAAAATATTGCTTATTGTTTTATAAATCCTATAGTTTTGCAATTTGGATTTGCAATCGCTCTCAGAGTAATTCAATACTCGAATTTACCAGGATTTTTGTGTGTCAGTCTGTCTGAGGAGTCGAATTTTCGTATTCGAACTGCTATGTTTCTCTGTTTATTTCATTACTATAATTATAGACTCTGGAACAAATCGCGGCTGTAGAGATGAACCAGAAGATATTCAGAATACTTTTGCAATTAATAAGAGGATGGATCAATGTTTCTTCAAACTGTTTGTACAACAAAAGCTACAGTTTCACACACCACAGAGTCAACTGTTTATATTGACCCCTTAGTAAAAATTACCACAATACCTACTTAGTGCAGTGGTATTTATGGGTTCTGTAGACAGAGCTTTGACGACAGCTGATTAAAGAGTTTTAAAGAAAAAGTATTGAACTTTGACCTGTTGGCTATTCCACAGAGTCGACCATTTTTAGTGAGAAATGTTTTTCACTCTCTAATATAATTATTATCCTTATATTTGCTTCGGATATTGTCTCTGCATTTAAAGACAAATTTAAGTCGTGCATGCGAAAAACGTAAACCATACAAAAGAATGGCTGGTTTGATTTGCGTATCTGATACATTTTCTAGTATACACGGCTGAAAAATGGCAAAATTCTTAATTCTATCAGTCTTGACTAGGCTGATAACAAAAAGTTTAGGTATGTAAGTCTTTTATTTACGAAGCGAAGCTTCAGAATCCAGGTCCACTAGTTTCATGCAACACACGCGAGCCTACGCAATGACTTGTTCATGGGTCGAGCGAGAGCGCAAATATGACGCGAAAAAATTTAAAAATATGGGGTGAAAGTTCATGGCTTGTTATCATAATACATATATGGACAACAATAGTATATTGCGAGCCAAGTAAAAAGAATGAGAGATAATACTCTTAATACCTGTAAATTTGTTTGATAAAATTAACAGTAGATATTCCCTGAATCCAGTATAGCATAACTAAGCCGGTCCACGCCACCGTCTAATTACAGATAAAATTAACAGTAGGTACAATACCTACTTAATCATTTATTGCATTGTAACTTATATAATATTTACATTTAGTTTTTATGTAACATGGTCTGTATAGTTTACATATTTATGACCCTATAAATAAGGGTATGACAATAATTAGAATAATTCGTGAAATTCTTGGCTTCAAAGTTATCTTGGCTTGGCTTAAATATTATCATTTCAAATATTCCAGAATCAAATTCAGTTAGGAAGCTTGGCTCCGAACATGTGAAATGAAAGCATATCAAATAATAGTGCTAAGATTAGCCATGTTCGGGATATATGCAAATACATGTACTATTCAATTGATGGTCAATTTTTAATCGACCTACTCATTATTTGCGGGAAGCACCACGACGCTGCGACGGTGTGCTAGTTTCGGGTTATTGTATTCATTATTGAATACAAAGTTCAACACGTTTGAATCTAAGAGTTGGTTATAATACCACACCAAGGTTTTCTAACGCGGGATAAAGAGGGGTGCTGTAAGTCATCTTGACTCGCTCGCTCGCTTTGAACAACTATGAGGAGATTTAAGATTACAAAGCCCACTAGTTAGAAGGATTTAACTGAGTAACTATTTTATTTTGGTTTTTATTAAGTCTTGCTTGTTATTACTTAATTGAAATTCAGAACTTTTGTACTTATAGTTAAAAATATCATTTTCAACATATAGTATCTACCTTCTATTACTGTAGATGTAGACTGTATCTATTAAAAACAGCTAGACAAGGAGGCCGCAACAAAATGTCAAGTCCGAAACCTTGAACAGTTCAGGGGTTTTGTTGTGGACAGATTTTGGCAAATGTACAATTTTATTTCTAATTCCGGTTTCAAGTTTTGTGCCTAATAGGATCGATAACTATTGCCGTACACCGGTAGTGAAAACTGCATCTTAAACTGGAATCACCAATGATGTAAAATCCTTTATGCCGGAGGCTGATAGTGGTGATACCACCATTGCTGTCGCGTTCAAAGAGTGAATCGACAGACTATTAATAAATGATAAACATAATTTTATTATTATTTTAATTTAAGTTACTTTCTTAAATTCCTAATTGATGTAGTACTTATTAGCGATAACATTGAAACTGTAAGACAGCAATACTATGTGACTCTTAAGTATTTGGTTCTGTACAATAATAACATACATACATACGTTACCGGGGCAATATTCGAAACTAAGATGTTATAGTAGCAGTGACTATTATATTAGTTTTCTTCTATATTTTTATGTAGCGCTACATAATTATATCCGCTATATTAACATTACGTTATTACATTTGTGACTGATGTTTTTCATACTGTTTAATTCTATAAATACCTATTAATGTTGACGTTATTCTGTGCATTCACATTGGCGTCTCGTTCACCAGGCGAAAACAAACACGTCTCAATATATATGTTTAAAAGGCTTCGAATAACGGCTCAAGGACATAATAGACGAGTTTTACCTACCAATAAAACTCATATTATGTCCGAAGCCTTATTCGAAGCCTTACAGTAAGTTCTGCCTGGTGTTCATTAATTCCTTATGTTATTGAGACTTCAATGAGGAGAACTATACGCTGCCTGGGAACGTGGCGGCCTGGGTTGCCATTTTAGCCCAACAGAGGGAACTACAACCGCAAATACGGCCGGAAACGGAAGATGCATTCTCAATATATATGTTTAAAAGGCTTCGAATAAGGCTTCGGACATAATATGAGTTTTATTGGTAGGTAAAACTCGTCTATTTTTTTTGTATAAATTCGTTTTAAAAACTAGTGTACTTAAAAAAAATTGACTTTGGTATTATACAGATTATATATTTAGTGCGCGATTAGTTCCGTAGTATATAATAATAATGTGTTCAAATCGCGATAGTTTAAAAACAACTGTACTGTACTGTACCAGTCTTTTTTTAATAGTCCACTGCAGGACGTAGGCCTACCCACGAAGGGTGATTGGGCCATATCCACCACGCTGGCCCAGTGCGGGTTGGTGGATTCACATACGCCATCGAATTTCTTCTACGGACGTATGCAGGTTGCCTCACGATGTTTTCCTTCACCGAAAAGCCAATGGTGTGAAATTCCGTACATAAATTCCAAAGAACTCATTGGTACGGGACCGGGGATTCGAACCCACGACCTCACGATTGTAAGGCGGGTGTCACTACCTCTTGACCACCACGGCTATAGTCTTAAAAACAACAATTATACAAATTGTTTTTCTTTTCATTCTTAACTCATAGTTCTACCTAATTATTATTTTTTATATAGAACAAACTAAAATCGCCAATGAGGTATAGATATCTGTAAATATGTAAATCATTCATTCATTGCTCATTCATTGTTCATTGCGCGATAACTCCCGTAATTTAAGAAATAAATATGCTTCAAAATAACATTCACATTAGATCTGGTCTATCCAGGTTTTATAATTAATAACAACACCAAAAAAAGGAAAATAATTATAATTATTTTACAACAAACACAACAGTAAAAATATTACAACATCATGGAGACAAAGTCAAAGTCAACTTTTTACTATGTAATTAAAAGCAATATAAATACTGACACCAGGGCGAGGCAGGCGGCCTATACGAATTGACTTACGTAATATTATGCTTTTACACCCAAGTGCAGGGCCGCACCGACCCCCAGCAGTGCCTGTGTGCGAAACCCATGAGGCGCATCCTGATTTTTACGAATCTTAAAGTTCCAATTTTTTTTTATTATATTTGTTCATTTTGACCTATAAGAAATATTGTCAATTGCTAAAATGGTATATCAATTCAAGAATTTACCTCATTTTTGTTTAATTTTTTGAAAATAAGGCTGACATAATTTCGTTGGCGGCGCCCTCATTGTCTTGGCGCCTGTGTGCACCGCACACTTCGCACATAGGGGCTCGGCCCTGCCCGGGTGCTCCCGACTTCTTAGAATGATCGTAGACAAACGCGTGCAACGTTCAGCAAAAAACGCCACCAGTAAAGGTAAGTAGTATACACTGACGGCTACAGTGTGAGGTGAATTTAATAACCGAAAACTTAATTTAGTTCAAAAACAACTTAGTACTTTAGAAAAAAAAATGCTCGTCATCTTAAACTTTTTTTTTTATTAGTTCCCATCCGCTTTACTAAATAGTCTGCCCTCTACGTAGCTTGGGCAGAGTTTTGGCCCGGACACTTTTTTGCATGACTGTAACTCTATAGATGTTTGCTCGGAGCCTAAGCTCGATATATTTTGTCCGACGAACCACCGGAGGAGGTATACAATTCGACGCGTATACATACTCGTATATTTTTTTATGTATAACCACGCATAACTTTTTTCGTATTAGTCTGATTTAAATAATTCTTTTTTTACTGGAAAGAAAAAAAAACGAAATTGGTCCTATTTAAATTTTATCGAAATAGGCCGAGCCATTTTTGATAAATCAACAATAATGTGAAAAATGCTGCATCGATCCGTGCGAAATATTCGCGAATTCTGTTCACGGGTGAAGTCGGTCATGCTAATTTTTGCAAAAAATAATCTTGTTGCATTATCTTTTTTAGTCATTATCATAGTCCAAGCATCCTACCATTCACGTGTCTCAACATCTTATAATATATTTCAAATACCTTCATAGTGTTTAGATTATGTGTCGAGATACTGCTCCATGATGCGTTTGACGTCGTCATAGACCCCGAAGAACACGAACCCTCCCAACATGAAGGCTGTCATACGAGGCGTCACGCCCGCGAACAGGCCCCGGACACCTGAAATAATATTAGAAAATATTTAAAGACGAGCTTAGATATACATATGACTCAATTTTATATAAATAATCAGGGGTAAATATTAATTGGGGTTCACTGGGTAACGTATTAATATTTTGGAGGGATGGGGGATCTCCATGCTTCGTTGTCGTGTTACTAGTATAATAAATGATTTTTTTATTAGAATGATGTCAGATAATAAACCAAAACTACGGTTTACAATAGATTCCTCTGCTACCATTATCCTAGATCTAGATGTGAAGTAAACCCTAGGGAATAAGGCAATTTTACCTGACTGGAGGTATATGGTGGCCAATATCGGGCGTATTCTGAGTTTCTTGGTGACCGTGTAATCCTCTGCCAGCATTATCCTAGTTTTTGCTAGATCTAGATGTGTAGTAAAATTCATTATAGCCCCTAGGGAATAAAGCGTAATTTTACCTGATTGGAGGTATGTATATGACGGCCAATATCGGGCGTATCCTGAGTTTCCTGATGACCGTGTATTCCTTTACCAGCACGATCCTAGTTTTGGCTAGATCTAGATGTGTAGTAAACCCTAGGGAATAAAGCGTAATTTTACCTGACTGGAGGTATATGGTGGCCAATATCGGGTGTTTGAGTTTCCTGGTGACTGTGTACTCTTCAGCCTGCATAATCATAGTTTTGGTCACGTCTAACGGCATAGTGACTTTATTATAATCTCTAGAGAATAAGGAGTTATTTTACCTGACTGGAGGTATATGGTGGCTAATATCGAGAGTATCTTATTTCCTAGTGACCGTGTAGTCCTCTGCCAGCATTATCCTAGTTTTGGCTAGATCTAGATGTGTAGTAAACCCTAGGGAATAAAGCGTAAGTTTACTTGACTGAGGGTATATGGTGGCCAATATCGGGCGTATCCTAAGTTTCCTGGTGACCGTGTATTCTTCTGCCAGTACGATCCTAGTTTTGGCTAGATCTAGATATGCAGTAAACCCTTGGGAATAAAGCGTAATTTTACCTGACTGGAGGTATATGGTAGCTAATAACGGGCGTTTGAGTTTCCTGGTGACTGTGTACTTTTCAGCCAGCATAATCCTAGTTTTGGCTAGATCTAGATGTGTAGTAAACCCTAGGGAATAAAGCGTAATTTTACCTGACTGGAGGTATATGGTGGCCAATATCGGACGTATCCGGAGTTTCCTGGTGACCGTGTACTCCTCAGCCAGCATGATCCTAGTTTTGGCCAGGTCTAGCGGCGTGGTGACCGCGGCGGCGAAACCTCCCGCTATCGAACCACAGATGGCGCTCTGCAATAAATATACTGAAATTAATTTATTAGTTAGTATGTGAAACTACTTGAGTAGCATGCACCTATCTAATATAAAATACAGTACTCTCTCGCTAATCCGCCGCTCGATTTTCCGACATGTACTATAATCCGTCGTTTTTTGGACTGGAGATTGGTCTTGATTAAAATCTGTAATCCATCGACACATTCCACTCCACAAGTCTTCGACTCGATAATCCGCCGTCTTACCTCTCTTTCATGCGTAAGACAGAGTTCTATACTCCGCCGCACGGTTCTAAGCAACCACTCTTTAGATGAAAGGTCGAGCTGTTATATCCATTCCCTGTTAGCATTAGTGCACCGTCTGCTATCACCGTCAGCATTCCTAGCTGTCCGGTAGAGGTTCATGCCAAAGTACTTTAGTCTCTCTCAATCCTCCAACGCGAAAAGGCTGCTAAAAGACATTTTAAATAATTTCTAAATGTATTATTCAATTTAATCCATTTTATTTTAGATTAAATAAAAATCCTTTTTTAAAAAAGTGATTTTAATTAATCCGTCTAACAGAGCGCGCATTCCTCGCTGCGTTTCGTGAAGTAAAGCGTCCAAAGTGGACGCTTTCCTTCAATGGAATCCATTTTAAATACAATATAAAATAAATCAAACATATTTTTGTTTTTTTTTTCAATTTGTTATTCCTGTACATTATAATCCGCCGTTTTCAGTAATCCACCGATGGTTAGGATTTTATGGTGGCGGATTAGCGAGAGAGTACTGTACATGAAATTGAGTGAACTCGTGTATAAACTTTATCTAGATAATCTTAGCCAAGTGCGAAAGTAGCTGTACAACTGAAACGCCACCTGTAACAACCTATAAATACTCGTAATTTACAGGCGTTACACCCGACTTGCCGGTCCAGACGAGTGTAACGCGTAATGTAAGGTCTAGACACGCGGAAGCGTGCCCAGCCAAGACTAAGAAAAGGAACTGGCGACACGAAGTGTTTAATATTACACGAACCATTTCGAGCCACTTTTGACCACTTCATAACTCGAAAACGATTTAACCTAATTTTATGAAATTTAGCCTATTTACTTAAGTCCAAATATTAATTTAAATATCGTTTAAAGTCAAACCTAGGTTTGACGTCATGCTACTTCCGATTCACGCTCTGGTGAACAGAGATCCAATGTCGAAATATTGGACAACACAAATATAGAAAGCCTATATAAGCTGTGATAATTTTGTATTATTGTAATGTTTATTCTTTTCTGTATTCATATGGGTAGTGTGCCGCTGAAATAAACGTTTATTATTATTATTATATTATTATTATTAAGTTGTTTAGCTAGCCTAGAATAAAAAAATTCATTAATTTTGCAGTTACAGTTAATGATACATTAACGTTTAAAAACCGGGGTTTCATTGACTGATTCACTGACTCACTGACTCATAGATCAAAAACATAACCCACTTCCAGATGACCTAGAAACTTGATATTTGGTATCAAGGTAGACTGTTACGCAAATACAAAGGAAAAAATCTAAAAATTTGAACTTTTACCCCCCAACCCTATGAACTAGGGGATGAAAGCTTGTGAGACTTTCACTAATTTTCATGCTAGAAGTCTAAAAATTGATATAAAGACTCTTTGTCAAACAGCCAAGTCACATATATTGACTATGCTGTAGATGAAGAGTTCGTGAAGTAAGGACTTGTAGAGTTAAGACGTGTAGAGTTAGAAGCTTGGCTCTACATAAGATCTGACAACTTTTTGAAAATGCGAACTGTGGTCACGTGAAAATGTTTTTGTTGGATATAACTTACGTGAAAGCTCGTAATGTTTCCGTCGTTGTGATTTCTGATAGTAGATTTAAGGAGCTCCCAGACCGGCAGTTCTATGAAACTGAAGGGCAGGTCGCGCGCCACGGTCGACAGGAACCCTCGGTACAGTCCCTTGCGAAACCCTTCCGCTTTGTACGCCTGCAATCCATTCACCAAAAATGTTTCACTGGCAAACGGGAGTACAATCAATAGGGTGGAATTAGAAACAATATTCAATCATTCGATATGCAAACAAAATATTAGTCAAGTTACGTCGAGGCTTCCGTCTCACTGACTGCCTTACATTTGACTTTATCGTTTCAGCCGTAGGACGTTCACTGATGGACATATGACTCTCCAATAGACCACTGGCATAGGCCGAATCAATACAACTTGGCGGCTGTGATGTTAGCCACAAGCTGCGGATTATAACGCAAACCTCGAGGGGCGGTCGTGAATAAAATGTCTAACCACAATCAAGATGTTAGTACCAAAAACATGTTTTTAAAGAAAAAAATATTTGTTATTCTGGAGCATACGAGTATCTTCTGTTGGCAAACCATATCTGATACGTACAAGGAATAATTTCACTGGATCGAAAAAAATCCAAAGTCTCTTCAACTCTGAATCGACGAATTGTATGAAAGAGCTGTTTTTTTAGGGTTCGTACCTCAATGTTTGTTCAATCAACAATCACTTTGTTGTCCTTCTGTCCGTGTGTCCGTCTGTGTGTATGTCAAAACTCTTTATCTCGGGAACGCGTAAAGATATCGAGTTGAAATTTAAACTGTAGGTATACGTATATCTATGGTTTCTTGCTTGTGTAAAAGAAAAACTTCTCAGTTAACGTTTAAAAAAGTTAGAGCCGTTTATGTCGTAAAAAACCGCATATTTCGACACTCACATAAATCAAAACCTACAGGGTACTTCCCGTTGACATAGAACTATGAAATTTGGCGATAAACATTGTCTCAGAGTACACATATAGGAATAAATCTGAAAACTGTACATCTTTATTTAACATCACAAAAAAATAGGGCCTCAAAATTCTCACAAAATATGGGTTCAAAATTCAAAGTGAGTAAATCGTATCATGTAAGGTATCATATAAAAGAACTTCATTAGCACTTGCTAAAACAGGTTTTTAATTATTTTAACAATGTGTAATTTTCGATGTATGACGAGAAAAGTGAAAAAAAAGAAAACTTGCCAATTTTGTGAAATTTTCAGGATTTGTACGGAACCCTCGGTGTGCGAGCCTGACTCGCACTTATCCGGTTTTTTTTTGTCGAATTACGGGTTGGTCCCATAATAAAAGTTTTTCATACTGATAATCACACCCTTTCGGCTTAGTATAGGGTAAGCAAATAACCCTGTATAATAAAATAGAGTAGTCCTAATGTATTTGTATGATAATGATTTTATAATTATAAGAAAAGCAATGTAAGCGTGCTACACCCTAGATCGCACATCTGCTTAACATCAGGCAGTACTACATACAAACGCAAACCTATTTAATATAAAAAATCCACAATATAAAAAATCAAATTACCCACAAGGAAATTGATTTGATTTGCAAATGGAAAAAAAATATTTAAAAAATGTTGAATGACGCACATAACCATTAAATTTGCATTATGTCTCAGATACACATCTTATATTCATATTTATAAGTATCTTCATAAGAATGAAATTATTTTTATCGTGCTTCACACACTTCCAGATGATGATGAGGTGTATAGATCAGACGATTGCTATAATAATGTTTTATTATCATAAATGTTGAAATTTAAGAATGATGTTCTCTAGAGTTTGTGCAAAAAGAGAAGCGTCGTAGGAGAGGTCGCCTGTGTGACATTTTACTAATTTTGTTACGTTGACTGCCTCGGTGGCTCAGTGGTTAGTGACCCTAACTTCTGGATCAAAGAGGCGTGGGTTCGATCCCCACCCAGGGCAAATATTTATGTGATGAATATAAGAGTTTGCTCTGTGTCTAGGTGCTATTTAGTTACTATCTATATAAGTATGTATTTAAAAATATGTATATGTAGTATATCAGTCACTGGCAGCCATATCACAAACTTTGCTTAGTTTGGGGTCAGAGGCCGTGTGTAAGGTGTCCCAAAATAAACAAAAAAACACTGCTCTGTCATTGCTAGTACAACTTAAAGTGTTTGATAAAAGTGTTTACTTGATAGACACCAATTCGGTTTTCATCAGTACTTGCATCTACCAAGCATAGTCGGTATAATCCGCGCCACACAAATCGGCGGATAGGAGGTTAGGCGCAGAGCGCTGCGCAAAAGGCAAAATATAGGTATGCGTGGGAGCCAGAGAGACGAGACGCCGGGACACACCCGCCCGCCAACCTCATGCCTACCGCGCGCTCCCTACGCCCGTGCTCACTACTTCGCCATTTGCGTAGGCATTGTGCACACATGCGCAATAATTAGCGAATCACGGCGAAGTGTCATCTGCGGTTAACTTCTCATCCGTCGATTTGTGTGGCGATACCTATACCTTATCCACGACGGTTTTATTTTTGCACATACCTACTCTATAAACACTGGCAAATATATAAACCATGCGACGCCAAAATATAAAAGAAGAAGAAGACGGGAGCCTCTACGTACCTCTGCCAATATCTTGATGCTGCTCTTCGTCTGAGTGCCGACGTATGTCTGCTTGCGTTGCTTCGCGATCTCTGTCGGCACTCGGATCACGCACGCGAGCTGAAACAATAAGGATTAAGTTTATTTTATTTTGGTAAAATTGGTCCAGTAACATAACGAACAATAGGCTTATAACCAAAGAACATGTCCACAAAATGTATGGAGGCTGGTATAATAATAATCAAAAATTCTAACCACAACACTCGTTACATTACGAGAAACTTCATATTTTTCTGAGTCTATTACATCAGTTCAAAATATAAAAGAGACCTCCGATTTTTTTAAATTCAATTTTGTGTTTATTAAGATAAATAAATGTAATTGCCTCAATAGGTAGTTTATCTCTATCAACCCTGATTAAGTAACCGCTAAATAAGGAAGTTTCCTTTATCATAAAAACTAAAAATAATTATCTACATTTAAAGACGTTAGAAATGTATTAGATACAGTGAAAAAATTACTCGAATATCTTAATAAATGACGGAGTTATGGATGTCTAAACATGACCGCACGAAATCAAAAAACCTCGCGACAGATTTACGCGTGTGACGTCATCCGGCTCCAGAGTCGCGCCGTGGGTTAGGCGGGAGTAAGGAAAAAAGGAAATAAAGTGCTTCATTCTATACCGGGTATTTTTCTAAGCCACGAATACGTTCTAGGATATCATTGTACTTATTTTTATGTTATGATCAACTTTTACTATGGGACTAACCCCCCAATATTACGAATAAAAGTCAGCATTCCCATAAATCTTGTCGTGAGTAAATGAACTTTATTTCTAAATGGAACAAAACTTGGCGTGTGTACCTAGTGTACTGCGGTTATTACATCTGTATATATTGACTAGTAGTTTTCCAAATAGTAGACCTCACAAGTATACATTTTGGTGAATTTTTTCTGGTAATCAGTTTTCAAAAATGCACAACTTGCACAGGCAAATAATATTCATAATTACAATATTCTGTCCTAAAATATCATTGTATATTATGAACAATTTTTACTATGGGACTAATACCCTGTACAGGGTTATCCAAAACTTCTCAGCCTAATATTTGTTCTTATAAAGTACTTGTAGGTAATAGGTTTTTTCAGGACTTATTTTTTAGTTCCGAAAATGACAGATGTTAGAGTGACAGCTGCCATTATATGGCATATTATTATAGAACTCATACTAGAGTAGCATGACAGATGTCATCCCAAATGTAGATCTCGTTGAGCTCTATCAATTTTGTGCCTAAAGTAACAGTCTAAAAACGACAGTTACGGAGATAAATTACTTTGAAGAGCTGTCATCCGAAATAGAGATCTTGTTGAGTTCTACAATGGTCTAAAATCGTTAGTTATAGAAATAAACCGCATTTAAGTTTGACAGGTGTCACTTTGAGACCTAACATGTCATCCTAGTATGGATTCTAGAATATGACAGCTGTCACTTTGTTCAGTCATTTTTAGGGTTTCGTAGTAAAACGAGGGACCCTTAAAACTTCGTTATATCCGTGTAACGGACGGACGCCGTTTATAGACCACTAGTTTTTACCCGCGGCTTCGCCCGCATACGCAATATATCATTATAATTTATAGCCTATGTGTTATTCTGATATATAAGCTATATTATTGTAAAGTTTCATCTCAATCCGTTCAGTAGTTTTTGCGTGAAATAGTAACAAACATCCATACATCCATCCATCCATCCATCCATCCTCACAAACTTTCACGTTTATAATATTAGTAGGATATTAAAACTTCCCCTGAAATTATTTTGAGCACTGTAGAATCATACATTTTTGAGCTATAAAGGAAAATTGAAATATTTAAACATTAGAGGTCATCGACCTCACAAGTATATTTCATACAAACAAACAAACAGTAACACTTTATTAGACAACCACATAACTTTAAAAAAAAAAACTAATTACGGGGACAAAACAAGCCTATCATACTCATGTCTCGACACGCACTTGATAACTTATTGAAACTAGAAAATAAAAGCCCTGAAAAAAAAAATTATAGTATTTTATTAGAACAAAATATATTACGCTTCACCAGTTCAAAGTCAAAGTCAAAGTCAAAGTCAAAATATTTATTTTGCAGAGACATGGGTAAAATGTAGGTGTTAAATTAGTTACATAATTATGAGCACCATGCTCTAGCATCATGGCATGCAAAATCATCATTATTGAATTTATGAGTACATTAAACATTATATTTGCACAAAGATTTGTCATTTAAAAACTCCTGTATAGAATAATATGTCTTGTCTATTAGTAATTTCTTAAGTCTAAATTTAAAAATGTCAACATTATTAGTATCTTTTACAATATTCGGCAGTTTATTGTAAATAGCCAACCTCATCATAAACGTGCTGTTATTATAAAGCGCTGTCCTACGGTATGGCTCACGCAGTCTATCTTTGTGCCGTTTGCTTGTTAATTTTTCATACTTATCTAGATTATTCTTGACTAGTACGGCTGATTCGTAGATGTATATCGAAGGTAGTGTCAGTAGTTTTAATTTACGAAAATAGGGCTTACAGGAATCTCTTTGCTTCAACCCACATATTGCTCTAATGCATTTCTTTTGAGCTATTAGAGCTGATAGCTTTTCCCCGGAGTTAGCCCAGGCTAAAACACCATACTTTAGTGTTGATCCTACATAAGCGTGATAGGCGCTTAGTAAAGTGTTTTCGTTGGCCACTTTACGTAACATATACAGCGCGTATGAAAATTGGTTGAGCTTAGAGCACACGTGAGCTACATGTGTTCTCCAAGATAGATTTGAGTCAATGTGAATTCCTAAAAATTTAGTAGTTTGGACTTCATTGATATGTTTGTCGTGATAATGTATATTTAAAATGTCAAAATTAGTATTATTATTTTTAAATGTCATAATGTGTGTTTTGTCCAGATTTATTTTTAGATTATTGCTTCGAAGCCAGTCAATTATTGATTCTAAAGAACTATTAATGTCATGTTCGTGTTCACCACTTTTGTCATCTGCAAAAATTACGGTGCAGTCGTCTGCAAACATAACCATTGGGTGATTTGTGGCGCTGGGGAGGTCATTAATGTAAACCAAAAATAATAGTGGACCCAATATGCTGCCTTGTGGCACTCCAAATTTTATCTCCCTTCGACTTGAGAGGAATTTTGACTCTATTTTGTTTGTAGTATTAAGTCTAGTAATCTCTGTGTACTGTAACCTATTTGCTAAATATGATATTATTAAACTTAACACATTATCTCGTATACCATATCGCTCAAGCTTTTTAGTTAATATATTGTGGTCAACGTAATCAAATGCCTTCGACATATCCATGTAGAGAGCAGTGATTCTCTTTTTGCTGTCCAGTCCGGAATATATCCTTCCAAGAAAGTCAAATATAGCGTTATCTATTGACTTTTTCTTACGAAAACCTGCTTGTTCGGGGGCAAATATATTATTACTTTCAAAAAAACTACTTAGGCGTTTGTGGATTACCTTTTCAAAGATTTTGGAAAATACAGGTATCATTGCAATTGGTCTATAGCAACCCAAATCTTCTTTATCTTCTTTTTTGAAAAGAGGTACGACTATAGAAGTTTTTAATTTTTCGGGAAAGACGCCTTTCTCAAAGCTTTTGTTAATCATGTCGCTAAGGATAGGAGAAAGAATTTTAGCTACACTCTTAACTACTCTGGTTGATATACCATCATACCCGGTGCTATTAGTGTTTTTCAACGATTTAATAATCTGTTCAATTTCGTCTGCACTTGTAGGTTCTAGGAAACAAGAGTTTGATTGGGAGTGATTTAGCTTATTTGTAGTACTATTTGTATTATTGGTATTAACAGGATTTTTTTCTATTGCGTCAATGAAAAAGTCATTGAAAGCCTGCGCTATTTTTTTTTGGGTTGGAAATAATTTTGGAAATAATTTTGCCATTTACCTTAACCTTACCTTGTTCTAGCTAGCTAACCCTGTATAGGGGATCAGTCCCAAACTCTGACACCAGGGCTAGCCACCCGGCCTATACAAACTTACTTACTTAGTCCCATTGTAAAATTTGGCCAAAATATACAATATCTTAGTAAAGAACCTTACTATTTTTATGATTAAGTATATATTTAGCTGTGAAAGTTGTGCATTTTTGAGAACTTATTACAAGAAAATGTATACTTGCGAGGTCTACTGTTTTGGGAGCTACTAGTTAATAGTTACAGATGTAAAAACCGCAGTACACTAGACACATACACCAAGTCTTGTTCCATTTAGATATAAAGTTCATTTACTCAAGACAAAATTATGGGAATGCTGACTTTTTATTCGTTATATTGGGGGGTTAGTCCCATAGTAAATGTTGATCATAACATAAAAATAAGTACAATGATATCCTAGAACGTATTCGTGGCTTAGAAAAATACCCGGTATAGAATGAAGCACTTTATTTCCTTTTTTCCTCACTCACGCCTAACCCACGGCGCGGCTCTGGAGCCGGATGACGTCACACGCGTAAATCCGTTGCGAGGTTTTTTGATTTCGTGCGGTCATGTTTAAAAATTCATAACTCCGTCATTTTTTAAGATAATTGAAAAATAAAAACACCATAATATATTTCAGACTTGGTGTGATTTAATAAAAATAAAACTAGAAAACGGGAAACTTCCTTATTGTTAAATAAAAGCATTTTTACTAATTAGACACACTTTTTGAGTGTTTATTTGTCACATTGTACCTACTAACTGGTCACACTGGTAGGTTATAATTTTTAATTTTAGCAAATTAAGGGATAATGTGGCAGAATCAAATGCAAGTAAAATAACGCTAGAAGCACTTTATTATTGCTAAACAAGAAAAAATTATAAGCTGCATTGTTATTTGTCATACACTTATATTTCACATTTTAAAAAAAAATTTAGTGATGAAAAAATCTAAATTAGATATTTTTGAGAAGCCCATAAAACAAGCTTTCAAATGATGTAGTATGTATCATCTTGGTTCGATTTTTCTCTGAAAAATATACCACTTGTGGACGTCACCTTTACACACACACACATTAACCAAACTTTCTTTTTCTAATTATTATTATTAACCGTACACACTACACAGCTTATTTGTAGAAAAGTTAAAAAGAAATTCAAAACAATCATTACTGGAAAAAGCCGAATGTTTAGTCGTAATACATAAAAAAAATATGTAAAAATAACCTTTTCTTAAAACAAGCGTTTACTGAACAAGTACTCGCCAAGACGAATCAAACGAGTCGAAACTCGATGGATTTGCGTCGTTTCGTTACAGAGTTCCTAGGACCACCTTCCAGCTGCATCATGAGATCAGCGCCATGTCATCATAATATTGCATCGTCACGCAATTTACACATGTATGCAAAATTGCAACTCAATCGGTAACCGGGAAGTGGACAAATTCAACTTGCAAGATTTGATTACAGACAGACAGATAACGGCACAGGTAATACTTAATAAAAACTTATACAAAGTTCAAAACCAAAAAACGAAATAAGTTACATGATTGAATTAGTAAAATGGACAATTTATAGGGTAAAAACGACATGTGAACTTGTTATGAGTCTCACTCACACACGTTTGAGTACATAGGCATTGGATGTCTAAAAACACCACATTTATCAAGGACTAGTTTTTATCCCGCATGATATTTTGATTTTTGACGCAATATCATTATAATTTATACCCTATGTGTTATTCTGATATATAAGCTATATTATTGCTAAGTTTCATCTCAATCCGTTCAGTAGTTTTTGCGTGAAAGAGTAACAAACATCCATCCATCCATCCTCACAAACTTTCGCGTTTATAATATTAGTAGGATAAAACGAAAGAACGAAAGTTTATATTTGAAATTTAGATGATTTTTTGAAAAGGAACGTTTGTACCAAACAAAGAACTACATAAATATTATCTTGATTCACTCCACCTAAACCTTTTTTCATCAGCTATTAATATTTTGCCTTTTTATGGCAATGCTAATCAGTTCGTGAGAGCGTTATTTCATTATACCTATCTGTTAACGTCAAAATATAACTCACTAGATAAGCACCTATCACACCTGTCTGTAGTATTAACGTAATATTAAACATTACCTATCTCTTGTATCTGTGTAATCTGTTATCACAGAGTAAATAACATATGTGGTTTTACCACCATATGATTTTGGTATTTATACAAGATGTACTTTTGGGTGACAGGAATATTTTTATCTCTGTCGTCAAAAGCTACATTCCGTATTGGATAGGCAGGCAGTGACGTCACTAGTCGTCAAAAGCTCCGCCTCAAAGCTGTCTGCTTTGTATGAAATAAGTACGCAATGTTGGCACACTTTAAAGAATAGAAATCTAGGTTTATGATACATACATACCATTTCACTGGTGAAACATGGGGCATCGCTAGTTTCTTCGTGGTTTCACAAGAGACTTAGAATACCGCTGTTGAAGCATAGTTTTCAAAATAAAGCTCTGTAGCTATAATTATAAGGTTTATAATACACACCACTTCTCTAACGCTAGCCGCACTCATATGGACTAGCGGCGCGTAGTACGGTGCGACATGGGGCATCGCTAGTTTCTTCGTGGTTTCATACCATACGAAGAACAACACTACTGTAGGCATACTTCTAAGAAGAGAACTCTATGAATATTTATGTAAGGTTTATAATACCCACCACTTCTCTAACGCTAGCCGCACCCATATGGACTAGAGGCGCGTACTGCGGTGCGATATGGGGCATCGCTAGTTTCTTCGTGGTTTCATACCATACGAAGAACAACACTACTGTAGGCATACTTCTAAGAAGAGAACTCTATAGCTATTGACATAAGGTTTATAATACACACCACTTCTCCGACGCTAGCCGCGCCCATATGGACCAGCGGCGCGTACTGCGGCGCCACACGGGGCATCGCTAGTTTCTTCGTGGTTTCATACCATACGAAGAATAACACTACCGTAAGCATACTTATAAGAATAGAACTCTATAGCTATTGACATAAGGTATATAATACCCACCACCTCAACGACGCTAGCCGCACCCATATGGACTTGCGGTGCGACATGGGGCATCGCTAGTTTCTTCGTGGTTTCATGTGATACGAACAACAACGCTGATTGCTACTATTAGAATACAACTCGATGCCATTGATATAAGGTTTATATTTTATAATACCCACCACTTCTCCGACGCTAGCCGCACCCATATGGACTAGCGGCGCCTACTGCGGTGCGACATGGGGCAGCGCTAGTTTCTTCGTGGTTTCATATGATACGAAGAACAACGCTGATTGCTACTATTAGAATTAGAATACAACTCTATACTATTGATATAAGGTTTATAATATTATGATGTTTATTTTAAGTGCTTTCCACACTAGATTTTTATCTCAAAGAGTTATCTTTGTGATAAGCATTTCAAAAATCTGAAGCGAACGCAGGATTTGAACCATGCCCCTTCGGATCACTAGCCCGACGCTCTAACCAGCTAGCTCAGTGGTTAGAGCGTCGGGCTAGTGATCCGAAGGGGCATGGTTCAAATCCTGCGTTCGCTTCAGATTTTTGAAATGCTTATCACAAAGATAACTCTTTGAGGTTTATAATACCCACCACTTCTCCGACGCTAGCCGCACCCATATGGACTAGTGGCGCGTACTGCGGTGCGACATGGGGCAGCGCTAGTTTCTTCGTAGTCTCATACGACACGAAGAATAAAGCTGTCGTGGGCATAGAGCTTGTGGCTACTGTGAGAAGACCTGCAATAGAATAAATCTTAATTATTTAAATTGTAGGTCCCAATTGTTTTAACTGTTTACTAGCTTATTAGAGGCCTACAGGCGGCATAAAGAAGCCGTGGTGGTCAAGAGGTAGTGACACCCGCCTTACAATCGTGAGGTCGTGGGTTCAAATCCCCGGTCCCGTGCCAATGAGTTCTTTGGAATTTATGTACGGAATTTCACACCACTGGTTTTTCGGTGAAGGAAAACATCGTGAGGCAACCTGCATACGTCCGTAGAAGAAATTCGATGGCGTATGTGAATCCACCAACCCGCACTGGGCCAGCGTGGTGGATATGGCCCAATCACCCTTCGTGGGTAGGCCTACGTCTTGCAGTGGACTATTAAAAAGGCTGGTACAAGTACAGTACAGTACAGGTGGCATAAAAACTCTAACACCAGCTAGGCAAGCATGCGACCACGAAAAGCCACGACAAGAGCTGTTTTTGACGTGTGAAAAAGTATCAGATTTTGCCATAACGCTGTCTCGTTCTGACACAACGAAAGAATTATTTCGTGGCGCGCATCGTAGCCCGGCAGGTCTAGACACTAGCCACCCAACAAATACCAATTTACTTACTCTATCTTAATAGTAGGCGTTCATGGTTTGAACTAACCCTTTCTGTTTATTTAAAAAGGTGCAAGAAAAGCATGCAAGTGCAGAATTGTGCAGAAAACATTTACGTTTATTTTTTGTGTCTAAAGTGTGCTATAACTTTCCTCTAGTTAGGTCATTGCCTCTTTGCCAGTGAATATATTTACACTCAAACAAACATTGAATATAATAACAAAGATGATGTATTGCAGTACATCTTTTTAAATATTGTAATAAGTGTACACTTATTACAATATTTAAAAAGATGCTTGAAATAATATTAAAAATTGTGAAAAATACTAGATAAAAGCCTTTATTTGGAACTCCAAACAAAAAATACTAAAAATACTTTATCATAAATGTGCTAAGAAATATTTCATTTATTCGTAACAAAATAGGTGAACATTTAATTATGATGTACACTAGGGTTTGTTTCAACTAGTTCGATTGATTGTCAGATATCTGGTGCACATATTATGTTGATATTTTCAATATCTTTTTATCAATATCATATTAAATGCAGTAGAGCTAGTAAGATATTTTGTTCTAATTAGTTAGACGGTAGAACAAATGAGAAAAAAAAACACTGGTTCAACGACCGAACTAATCAATCGAACAAGTGGGAACAAACCTAAACTACGAGTGGACACTGTATTCACTGTCTGCAAAAAAAAAATTGAAAAAAATTATAAACATTGAGCGACCAATTACAGTCTATATCAACATGCACGTCCCCCACCACCAAAATACCTCCATAAACCCTCTTAAAGCCTCCCGCCTTCCAAAACCCCATCCCACTTTGCAACCTCGTCTTGACAGTGTCCGCTGGGTACAACAAAGTCGTAGCGACCACACCAGCTATTGCACCGGCCTAGAATAATATTAAGAAAATTGTGTAAAATGATGTAAAAATATACCTCGGTAGACTCCTCGGAAGCCCCCGGCCTTTTGAAAGCCTTGGGCAGACTGTAGCCGGGTTTTTAGGGTGTCTAGCGGGTATAAGGTCACATCGACCGATACGCCGGCTATTGCCCCAGCCTAGAACGAATTCATAAATAAATTATGTTATAGGCCCCACTGACCATCACGCCAAATGGATGACATCCATTCGATGTTACGAGTTTGCGACTTCGTCGTTAGAAATGGCTACTTTTCATTCGTTCAGCGACCGCTTTAGCGTCAAAAATAGTTTAGCAACTTGTCTGATTACCTTCAAATTAAATCATCTGTGCATTTATCTCTGTATCTTGTATTTCTGGTTACCTATATCTTCACACAATCCATCATCCATCCATCAGCCAAAGGACGTCCACTGCTGGACATAGGCCTCCCCTATGGATCTCCAATAAGACCGATTGGAAGCGGCTTGCATCCAGCGCGATCCTGCGGTCTTAATAAGGTCATCCGTCCACCTTGTGGGTAGACGTCCTACGCTGCGCTTGCCGGTACGTGGTCTCCACTCGAGAACTTTTCGACTCCACCGGTCATCAGTCCTCCGCGCTATGTGTCCTGCCCATTGCCATTTCAACTAGCTAATCCGTTGGGCTTTGTCGGTAACTTTGGTTCTTCTACGGATCTCCTCATTCCTAATTCGATCCCGCAGAGAGACTCCGAGCATAGCCCTCTCCATAGCTCGTTGGGCTACTTGGAGCTTACTAATAAGGCCCATAGTGAGAGACCACGTTCTGTGCCATAGTCATCACTGGCAACACACACTGGTCGAAAACTTTCGACTTGAGGCACTGAGGTATGTCGGACGAGAAGACGCTACGCAATTTTCCGAACGCAGCCCATCCGAGTTGGATTCGGCGATTGGCGTCTTTGTTGAAGTCGGACCTACCTAACTGGACTACTTCAAACAATGTTTCTATAAAAAAATTAAGTCTAAACCTAAACTAAATTGGCAACATTGGCCACATTCATTTGAACGTCATCCATTTGGCGTGATGGTCTGTGGGCTCAGGGGAGTGTTTTTTGAACTTCCCATGGTTTGTTCATTTACGGAACTTGTACGGAGTACTCGCAACTTCCATAGACAACATAGAGATTATCCAAACAATCTGACAAGGTTGCTTATACGTTCCTAGGTGTTCAAAGTTCAAAAAAAGGGGTCCCGGGACTACAAAATATCAGTCTCTTGCAGCCATATCACAATATATTGATATTTTACATAATTATTATATATTTTTGAATACATACTTATATGGATAGTAACATCCACCAAGCTAACAACTATGTTCAACACAAAAATGGCACAGTGGGTGTTCAGGCGCTAGCCAATCTCTGCAACGATTAGCTAAAGCCTGACTAAATTTCAGTTAGTACAGCCGCCTCACAACCAATGGTTAGGTTTGTGCGACGCCTGACTAACCCACCGACGCAACCGTGGAAGTCCACTACCGTCGCCGTAACGCCTGGCTATACTGTGATAGCAAGCGAAGCTAGGACATGGATTATTCCAACAGCCGTTCGGTCGTCGCGGGGACCTACTCTCTACTCCCCGCCCGCCTCTCTAACTCGTCGTCCCCTGCGCTGCAGGCCTCTGTATGGGCTCCGTCTGGATCCTCGGAGGTCCGACGGCCGGTCGTCTAGTTGACCTGACTGCTGGCGAAGGTGGACCCCTGACTCCGAGTGCAGCCGCCCGAAGGTACTCGCCACTGCACCCCTCTAGAATCCGGGTGCAGCCGCCCGAAGGTTCCCGCCACTGCACCCCTCTTGTTGTGAATCAAACAACTGTTACATTGCGATTGATTTTATTACATGCTTAACTACTATTTATACAACAGTCTCTTACATCTAATTGGTCTTGAATTATGACTAATTTGATGACCGTGCATATTTGTGTGCCGATGCCTCGCCTAGATGGTTGACGATGAATCTGGGTCGCGACTCTGCAGATTCCGCCGGCTGACGCTATCCGCTATACGGCCCAGTATCGACACGCTGAGCTAAGCATGTTCTTTATGGACATTCTGGGGTCTCTCCGGGACGGTCTTCAGTTGGTACAGCTCCAACACCTCTGCCTTCGTTCCGCTGGAACCGTTGCTACGGTCCTTCCTGCTGGTTGATGGCGTGGATAGGATGCTACTGGTCTCGAACCCCTGGTTGTCGTGGCTGGTTGGCTGCCCGATCTGCCCGGCTTCTCTTCGTGGTTGCCGAGTGTGTCGTCGCATTGTGACCAAAATGCTCTGCGCCACCTGCATCGTTCTGGTCGGGCACCTAGTCTCCGTATGGTTGGTGAAGAGTTGCTCAACAATGCAATTCTCTTTTAATTGCATGTTCTTCACCACTCCAGGAAAACAATAAAATTATCGAATTATCTTGATCTTCTTTCTTCTCTTTTCTTTCTTGCTTCCCCTAATCCTTAGCCCTACTCCTGATCTAAACCCTCACACTTAGCTGCTTATCTCTCCCTGGATCAGTATTTCTGCACCTTCTCAAGTACCTGGTGATTCCCGCTTGTGGGAGGCCAGGTCCCGAATTGCTACTGTCCGAGGCAGCTAACTGCTATTCATGAGTACTTCAACGTGCAACGAACGTAGCGCTTGTTGATTACGCTAGCCTGAGGTACGTCAAAGGTAGTCTGTCAGTTTCAAGTCAACTAAAGGATAGGAGGACCGCGAATTTTACCTACTGGTTCACAAAATTTCGAAGGACCATATGTTCAGGCGCTAGCCAATCTCTGCAACGATTAGCTAAAGCCTGACTAAATTTCAGTTAGTACAGCCGCCTCACAACCAATGGTTAGGTTTGTGCGACGCCTGACTAACCCACCGACGCAACCGTGGAAGTCCACTACCGTCGCCGTAACGCCTGGCTATACTGTGATAGCAAGCAAAGCTAGGACATGGATTATTCCAACAGCCGTTCGGTCGTCGCGGGGACCTACTCTCTACTCCCCGCCCGCCTCTCTAACTCGTCGTCCCCTGCGCTGCAGGCCTCTGTATGGGCTCCGTCTGGATCCTCGGAGGTCCGACGGCCGGTCGTCTAGTTGACCTGACTGCTGGCGAAGGTGGACCCCTGACTCCGAGTGCAGCCGCCCGAAGGTACTCGCCACTGCACCCCTCTAGAATCCGGGTGCAGCCGCCCGAAGGTTCCCGCCACTGCACCCCTCTTGTTGTGAATCAAACAACTGTTACATTGCGATTGATTTTATTACATGCTTAACTACTATTTATACAACAGTCTCTTACATCTAATTGGTCTTGAATTATGACTAATTTGATGACCGTGCATATTTGTGTGCCGATGCCTCGCCTAGATGGTTGACGATGAATCTGGGTCGCGACTCTGCAGATTCCGCCGGCTGACGCTATCCGCTATACGGCCCAGTATCGACACGCTGAGCTAAGCATGTTCTTTATGGACAGTGGGTTACTAACCACTGGACCACTAAGCCAGACAGATTTTTTTATTAGTATGTGCAGTGTTACCAACCCCCACCTAGACTAAAACTGAAAAAGCTTCCTGCAAATTCCAACTTAAAAAATTAAATGCAAACATGCATGTGATCTTTGTATATGTCTCTAATTATAACAAAGTGACCCTGTAAAAACTGATCTTTTTTATAATTTATCAATATATCAAGATTTTTTTGTGTTAAACAATTCATAAAAATTTACTGAAGATGTCTGGCAATATTTAATTCATTGTATTAATAATCAATTTATATTTATTTAAGTTAATTTATTCTTATAATGGTGTCTTTTTCATCTGAATGACGTATTGTTTATTAGCTTAGACTGACATTTCAAAGGCAATTGTGAAGTAATTTCACACATGTACTTACATATTCCAGGCAATTAACCTCAAGGGCAGACTTCGGATGTTTTTCTGAGATATCGCAATATTCTATAAGGACAGATGGAGCATATTCTTATCCTACAGAGTTACCAGAACTGATATACTAACCCGAAAGGTGGTAATTCAGACCATTACGAACATTTACTATGGGACTTACCCAGAATTCGAGAAAAAAATCAGCTGTTCCATACATTTTGTCAATTCTTACTCACAGTTTTGTATAGAGCAGCACATTTTTGTCCTCGAATTTTGGTATGGCCCCATGGTGAAAGTAGTTTATAATGGCAGTCTTAATCACTCTCTTGTGACTTAGGACAGGGTAAGCAGATAACCTTGTATAGAGGGACTACAGGTCTGCACTGTGGTCCCCACATGGGGTATTTTGTGCATTTTTTTTTATACATATATGTATAGATATAATATTATTAATTTATTTGATGTGGGGGTGATAAGTCCTACATCCTACACTGACGTCCTACATGAGGTTTCTGTGCAATTTTATTTTAATATTTGGGGACACTTACACAGTCTCTGACACCAAACTAAGCATAGCTTGTGATATGGCTGCCACTGCTGCTAGAGACATGTACATATTTTTAAATACATACGTATTACATACTACTAACACTCAATCAAACATCAATTTTCATCAAATCATCTCAAATGCTTGCCCTGGGTGGGAATCGAACCTACGCTTCTTTGACCAGGGTCACTAACCACTGAGCAACCGAGGCAGTCAAAATCTTCTCTTCCAACATCTACTTAAGCCAGCCCAGCTCTTTACAATAACGGAGTATGGCTCTGGGCCATGCCAGGCTATGCCATTGTTCTCCATGAGCAAAAATGCCTCTAATATGGTTAAAAAAGTAAGGGTTGTATTCTCATACTTGGATATTAATTTATTTTAACATCTATCTACTGTATCCTTCAATTCAAGTCAGGAGGAGCTTGGCTTCCACTCTAGCCTCACAGTCAAAGTCAAAATTCCTTTATTCCTTAGACATTATCACTGCACTTGGAATCATCAGATAAAAAGGTTTAAAAAACAATCTAAATAATTTTAATATAAATACCTACAAATCAGTCTAAAGTTAATATTTATTTACATAACTTAAAAAACATAGAAATTCAATTCTTAACTATCTTATATCTATATAAATATATCTTACCTATATACAAAAAAAGGCTAAAAATCGAAACAAATACTGTGTCCGTGTGGTAGGGTGCCAAGAACACTGGCTGCATTCCCAGTCTAAAGTACAAGAAATAAATAACTTAGAATTAGAATTAATCAATATTGTAAAAAGTAAAGATTAATTGTAAAATATTATTGTTTTAACTATGACCTCCTATACACATTTGAGCAAAAACAAAAAAAAAATGTTGCATTACCAATATCACTGTAACAGGTAATATTGCATCATCAACTGTTTAAGGTTAAAGAATACGTTTTCAAGATATTTTTAAGCTATAGTATATGGTAATATGTATTACAATAGTGTATTTACATTAATTATGTGGAACTGCACCGCTGATGAAACCTCCTGATAGCAACATAACCTCACTTCATAACAACTAATAAATAACAAAAATTCTGACAAAACTTACCCCTAACGGAGGCAGATAAGCGTACTTCAGGGACTTCGTCTTGTCTGCAGCACTCGCCATGGTGATTTGATGATGTTTTCATTCAAGTTTTCGAGTTTACAATATATTTTACAAGACAGTAACAAATCAACGTGAATTTACGACTTAAACAGACCACTAAAAGAACTAGTCAATTATCTTAGGAGACAATAAACAACCGCGTCTTTAGTATTTATAAGAGAAATTAATTTAAATAATTACATAATTATTTTATAAGAATTCGCGGAAAGAAAACACGACCAACATCTGTGTTCGCAAATGAGAAAATAAGAATTGACAATTTATTTTGACAAATTAATGACAGTAGGTAAGCCAAGAGGAAGTCCGAATTGTACTATCAGTGCTAGGAACACTCATAGCGGCTGATCGACGTAAAAAAATATACCGCGGTTTTAAAGACTGTCAAAATCGAAATCTTTAAAACCGCGACATTACATTAGTGTGACCGTTTTTAGTGGACTGATTGCTATTATAGTAGATTTTTGATGTAAAGGTAGTGTGATAGTTTTTCACTGGGTTTCGAAAAATCAGTAGATTTCACTAGATTTCATGATTTTTTTTTTTCTGGGGCTCGCGCACCCTTATGTGATTTCGGATAACGGCGGGGTAGAATAAGGATAAGAATAAATTATGTCAATAGATTTTAGTAAAAAAAAATGGCTACGTTTAGTAGTCTACAGGTTTTGAAAACGGTAACACTGGCTTTACTGTTGACGAGTCTAGGCTTTACAGTCCGGCAAGTATAACTTGGCGCGGCTGTGCGCCACTGTGTTCAATGTCAGTGTACTTTTATAACTGCTTCTCTTGTACCACTTTTTATCACTTTAGGCATGATTATAGCTCAGTAGTTAACAAAATATTCGCAACGATGTTTACTATGAACTCGGAAGTGTTAAAGTGAATTTTCAAGTTAGCCGTTTTAGTTCCTCAAATCGCCACCGCCAACTTATACTTGTGTAACTGTACGCTTGACGTTTTTTAAATATTCGAAGTTTGAAAAGTTACGTTACCTCGCTATAGCATTCAACGAAATTAATGAAAATATCCAAAATGCCCTAAAGTGTGGGTTAGGAGTTGAATAAAAAATAGGTCTCGGTTTCTCAGACACAAATTTAATCCAAGAATTGATAGAAGAAGCAAAAGACGACAGAAATTATTGAAGGAATTAACCACCCGAAAGTCATAGAACATAGTCCCAGTCACAGTAGTGTTGGAAACACTGCGTGGCGAGCCAAAATAAAACCTTCAACTTTTCTGACGAGCCGCGAGCAAGGTCGTCGGTTTTAATAGCGTTTTATTCGACGCTTTCTTTTTTAGCAGTTTGCCGTTTCTTTTAAAATAGCCGTCTCCAGTACTAAAACTTTACGGGAAATTGTTAATTTTAACCAAAGAAAGAATTATGTATTTTTATCACGCATCATTTTAGTACTGAACACAGATATTTTAAAAGAACCGGTAAGCTGCAAAAGAGAAAAGTGTCAAATGAATCGTATAAATACCTTTGTACCATCGAAGTATTTTTTACGTCGATCAAACCCTTATCACAATAATATGACCAACACGTTACGAAGGACTAGGATTTTCTGGTTACATCAGAATGTTCTTAGTATCATTAAAGGCGTAAACGTCGTGATTGCTGTAATTCGGACTAAGCTCGCAATTCCGCAAACAGCTGATTTTGACGTTTGTAAAAGGGATACCAGTCCTGCCACTAAAAAGTCCATAGCTCACAGCACATCATCATCATCGATTTGTGTCGACCCAGTGTGTCGGACCCTAGTATAGGCCTATTCTCTCTTAAACTATTTTTTGACGTGATAACGTCTTATAAATTGATGAACGCCAGCTACACGCACGAAAAAGTGTCACATTCCGCCTGTGCCAAGTGTGCAAGCGAGAGGGCTGAACAAGCAATAGGCACGATCGGGCTAAGCGTTCGGTTTGCTAGAATTGTTTATCAAAAATGTTTTCTTATGACATAATCACGTAACATTACTGTATGTAAATAGCATTCTTGCAATAATCGTTTTCCTTGAAATCATCTCACGTCAATGGCTAGACATTTTTGAAGTGAAACTTCCAATCCAACTTCCAACAAAGTTGTGTTAAACGTTTAACGCTACCATCTCCATGGTAGCGTTAAACGTTTAACACATGTATGAAAGCATACGTTAAACGTTCATCGTTACGAAGTTTCTCTTCCGTGCGGCGGTAGTCCACGCACAATTTTTTAATTCCTTGAAATTGGAAGTCCATTTATATTGGCAACATTCTTTTTTTATCGTTATTTTTTAATCAACGGATTCAACGGTCAATAATACATTCAGACATTCAGCCAAAATTATATCTCTACAAAAATATAAAAGCAGAAGTAGCTCTGTACCTACCTACCTATTTTTACATAACATAAGATTAAAATATTTTGGTGGTTACTGTTACTGGTTTTAATTATTTAGTAAAGTCCGGTAACGGCGGTAACTACTGAAACCGTGAAGATGGCGAGTATTAGATCGATAAAAACTTATTTACAAAATCTTTTTGCTTAGAAACTCACTGAAAGTTACTGGTTGCCAAGTAACGAACTGAAGGAGTTTCCGATATCTGTTTGATATTTTTTCCATCATAAATTGTATCTCCTTCGTAGTTAATTCTGTAAATAATGCCAAAAGTATGGAAAACTGCCCACGACGGAGTCCCGTACCATAAAATAACAACAGGAGATGAACCTGGGTGTTATCAACTCCACAGGTATGAAATGACACAGAAAGTATCATTTTATTTGTATTTATTTGAAACCATTCGGAGCCCCTAAGATCGCTTAGGATAGATTACCTACTACACAGAGCTATATCTCTGTGACCTCCTAGGTAGGTACATACTATAACTGCTGAACTGAATATAAGCCTACCCACAAGCGGTAAAAATTGTAAAGTATGATAGACCTACTACCAAACCTACTACAATACTGAGGAATCCTACTAATATCATAAACGCGAGTTGGTATCATTCATTTGTATGTATGAATGTTTGTTCCTTTTTCACGCAAAAACTACTGAACGGACTAAAATTAAACTTTGCAATACAGGCAGTCCTCGTACTTACGGCATGTTAGGTTCTCGAAATACGCGACGTAAATCGAAACGACGTAAGTCGAGACATATTTTTTTAATATGTTTACATGTAAAATCTTGATTGTCCGGTGTCCCTGAAATAATTAATCAAAATCTGCGGCATGTGCGGGGTAATCCCCGCACGGCGACACCGCGCCCCGACGGCCCCACGGACATTGACCTCGCGACAAGTGAATTATCCTATGCCGGAAATCGAAACCAATGACGTATGTTTAAGGAATAGTGTCAAAACATTGTTCGACGTAACTTGAAACGACGTAAATCGAAACGACGTAAGTCGAGGACTGCCTGTAGTAATGCTTCCACTTTACACTCATACATTAGAACAACACATAGGCTAGATACATAAGATAGCCTGAAAGAAATCGCTTAAGGCGATGAGGCCGCCCTTGTACCACCTACACCTACCTAAAATTTTTACTTTGTTATTTAAGCTGTTTTTTTGGTGTATAATAATGTTATACCTATAATTTATAAAGATATTGCTTGAAACGAAGTTCGCAGGGCCATCTAGTAGAACTATAAATGCAGCTGCGACGCGTTGGGTATGGGAAGCCTATGGAGCAGTGGATGAGAGCTGAAATAATAACGATCTCTTTAACCTAGGTGCAAATAAAACTAGAATAAATGTTTTATTATATAGGTATATTTATTTTCTTATTCGTTTCTAAGGGTACGAGCGCGCTTACTATCATCTCACCGGTAGATGCAAGCCTCTTATGATAAGTCCTATTCGGGGAGGCCTATATCCAGCAATGGACGTCAGATAATACAGCAGTAGCAGATAATAGCAGTAGACATCGATTAAAATCGTGTGGAAGCAGCTTGATCACGCTTGTTAAGGCCATCAGTCTTCCCTGTCAACGGGCGTCTTACGCTGCGCTTTCCAGTACACGGTCTCCATTCGAGAACATTACGTTTCAGGCCATCAGAATGCCGCTGCAAGTTTCCCATCACGAACGCTCCTATCCACAAGTGCCAAGGCCCCAAGATCAAGTACACCAAGGTGCCCCAGAACGGCGGGTGGCGAGAACTGGTCATCCCCAAACCTGTGCCCAATTTTTACCCGGCCATCATGCAGAAGAAAGAGTATGAGAGACTGCAAGCACAGGCTAAGGTACAAGCAACTTTTATGGTGTTTTCTTAGTCCTTCAATCAGCCCATGAAGGTTGGCTCATGACGGAGAATAATAGACTGCAGACGCAGCTTAGGGAAATCTCCTATAGGTGAGTCAGAATGGCGGGTAGCAACTACTGGTGACCCCCAAGCCTGTATCTAACTTCTACTCGAGTATACATATAGAAAAACAATGAGAGATTACGGGGACAGGTTAGTGTCAGTGCCTGCAAGTTGGTCCATCGAGCCGGACTACGTTTTGTACACCTCGCAGAACAGAAGATCTTTCTCTATTCTATGGTACTCCTGCACCTTTCGCTTGGCAAAAAGTCAAAACTATTACATCTTCTTCAGTTGTCAATATCAATTCATACTTTGTTTCCTCCGAGCCTTATGGTTGGCAATGTTGGCATATATCGACATAAGGTGATGATGATGTCTTCCACGTCGATTTTGGTTACGGCGACCATTTTCCGACATAAGACACGGCTAAATTGGCAATAGCACAGTGGCTGCAATATGAGTAGTGACTAGGTGACTAGTGACAGTACGAGTGACTGCGGGCACTGCGGCGCTACTCACTTGACCTACATAATTGAATAAAAATATAGGCTAACAGGTACATCATCGACCAGTAAACTTACTTATAACTTACCATAACCCATGGGCGCCGCCAAAATCATTTCCATCTGCATCTCAGTCGCTCAGCCTCTTGCACCCTTCTGGCGCCCATGCCATAATCTCTTGTATCACGTTCCCTAGATCGTGACCCAAGAGGAGCAGCTTCAAGCGATGCGCGACCAAGAGACGGCCATCCAGAGAGCGGCCAAGGAGTCGGAAGCTCGCAAAGAGGAGCTGAAGAGGAAGCTGCAGCGTCAGCCCGGGGCGGAGGCAGCGGCCGGCACCGCGGACCCTGAGCTGGAAGGGCCAGACCAAGCCGCGCATACCATGAGCAGAGCCGAAAGTAGGTTTCACACATATCGGCGACGAGCTCAAAAACTAGACTAAGGTTGCATTGTCACCAGTGATCACACATTTCTACCTAGTAGATTTTCGTGGAATTTTTCCTCGGACACATTTTATCTGTGGTGGTTTCGGTAACGCAGCCTAAGAGTAAGAAGGAAGAATGAGAAAGCTGAAAAAAAAATACCTGAGACACCAGTTTACGCCAAGTTTCGCACATATTGTTGAAGAAGCTAAGAGGCTGATCAAAACTAGTCTAAGCTTGCTTTGCCATCAGGGATGTGCGAAGTAGATATATTCAATAGGTACTCAATCATTTATTGCAAGAATTTTGGTTAATTTTTTTCCTTGGACAGGTACAGGAATTCTCATCCGCCGATTTGTGTGGCGCTTAGTATAAGCGTTAGAATGTGACGGAAAAAATTGCATAAACGCTACAGTGGGTGGAAACAGACTGATTTAGATACCGAGATACAGAGAACTGTGTACAATAAAATCTTCACAATTTGTATGTATTACCATTATCTATTACCAATCACTTCAATACCTACTTTTTAACTAAACTTGTTTGTTCATCACTTCATCAGTAATGCGCGCGGACACCATGCAGGGCCCGCGGTTGTGTAACCGCATCATCCTGGCGTCCAAGTGTCACGCCATCCGCGACGCGCAGATCAACGAGAAGGAACTCATCAAGAAGGAGTTGGATGAGGAGGAGCGACGGTGAGTGTACCTTATTTTTGCAGATACAAGTACAAGCCCAAGCTATGCCCATGGTAGAGATCTTCTACGATAACATGAACGGCCCCTCCACATTATTGTTTTAATGCGTGTAGTTTTTAATGCGTACCGAGCAACAAATCCTTGGATTTGCTAGCTCGACTAGTTGTTTGACGGCCGTATCAGTAGGTACGCACACATGCATGGTGGCGCGTTGTAAATACTTTCTCAAATACTTTCAAACGTTTTGAATTTTGGAGGGGCGGGTCATGTTATCGTAGAAGATCTCTTACGGGCGTGGCTTGGGCACGGGTGGACATTGCCAACCCCAGAAAACTTGAAAGTCTATATTTTTGGTGTTGGCAAAATTAGGCAGCTGTGGAAGTTCTCGAATAGAGACCTACTAGTCTAATACCCGCAAGCACAGCGTAGGATGTCTGTAGTAGACTTTATAATTAAGTCCGCAGGAAAGCGCCTGATGCAAGCCGCTTCCAATTGGGTTTGTGGGATATTTTGCCTATGTTTTGCCGTGGATGTCCTACGGCTAATGGTTACCTGACAATGTGTTCAACTGTGGAAAGAATAAATGTATTTAATCACTTTTAGGCTAGATGCCATGATGGAGGAGAACCGTCAGATGGCGGTGAAGCGCTGCAACGACGAGGAGGAGCGCACGCACCGGCTCCGGCTCCACAACCTGGCTGCTTTGAAGGAGCAGATACATGCTCATGAAACTGCCAAGGTAATCTCCAAGATAAGACTTTAGATTACTACTTCTTAGCTTTTAATTACTATAAACTAGATGCTATAACGTCAAGTGGGCAGTCACCGAGTGGCACTCAAGAGAAGGACGAAGACATAGAGGCACACCACCAGCCCGATAGTCAGTTGATGTCGTCAAACTTGTCGGGAGGCAATGGATGATGCTAGCACAGGACAGAAAAGAATGGCGAGAAAGAGAGGAGGCCTATACTCAGCAGTGAAGGGAACAGGCTGATTAGATATAATAGATGCTATGATGCCATCCAAGCTGCAACGACGAGGGAGAGCGTACCACCGGCTCCGCTTATGAAACTGCTAAGGTAAGATGAGACACAGCAGCTCAAATTGAGCTGTTCGATTATGGTGTCGAAAAATGTTCGAAGTGTGCATATCGGAATATTTATTGTGAATAAGTCCGCGCTGGATCACTAACTGCAACGTTGTAGTCAAAAATGCAGCACACAGATTTAGAAGATTTCTTCCTATTCTCTTTGGCTTTGAAAAACATCAGATTACAAATAGCTCCTGAGTGATATAATCTGAAGTTTTCCAAAGTCAGGAAGTACAGGAAAGCCGGCAGCCTGATCCAATATCCATGTGGATCACAAACGTCGATTCAAACCGCTTCGTTCGTATTGAAGGAAAACCAACAGTGTAGGACTGTAGGGGTATTAAGCAGCGTCTTTCTATGTGTCCTGTAGTAAAAATGGGACCTCAATGCGAAATAACATTTGTTTCTAAACAGATAATGGAAGCGGAGCGTATAGAAGAGGAGAGTATCCGCGTGAACCAGGCTAACATCGCTACGCAGATCGAGGAGGCGCGGAAACTGAAGGAGAAGCACAGCCGACAAGCCAAACTCAAGGAGATACTCGACCAGGGTCAGTCACTACAACCCTTATTAATAGATTCAGATAACCAGACCAACGTAGCCGATTCGCCACGCAGATCGAGGAGGCGCAGAAACTGAAGGAGAAGCACAGCCCACAGATCAAACTCAAGGGAATATACTACCAAGGGCAGTCACTCTAAGTTTATAAATAAAAAATAAAATGGAAGCGGAGCGTATAGAAGAGGAGAGTATCGACGTGAATAGAGCAAATATCGCCAAACACCAGGTAACTACAAGGGGCAACATTGAATACTGATATTTACTACCAGGGTTAGTGTTTCATATACTGTTAGGACCTAAGGGCACCTGAGCAACTTGGGCAACGAGTCGAAGTTTGCACGCTTTTTGTTGCCAAAAGGACGATTCTTCTCATTCCTGATTGGGTCTAAACGACTTTATAACATTGCTAATGTTTTCTGGGCTTCTAACTTTTCAGGCAACGCCGACCTGTTATACTACAAACAGCTGCAGATGGAAGAGGACCGCATCATGGATCTGCGAATCGCTAATTTCCTCAAAGCCAAGCAGGAGCGAGAGGCCAAGAGTAGGGCTGAAGCGGAGGCTGTTAAAGCTGCCAAGCAGAAGGGGATCGACCATATTGCCAAGGCCCAAAAGGTGGGTTTGCTTGCTTCATGATATTAACTTCTTCAAGCTATGGACCATTTCGCCAAGACTCTGAAAGTCGAGTTTTTCTTGCTCAATGGTCATAACTTCCTTAAACCAACGAAGATACCGTCAAAGCTAAGAATGTATATGCTTACTACATGTTCACGATTTTCTCAAGATTAATCTCGAGCAGCCAAGACGCGCACCAAAACAAATGTCTAGGCTGGACAATCACAAGAGGATTGCCGGGCCAAATGGTGGGTTTGCTTGTTAACAAATTCCTCTTAGAATGTAGCTAAGTAGGAGCCACTAAGAAACCACGATTAGTGCTGAAGTGAAGACCGTCTGATCTAAACAGAAAGGGATCGGCCATTTTACCAAGGTTGATTGTCCTCCGCTGAACATATGCCCAAATTTATCCCCAGACGGCAATCCACCACGCTTAGACTGTTGCAAATTAGGTTTGTATAGACGTTTGAATCTCTTCTCTGGACATCGCTAGGAAAAATGCGTAATGTTTATGACACTGCGCATTTTTCTTTGCCAAAAGTGTGAAAATTCAATAATCATTTCAAAAGTTTCAGGGATTTGAACCAACTACTTTATGATGCCAAGGCGAGTATACCTCCTACGATATCTCTGGTTGTTTCCAGGCGGAACAAGAGCTTAAAGAAGAGCTGGAGCGCATCAGGAACCTGAAGATACAGGAGGACGTGGAGAGAGACTACCGCCGCAGGGAACGCGCCAATGCTATTAAGAGGAACAAGGATCTGAAGGAGCTGCACGAAGCCAGGGAACAACAGGTAACAAGTTATTATCATCAGGAACCTGAAGATACAGAAGGACGTGGAGAGAGACTACCGCCGCAGGGAACGCGCCAATGCTATTAAGAAGAACAAGGATCTGAAGGAGCTGCACGAAGCCAGGGAACAACAGGTAACAAGTTATTATCATCAGGAACCTGAAGATACAGAAGGACGTGGAGAGAGACTACCGCCGCAGGGAACGCGCCAATGCTATTAAGAGGAACAAGGATCTGAAGGAGCTGCACGAAGCCAGGGAACAACAGGTAACAAGTTATTATCATCAGGAACCTGAAGATACAGAAGGACGTGGAGAGAGACTACCGCCGCAGGGAACGCGCCAATGCTATTAAGAGGAACAAGGATCTGAAGGAGCTGCACGAAGCCAGGGAACAACAGGTAACAAGTTATCATCATCAGGAACCTGAAGATACAGAAGGACGTGGAGAGAAACTACCGCCGCAGGGAATGAACCAACGCTATCAAGAGGAACAAGGATCTGAAGGAGCTGCACGAAGCCAGGGAACAACAGGTAATAAAAAGTAACCACCCCAAAAACATGACAAAATACATTTCAATTTTTCGTTTACACCGTCCTTGTCATCTATAGATTTCCTTACATCCAAAGAAGGTTGTCTGGAAAAAATCGCTTTTAGCGATAAGACTGCCTTTTGTGTATTTTCTGTCTTTGTTTCATTTGTTATGTTTTCCTATTTGTTGGTGTCAATAGTGTTGTTGTATTGTATATTTTTCTATTTTGCTCACCCTAGTGCTAAGTGACCAATTTTTCAAGCCGTGAGTCGGAATTGACTTAAATTTGTATGTAGGTGTGTAATTTGTATGTGCATTTATACCAGCATGGGTGGTACGATATTGCTCTCAAGTTACTAAAATATTGGTATGGTTATTTTAAAAACTGTAAATTGATTTCAGATCCAAGACATCCACCGACTGATCGCGCGAGAGATATGCAAGGACGAGCAGAGTTTCAACAACGCCGCGCGACAAAATGAAGAGTTCATGGCGAAGCAAAAAGAGGTATTGGAGTTAAACTTGGCCATTATGATCAAGTACAGTGACATCCTAGAATGTTTTCGTCGAATAGAAAAACGCTCCGTATAAAAGAAATCTTCTTTGCGAGTTGATGTAGCGTGCTAAAAATTAAATTCCGGCTTTTGGCCAAAAATAGCCACCTCTCTAGCTCTCTCTGTTGCCATTTAGGTCCTGAGCACCACTCAGGATCTAAATGAGGCAACAGAGAGAGCTAGAGAGGTGGCTATTTTTGGCCAAAAGCCGGAATTTAATCATTCAATTTAATAAATCATTTAGGTCCTGAGCACCACTCAGGATCTAAATGAGGCAACAGAGAGATAGGAGATGTGGCTATTTTTGGCCAAAAGCCGGAATTTAATCATTCAATTTAATAAACCATTTAGGTCCTGAGCACCACTCAGGACCTAAATGAGGCAACAGAGAGATAGGAGATGTGGCTATTTTTGGCCAAAAGCCGGAATTTAATTTTGCAGATAGGCATTCGATCTCGGCACGGGTCATCCAAGTGGAAGGATTAGTCAGTCAGCGTAAGGAGTAGCGGGCGCTGACTGTCCAGGGAAAAGAAATTAAAGACTATAAAAAATAAGAAAAACGGATAATTATTACGGGAATGTTTTTTTGTAAAACCACAGAATAAATCACGGTAAAATGTTTTCTTTCAGCTGGACGACAAACGTAAAGCTCGTATCGAGAAACATCGTCAGGAAATCATGAAACAGATCAATGACAAGGAACGCGCCAGGTAATCTCTAAAACTATTTCATATTTGTATTGTATTTCACGCAAGATCAACATATTTTAATATAGGATCAACCCCGAATATTTCAGGATGGTCGGTAAAAGTTGTTTACATGATAAGGGATTAGTAAGTTGAAGTGGCAGTTGCGATGGCACCAAAGCACGTAGAACTGATCGATGCCTTAAGTCTCTAACTTTAACTTTGTCCTTCACCTCCCTCAATAAACCTTTTCTCTCTTAATCAGGTTACCTGAAAGAAATCGCTCTGAGCAATAATGCCGCCGTTAGTCGCATTAATTTAAAATATTGTACTATTTATTGTTGATTTATTAACAATAGCTCAGCCGATTTCTATAAAATTTAAATGGGACCAATTTTGAAGTACACTCTTTTCAATAAAAAAAGAATTATTGAAATCGGTTATACGTGGTTATACATGAAAAAAATATATACGCGTCGAATTGAGTACCTCCTCCGTTGCGTCGGTCATAAAACTGGCCTCACTTGTCTGTTCACGACGTTCTGTCATGATTTTTTTTATTTGGTCCGAGATCTATCTACTTATGTAACTTTTTAAAGCAACGCCTATTTTCATGTCATCTATGATTTCCTAATGTTGTAGACAGGAGCTCCGTGAGAAGATTCACAACGAGGGCGTGGCGTTACGTATGGAGCAGGAACAACAGGACAAATACGAGAGGAAGGTCATCAAACAGAAGGTAAGCAGCTCTAGTTTCATCCTACTAATATTATAAACGCGAATGTTTGTGAGGATGGATGGATGGATGTATGGATGTTTGTTACTCTTTCACGTAAAAACTACTGAAGGGATTGAGATGAAACTTTGCAATAATATAGCTTCTATATCAGAATAACACATAGGCTATAAATTATAATGATATTGCGTCCAAAATCAAAATATCATGCGGGCGAAGCCGCGGGTAAAAACTAGTTATACATAAAACAACAGATTATTACAGCTTATTGTATTGAGAATATCTGATTCAAATGAACTGAACCTATTAAATTTCATAAAGGGAAGATGTAGTGTTCTGCGCATCTGTAGTACAATATTAATACCAGGCGAATATGCAAATGCTACTTTTATTGCGCTGTATGATAACCTGAAATCTATAAAATGGACTTTCGCGCAGGTTTTACTAATGTATCGCGATTTGTAAGATGTATTAACTCTATGAGCCTAGGGGTCGTATAGGCAGACTCATACAAGTCGGCGGATGAGACGTTAGCTGTGCAATATCCGTGCCTTACGAGTCCCGCAAACTGCACGCGTTTAACGCGCGATTGATGAATCGTGTAATTGCATCTGGTGGACATAATTGGAGCTCGTACATGTCACAATAGCGTGACTGCAAACGTGCGTTAGGGATCGTGCGTAAATCGCCCTTTCTAAACAAGGACTTGTAGAGTTATTTTTGTAATAAACAATTTTTAAAAAATGCCGCGACCGTTGGATTTGGACCTGCATCTTCAGAATACCTTTCCAGACGACGCTTTATCGAATCAAGCTAGATCACTTGCGATAGTGTCTGGAACGGTATTCCGAAGATGCAGGTTCATATCCTGCGGTCGCGGCAATTTTTATTTTACAAAAATAACTCTTAGATTCAAGGTCGCTTACATCAAAACTTATTATCGACGATCGCTTACCAACAAAGTGCGTGCGGTTAGTTTCAAATACTTAAAAATATTTTCACAGGTGGCTGCGATGAGACAACAGAAAGTTGCAGAGAAATATGTGAAAGAAGTGGAACAAACTCTCGGAAAACATGGCTACACATAGGAATTGGAAGAATTTCGAAAACAAATGCTTAACTGAATTTGATGAGATTAGCCCGTACGAACTTTTCGACTGTATCGTAGAATATGAAACGCTTGTTTTACTCTTTGAAATATAATGTTTCTCATTTTTAATGCATCTTCTGACCAGTGAGCATTAGTCTTAGACTTGACTGATTTTGATAATATTTTTGCTATAATTATGTCGAATCACACGACTTGGCGGGCGTGATGTTAGCTACAAGCTGCAGATAGCCCAGTCCGGAATGAATCACTTAGTAGCTGAACGGAAGGGGAACGGGTAATCCGCAGCTTGTAGCTAACATCACAGCCGCCAAGTTGTATGATTACGTGACCTCTACGCGTATCATTATTTGGAGTGTATGTATGTTTTCAAATTGTGTGTTCACCAAACAAATGAAGCACTTGATTATAAAGGCAATAACTTTGTTGCACGAATATTTTGAATTGTAAAGTGAGTAAAGCTTTAGATGCACAAAATGTGTTTAATATTTTTGTGACCTATTTTGATGGTACGAAATAAAAAATATTTACATCGATTATTAATATTTATTTCAAAATAAAGTTAACTCTTTCTCACATTATCAACAAACCAGCCATAACATCAATAATTAATTTAATGCGTTAGTGTATTTTGAATTATAACTCCGGCGTATCTTAGTAAATTAAACTTGTGTTACTTAATAGGAATAAGATGTCTAGGGCAAATGAAAGACATCACGATTAGTAAAATCTGATAATTAATATCTAATATTTTAAAGCTATTGTAGAGAATACTTGTCAATATTGTATGAGGGCGTACACTTTACAGGATGGCCGAGTGTAATGTAACTAGTGACTTGATATTACAAGTTTAAGAACCAATCTTATAAATAGAATCTTAACACTCGTCCAAGCTGCAGAGCGGTAAGTCCTCATACGCAGAAAAGTCCATTGCGTAGTTAAAAACAACTAAGACATACCGATAGTCGCGAAAAGTGTTTATTCTATACTTTTTAGTTTCAAGATAAAAGAATCTAGCAATAATTCAAGAGCAAGCATGATTCTATCACAACAAACCATTTTGTGTAAATTACTTACACTAACACATTAGACACTAGTACACAACGATTCACACATTTATACGTATTCAGTCACACCTTATAACAAAGACATTTTATAGGTCTGAATCGTACAATTCGGCGGATGTGAAGCTAGCTACAAGCTACGGAATATCCAATCTTGATTGAAGCTCACGTAAAAATGCGCGTTGATCCAGTTTTGCGCAGCTATAGCTAAATTGACATCCGCCAACTTCTATGATTCGGCCTGTACAATAAAGAAAACTTTTGGGGGTTAGTGTCCTGTCGCTTGCATAACTAAATGAGTGCGAGTAAGAGGAGACGAACTTTGGATTGTTTTCTTTATTGAAACAAATTATACAACACATTTGTTCCCGCTATTTTAAGTTAATCAAATAAGTAGACTGAGCTACTTACTAAAACATTAACTATTTCATCAAAGTAAATACGGTGTTCAATTTTCTATACAAAAATCTATTTTAAATCTACATTAAACATACACAAAATTCAGTTTTCTACAAGGAAAACTTGAATTTAAAAATCATTTTGAGTCAAACTATTCTAATCAGTCATAGTTCAAACTCACGATATAGTTAACTCATTTGAAAAAAATGCCTTGTGTGACTAAAGTGATACAGCTCGCGCCAAATAACTAAAGCCAATGGCGCATTCTGCGCATCTGTACTACAACACGAGCTTAGGCCGAAGTGCACATTGGTCTTGCTATACCTACAGGATTATCCAGAACTGCCCCCCTACCGCCTAAAGCAATAGCAATCGTGTATGACTTCATTTTAGTCATTTGGCACCGCCTATGTGACGTTAGCCATCAAAGTTGTTCATTCAACGATTGCTTTCGCAATCCGCGCAAAGCTATTGATGGCTAACGTCACATAGGCGGTGCCAAATGACTAAAATGAAGTCATAAACGATTGCTATTAAGATTGCTATTGCTTAGGCGGTAGGGGGGCTGGTGTGCTGAGCAGAAAGGAGGTAATTCAGACCATCATTATGAACAACTTTTACTATGGAACCAACCCAAAATAGCAAAAAAATCAGATGTTTCATACATGAAGTCGAATTTTGTATGGAACAGCAGATTTTGTTTTGTCAAATTCCAGGTAGGCCCCATAGTAAAAGTTTTTCATAATGATAGCCCTTAATCACCCCCTTTCGGCTCAGTACAGGGCAAGCAGATAACCCTGTAATACGCATTAAAATAAATAACCTTACGTCGTGTGATACCTAAAAATCGACTTTTGCGTAAGTTTTATCTATATAGCACATTACAAATAAAAATGAAATAAAGAGAACGTACCTAATATCGTAATACAGGATTATCTGCATATCTAAAAAAGGGTGATGAAAATCCTCATAATTAACAACTTTTACTATGGGGCCAACACAGAACTCGAAAAATAAATCAGCTGTTTATTATACAATATTGCAACTCAGAATTGACGATCGACGAAACGAAATGTATGAAAGAGCCGATTTATATTCTTGAATTTTGAGTTGCCGCCATCCCGCCGGAACCCGTAATTCAATTAATTATGTTCTGAATCACTTCCTGTCGGCTTACACCAGTTCTAGATAACCCTGTATAAATTCATCATAGTTTACGTCACTCAAAACACAACTTTGCTACAAAAGACATGAGAGATATTTAACTAATATTTATTAAACTTACTGTGTACTTGTTACTTGTACTTGTTAATGTTTTTTTCTCCAAGACGCACCACTTTGTCCAGATTGTCCTTCAGAGTTTTGAGCTGCGTCAGAACTGTCTGGTCCATCAGCGAGAAAGGGATGTATGCCTGAAATGAAATGGCAACTGTGTTATACAGTATACATTGTGTATCCCTATGTATACATTGTGTATCCTATATGGGAAGTTAGCCGCAGATGACACTTCGCCGTGATTCGCTAATTATTGCGCATGTGTGCACAATGCCGATTAAAGTGATTAATTCTGTGCCACGTATCACTTTCACTAAATCAAGTAGTAATTATACATAATCGCTGGATAGTATACATAATAACTAGATTAATCACTTTGACTGTGACATTTACGTTCTCTTTTTATACTATATATAACGGGATTGAACTCACGTGTAGGGATAGTCGTAACGACTATAGTTTCGGTCGCATTCGGCGACCTTTCTCAAGTTGGCGAGTGCTAGCACGCGGAGCCGTCTCGCAATGCACTGAGTTCAGAGCATTGCGAGACGGCTCCGCGTGCTAGAAATGTGTGAAAACCACGTTAATTTCCATGGTAAAATTTACATTCTCTGTTACGAGGGGAGGTCAAAAAGTTCGCGGAATGAAAGGGAAGGGGGGTGAATTTAAACACGAAATTATTTTTCCTTGTCAATATATTCTCCATTAACCCTAATACACTTTTCAAAACTTTCAAATAATTTGTATATACCTTTAAAAAAATTTTTTTGTCAAGGCTTTCAAAATATGCAGAAATTGCCGACTTCACTTCTTCGTCATCCGTAAATTTCTTTCCACGAAGCTCTTTTTTCATGTTTAGGAACAAATAATAATAACAAGGGGCTAAATCTGGACTATAGGAAAGGTGGTTTAAAGTTTCGAAGCCGCACTTGCGTAAGGCAGCCATCGCAACATGACTCTTGTGAACGGGTGCGTTGTCGTGCAAAAGGAGCACACCTAGAGACCATTTTTCCCTTCTCTTTTCTTTAATTGCTACTTTTAATTTTTTCAATAATGTAGCGTAGTGTTTTTCCGTGATATTGACACCTTTATCTTTATAATCGATCAATAAAATCCCCTCGGAATCCCAAAAAACTGCATCCATAATCTTTCCGCCCGATTGTGACACCTTAAACTTCTTAGGCGGTACTGTGCCTTTTTTGCATCACTGCATTCACTCCTGCTTTGAGTCAGGTTTATAGTGATGAACTCAAGTTTCATCTCCAGTCACAATTTGGTTCAGAAATTCACCCCTGTTTTCACTACACAGCTTCAAAAACTCGCGCGAGCACTCGACGCGCTGCTGTTTTTGAAGCGCTGTGAGCATTCTCGGTACCCATCTTGCACTGACCTTAGACATGCCAGATGATCATGGAGAATATTCAAAATGGTCGTTGATGATACTCTAGTCATCTCTGCCATTTGTTTCTTCTTCAGGGGTGCATCTTCTAGAACAAGTTTTTCAACTTTTTCAACAATGTCTGAGGACGTTGCTTCAATAGGCCGACCTGAGCTCTGATCGTCTTCAATTGAGTCTCTGCCTTGCTTGAAAAGACTATGCCACTTGTAAATCATTGTTTTTCCAGGACAAGAGTCCCCGTAAACTGATGACATTTCTTCCATAATGTTCTGAGGCGTTTTTCCTTGCTTAGTGAGGAACTAAATCACGGCACGATACTCAATTTTCTCCATGGTTGATATTTTCTTCCCGATTGACTAGTTTATCCAGCGATATCTCAAAGGTTAATAAACCGATTGGGCTGAAACTTAGTATTTATACTTGTATTGAGTCAACAAATAGCGACAGGTAAAAATAACTACCCCCTCCCGTCTCTAACCCCTCCATTCCGCGAACTTTTTGACCCACCCTCGTATTATTACGGATTTGTGTGCTTTTCTATAAAAAAAGTCGTCGGTACATTCCAATTTGTTTTATTTAATTGTGAACAATACCGAGTTGCCTAGAGAGCATCTACACTTAGTGAGTTTATGACGTAAGTATTACTCGTATTCCTGGGGTTTCATTTTCTCGCGGGAGGTATGAAAAGTAGACCACTAGAACCAAGTCTATCTTCGTCTTGGGCGACTTGAAGAGGATGGTGTTACCTGAGACTGTCGCAGCTGTTTGGGCTGCAGCGAGAGCATGGTCCCGTCTTGTAGCTTGATGTACTGTCGGACACAGGCCTACCACACACGGCTGAGAGGATGGTGTTACCTGAGATTGTCGCAGCTGTTTGGGCTGCAGCGAGAGCATGGTCCCGTCTTGTAGCTTGATGTACTGTCGGACACAGGCCTACCACACACGGCTGAGAGGATGATGTTACCTGAGATTGTCGCAGATGTTTGGGCTGCAGCGAGAGCATGGTCCCGTCTTGTAGCTTGATGTACTGTCGGACACAGGCCTACCACACACGGCTGAGAGGATGGTGTTACCTGAGATTGTCGCAGCTGTTTGGGCTGCAGCGAGAGCATGGTCCCGTCTTGTAGCTTGATGTACTGTCGGACACAGGCCTACCACACACGGCTGAGAGGATGATGTTACCTGAGATTGTCGCAGATGTTTGGGCTGCAGCGAGAGCATGGTCCCGTCTTGAAGCTTGATGTACTGTCGGACACAGGCCTACCACACACGGCTGAGAGGATGGTGTTACCTGAGATTGTCGCAGCTGTTTGGGCTGCAGCGAGAGCATGGTCCCGTCTTGTAGCTTGATGTACTGTCGGACACAGGCCTACCACACACGGCTGAGAGGATGGTGTTACCTGAGATTGTCGCAGCTGTTTGGGCTGCAGCGAGAGCATGGTCCCGTCTTGTAGCTTGATGTACTGTCGGACACAGGCCTACCACACACGGCTGAGAGGATGATGTTACCTGAGATTGTCGCAGATGTTTGGGCTGCAGCGAGAGCATGGTCCCGTCTTGTAGCTTGATGTACTGTCGGACACAGGCCTACCACACACGGCTGAGAGGATGGTGTTACCTGAGATTGTCGCAGCTGTTTGGGCTGCAGCGAGAGCATGGTCCCGTCTTGTAGCTTGATGTACTGTCGGACACAGGCCTACCACACACGGCTGAGAGGATGATGTTACCTGAGATTGTCGCAGATGTTTGGGCTGCAGCGAGAGCATGGTCCCGTCTTGTAGCTTGATGTACTGTCGGACACAGGCCTACCACACACGGCTGAGAGGATGGTGTTACCTGAGATTGTCGCAGCTGTTTGGGCTGCAGCGAGAGCATGGTCCCGTCTTGTAGCTTGATGTACTGTCGGACACAGGCCTACCACACACGGCTGAGAGGATGATGTTACCTGAGATTGTCGCAGATGTTTGGGCTGCAGCGAGAGCATGGTCCCGTCTTGTAGCTTGATGTACTGTCGGACACAGGCCTACCACACACGGCTGAGAGGATGATGTTACCTGAGATTGTCGCAGATGTTTGGGCTGCAGCGAGAGCATGGTCCCGTCTTGAAGCTTGATGTACTGTCGGACACAGGCCTACCACACACGGCTGAGAGGATGGTGTTACCTGAGATTGTCGCAGCTGTTTGGGCTGCAGCGAGAGCATGGTCCCGTCTTGTAGCTTGATGTACTGTCGGACACAGGCCTACCACACACGGCTGAGAGGATGATGTTACCTGAGATTGTCGCAGATGTTTGGGCTGCAGCGAGAGCATGGTCCCGTCTTGTAGCTTGATGTACTGTCGGACACAGGCCTACCACACACGGCTGAGAGGATGGTGTTACCTGAGATTGTCGCAGCTGTTTGGGCTGCAGCGAGAGCATGGTCCCGTCTTGTAGCTTGATGTACTGTCGGACACAGGCCTACCACACACGGCTGAGAGGATGATGTTACCTGAGATTGTCGCAGATGTTTGGGCTGCAGCGAGAGCATGGTCCCGTCTTGAAGCTTGATGTACTGTCGGACACAGGCCTACCACACACGGCTGAGAGGATGGTGTTACCTGAGATTGTCGCAGCTGTTTGGGCTGCAGCGAGAGCATGGTCCCGTCTTGTAGCTTGATGTACTGTCGGACACAGGCCTACCACACACGGCTGAGAGGATGGTGTTACCTGAGATTGTCGCAGCTGTTTGGGCTGCAGCGAGAGCATGGTCCCGTCTTGTAGCTTGATGTACTGTCGGACACAGGCCTACCACACACGGCTGAGAGGATGATGTTACCTGAGATTGTCGCAGATGTTTGGGCTGCAGCGAGAGCATGGTCCCGTCTTGTAGCTTGATGTACTGTCGGACACAGGCCTACCACACACGGCTGAGAGGATGGTGTTACCTGAGATTGTCGCAGCTGTTTGGGCTGCAGCGAGAGCATGGTCCCGTCTTGTAGCTTGATGTACTGTCGGACACAGGCCTACCACACACGGCTGAGAGGATGATGTTACCTGAGATTGTCGCAGATGTTTGGGCTGCAGCGAGAGCATGGTCCCGTCTTGTAGCTTGATGTACTGTCGGACACAGGCCTACCACACACGGCTGAGAGGATGATGTTACCTGAGATTGTCGCAGATGTTTGGGCTGCAGCGAGAGCATGGTCCCGTCTTGAAGCTTGATGTACTGTCGGACACAGGCCTACCACACACGGCTGAGAGGATGGTGTTACCTGAGATTGTCGCAGCTGTTTGGGCTGCAGCGAGAGCATGGTCCCGTCTTGTAGCTTGATGTACTGTCGGACACAGGCCTACCACACACGGCTGAGAGGATGATGTTACCTGAGATTGTCGCAGATGTTTGGGCTGCAGCGAGAGCATGGTCCCGTCTTGTAGCTTGATGTACTGTCGGACACAGGCCTACCACACACGGCTGAGAGGATGGTGTTACCTGAGATTGTCGCAGCTGTTTGGGCTGCAGCGAGAGCATGGTCCCGTCTTGTAGCTTGATGTACTGTCGGACACAGGCCTACCACACACGGCTGAGAGGATGATGTTACCTGAGATTGTCGCAGATGTTTGGGCTGCAGCGAGAGCATGGTCCCGTCTTGAAGCTTGATGTACTGTCGGACACAGGCCTACCACACACGGCTGAGAGGATGGTGTTACCTGAGATTGTCGCAGCTGTTTGGGCTGCAGCGAGAGCATGGTCCCGTCTTGTAGCTTGATGTACTGTCGGACACAGGCCTACCACACACGGCTGAGAGGATGGTGTTACCTGAGATTGTCGCAGCTGTTTGGGCTGCAGCGAGAGCATGGTCCCGTCTTGTAGCTTGATGTACTGTCGGACACAGGCCTACCACACACGGCTGAGAGGATGATGTTACCTGAGATTGTCGCAGATGTTTGGGCTGCAGCGAGAGCATGGTCCCGTCTTGTAGCTTGATGTACTGTCGGACACAGGCCTACCACACACGGCTGAGAGGATGGTGTTACCTGAGATTGTCGCAGCTGTTTGGGCTGCAGCGAGAGCATGGTCCCGTCTTGTAGCTTGATGTACTGTCGGACACAGGCCTACCACACACGGCTGAGAGGATGATGTTACCTGAGATTGTCGCAGATGTTTGGGCTGCAGCGAGAGCATGGTCCCGTCTTGTAGCTTGATGTACTGTCGGACACAGGCCTACCACACACGGCTGAGAGGATGATGTTACCTGAGATTGTCGCAGATGTTTGGGCTGCAGCGAGAGCATGGTCCCGTCTTGAAGCTTGATGTACTGTCGGACACAGGCCTACCACACACGGCTGAGAGGATGGTGTTACCTGAGATTGTCGCAGCTGTTTGGGCTGCAGCGAGAGCATGGTCCCGTCTTGTAGCTTGATGTACTGTCGGACACAGGCCTACCACACACGGCTGAGAGGATGATGTTACCTGAGATTGTCGCAGATGTTTGGGCTGCAGCGAGAGCATGGTCCCGTCTTGTAGCTTGATGTACTGTCGGACACAGGCCTACCACACACGGCTGAGAGGATGGTGTTACCTGAGATTGTCGCAGCTGTTTGGGCTGCAGCGAGAGCATGGTCCCGTCTTGTAGCTTGATGTACTGTCGGACACAGGCCTACCACACACGGCTGAGAGGATGATGTTACCTGAGATTGTCGCAGATGTTTGGGCTGCAGCGAGAGCATGGTCCCGTCTTGAAGCTTGATGTACTGTCGGACACAGGCCTACCACACACGGCTGAGAGGATGGTGTTACCTGAGATTGTCGCAGCTGTTTGGGCTGCAGCGAGAGCATGGTCCCGTCTTGTAGCTTGATGTACTGTCGGACACAGGCCTACCACACACGGCTGAGAGGATGGTGTTACCTGAGATTGTCGCAGCTGTTTGGGCTGCAGCGAGAGCATGGTCCCGTCTTGTAGCTTGATGTACTGTCGGACACAGGCCTACCACACACGGCTGAGAGGATGATGTTACCTGAGATTGTCGCAGATGTTTGGGCTGCAGCGAGAGCATGGTCCCGTCTTGTAGCTTGATGTACTGTCGGACACAGGCCTACCACACACGGCTGAGAGGATGGTGTTACCTGAGATTGTCGCAGCTGTTTGGGCTGCAGCGAGAGCATGGTCCCGTCTTGTAGCTTGATGTACTGTCGGACACAGGCCTACCACACACGGCTGAGAGGATGATGTTACCTGAGATTGTCGCAGATGTTTGGGCTGCAGCGAGAGCATGGTCCCGTCTTGTAGCTTGATGTACTGTCGGACACAGGCCTACCACACACGGCTGAGAGGATGATGTTACCTGAGATTGTCGCAGATGTTTGGGCTGCAGCGAGAGCATGGTCCCGTCTTGAAGCTTGATGTACTGTCGGACACAGGCCTACCACACACGGCTGAGAGGATGGTGTTACCTGAGATTGTCGCAGCTGTTTGGGCTGCAGCGAGAGCATGGTCCCGTCTTGTAGCTTGATGTACTGTCGGACACAGGCCTACCACACACGGCTGAGAGGATGGTGTTACCTGAGATTGTCGCAGATGTTTGGGCTGCAGCGAGAGCATGGTCCCGTCTTGAAGCTTGATGTACTGTCGGACACAGGCCTACCACACACGGCTGAGAGGATGGTGTTACCTGAGACTGTCGCAGATGTTTGGGCTGCAGCGAGAGCATGGTCCCGTCTTGTAGCTTGATGTACTGTCGGACACAGGCCTACCACACACGGCTGAGAGGATGGTGTTACCTGAGATTGTCGCAGATGTTTGGGCTGCAGCGAGAGCATGGTCCCGTCTTGTAGCTTGATGTACTGTCGGACACAGGCCTACCACACACGGCTGAGAGGATGATGTTACCTGAGATTGTCGCAGATGTTTGGGCTGCAGCGAGAGCATGGTCCCGTCTTGTAGCTTGATGTACTGTCGGACACAGGCCTACCACACACGGCTGAGAGGATGGTGTTACCTGAGATTGTCGCAGATGTTTGGGCTGCAGCGAGAGCATGGTCCCGTCTTGTAGCTTGATGTACTGTCGGACACAGGCCTACCACACACGGCTGAGAGGATGGTGTTACCTGAGATTGTCGCAGATGTTTGGGCTGCAGCGAGAGCATGGTCCCGTCTTGTAGCTTGATGTTGCAGTTAGCCATCTCATCCTGCTGCATGCTGGAAATTTTAATAAGCAAGATTAGTTAGACATAGAAAATAGAAGGAAATCACATAAATAAATAAATATAAATATTTGGGGCCATCTTACACACAGTCTCTGACACCAAACTAAGCAAAGCTTGTCATATCGCTGCTAGAAACTGATATACTATTTTTTTTTATATATTATAAATGTTTAAATACATACTTATATAGATAACAGGCCCAATTATGAAGGCGCCATCGTAAATGTAATAGCAACGTAAAAGGTGTTCTCTCTATCAAACGCCTAAAGTGAAAAAGAAACAGATGTATATACTAAATTGCTATATAACTACGATGGCGCCTTCATAATTGGGCTACTAACCTAAATAATACCCAGACACAGAGCAAACACCCTATGTGCTTCATATAAATACTTGCCCTGGGTGGGAGTCGAGCCCACGCCTTATTGATTCCGTAGTCAGGGTCTCTAACCACTGAGCCACCGAGGCAGTCGAGAGAAGAACGTACATAGTACAAAATTGGGAATCACTTATTAGGACTTGCTGGACCTACCTCTGACACAGCCGGAGCGCTATTTGATTTGGTGAGTCGCCTCAAGTGATCGGAAATACGTAGCTAGTACTATTATTTTTATTTTATTTTATTTAAATAGGTTCGGTTACAGACAAAAAGTTAACAATAAATAACATTAATAGACTTAGTACAACATTTAGAACCTTAGGTCCAATTACAACCGCACACAACTTAGCCAACTTAAGAAAGGTTATACACAGTTAGTTATAATGAGATAACATTTTAAAATTATATTTTGACATTTAAAATAAAGATTCAAAAGAAATTTAAATTTAAAAGAAATTTAAAATTTAAAAGAGATTATTAACAGCAGATTTAAATGATGCATAGCTGCAAGAAAACATGTCTGGGGGGTTAGTTATGTCGTCGTATGCACGAAACATCCTAATCAAAGGACTGTTACGTGAGACGTTATTGAAAGCGGGTGTCGAGTTGAAAAGCTGAAACTTACGAACCGAGCGAGACGGTACTCTGAAGTTGATATTACCCAACAGTTCACTACCAAAAATACCATGGACTATTTTGTATAGGGCAAAATCTGTTACAGTTCTGCGACTATCAAGGGTTTTCATTTGGAATTTTTATAACCTATCGGAATATTCTTTGACTTTGCGCCTTAGACCCAATCTACAGCATAATGCACGCAAAAATCTACGCTGAATGGCTTCAAGTCTGTCCACGTGCGTGTCATATATTGGGTACCACACCGAACAACAGTACTAAGTAGTTAGTAAGTTAGAATATGCAATGAGACTGCCATGTATTTTATATAAAAGTCCCAAAAATAAATTGGAATAAAAAAAAACACAGGACAGACGCACAGACAGACACGGTAATGGTAGCTATATAACAGTATTGAGACTCGGCCCTGTCCTTGAAATATATAGCTACAGCGCCACGCGGCGACGCGGAACGTATGACGCGCTAGGGCTGTCCGTTTTCAGTATTTTATAGTACATTGTTCACCGAGAGGAGAAAGTGACCGATTACCGTCGAGGGTGTCGTTTGAAGCCCGAGCCGTAGGCGAGGGCTTTAAAACACCCGAGATCGGGAATCGCACTTTCTCTCGAGAGATACATAGTGCTTTATACTACACCTACGAGGAAAATAAATTCTACGAAAACTGAATCCTCAAACAACACACTAATTGAAAATGGCGCCAATGGCGTCTGCAATTTTCACATGTTCTTTTTTCAAATTGTTTGACACCATCCAACACACAGCTAGTGGCCAGTGTCATTTTGCGAACTTGGAGATAAAAACTCACTGTAAAAACTTTTTGGCTTTTGATATTTAGGTTACCAGCGCATAGTCTTACCCAAAATTAAAAAAGAAAAACCACGTAAGAAATGTATTTTCATACACTTTTCTCTCCCGCTCAGATGCGTTTTCTCGCCGCATATCTGTTCGATATGCAATGACGTACTTTCTACCGTAAATTTGATAAAGTATCAAGGTACTTTCCGAGCAGGTGTAGTATAAATTTCATTTACCTACTTACTCTTTACCTACTTGAGTTTCTTTCTAGTTTCTATCTATTATGATGTAAAATTATTATATTTATACTCTATAAAATTTAACTTGATCTCTGCGACAGCTGTCAGAAAAATCACGCCTATGAAGTCCTGAATTTCTTAATAGTACAGACAGTACCTGTCAATGTCATACTTTATGGGCATGCCGATTAGTGATGGGCGACGAATGATCGTGACCACAGAGTTTTATTTAAAATATCGATAGTTTATACTGACGATATTTTAAATAAAACTTAATTTATCATTAATTTTATTGTATATTTTAATATCATAACATTTTTTACATGTGTAATTAAATTAAACCCAATTATATGTTACATTAGCATCGATAATAGTGAAAAACGTCTATAAATACTGTCGTAACATTATTATGAGTATTTAATTAATATCATAACATTATTTACATGTGTACATACTTGATCTTAAATAATAGTAAGTAAATAAAATCCAATTTCTCACCTTCAACTACTTATTCGATTTCATTACAACATTGTTTGAAAATCGATTTTTTCCACCACTATCTCAACTCTAAAAATGTCAATCTTCTGTGTCAATGTCACTGTCGCAGAGATCAAGTTAAATTTTATAGAGTATAGTGCAAAAAATGTGAATATGTATGTGTATGTACTGACTTGTTGAAGGTAGGCACCATGACGGGCGAGCCTGACATGGAGACCACCATCTCGCCCACCCGCGGCTGCCGGAGCACCGTCAGCGGCGTGTGGGGCGCCACCTGAACAACATTGGAACAATTAGCGCGTACAAAAAGAAGAGATTTCGCAGGAAATTTCCCCTTTTTTGAAATCGTTCCCATACCAAAAAACGCCAAGAAAAAAAAACGAAAATACATAGAACCCGTATACTAAAATTCGTTGTAAAATGTGACTTGACTGTCTTTGTCTTGGGCGGCTTGAACCCCTCGCTTCACTCAAGACTCTAAATAATTAACTTTAAAGAGTATCTCGCTACGCTTAGGGTTCAACAAGTCACCCGCAACACAAGACAGTTGTCCCCATGTCTCATAATATACTCGTACTTTATTTCAAATCATGTGGCACGCTTAAAAGGTTAAAATTGACGATAATTAAAGAAGATCTTCCAAACTGGGCTCAGACAATACACAGTGGGTATAGTAGCCCAAAAAAGCTGTAAAATAGGTAAACAAATTCACAGAAAAAACAACGGTATTTGATGCTTAGTTAAAATGGAATATCGTATTTTCTAATTTGATTTTTGTTCAAGGCCGCCATCACGCCGCCATATTTTACAAGCAATGTTAAAAAGATAATAAAAAGATCCGAAAATTATGAAATTTCCTTTAAGTAAAGAAAATAATAGTAATAATTTTCTAAAGCACATAAGTAAAAACTGTACCAGGCTCGATTTATTTTTGAATTCTCTTTTACTCACCTTGGGCGTAATAATGGGGTACGCATTAGCGGAGTTCTTGTTCATAGCGGGCGTGCGGTAGACGGAGCGCGAGCGGCGCCGCGGGCCCGGCTTGCTGGCCGTGGTGGGCGCGCGCCGGCCGTGCGCCCCCGGGTCGGCGGACCGGGACCGGCGCCCCGTCGACCGGGACGTCGACACCGGGATACCTACAGTAGGCATCATGACTTGAGCGCAAGATTCATATACCACGCGAATGTGTTGTGGTATCGACAACGAAAGACATAATACCTAGCCAGGTCATAAGTATTGTCACACTGTAAAAACTTTTCTTTCAGAATGCTGGCCATAAAAAAGTTTACTGAATTCGAATTTCGAATTATTCATGAAAATAAAAATGTATGCTTTTTAGAATTTTACTCATTTTTAAGTATGGAGTGGACGCTTAAAGAAGACCGTGTTGCAGTTATTGCGTTGCATCGTTGCGGTTACGCGCAAATTTTTGTTCAAATTTTTGACATCCTGAAAAATTTGAATATAACCAAAAGATTCGTTTATCGTACCATCAAACGATACAATGAAGACTCTTGTAGATGACAGGTCAAGAAGTGGTCGCCCTCGGTCTGTTAGGACTCCAGCAGTGATAAAAGCTGTGAAGGCGCGAATTCAAAGAAATCCCAAACGTAAGCAGAAACTGTTGGCCCTTCAGATGGGGTTAAGCAGAACCACGGTGAAAAGGGTGTTAAATGAAGACTTAGGGCTTCGGGCATATCGAATAAATGCTCGTCTAATGGACCTGAGACTGAAGAGATGCCGCGCTTTGTTGAAGCGGTACGCGGGAAAAAAATATCGGAAAATTCTTTTTTCGGATAAAAAAAAATTCCGTAGAAAAGAGCTACAACAAACAAAATGATAAGGTGTACGCACACAGTAGTGAAGAAGCGAGCAACCGTATTCCGCGTGTCCAACGAGGTCATTTTCCATCCTCGATCATGGTATGGTTGGGAGTTTCTTATTGGGGCTTAACATAGGTACATTTTTGTGAGAAAGGTGTAAAAACGAATGCAGTTGTGTATCAAAATACAGTCCTGATGAACCTTGTGGAACCTGTTTCTCATACCATGTTCAATAACAGGCACTGGGTATTCCAACAAGATTCGGCGCCAGCTCATAGAGCGAAGAGCACACAAGACTGGCTGGCGGCGCGTGAAATCGACATCATCCGGCACGAAGACTGGCCCTCCTCCAGTCCAGATTTGAGTCCGTTAGATTACAAGATAGGGCAACACTTGGAGGAAAAGGCGTGCTCAAAGCCTCATCCCAATTTGGAGTCACTCAAGACATCCTTGATTAAGGCAGCCGCCGATATTGACATGGACGTCGTTCGTGCTGCGATAGACGACTGGCCGCGCAGATTGAAGGCCTGTATTCAAAATCACGGAGGTCATTTTGAATAAACTTTATTGTCATAAGAATCTATGTTTTGTTAAGTTCATTTTGGTATATAAATGGTTACATAATGAATAAACTTGTTTCAATTTTTTTATATTAAACATGTGACAGAATTTATGACCTGACTGTGTATATATGTACTTAGAGTGCAAAAGATCGTTATCGATGTTAAAGACTGCGACATTATATAGGATACCTATAGAGCGATGATACAACCAGAAGCTGCCTAGATGTTGTAGTAGAGGTACGCGCAAGATTCCTATGCAATAAGAAAACAGAATAGCGCTTTTGAATTGACGAGGTAGACGTTTGGGTACATTGTGGTATTTAAGAAGATGGTTGAGTAGGTAGTTAGTTGGGTAGGTAGGTTATTGGGTGGGTATGTAGCTGAGTAGACATACCTGGGTTGATCAGTAAGTACCCGTGTTTGACAATAGATGGCGTTGACAAGTAAAATTGACGTTACCATCTTGTTTTATAGTCTGTAACATGTCATTGTGCTTAATTTGAGATTATTTCATTGGCTAGGTTTTTTATGAGAGCTGTTGGTGTCTTTGGTGTCTTGTGCTTCTAAGCAAAATGAAATAGGAACAATACCGATCCGTAATTCGTTTCTTATTTTTGGACGGAAAAACTTGCGAACAAATAAAAGCGAAGTTGGATGCTGTCTATGGGGACCCTTCACCATATATGACAACCGTGAGATATTGGTTCAATGAATTTAAACGTGGTCATACGTCTGTTTTTAACGAGGATCGGCCAGGACGTCCGTCAGACGTGGTTACTGACGAACTCGTCAAAAAACTCCACGATATCATTCTTGCTGATCGCCGAACGAAAGTCCGCGAAGTAGCTGAAGAAGTAGGCGTCTCGTAAGGCACAACAATAAAAATTTTAAACGATAAAATTGGTGTAAGAAATGTGTCGGCGCGATGGGTGCCGCGATTGCTAACACCGGACAAAAAACGGGTACGAGTAACGATGTCAAAGCAGTGTTTGGACAGTTTTAATCAAAACCCGCAGGAGTTTCTTCGTCGAGTTGTGACCGTCGATGAAACCTGGATTCATTACTACATGCCAGAGACGAAAATACAATCTAAGCAATGGATTTTTCGGAGTGAATCTGCTCTAAAGAAGGCTAAGACTGTTCCCTCAGCCGGAAAAGTTATGGCTACGATATTTTGGGATTCTCAAGAAATAATTCTCATCGATTATTTCTAGAAAGGGAAAACAATTACAGGGCAGTACTACAGTGAGTTATTAGATAGATTCGATGAGAAATTGAAGGAGACACGGCCTCAGTTGTCCAAAAAAAGGTGCTCTTTCACCACGACAATGCACCGGCGCACTCATCTCTCATCGTGGCGGCTAAATTGCAAGACTTGCGCTACGAATTGCTTCCGCATCCACTTTACTCGCCTGATTTAGCTCCGTGCTACTTTTTCATATTCCCCAACATGAAAACCTGGCTCGGAGGAAAAAGATTCTACTCAAATGAAGAGGTTATAGCCAAAACAGAAGCGTATTTTGCAGAGTTTGAGAAATCTTATTTTGTGGAAGGGTTAAAAAAATGAGAGAAACGTTGGGTAAAGTGCATAAGCCTCGCAGGAGACTACGTCGAAAAATATAATATATTAAAAAAATAAATAAATGTGTTTTCATTTCGAACACGGGTACTTACTGATCAACCCACGTATAGTTGACTAGATAGGTAGTTGAGTAGATAGGGAATAGCGCTTATAACTGACGAGATCCCTACCTCGTCACCTACCTCGTCGACGAGGTAGGGCGTTTGGGCAGGTAAGCAGATGGTTGAGTGGGTAGGTTGTTGGATGGGCAGGTGAGCAGATGGTTGAGTGGGTAGGTTGTTGGATGGGCAGGTGAGCAGATGGTTGAGTGGGTAGGTTGTTGGATGGGCAGGTGAGCAGATGGTTGAGTGGGTAGGTTGTTGGATGGGCAGGTGAGCAGATGGTTGAGTGGGTAGGTTGTTAGATGGGCAGGTGAGCAGATGGTTGAGTGGGTAGGTTGTTGGATGGGCAGGTGAGCAGATGGTTGAGTGGGTAGGTTGTTGTATGGGCAGGTGAGCAGATGGTTGAGGGGGTAGGTTGTTAGATGGGCAGGTGAGCAGATGGTTGAGGGGGTAGGTTGTTGGATGGGCAGGTGAGCAGATGGCTGAGGGGGTAGGTTGTTGGATGGGCAGGTGAGCAGATGGTTGAATGGGTAGGTTGTTGGATGGGCAGATAGGTAGGTATTTGGAAAAGTGATGGTTTAGGTACCTACCTAACCCAGCCAGCCTGCTTACCTTAGCAGGCACATAGGTTTCAAAGAACTCATAGACCGGGATTTGAACCCATAGTGACACAACAGCTCCTCCAACCGAATCAATCTAAAGATTTTGCTAAAAGCTAAATAATTATAGTAGTTTGAATAATTATACAGATCATTATGAGTGTATCGATGTAAACAATGAAATGAAATCAACATTATGAGTGTATCGATGTAAACAATGAAATGAAATCAAGATACACGCTACCAAGCTTAGGAGCCTTTTTACCACAAATCGCGATTCAAAGTACCTACTCGTTTTCTTTTTATCGCGAATAAGTCCGCGCGTGACCACCAACTCGGCGAATTGGAGATCAAGCGCGGACTTAGTCTTCATCTTCAACCATAACGTATAGGGCGAATCAAACAAGACGACGGATGTAAAGTTGGCTATAAACCGAATCATACTACGGACGTGAAGTTAGATACAAACTGCGCGAAACCCAATCAACGCGCAGCTTTATATCAGCTTCAGTCATGGATATTGCGTAGCTTGTAGCTAATTTTACATCCGCCAACTTATATGATTCGGCCTCTACTAGTATACACGCTGCGCAATATCCAATCCTGACTCAATTTCATATAAAGCGGTGCGTTAATTGGATATTGTGCAACTTGTAGCTAACTTCACATCCGCCGACTTGTGTGATTCGGCCTATAACTTACCGTTTGCAGATGAAGCATACAGACTTATAATATGCGTATACAGACTATGAAATCTTCAAAAAAAGATCTAAACTTAGAGCAAATTTATAGTTACAATCGTGTAAAAAAAGTGTCCAAGCCAAAACCCTGCTCAAGGTGCGTAGTGGGCAAGCTTTTTAGTTAGTCGCAAGGCGATTGTAAGCCGGCTACAACGCCGCGCGGTGCCAAAGTGCTCGGTTACAAGCACTAATCAGGTGACATAACATCGAGATTCGAGTGAACTGGTCATTGTGAATTATTTAATGAAAACTAGCGACCCGCCCCGGCTTCGCACAGTTGTATTGTACATATAAACTTTCCTCTTTAATTACTCTAACTATTAAAACAAACGGCACCAAAATCCGTTGCTAGTTTTAAAGATATAAGCATACTAAGGATAGTGATATCTAAGTCGGTATGTACGACGGCGCTCGGACATTTTTTAACTACTTTCACTTAGGGACTGTGACTCTGTAGATATTTGCTCGAAGATTCCAAAATATTTATGTATTTGAAGCGTGATATATAGGAGCCTTGGAACCGCGATAAGAAGCCATCAAGCCAGTATAAAGAAGCGGTACTCACCTTGTTTCTTCCTGGTCCTGTCTCCGGAGCCCTGAGTGGAGTTCTCGGTGAGGTAGCCTGCCCCCAGAAAGCTCCCGGTTAGTTGAAACATGAGGTTAGGTGAACTATAGGTTTTACGAAGATGAAGAGAACTAACTTAATAGGACAACCTATAACATGTACACAGTATTGGTAATCAATCGGCTTCCTTTTAGGGGATTATTCTGTACACAAAACTAACAACTTTTGTTCTACGACTTTTGCCAAAACAAGATTATTTTTTGCAAAAAATAGCATGACACACTTCACCAGAGTACAAAATTCGCAAATATTTCGCACGGATCGATGGTAGCATTTTTCACATTATTGTTAATTTATCGAAAAATGGCTCAGCCGATTTCGATAAAATTTAATTGGGACCAATTTCGAAGTATACTCTTTCCAATAAAAAAATAATTATTGAAATCGGACTACTATGAAAAAAGTTATGCGTGGTTATATACAGGGTTATTTCTAATCAATTAGCATCCTTCTAGGGGCTTATTCTGTACATCAAAACTAACAACTTTTGTTCTACGACTTTCGTCAAAACTCAAAAAAAATTGTTGTTCCATAGAAAAATTTAGTTCACCCGCGACAAAATGTATGGAACTGCTGATTTTTTTTTTTTAGTTTTGACGAAAGTTGTAGAACAAAAGTTGTTAGTTTTGATGTACAGAATAAGATAGATAGATAGAACTCTTTATTGTGTGCACTAAGTACAGAGTAGATACTTAGCTTATCTTAAATTAAATTAGTGCCACAAATGGCGGCCTTATCGCTGACAGCGATCTCTACCAGGCAACCACTGAACGGAAAGAGATCACAAACAAGAATAAGCCCATAGAAGGATGCTAATTGATTAGAAATAACCCTGTATATATAAAAAAATACGCGTCGAATTGAGTACCTCCTCCGGTTCGTCGGTCAACAAAAAAAACAGCTGTTCAGCATTTTTTTTTTTGAGAACTATAATCCGACCGCTTAATCAGTCCTCGTCTGCGTGTGTGGGGGACTGAGATGAGAGCCCGCACATGGCAGCGGGTCCCCGCTAGGGATTGCAATCCCTAGTCCCCGCCGCCCGTACCTGTCTCAGTCCCCTATGTCGTCTACCCCCGCGCCCCTGTACTGCCGCAGGCGAGGACTGAGTTTTGAGGATTATAATTAAAGTCGTTGGACAAAAGTTGTTCAGAAGCCGTGGTGGTCTAGTGGTAATGACACCGACCTTACAATCGTGAGGTGGTGGTTTCAAATCCCGGTCCCGTACCAACGAGTTCTTCGGTATTTACGTACGGAATTTCACACCACTGGCTTTTCGGTGAAGGAAAACATCGTGAGGCAACCTGAATACGTCCGAAGAAGAAATTCGATGGCGTATGTGAATCCACCGACCCGCACTGGGCCACCGTGGTGGATATAGCCCAATCACCCTTCGTGGGTAGGCCTACGTCCTGCAGTGGACTATTAAAAAGGCTGGTACAGTACAGTACAAAGACAACGTAGGTGAAACCGCGAACTGTTTTCATTTTAAGCAAGTACCTATATACTAAGACAACGCGGGCGAAGCCGTGGGTTTTAAGCTAGTGTACATATAAGCCCTTAAAAGGATGCTAATAGATTACCAATTAACCCTGTAGAATAGAAGACAGAGGCAGTTGTAGGGCCGATGACAGGCATGATGAAGGGTTGGCACATTAGGTTCGGCAGGATTTGACGAAGGTCAGACTCGAAATGGCTACTGCACTGGTTTAACTTAATTCATTTTGTGCTGGGCGCTCGGTCTATACACAGAAATCCGTCCGGCACATTCGGCATTTGCCGAACCGCTTAATACACATATTCGATCGTGCCGAACCGCTTAATAGACATATTCGATCGTGCCGAACCGCTTAATACACATATTCGATCGTGCCGAACCGCTTAATACACATATTCGATTGTGCCGAACCGAATATTTTTTTTTATTCCGTATAGGTTTGCGTTTGACTACATACTGCCTGATGTTATGCAGATATGCGGTCTATGGTGTAGCACGCTTACCTAGAAGATAACTATTTACTCGGGATTTAAAGACAGCCGCGTTGTACTTTAGCGGTAAGACAGACCCACAGATGTGTGTTTACGTGTATGTGTATGTGTAATCATGCTTGTAACTAACTTCACATCCGCCAACTTGTATGATTCGGCCTATAGCAATTCTGATTTTTTTTTTTTTGTTTAAGAAACGCTTACGAGCTTTTCTTAAAAAAATACTATCTCGCTATGGGTTAATAAGTAATTTAATCTAACTTAAATTGCTAGGTATAATAAACTAAGAATGTGTCCATCAACACTTTTCTTATTGTCTCTATCGCTATTTTTTTTTTGTTTAAGAAACGCTGACGAGCTTTTCTTAAAAAAATACTATCTAGCTATGGGCTAATAAGTAATTTAAATCTAACTTAAATTGCTAGGTATAATAAACTAAGAATGTGTCCATCAACACTTTTCTTATAGTCTCTATTAAGGAGAAGACACTACGTTGTGTTCTTTATACGCGGCACTAGCACTATGATTACGAGTTAGCACTCAATTAACTTTTAAACTAATTCGAACGGTTGATTCTGATTAACGCTGTGACCTTCATAGATGCCATTAAGTTTAAGTCGGCCTACTCGGTTGTACCATCATGATGTCTTAGTACGATAGACTGAAGAGTACACTAAGAAAACTAATATACAAAAGCCTATTATTTATTTATTTAACACTTTATTGCACACCATTTCTACAAAATGAGGACTTAACGCTAAATAGCATTATCTGCCAGTCAACCTACAGGTAGAAGACATTGGGAAGTAGGCCTGAATAAAAAAAGAGATAAATTAACTAGAATCATCACAAATCAAAACTAAAAAATATACATATTACACACTTCGAATACACTTCGGAGAGTGCGCCCAGGAGTTGCACAATCTAGTCCCCCCTGCCCCATTCTTCTATCGTACGGCTAGACGGACGCGACTAAAGCGCCACCCTTTTATGGTGGACATTCCGCGCGTTAGAACCAAGCGTTTCGAATCCTCATTCCTCATACGAACAGCCGGAATGTGGAACGCTTTGCCTGGGTCTGTCTTCCCGTTGAAGTACAACGTACTATACGTAAATAGGTATCTTCTAGGTAAGCGTGCTACACCCTAGCCCGCACATCTGCTTAACATCAGGCAGTGTGTAGTCAAACGCGAACCTATTCGAAATAAAAAAAAAAAAAAAATTTGGTTTCAGTTTTGTAAAGAATTTGCAGACAACAGACATAATATTCTAGAATATCATTGGCCTTGTGGTTTTGAAAAACTTTTTATTGTGGAAAACGTTGAAATAGCGAAAAAATCAACTTTGTTTCAAACATTTATTTAAAATTAAATTTTGTGCAGAAAGTTAGCCTCGCAATTCAGCGAGGCAATGTGGCCAGCATTTTAGACAAGTTGCCTGATATTAGAGACGGTTTAAACCTTTTGTAGGTATAAACAGTGTCTAATTTTTAACTAGTTTACTTGAGATAGGGTATTTTAGTTTAGATAGGATATTTTTGTTTAGGTAGGATAATTTAATTAAGTTTTGATGGTTTAAAAGTTTTTTGGGTAAATAAAAATTCTTTCATTTCGATAGATTAAAGAATTTTTTATAATATTAGAAATTGGATTATATCAAACAGTAGTTTTATTTTGGCAATTTCAGAGTTGGTTCAGTAGTAATAATTGATCATAATGTTGAGTACAATGACATCCTAAAGTAGATATGTCCATTGTTAAAGATAAACCAAGGGTGGGTCCATTTCAAATTGAGGTATAGGCCGAATCAAACTTCTTGGCGGGTGTGATGTTAGCTACAAGTTGCGGATAACCCAATCCTGCCTGAAGCACATTTAAAAGCTACGTGAGGACCGGATTTCGCACATCCATCCATCAGCTATAAGAAGTCCACTGGTGGACATGGGCCTCCCCTATGGATCTCCAAAAAGACCGGTTGGAAGTGGCTTGCATCCAGCGCGATCCTGCGGTCTTAATGAGGTCATCCGTCCACCTTGTGGGTGGACGTCCTACGCTGCGCTTGCTGGTACGTGGTCTCTACTCGAGAACTTTTGACCCCATCGGTCATCAGTCCTCCGTACTATGTGCCCTGCCCATTGCCATTTCAACTTGCCAATCCATTGGATTTCCCACAGCTTGCAGCAAAATTCACTGCCATCTAGAAGTATCATTCGGTTTGTAGGACACAGTATACTGTGCCAGTGACACAGTATACTGTGCCAGTGTCACAGTGTACAGTATATTATAATATTATATGTCCAATGTCCATAGCAACAAAATACACATGTCGCTGTAAAATATGAGGCACTACAATAAGGTACATTATATCTCTAAGGAAAAATAACATAGATCTACTAGTCTGAAGTCAACTATACTATGCAATGCAATTTTATGTGATATATAGGCCGCGCCACACAATTTGGCGGATGTGAAGTTAGTTAGACTTAAAGCCGCGCGTCGTATAATATTAGAAATTGGATTATATCAAACAGTAGTTTTATTTTGGCAATTTCAGAGTTGGTTCAGTAGTAATAATTGATCATAATGTTGAGTACAATGACATCCTAAAGTAGATATGTCCATTGTTAAAAATAAACCAAGGGTGGGTCCATTTCAAATTGAGGTATAGGCCGAATCAAACTTCTTGGCGGGTGTGATGTTAGCTACAAGTTGCGGATAACCCAATCCTGCCTGAAGCACATTTAAAAGCTACGTGAGGACCGGATTTCGCACATCCATCCATCAGCTATAAGAAGTCCACTGGTGGACATGGGCCTCCCCTATGGATCTCCAAAAAGACCGGTTGGAAGTGGCTTGCATCCAGCGCGATCCTGCGGTCTTAATGAGGTCATCCGTCCACCTTGTGGGTGGACGTCCTACGCTGCGCTTGCTGGTACGTGGTCTCTACTCGAGAACGTTTGACCCCATCGGTCATCAGTCCTCCGTACTATGTGCCCTGCCCATTGCCATTTCAACTTGCCAATCCATTGGATTTCCCACAGCTTGCAGCAAAATTCACTGCCATCTAGAAGTATCATACGGTTTGTAGGACACAGTAGTATATAATACGTCGGTAGCAACGAAATACAAATTTCTCTGTCAAATATGAGGCACTACAATAAGGTACATTATATCTGTAAGGAAAAATAACATAGATCTACTAGTCTGAAGTCAACTATACTATGCAATGCAATTTATGTGATATATAGGCCGCGCCACACAATTCGGCGGATGTGAAGTTAACTACAAGCTGCGCAATATTCAATCCTGACTGAAGCTCACTTAAAGCCGCGCGTCCAATGTGAGCTTCAATGTGAGCGCCAACTTGTGTGGCGCGGCCTATACTAAAGCCTACTAAAACTAATATACATATAAATAGCGCCAATCAGCCAAGTTCTAACTAAGCTATACTAAAATATACTGAGAAAAAAATAACATTAGGGTCTACTCACATCTAGACATGTATACTAAGCGCCACACAAGTCAGCGGATGAGAAGTTAGCCGCTGACGACACTTCGCCGTGATTCGCTAATTATTGCGCATGTGTGCAGTGTGCACAGTGCCTACACAAGTGGAGTGACGTTGAGCACGGGCATAGGGAGCGCGCGGGAGGCAAGAAGATGGCGGGCGGGTGTGCCCCGGCGTCTCGTCTCTCTGGCACCCGCGCATACCTATATTTTAGCTTTTGCACAGCGTTCTGCGCATAACTCCCCCGACTTGTGTGGCGCTCAGTATATAGTTAATGTGTTCATTGGTTTTTAATTGCAACATAGGTGTCAACCATGACTATGGATAATGTTGGTGTAGAATTATACCTAAGAGAGAAGTACAGAGTATGTCTTACCATCGTCATGAGAAGCAGGTCGACTCGGAGGCTGCATGGAAGATACCGGTTCTTTCAGGTACATCTCGGATTTCTGCAGTCAAAAGGATAGGGTCAAGTATTTTGCCTCATCTGCACTACATGTTCCATCATCACCATTTCACATCAATGGGTAAGTTATGTAGGTATACTAATCGCTACACAAGTCGCAGGTGAGAAGTTAGCCGCAGATTACACTTTGCTGTGATTCGTTAATTATTGCGCATGTTGTGCACAATGCCGACGCCGCGTGGCGTGTTAGCGGGCGGGTGTGCCCCGGCGTCTGGTCTCTCTGGCCAAGACGACATATAATAAAACTATATTAATATTTCGGCTTTTGCACAGCGTTCTGTGCATAACTTCCCATCCGGCGACTTGTGTGGTGCTTAGTATATGTCTTTTTTAAAGTAATAACGTCTTATAAGTCGATGACCACTGGCTGCACACATGAAAAAGCATAGTCACATGCCACATGAGCCGAGCGTGCAAGTGAGAGCACAGAACAAGTGATAGAGAGGCATGATCAGCCTAAGCATTCGTCTAAGGTAAGGGACTAGTACAAAACCCCCTTTGAAAATTGTAGTTGAATTTATTCTACTATAGTTGTTTATGTTTATATTTCTGTACTGAGTGTGGCGACGATATTTTAAAATGTTAATTAAGTTATTTTTATCATGTAACCTATATAAGGCCTCTACTAGAATATGGGTTCCAGGTGTGGAGTCCTTATTTTTAAAAAGATATTGATTTGCTTGAAAGTGCACAAAGAAAAGCCACCAGGATACCATATGCTCTGCGCCGCAAAACCTATGAAGATAGGTTAAAAGCTCTTCGTCTCACGACCCTCGAAGAACGACGATTGCGTGGAGACTTGATTGAGACCTTCAAAATTCTCAATGGCTTCTATAATCTTCTGGATATTCACGACATGTACACATTGAAGGAAAACATACGCGACAGCAGACGCCATAAGTTCCTCTTAAAGCCTACACCTTCACAAACCAACACTGCACACCACATCCTCAGCAACAGAGTGGTTTACAACTGGAACAGGTTGCTTGAGGATGTAATCTCAGCAAGGACTATTAACACATTTAAGAAGAGACTGGATCTTTGGATAAAGAAGGAAAATATTTCCTTGACAGATAAATACTAATTTTATTCGACTCTGCTTGATAAAGGCACATCAGTTTATACTGCTTGCCTATAAACAAATAAATAAATAAATAAATGTAAGCGACTAAAATGTCTTGAATGATAAATATTTTTTTTTAAACCTAAACTTATAAGTTTGTATAGGCTAGCCCTGGTGTCAGAGTTATAAGCCGCCTGAAGGCCTCTGACATGGCTAAATGGTTAATACAACCGTGACCTAGGATTCTACCAAGTGAAATTAAAATACCTGAGAAACATACTCTAGGGGTATAGGCCCAATCATACAACTCGGCAGCTGTAATGTTAGCTTCAAGCTAATTCTATTCTCGCAGCAGTTAAGTGACTTCAGCCAGGATTGGGCTATCCGCAGTTCATAGCTAACATCACAGCCACCAAGTTTATTATTCAGCCTATGCTGAATGTATCTTACCAACTGGCCAATAGTCTTTTGCAAGTATTCGTCTGGGATTGTTTGGAGGTGGATTTTCATTGACATTTTTAAGGCCTCTATTTCCAGCTCCACAAATTCATCGATTTTACTTTTATGGTAGTTCACTGAAATAAACCATATTTAAATTAATGTAAGTTATAGGCCGCGCCATATAATTGTGATGTCAATCTACATGTGGCGTTATGTGAGCTTCAGTCAGGATTGGATATTGCACAGCTTGTAGCTAACTTCACATCCGCCAACTTGTGTGGCGCTGCCTATATACTCAAGAGATTAAATTTTGTAGGTATACTTTTAGCAGTGCATGAAGTGTTCATTGTAAGAGACATATTATTAGTAAAATAGTAAAAATTAACACCATTCATTTTTGAACCAAGCATGTATTTTCGCGGTTTCAGAAATAAGCAGACATCAAAAGTTGTATATCGACGGTTGAAAGGCAATAATTACCAAGCGACATATTGGCAACTTTTACACCAGAGCATTTTAAAGTTTTATTTTTTGGAAAAAAAATCATATAAAATTTTCTATTACTCATTTATACTCGGTTTTAATAGATTTTAAATGAAATTTAAAAGCTTTATGAACTGTCATTTAAAAAATATGATTTTTCTCAATAATTTAAGAGATAGTGTCGGTTAGTAAAATTTTGATCAAAATCACAAACAGGTAAAAATTACTAACCAAAAACAAAATTTTATCATAAAACATGTAAAATTAACTAAGCTCCAATATTTTATGATTATATTTGAAGCAAAATGATGCATCCAGAATAAACAGATGTTTAACACATAGGTAAAATGATCGAAATAAAAAGATTAACCACTTTACTGCCAGGCAATTTCAACCATAGTCCTATTTAAATAAGGTAAGTGTAGAACAAAAAGTCCTACACTTACCTTCCAAAAAGGAACAACCTAATAAAAATTCAGGTTTGTACACTACATTAGAAACTTTTGCAAAAGTTTTCAACGGATATCGTCATCACCAATTCTTAAACAGCCCTTGTAGTCATCTACAATCACTATCTACTGAGTATGAACCTCATCTGATGATGAATGAAAAAAAATGCTATCAAAAATATTGTCACAATAAAAACTACTTAAAATTAAAACTATAATAAAGTTGACATCGGTTTCTGGAAAACCTATCTGAATATTTATTATAAAAATCAACCATGTCAAATCATTACCTATTTTATTGTTAATTATTTTGTCGTCGTCGTTGTCTTTGCAGACATTGCACAGCTGGAGGCCTCCCTTATAGATTTTCAATAAGACCGGCTGGAAACGTCTTGCTTCCAGCATGATGCTGCGGTTTTGATGAGATCTTCCGTTCATCTCGAAGGTGGACCCATAATCTTATCAAGACTACGCTGCGATTAGGCCCACAGTAAACGGTCACGTTTCGGGAACACACAACTGTTGCAACTCTCGTCTTGAAGCACTGAGGTTTATCGGATGAAAAGACGTCATGTGGTTTTCCGAACGCTGCCTAGTCGAATTGGATTCAGCGATTGACCTCCTTCTTGAAGTTTGATTTACCTAGCTGGACTACTTGTCCTTCTTTTTTCCAAAGAAATATTTTATGGATACCACCCCGCCGGGGGAGCAGGGTGGTTATGTGGGAGTTCCACTGATCGGTGTACCCACTACAAACCCTGGGATGTTGCTGCCTATGTGCTGGAGCTGCGGGGACGCTTTCGCACTCGTTCGCGGCTCCAGTAGCACTGACCCCCTAGGACCTTGCCCTATTTAAGGGTGGATTTTCACCCTTCTTTCCTTAAGTGGCGCGGGGAAATACCGCACGCTCTTCCTAGCGTAGCCCTCGGGCTATGCTTTTCAGGCAACGAACTCCCTCGAATTCGTTGCCCAAGCCACCTGTTACGGGGTCGAAGGAGAGCGTGGAAAATCCTTCTCCGACGCCCAGTTCTTTGGCGGCGCATCGGGAGTTCCGAGAAGTTCTCCCTTTCGCGCTCCACCGTTTCCTTTCGACACAAGCGCAACATAACTTGTTCGCAAAAGGAAACGGCCGTCTCCCACGATCTCTCACAACCAAGCATTGACTGAATCAATGCTGGAAGCGAGAGATCAGTTCCTACACTTGCGACGAGGCTTCGGCGTTCATTTGCCCATGCTGAACACTCCTCCAAAGTGTTTTGCGCCAAATCCTCGTCGCAGCCGCAGTGGTGGCACTCTGTTGTCGGTTCTCTTCCGGCTATGCGGCACAAGTACTTTCCGAAGCATCCATGCCCAGAAAGCACCTGCGAATATTGCACGAGCCGGAAGATAAGCGACCCATGCGCTCTGTCCAGCCAGTCAACGAGGACGGGCTGTATAGCTTCGACGGTCCAGCTGCCAGCTGTATGGTTGGCCAGCTCCTCCTTCCACTCCTCGAGCATGCGTGCGAGTGCCGGATTCTGCCCGCGTTGGCGGAGCTCCGTGCGCCAAGAGTATGTTCGCATGTACCTTGTGTTTACTGATTTTAACGATTTACTGTGTTAAAATAAAATTATTTATTTATTTACCTCCACTTCTAAATCCCATTGAGGTGACCCAGCCAAAAGGCATGTCGCGTCACACGAAATAGTGCGATAACCTCTGACTACCCCGATAGCCATTGCGCGTTGTGGTCACTTTAGAAAAGCGACCGTTTCTCGGTTTAGGGCGTCCGCCCATATAAGCACCCCGTACAAGGCCATCGACCACACCACTCCAAGATAAAAAAACGACTAGCGGCAATTGGTTCCCCAAGATTAGGAAGAAGGCGTTTAAGTGACCCAGCCGCACTCATTATTCGAGGAACTAACTGGGCGAAATGCTCCCAAAAGTTCCACTTTTCATCGAGGTGTAGGCCTAGATACTTCATCGTAGGCTTCACCTTAATCGATTCTCTCCCTAGTGATTCCGGCGCTCGTCGAGGGCCATGGAATACCAGGGCCTCCGACTTGTTCAGCGCTACTTGAAGTCCCAGATTCACTATCCTTTCACCACCACCTGCACCGTTGCCATCGCAAGACTGGCAGCCTCTTCGTAGGTTCTCTACACAAACCCACGGCAGTGTATTAAATGCGTTGGCGATGTCTAGAGACACGCCACCAACACTTGACCATGAGCCACCGTCTCGTCCGAGAGGGCTTTGACACGTTTAACAGTGTCGATTGTAGACCGGCCCGCCCGGAAATCAAATTGCTCGTCGGACAAGTGTGGACCAATCCTATCAAGATACTGGATGAGGCAAGCAGCTATCACGCATTCGAACAGCATGTCCACCTCATCCAGCAGTACTATAGGACGGTACGCGGAGGGAGAGTCCGCAGGGCGCCCGTCTTTCCTCAGAAAGACCTGTCTCCAGACAGGCTGGACTACTTGCGGCATCGCTGGATAGACTCAAGCACAGCCCATGTCTTGACCGAATCAATAACTATCTCAAATTCCACATATGCTATACACACTGAAACACACCAAATTACCAAGCTTCTATCTCGCTTCAATCTACTTGCTTTTTTCGATTTTTATGTACTTTTAACAATAGATTTAAATCAATGTAAAATATAAATTTAATAATCTAATATAAAGTCATATCTGAAAATCTATAAATATAAAGTCATAAAATCTTAATAATGCACTTACCGAGTACACAAACAAGCTACGAGATTAAGCACTTTGCACCATGCGCGCAGGCATGCGTGTTGTCTAAGCGACAGTTCGGTGAAGACATAATCGTTATTTTGTTACCAACAGCCACTTAGAATCTGATTTACAGTGCGGATAAGTGACAAAACAAAAAAGGTGCTGTATGGATAAGGTCACTTTTAGAGAAATCTCATATCAGAAATAGTTATCTAAGTAACATAAACTTTAAAAAAATCGGCGGGTAGAAAATTACTTAACGACAAAATATATCCTGTTTTAGGCAGGTAGATAGGGTGAATAGGCCAGTTTGCCGACCACCACCGGTTCACGACCACTTTTTCATAAAACCACTATAAATAGTTAAATAAAAGCGCGCCAACGTTTGTTTTGGTTTTTGAACGATACTTTAGTCTATCGCTTCCCCTCCGCGACACTGTGATTTATCTTCTGATACGTGATGCACTTCAATGAGCCTGTGAACCAGACCCATAGTGGACGTGTCGGAATTGGTTCCACAAATTTACGAAAAAAATAGTGAGTTGACACTCTTTCAACCGCAAGTAAAACAAGTTTTTGTCGAGATTCACGCGTCCAAATGTAGCTTGGAATGTTTAGAAAAACACGTTTTTACCCCTAAAGGGCCATTTTAATGTAAAATATGCGCTTTTAATTAAAATAATAGGTGTTCGGCAAACTAACCTACTAGAATTTTGTATGCATCATTTCACGACCACATGGTCGGCAAATGACTATTTCCCATCGATCTTCTTCATACATTTTCTAACTGATACTTCATGGTACGGCATTTTAATCTTTATCAGTTTGATCTTTAGGACGTGGTTTATGTACACTTCAGAATGCGACCAGCAAAATGTGTTGATTACCATTAAAATATAAAGCATTATTTCTGTGGTCGACAATCGGTCAGCTAACGACCACGTGTCTTATGCCGTACAAAAATTACTAAATAAGTAAATAATACTATTATTAAAATTACTAAACAAGTGTGAATATATGAAAAATAAATATCATAAAATAATTGAATGAATAATATTAGATAACTAAAATTAAATGTCATTTAAACATGATTATTTAATGCTGTTATTATTTACGACCCTAAGAACATGCTCTAAGGCTCTTTTTTCAATGGCTTTTGAGTGGACGTCAACTAACGAAAATGTCGGATGTTAACTGACCACATGTGGTCGGGAACTAAAAAATAGCACATTTTGATAAATCATTATTTATTTTATACTTACTAACATAAAATACAAAAAACCTTATGTTTTTTCAATTATTTAAGGTTTTTTCTAAACTTCTGAGTATTATTTGAATCAGAACATTATCATTATAGTGAATAATGTCACTTCAAAGATTACTAGTCCACTAAGTGGTCGTGAACTGGCTGGTTCACCCTATTGACTACTTCACATTTTTGAATAAATTATATTTAGGTAAAAAGTACTAAATGACAAAGAATGTTTATTGAAGGTGTGTTAAAAAGTCTTAAATTACGAGAGAGAAAAACAACAATCAGGTAAAAATTCTTAAGTAATGCTAATTCCTGGGTACTCGCAAGGCAGAAAATACTTTATGTTTAGATGCATTATTTAGAGTCGAGGCAAAAATTACTTAGTGTAAATTATAAAAATCTAATCCTTACTATGTGAAAAAAATTCATATATCATTAAAATTTTAGTCGCTTGGACGCCGAAAACTGTGAAAATGTGTCTTTTTTTAAGTTACCAAACGACAACAAACTATCGTCCTAGCGCCGTGAGAGTGAGACCAATCGACGCAGTTTTTTTTTCTGATTTCAGTGATATATATAACTCAATATCGCCCAAACTGTCGCTTGGTAATTTTTGCCTTTCAAGCGTCGATATATTGTTCAGTGATACACTCTGATTTGTCTTGTTTGTAAATATAGGGGTAACATTATGTATGACTCGTGTCCCACATTTTTGGATTATGATAGTCAACACCTATGTTTCAAGCGTTTTAGAATCCATGGATTTAGGTATGAGAAACCGCAAATTACCCAAACTGTCCAACTTCTTCAAAGTATCGTCATCTTCAAGCTTTTTCTCTTGTTTGCGTACAGGCCTTTTTGTGCGTGGCATTGCTAAATCTTAGTTGTTATTGACAAATTTTAACACACAGCGAACTCTATAGCGTAATAATAATGATGATATCCTGATTTAACATTGATTATTAATAGAAAAATTAAAATTGCACAAAACACAAAACAACGGTTCAATTTCAAATGTTTTTTTAAACTTGACAGTTGACAGTTAATAGTGTTCCGTGTTACCATCAACTAAAGCCCATGATTGACGCACAAAAGACGTCGGCTTTAAATCCGCGGTTTTAAGGTCTAAATGTTTCATTTGACGATTTTCTCTTTTACAGTTTACCGCTTCTTTTAAATAGTCGTGTTCAGTATTTAAGTGTTACGTGAAAAAGATACATCATGTTTTCTTTAGTAAAAATTATCAATTTCAGGCAACGTTTTAGAACTGCACATGGCTTCTTTAAAAGAAACGGTAAACTGCGAGAGCGGAAAACGTCAAATGTAACGTTAATTAAAAACGACAACCTTCGTTCGCAGCTCGTCAAAAAATGGTCAAAAAAGTTGAAGTTTTTCATTTGGCTCGCCATTGCCAACACTACGACAATTTTTGTATTCGACGGCTTTCGAGTGGTAATTTTTTGGGACAACCTCATATAATTTATGTCAAGAATTTATAGTAGAACCAACAAATATTTGTTGGTTCTACTTTCAATTCTTGGATTGAATTGGTGTGCGATAACCGAGCCTTTCATTCTACTCAACTCTTAACCTATATTTAATGCGTTTTCGCTATTTTTTTAATTTTGTTGTACGCTACAGCAAGATAACATACATTTTACCTATAGTCATCAAACTTCGAATATGACATTTCGTATTTTGACAAACCTTAAAAGCGCAGTTTTATTTTATTTTGTTAAAACCGGCATGAAGAACTTAGTATCCAGTTGCCAAAATACTAGACAAAAACTATAGTTATGACATTTTCTGTAAAAGGAACCAGAAATGAGAAATGTAACCATTTTATGTCTTTTAACTGAATACAATATAGTTTCAGTAATTTCTTCCGAGAAAGAGTAAAAATATTATTTTAATATGAAATCCACAGAGATTATTGAATAAACAATACAAAAAAAGTTTAATAATCTTATTTCACATGATTTGAACTTCGTGTAGTACATTGTTTATGATGAACCAAGAATGGCGGACGTGCTCGTATTTGGTTTTATAATCGCGTTTTTAGTGATAAATGTGCAATGTGGTATGTAATGTTACAATTTATTATTACGTTTTTATACCCTATGCAACTTTTGTAATTAAATTAGTCCATTTTAATGTCATAGAAATTGATACACTTACCATCACACAACATAATTTTGGCTGTTGTTTTTTTGTGTTCATTTCTCGATTCTGAGTGTATTTTATGCTATAGTTTTGGCCTAATAAGATACCTAAGTCATTATTCTTGACTAGGGTTGAAAAACTCTGAATGTTTTATAATCCTTAGATGCGTAATTTCACCTAACATTCTTGCTCCAACAAATGACAACAAATCTGCAAGTTTCTTAATCTTGGTGTGCTGAAACAAAGATAATTGCAATTACTAATTCTGTACTATAAATCAATAACATTTCTATTCTAAGTAATACTGGGATATCTAATATTTCATCAAGAATGTCATTCATATTCATTCATATCATTTTATTTAAATTCTCTACTATTTGACTCTCCTGGCATGGCCCGGATAAAAAAAAATATAGCCCACATTACTCAAAAATAACATGGCTTATTATACCTTTATCTGTGTATTGATGTTCAATTTCTATAAACAGTGTCTGAAAAAACTTTTACAAGCATTTATTTAGTTTAATTTGTCCTATGTCTGTAATGAAGTCTTGCAAATTTTTGATCCACTTTCCGTTTACTGACCAAGCGACAATCTTGCATACATGTGTACAGGTTGCAGCATATAAGTGTAGCGCTGAGCAAAGTGTGGAGGGGATGACTACGCATGGGCTTAATATGGCGGTCACCATGCACAGCCATCCCCTCCATAGTACCCTCAGTGCTAGCTAGACTTACATGCCGCTAGGTACCGGTAAATCCCGTGACAATGCATTATTATGATGACATGGTGCTGATCTGATGATAGAGCTGGAAGGTGGTCAAAGGAACTTTGCAATGTAACGACACAACCTCATTGAGTTTGGGCTCATTTGAATCGTCTTGATGAGTAGTTTGTCTTTCAATAGTTACCAGGGTCTGATGATGGAGCTGGAAGGTAGTCATAGGAACTCTGTAATGAAAGAACGCAATCTCATTGACTATTGGCTCGTTTGATTTGTCATGAAGAAAAAGGGTTTTTTAATTATAATTTTTGTTCACTATAGTGTTAATATACGGGCTGAATCAAACTTTATGGCAGTTGTGAAATTAGTTACAAGCTGCACCAAACCCAAACATCGCACAGCATTTAGTGAGCTTCAGTCAGGATTGGATTTTGAGCAGCTTGTAGCTAACTTCATAACCATTTGTATTTTGTAATTTTGCAGCAGGTATACCGGGTCTGGACTCCTCAGATGAGGATGCCCTGCCGGAGTCATCAGGACCTCCGGAACAGCTGCTCGAGGACCGGGAGTCAATTGATAAGATGATGGTTAGCACACCCAGGTAAAGATTACATTAAGTTTATTATTTATGCTTTGTAAATAATGAGTGTTTATCCAATTTTTAATATCGAACTAACCCTGAAATTCTAAAATAATACCATAGATTATGTGTTGCTAAAATCCACTGTGTATCAGTATATAATTCATATTTATCATAATTTATGTTGCATTTAAACTTAATTTAGTAATGAACTTAATTTAATTTGTATTTCATGCTATCCACAAAAGGAGAAATAAATTCCAAAAACGGTAAGTTTACTTGCTAATGTTTGTGGAAGAAATTCTATTTGCCAATGGGTCTATAGAATTGAAGTCAAAGTCATTTTACTAATAAACATAGTTTACAAGTCAACAAATAAATAATTAACATAATCACTAATAATGTCAATTAATAGAATGTTGTTATTTATTTATCTCGTAATTTTAGTGCGCGATTGGTCCCGTAGTATATAATAATAATTAATAGAATTGTACATTGTACTACTATCTTCTTTAAACTCTTCAAAGTCATAGAACGCTTGCTCAATTAGGCAGCACTTCAACCTGCTTTTAAAACTGTTGAGGCTGAGAGCCTCAGTGACCGTATCAGGCAGTTTGTTGCAAACATCTGGTCCCATAACGTGTCTGTTTCCCAAACTTCGTGAGAGAGAGTGGTGAGTGCTCTCAAGCTTATTAGCATTCCGGGTGTTCTACGAGTGCATATCGCTGTACTTTTTAAATATGCCCAGGTTACATCTAACATAAACAGCCACCTGAAAGATCAGGATAGCCGGGTGAGAATCCCGAGCTCCTTAAAATAGGTTTTCACGGAGGTGCATTGCATTTGCGCTCGGAAAGCGCGCTTCCAGTCGACGAAGGCGCGTCCGTACAGTTATGCACCGTACTGTAGTCTCGAGTGCACCGTGGCGAAGTAGCACGCACGAGACACCTCCGCCGACACCACTCTGGAGAGCCGTCTGAGCGCAAAGCACGCGCTGCTTTTCCGCAAATCTTGTCAATATGGCGCTCCCACGTCATACTTCGATCAATCACGAACCCCAAGAAAGTTGTGCTATACTCTGGGAAACCCAATCATGACCAAAGGGACTCCGCCAATAAGGGACGTGCAAAGTATAAACAGTTTTAGACTTAAACTTAAAAATTTCATGCTGTCGCACCAAAGAAGCGAGGAACTTGTAAAGAACGACAGAAGTATTATATAGAACATAGAGCTGTTAAAGGTGAAAAAAAAGTATTCTACTTACCGTTTAATTTTAGTTTTCTTTTGAATGTTTCTAAATTGTTTTTTTTAATGTTTTTTTTTGCCTGTGGTATTTACAAACTTTGATTTAATGTTAGTTATTTTTAGTGTTTGTTAGAAGGAAGCCGCAAATTGTACGCGACGTCACCTGCCGGTCTTGACGGAAGACCAGCGCCGGTTGTATAATATAACCAGCATCATGCTGAGATGGGACCGGCTGGTGGCGAAACTAAAACACTAGGTAGTTCAGTTAGTTTTTAGTCTAGTTACAATCTTTGTTGCTGTATTTTCTGTGTTTTGTTTTCGTCAATAAAATATTGTCTATTGTCAAAGCTCACGTAACAGCCCGATTGAGTTTTGCGCAGTTTGTAGCTAACTTCACAGCCGCCAAGAAGGTTTGATTCGGTTAATATGTGGTCTAAGACTTAACTCCACAATTCCAGATTCAAATGCCACCAATACGAGCCGGGCTACAACGAGGAGTCTCCGACGACTTGCGACAATGCGCTCGCTTGCTACAAGTCTTCCGTGCGAACAGCGGACGGCGAGATACAGCACACGCGCGGCTGCTCCACACAGACTGACCACTACCACTTCACATGTAGACATCATTCGCCCAAGTATGTATATATAAGGTTTATGTCAAAAAATGAAGAGATCCATAGAAAAGTTATTTTTGTGATAAACAATTCAAAATTATTCGCGGATGCAGGACTCGAACCTTGCGTCTTCGGAACACTAGCCCGACGCTCTGCCCAACTGAGCTAATCCGCAATACTGCATACGCGTCGAATTTCGTGAAGTGTTTATCATTTTAACCAACTCCAGTTGTCCAGACCCTAGTGTGGGATGCACTATAAAATTAAAAATAATTTAATAGATCCATAGAAGAACCAAAGCAAAGAAGATATAATAATACTACGTATAGAGCGGGGGGTAACGACCCCCCACCCGTTTGTGTCTTCCTCACTTCCACCCTCGTCCACGGTCAGAGCTTGTACACCGCATGCACTGGCCGGTGGATTTTCTAATAAAAACTACCTAGACTGTGACAATAGGGAAGATTTATACTGTGAATGGTTGAATATCAATGATACGTAACAAAACAAGATATTTTCATGTTTGGATAAATAAAAGAAACATTATTTTACATTATTTGGCAATATCCTCTTGATATTTTCTTTCAAATGAAGTACATCGGTTGATTTTTGTTAAAATGCTTTCAAATGAAGTACACCAGTTGATTTTTGTTAAAATGTTCCGTAGTTTTGGTAGTAGAATTAAGGCTCTGCACTGGACTATTAGTTCTACGTGGCTTAGTATGGGTATCAGTATTAACAGATCTTCTTTTTATCCGCAGCAAGCGTAACGCAGGCCAAGCGCTAGTGTCATGCTGCACGGGCCACATGTGCAACTCGGGCGAGTTTCCCCCGCTGGCCTCGGAGTCGGTGCGCGTGCCGCGCGCCTGGCACACAGCTGCCATTGTGGCCGGCGCCGCGGTCGCTACGGCAACTCTCGCGGCTGGAATCGTGTTCATATTGCGACGGACTCATAGGTGAGTACACATGTGCAACTCGTCAAGGTTTTCTCCGGTTGGCCTCCGAATCGGGGTGAGTTTCGCCCCGCTGACACACCGCCGCGGTCGCTACGGCAACTCTCGCGGCCGGAATCGTGTTCATATTGCGACGGACTCATAGGTGAGTACACATGTGCAACTCGTCAAGGTTTTCTCCGGTTGGCCTCCGAATCGGGTGAGTTTCACCCCGCTGACACACCGCCGCGGTCGCTACGGCAACTCTCGCGGCTGGAATCGTGTTCATATTGCGACGTACTCATAGGTGAGTACACATGTGCAGATCGTCAAAGTTTTCTCCGGTTAGCTTCCGAAACGGGGCGAGTTTCCCTCCGCTGATACACCGCCGCGGTCGCTACGGCAACTCTCGCGGCTGGAATCGTGTTCATATTGCGATGACGGACTCATAGGTGAGTATACATGTGCAACTCGTCAAAGTTTTCTCCGGTTGGCCTCCGAATCGGGGTGAGTTTCTCCCCGCTGACACACCGCCGCGGTCACTACGGCAACCCTCGTGGCTGGAATCGTGTTCGCATTGCGACGGACTCATAGATAAGTGGGCGAGTGTCCCCTGACTGACCGAGGACTCGTGGCACGGGTTAGCAGTCAGCAGGACCACCCCAAAAAAATTGATTGGTCTGTAAAGTCGGATTACGGACGATAATTTTACGTGATAATGTTATAAAAAAACATTGTTGAAACAAGCCGAGCGTTTAGCCCGATCGTGCTTCTCGCTTATTCCGCGCTTTTGCTTTCACGCTCGACTCCGATAGATCGTAACACATTTTCGTGCGTGCAGCCGGCGTTCATAGTTTTTCGAGACGTTATCACGTCAAAAAATCCTAGACAGAACCAAGAGAAATCTTGAAATGACATGTGAAGACAAATTGTGACATCTTGAACTTTCACTGCGGGTCCAGCCCTCAATGAGCAGTTCCGCACATTAATGAAAACTCTTTGACGTCGTTGCTTTAATAACAATATGATTAATTTCAGGTTGCGCGTGTCGCGAGCGGCGCTCCACAAGCTGGGCGCGGACTCCAACTACTTCAACTCGAATATGTACAGCCCTCACATCACCAGCGCTTATTATGAAGGCAAGTGCGATTTATTTCATTTTTAATTTAATTCCCAGGCTTTTGAAAACGCCCCTCCATTACATCGATTACAACACTAAAACGATTACATCACTAAACGATTATTACGATTACTTACGCTTTCAGTTTAAAAACGCCCCTCCACTACAACGATTACACCACTAAACGATTATTACGATTACTTACGATTACACCACTAAAACGATTACACCACTGAACGATTATTACAATTACTTACGCTTTCAGTTTAAAAACGCCCCTCCACTACAACGATTACACCACAAAAACGATTACACCACTAAACGATTATTACGATTACTTACGCTTTCAGTTTAAAAACGCCCCTCCACTACAACGATTACACCACAAAAACGATTACACCACTAAACGATTATTACAATAACTTACGCTTTCAGTTTAAAAACGCCCCTCCACTACAACGATTACACCACAAAAACGATTACACCACTAAACGATTATTACGATTACTTACGCTTTCAGTTTAAAAACGCCCCTCCACTACAACGATTACACCACTAAACGATTATTACGATTACTGACGCTTTCAGTTTAAAAACGCCCCTCCACTACAACGATTACACCACTAAACGATTATTACAATTACTTACGCTTTCAGTTTAAAAACGTCCCTCCACTAAAACGATTACACCACTAAACGATTATTACGATTACTGACGCTTTCAGTTTAAAAACGCCCCTCCACTACAACGATTACACCACTAAACGATTATTACGATTACTTACGCTTTCAGTTTAAAAACGCCCCTCCACTACAACGATTACACCACTAAACGATTATTACGATTACTTACGCTTTTAGTTTAAAAACGCCCCTCTACTACAACGATTACACCACTAAACGATTACTTACGCTTTTAGTTTAAAAACGCCCCTCCACTACAACGATTACACCACTAAACGATTATTACGATTACTTACACTTTCAGTTTAAAAACGCCCCTCCACTACAACGATTACACCACTAAACGTTTATTACGATTACTTATTATGCTTTCAGTTTAAAAACGCCCCTCCACTACAAAGATTACACCACTAAACGATTATTACGATTACTTATTATGCTTTCAGTTTAAAAACGCCCCTCCACTACAAAGATTACACCACTAAACGATTATTACGATTACTTCGCTTTCAGTTTAGAAACGCCCCTCCACTAAAATTACATTTATTTATTTACTATTCGCAGGCATGGAAGGATCGCAAACGGGTGGTGGTGGCGTAGTAGCAGTCGCCGCGGGAGACTCCACACTACGGGAGTATTTGGAGAGTGACGCCAGTTCTGGTTCTGGGTCTGGTTTGCCGCTCATGGTGCAACGCACTTTAGCGCGACAAGTAGCGCTTATAGACACTGTCGGAAAGGTACGTTAAATGACGTACAGCGCCATAACGTTGTTAGAGTAATAGTAATAATAGTAATAATTTATTGACCTTATAACATTCCGTCACATTAGGCAAGTCATTTTACAATAATTATTCTTAACAATACTACTTATCCAAAACAATCAAAATTATCATTATATTAAAATCATTACCTACAAATATTAGAATTTGAATACACTATAAAATACAAAATATATATACCAACTGATTAATAAATATCACTGGATAATAATAATTAAACACAATCAATAGAATCATTTTTCATTCGTATTGTAGAATGAATACTTTGTCAGGCGCAGTTGCATAAACTCATTTAAGGAATAAAAAGGGTTGGACTGGAAAAAATCTTTAATAATTTTGCTGAATTAATTTGTTTGTAAGGCGGTTATGCTACACGGTAATTTATTATAAATGCATATTTTAGTATAAATGCCTTGTTTTTGAACCTTAGTTAATCTAGTGAAAGGTTTTTGCAATAATTTGTGCAAAAAGTTAAGCGTCGTAGGTGAGGTCGCCCGTGTGCCATTTCACTAATTTTGTTACGTTAACAACACTGTTCTGTCATCGCTAGTACAACTCAAAGTGGTTGATACTTGGTGGACACCAATTCGGTTTTCATCAGTACTCGCGTCTACCAAGTATAGTCGGTGTTTTGGCTGCTGATTAAAATGTTATTGTTAGTTCACCGTTACGCCACTACGGTTTCTTTGCATATATTCTGGCAGCGACGAGATAAATAAATAAATAAATATTTTGGGACATCTTACACACGGCCTTTGACCCCAAACTAAGTAAAGCTTGTGATATGGCTGACTGATGTAGTAACTAAATAACACCCAGACACAGACACTTATGTTAATCACGTAAATATTTGTCCTGGGTGGGGATCGAACCCACGCCTCTGACCCAGAAGTTAGGGTCACTAAACATTGAGCCACTGAGGCAGTCAACATAGCAAAAATATTGTTATGTTACAGGGTCGTTACGGCGAAGTATGGCGGGGATCGTGGTACGGCGAGTCGGTCGCAGTCAAAATATTCTTCTCTCGCGACGAAGCCTCGTGGCGGAGGGAGACGGAGATATATAGCACCGTCCTGCTCCGACACGACAACATCCTGGCCTATATAGGCAGCGATATGACCAGCAGAGGGAGCTGTACACAGGTATTTTATTTATTTACAGTATAATATAGGTATAGGCCACGCCACACAAGTTGGCGGATGTGAAGTTGGCTACAAGCTGCGCAATATCCAGTCCTGACTGAAGCTCACATAAAACCGCACGTTGATTGGCTAACTTCACATCCGCCAACTTGTGTGGCGCGGCCTATATGTATAAGACATGGCTTTGGTAAAGTGTAGGGACTTTCAATGGTGATTATACTCATTATAATAAAAACTTTTATGATGGGACCACTGGCAAAATCAGCTGACGATATAATAAAGATCGCAGGAACGCGCTGGATATAGGCCGCTTCCAACCGGCCTTATTGGACATCCATGGGGGAGGCCTATGTCCAGCATTGAACGTCCTATGGCTGATAGATAGACATCACATTATTATTTCAGCATTGGACGTCCTAGGGCTGATAGATAGACATCACATTATTATTTCAGCATTGGACGTCCTAGGGCTGATAGATAGACATCACATTATTATTTCAGCATTGGACGTCCTACGGCTGATAGATAGACATCACATTATTATTTCAGCATTGGACGTCCTAGGGCTGATAGATAGACATCACATTATTATTTCAGCATTGGACGTCCTAGGGCTGATAGATAGACATCACATTATTATTTCAGCATTTGACGTCCTACGGCTGATAGATAGACATCACATTATTATTTCAGCATTGGACGTCCTAGGGCTGATAGATAGACATCACATTATTATTTCAGCATTGGACGTCCTAGGGCTGATAGATAGACATCACATTATTATTTCAGCATTTGACGTCCTACGGCTGATAGATAGACATCACATTATTATTTCAGCATTGGACGTCCTAGGGCTGATAGATAGATTTGCCAGGTGGCGGTAGGAAGACAATAATATACTCGAGTCTCTCTGTCAATGTGTAATGAGTCCTTTATTAAAGAATAACAACAGCTTATATACTAAACCATATCTATGAGGTATGCGCTATATATCACGTAAAACATCTAACTCACGTCTAGTTACGTCGTGCTATATCTAACACATTCCAACGAGCTGCAACAGTACTTCCCCCTTGGAAAAAAAAATATAATATATACTCACAAACAATTATTACCTAAAAATATTCGAACCAAAATTAACAAAAATCCTATTAATCATGTTGCAGCGACCTTGCCTACGTCTGTTTACATTTGCAGTTTATAGTTTGCTTGCATCAGCTAAAACTGAACCTACTGGCTTAGTCAGCTCGTTAGGCTCTATTAATACATTATACAAATTCCGCATAGTTACACATTATTCTTCAAATCGCCTGAATTCCTTTGATCACGTAAATCGATTCGCAGTATGACGCTACTCGAAATGTGATGACAAAGCTGTAACTAAGCAAATACATACTACCTACTAGTGATCTAATTACCTACTAAAATAAAGTTTGTAAGCAATCTAAATATAACGATATAAATTACATGCCTATAGTTAAAAAACAAATACTTTACACAATTCACACATAAATACTATCACTTTATCTATGGACTTGGACTTCGATATTTTGGCATTACACAATTTCCATCTGATTTCTGTCTAATTTCACGTTCCTATATTACCGTTTTCACTGATTTTATCCTGAGTTTGCACAATAGACTAAAACAATGTTGTCACAATACACTTTTTCCGTAATCTCTGAACATTTCAAATATCTTCTTGCGCTCGCAGCTTCAGCCATATTTCCCATTATCACATTTTCTCCATGTATCACTGACCAGTCGTTTGGCAATGGAAACGAGTCTGGGCAAATCCTCCAGTACTACGCAATTTTCCGCCACCTTCGATTTGTCCTCGTTCGGTGGTGCCAACTTCGAAAAAATACTTGCAGATCCAACCTGTATTATCGGCGGCAGCATTGGCATCTCAAGTTCCTGTGGTCCTATATTCGGCTGCTGGCGACTGCTGATTCAATTTCATCAATTCACTCGTAAACAAAATACCGAGGGTTATTCGCGTTTCATTGCTGCTACAGAACCCTGGGTTTGACGTTCTTTTATAACTTCAAAAATAGTGTGACAAAGTGCTTCTCGTCGACCATGTGATTTTTGCTGTTGTCTGTACATCTTTCTTGCTGAATTATGCGTACTTGTTGTGTTTCTCTGTTGCGAAGTTGAGTCCACATCTTCAAACTCTCGAAAAAACTTCCATAGGTTTTACTTCTCGTTGTCCAGGTGTCGATGGTTGATGGTGTGAGGGTGCAGGTCTGACGTCATCCAGCGAATTTATCGTCAACCTCCAAATCTTCTTGAGTGTTCACTACATTGCGCGACACTCGGGTCGGGGGTCACCACTTTGCCGGTATGGCAGTGGGGCCCCCACTGATACTGCACTCGGGGTCACCAATTTGCCATTTCTCTGTCTTGCAAAGATGAGTTCTCCACAAATTTTCTTCAAATTCTCGAAATCAATCAAAGCTTCCATAAGATTTTCTTTCCGCTGTCCAGTTGTTGATGGTCGCCGTTGGTCACCAATTTGCCAGGTGGCGGTAGGAAGACAATAATATACTCGAGTCTCTCTGTCAATGTGTAATGAGTCCTTTATTAAAGAATAACAACAGCTTATATACTAAACCATATCTATGAGGTATGCGCTATATATCACGTAAAACATCTAACTCACGTCTAGTTACGTCGTGCTATATCTAACACATTCCAACGAGCTGCAACATAGACATCACATTATTATTTCAGCATTGGACGTCCTAGGGCTGATAGATAGACATCACATTATTATTTCAGCATTGGACGTCCTAGGGCTGATAGATAGACATCACATTATTATTTCAGCATTTGACGTCCTACGGCTGCTAGATAGACATCACATTATTATTGCTGAAATAATAATGTGATGTCTATCTATCAGCCGTAGGACGTCCAATGCTGAAATAATAATGTGATGTCTATCTATCAGCCCGAGGTGATAGATAGACATCACATTATTATTTCAGCATTGGACGTCCTAGGGCTGATAGATAGACATCACATTATTATTTCAGCATTGGACGTCCTAGGGCTGATAGATAGACATCACATTATTATTTCAGCATTTGACGTCCTACGGCTGATAGATAGACATCACATTATTATTTCAGCATTGGACGTCCTAGGGCTGATAGATAGACATCACATTATTATTTCAGCATTGGACGTCCTAGGGCTGATAGATAGACATCACATTATTATTTCAGCATTTGACGTCCTACGGCTGATAGATAGACATCACATTATTATTTCAGCATTGGACGTCCTAGGGCTGATAGATAGACATCACATTATTATTTCAGCATTTGACGTCCTACGGCTGATAGATAGACATCACATTATTATTTCAGCATTGGACGTCCTAGGGCTGATAGATAGACATCACATTATTATTTCAGCATTTGACGTCCTACGGCTGATAGATAGACATCACATTATTATTTCAGCATTGGACGTCCTAGGGCTGATAGATAGACATCACATTATTATTTTAGCATTTGACGTCCTACGGCTGATAGATAGACATCACATTATTATTTCAGCATTGGACGTCCTAGGGCTGATAGATAGACATCACATTATTATTTCAGCATTGGACGTCCTAGGGCTGATAGATAGACATCACATTATTATTTTAGCATTTGACGTCCTACGGCTGATAGATAGACATCACATTATTATTTCAGCATTGGACGTCCTAGGGCTGATAGATAGACATCACATTATTATTTCAGCATTGGACGTCCTAGGGCTGATAGATAGACATCACATTATTATTTCAGCATTTGACGTCCTACGGCTGATAGATAGACATCACATTATTATTTCAGCATTGGACGTCCTAGGGCTGATAGATAGACATCACATTATTATTTTAGCATTTGACGTCCTACGGCTGATAGATAGACATCACATTATTATTTCAGCATTGGACGTCCTAGGGCTGATAGATAGACATCACATTATTATTTCAGCATTGGACGTCCTAGGGCTGATAGATAGACATCACATTATTATTTTAGCATTTGACGTCCTACGGCTGATAGATAGACATCACATTATTATTTCAGCATTGGACGTCCTAGGGCTGATAGATAGACATCACATTATTATTTCAGCATTGGACGTCCTAGGGCTGATAGATAGACATCACATTATTATTTCAGCATTTGACGTCCTACGGCTGATAGATAGACATCACATTATTATTTCAGCATTGGACGTCCTAGTGCTGATAGATAGACATCACATTATTATTTCAGCATTTGACGTCCTACGGCTGATAGATAGACATCACATTATTATTTCTGCATTGGACGTCCTAGGGCTGATAGATAGACATCACATTATTATTTTAGCATTTGACGTCCTACGGCTGATAGATAGACATCACATTATTATTTCAGCATTGGACGTCCTAGGGCTGATAGATAGACATCACATTATTATTTCAGCATTGGACGTCCTAGGGCTGATAGATAGACATCACATTATTAATTCAATCTATCGATCTGATCTAGGTTTTCAAATGTATTATATTTACCTGTTTGAATTCGACTTTAATGGTATTGTTTCCAGTTATGGCTGATCACGCAGTTCCACCCTCTGGGTTCTCTATACGAGCACCTGATGAGGAGCACGCTGTCCCGCACACAGATGATGGCCATCTGTCTGTCTGCACTCAATGGGTTATTGCATTTGCACACCGAAATACACGGAACACAGGTATTGTTCACATTATTAAGGCGCCATAGTATCAGCGTAATTTTTCATATGAGCGGGTGAAGACTATTACGCACCCGGTTTCAATTTCGATCGATTTTTGCATTCAAAAATCAATATAAAATTGATATTACCACTTTTTTCTAATTTTTATGGATGAAATAGGGCATGCAACCCGGTTAACCGAAAACCGAAAAAACCGGGTAACCGACCTCATTTGAAACTCGGTTTTTTCTAGTTATAAACCCGGTTTTTTCGGGTTTTTCGGTTTTTCTACGATTTTTTAAAATTCACATATTAACTCTTTCGTAATACATTATTCGTATTAGATTTTTGTCATCTAGTTGCTCTAACACTTTTTTCTATGTATAAAATTACGCCTAATGTACCATTGACCAATGACTATTATATAACTACGTGCTAAGGATGAAATTCAAGTGCGAAAGTCCTCATTCTCTCCTTCTCTCGCTTTACATAGTGAATTAGTGAGTATCGTCATATAGGCAGAGCGCTGTAGCGTTATAAGCGTAATGGGACGCGTTTTGTCTCGTCTTGACCGAAATGCTATCAACCGCCGCCTTTTTGTATTGTTACATTAGTCTGACAGTCTCTGCTACGCTAAGTAGTAAAACTAAGCGTGATATATTTTGCACGTTTTTCTAATATTTGTAAAATATACATAAAGGAAAGCTCGATTGTTGAAATTAACAAACAAAAGAAATATCATACATCCATCCATCCATCAGCCATAAGAAGTCCACTGCTGGACATAGGCCTCCCCTATGAATCTCCAATAAGACCGGTTGGAATCGGCTTGTATCCAGCGCGATCCTGCGGTCTTAATAAGGTCATCCGTACACCTTATGGGTGGACGTCCTAGCTGCGCTTGCCGGTACGTGGTCTCCACTCGAGAACTTTTCGACCCCATCGGTCATCAGTCCTCCGCGCTATGTGCCCAGCTCATTACCATTTCAACTTGCCAATCCGTTGGGCTATGTCGGTAACTTTGGTTCTTCTACGGATCTCCTCATTTCTGATTCAATCTCGCAGAGATACTCCGAACATAGCCCTCTCCATAGCTCGTTGGGTTGCTTGGAGCTATCATAAGTCATCACGTGCAACATACACTGGTCTAAAACTTTCGACTTGAGGCACTGAGGTATGTCGGATGAGAAGAGGCTACGCAATTTTCCGAACGCTGCCCAGCCGAGTTGGATTCGGCGATTGACCTCTTTCTTGAAGTCGGACCTACCTAACTGGACTACTTGTCCTAAGTAGACGTACGAGTCAACGACTTCAAGAACCGAGTTCCCAATATAAATCGAAGAGGGTACAACATGGGAATCACATTTGACTTTCGACTTGACCACATTCATCTTAAGATTGTTGAGAAACCCGATTGAGGCCTTCCAGAATCGTGCTGAGCTCTTCTATCTATTTTGCCATGACTACTATATCGTCGGCAAACCGAATGTGAGTGAGGTATTCGCCATTGACATTGATGCAATCCTTTCCATTCTAGGAGCTTGAACGCTTCTCAAAAGTAGCCGTAAACAATTTCGAAGAAATTACGACTTATGCCTCTTTTTAAAGGGATCGCCTTGGAGCTTTCTTCCTGTACTGAGACCGACATAGTGGCGTTATTATACAAGACTGCAACACTTTAATGTACCGATAGTCAATACGGCATCGTTGGAGAGACTCGAGCACAGCCCATGCCTCGACCGAATCAAAGGCTTTCTCATAGTCCGCAAACGCTAAGCAAAGTGGCAAATCATACTCTTCGGTCTTCTGTATAACCTGCCGCAGCGTATGAATGCGGCTTGTTCGGAAGGCTCATAAATCCTACGCTCGAGACGGTTCGTAATGACCCTTGAAAACAGCTTATAAACATGGCTCAGAAGTGAGATGGGTCTATAGTTCTTCAATAAGGTGTTGTCACCTTTCTTGAAAAACAATACCACCACGCTTCTGCTCCATGCTTCTGGCGTGATGCGCTCGAGGACGACGGTGTTGAAAAGCTTAGGGAGACTTTTAGTACCGGTATTCCACCCGCTCTCAGCAGCTCTGATGTGATACCGTCATCACCCGGCGCCTTGTTATTCTTAAACTGATTCAGGGCCATTCTAATCTCGTACAGGCTGATGTCCGGGATATCTTTGGTGAACTGTCAGGTAAGCTGGGTCTTGGATCTCTGGCCGCGCTATTAGTTATATAGGTTATTGGTTTGGTTATACACAACATATTTATACATATACGCGTCGAGTTGAGTACCTCCTCTGTTTCTTCGGTTGAAAAGCATTTGATATGATCACACACGTTAATTTTTTCCGCCTCATCTATTCTCAAAGTACCGCTGCGACAAAATTACAATCTTCTGGCCCAGCATTTGCAATAGAGAAATATGTTAAACAGGGAGACCCACTGTCCCCAAAAATATTCACGGGCGTCCTCGAAGAAGTTTTCGGAAAGCTGGCGGCAAGCTGGGATAGAAGTGGTGTTGATATCGGTAAAAAAAAGGTTAACTAATCTTCATTTTGTAGACGATATCGTTATCTTCTCTTCCCCAGCCAGAGAGCTGCAATCAATGCCACAAAATCTAACCACTGCAAGCCTCTAGGTTGGATTGCGGATGAACATGTTAAAGACCAAAGTGATGACCAATGGCATCAAACGTCGGGTAACTGTCGATGACGAAGACATATACGTTCACGATTACATCTATCTTGGGCAAATAGTCACCTTCCAGACGAGACAAGACCTAGAAGAAAAGAGAAAGCTTGGAAGAGCTATTGGGCCATGAAAAAGCATATGAAGAGACACCTTCCGATCACACTAAAGCGTAAGATGTTTGTAATCTTTCCATTTTGACTTATGGTGTACAAACATTGTTTTTGACAAACAGGTGTCTTTAACTAAAGTCTAAAAGTCCAAACTCAAGGTTTGCCAAAGAGCGATGGAGCGCAGTATTCTCGGTGACCGGCTAATAGACCGAGTACAAAACACCGAACTGCGTTCCAGAACTCAAATCAAAGATTTGGCTTTCACTGCCGCTAAACTGAAGTCGCAGTGGGCCGAGTAAGTCAGTCGCATGCCAGAAGACCTCTGGGATAAAAACACCTCCGAATGGAGTCCCAACTCGGTGCGGCCTCATAGAGGCTTATCTAATAGAGAGTCTGCACTCTATTAGATAGCGTGAATACATTTAATCCAAATTGGCAGGCATCAGAACAAGACCGACGCAACTGGAAATCTCGAAGGGAGGCCTTTGCCCAACAATGGGACAGTACAGGGTCATAAACAAATAAACAAACCATTATTTTTAGTATTTTCATATACTTACCAAACAAACCCGAAAAACTCGAAAAACCCGATTTACCCGGTTTTTTTAATCAAAAACCGAAAAACCCGGTTTTTCAAAACCACCCGGTTTTTGCATGCCCTAGGATGAAAGCCATAATTCAAGCGAAGCGAAGTTTTTTGAATTGTGTTTCGAGTAATGGTTCCCCTACCGTATAGTTTTTAGAATATTGTGTATTTTTTTTTCGACAGGTATTTTGAGATTGGATTATTTCATACAGGTATTTTGAGATTGGATGGCGGCTTAAGGACATAATTCAAGAACTACTGATTAATTTCAAATTTGAAATACATAGGAAACCCAATGTTTAACAACGGTGAAACTAACAAACCAAAAAATTCATCAAATACCCTTCACCCAGAAAATAGTTTAATTTATTAAGCAGGGCGACTATCAGGGTAGGGGCTTGTATCCGTGATATTTTAGAGGTTTGCAAAATTTTTAAGGTAATGTAGAAAATATACAGTCGAATAGAGATACTCCTTTTTGTTTATATCTCTATTTTATTTTATTTTTTATTTTTTTTATTTATTTTTTATTTATGCTTATATAGTAGATACAGTAAGCGACACAAAATGGGCAGATGAAATGTTAGCCGCAGATGACACTTCGCCGTGATTGGCTATTTATTGGGCATGTGTGCACAATTCCGACGTCGCGTGTCGTAGTGCCGAAGCCGTGGTGGTCTAGTGGTAGTGACACCCGCCTTACAATCGTGAGGTTGTGGTTTTAAATCCCGGTCCCGTACCAATGAGTTCTTTGGAATTTAACACCGCTGGCTTTTCGGTGAAGGAAAACATTGTGAGGCAACCTGCATACGTCCGTAGAAGAAATTCGATGGCGTATGTGAATCCACCAACCCGCACTGGGCCAGCGTGGTGGATATGGCCCAAACACCCTTCGTGGGTAGGCCTACGTCCTGCAGTGGACTATTAAAAAGGCTGATACAGTACAGTACAGTGTCGTAGTGCGTAGGGAGCACGCGGGAGGCATGTGGTTGGCGGGCGGGTGTGTCCCTGTGTCTCGTCTCTCTGGCTCCCGCGTATACCTATATTTAGACTTTTGCGCAGCGTTCTGCGCATAACTTCCCATCTGCCGATTTGTGTGGCGCTTAGTATATTTGTCATTTTCATCCCCCCATCTCGGAAAGAGTATTTTTGCTCTTCGATATCTGAGTGCAAAAGCCGTTTTTGTATGTTACTTGATAAAGTAAATGGAATTTAGTTTGTGAATTAAAAACATCATAAAACTTATTTATTTCTACCTCCATGGTGCTAAATTTATCATACAATCTTTTTTAATTTGTTAATAATTCAGACTCGGTACTTTTTTGAGACCTTACCTTTTCTTGCATTTCGTCATTTCCTCGCTGAGGTGGGATGAAAAGTTACATGTTGCACTCGAGTGCAAAGATTTTTCACCTTGTGCTCTTTTAATTCCCTCGCTAACGCTCAGGATTCCGATTTTTTAAATCTTTCATTTGCTCGGTCACCAAATTGAGCACGAATTGAGCACGCGGTTAAAAGGCAACTATTCACTCTTGTATAACAAAAAACAATTTTTAAAACCATCACAAATCTATTTGTTTTTCTGTTATATCCATCATCTTTGTCCACAGGGCAAACCAGCCATAGCGCATCGCGATATAAAGTCCAAGAACATCCTAGTAAAGTCCGACGGCACGTGCTGTATCGCGGACTTGGGACTTTGTGTGACGCGACGGCACGTGGCCACCAGACAGCACCACAATCCTAGACAGGGCACCAAGCGGTATATGTCGCCAGAGATGTTGGACCAAAGGTATGTATAACGTGAGACGTAATGACACGCGACGGCACGTGGCCACCAGACAGCACCACAATCCTAGACAGGGCACCAAGCGGTATATGTCGCCAGAGATGTTGGACCAAAGGTATGTATAACGTGAGACGTAATGACACGCAACGGCACGTGGCCACCAGACAGCACCACAATCCTAGACAGGGCACCAAGCGGTATATGTCGCCAGAGATGTTGGACCAAAGGTATGTATAACGTGAGACGTAATGACACGCGACGGCACGTGGCCACCAAACAGCACCACAATCCTAGACAGGGCACCAAGCGGTATATGTCGCCAGAGATGTTGGACCAAAGGTATGTATAACGTGAGACGTAATGACACGCGACGGCACGTGGCCACCAGACAGCACCACAATCCTAGACAGGGCACCAAGCGGTATATGTCGCCAGAAATGTTGGACCAAAGGTATGTATAACGTGAGACGTAATGACACGTGACAACACATGGCCACCAGACAGCACCACAATCCTAGACAGGGCACCAAGCGGTATAACAATGCCTGAAATGCTGGACCAAAGATTTGTATAACATGGTGACGTAATGACACGTGACGACACGTGGCCACCAGTGAAATGTAGGACCAAAGGTATATATAACATGTGACGTAATGACACGTAGCGACCAAACAGCACTACACTCCAAGGCAGGGCAGGCTTTGTATCTGGACGAAAGATTTGAAGCTCAAGAAATGTACATTTGACAATGATAATGTGTTTGCAAACGCGCATATACAGGGTCACAGGCTAAGTCGACCTATTCCCGTTAACCGAGTGTAGTTAACTACGTTTCTGACTGATTTCACTATGAAACACCGTATCCTGAATTTCACAGTTTTCGAGATTTTTGAATTCAAATACTTTTTAATAAAGGTTAATTTTACGGATAATATTGGGTAGTGAATTCATAAAACATTATTTTACATGTAAAAATCAAATAAAAATAATAATACGACTTACACGTTTCAAAATATCTGAGCTGATAGCCGAAAATTGGGAATTTTATAAATACCAATTTCAAATATCTGATTTTATTTTAAATTTAGGATAGTGTATTTCATAGTCAAATTGGTCAGAAAGTAAACTACACACCCTTAACGGGAATAGGTCGACTTACCCTGTAACCCTGTATATTTTTGAACAGTATCTAAGATGTATCACGTTTACTTTGAATTTGAAGACACCCATCATAATTATGTTGTGTTTTGTTTTTATTCGCAGTATAAACCTAGACTGCTTCGAGTCGTACCTGCGATGCGACATCTACGCCTTTGGCCTCGTGTTGTGGGAGGTGTCGCGCCGCACGTGGCCGCTCGCGCGCGAGGCGCGGCCGCCCTTCTACGAGCTGGCGCACAATGACCCCAGCTTCGACGATATGAGGAAGATTGTGTGCGTCGACGCTGCCAGACCTGAGCCCAACGATGACCCGCATCCTGTGAGTACAAATATATGTAAATATAGTAAATAGATATAGAATAAACTAGCAAAATATACTAGGTGACTGAGGGAACCGTGTACTTTCTCTGGGATGACATCCTTCACTTCGAGCAAGAGTCTTTTAACGACGATCCGTACTCAACTGATGTACTAGAGAGCTGGACGAACTCTGCATTATCTCTAGGATCTCATTGTTTACTTCTATAAAGTGTCTTTTAAGGATAATCTGCACCCAGTGAACGAGTTGTTACTACTGATGTACTAAGTGACTGGGGGAACCGTTTATTGCTCTGAGATAGCTATACTCAGAGCTGGTACATGGCACCCGAGCTTCGATGATATGACAAAGATTGTGTGTGTCGATGCTGCCAAACTTGAACCCAACGATGATCCTCATCCAGTAAGTATATGATATATTGCTGCTATAGGTACTAGGTGACTGGGGGAACCGTGTACTTTTTCTGGGATAGCAATAGTCCGAGCTAGCGTACAATGATCCCAGCTTCGATGATATGAAGAAAATTGTGTGTGTTGATGCTGAGTGACTGGTGAGTAGAACTGTATTAAAGGTGGGGACTGAGGGAACTGTGTACTTTTTCTGGGATGCAATTTTTATACCACTAGGAACTCCCTTAGTTGACACATTAATACTATAGGTCATCCATCTACATGTACATATTCTAGTTTATTGTTGTATATTCATGAGCAACTTTTGATATACGACCGACCTTGAGGTCCCGAAAAAGAAATCATATTGCGAGAATATTCTATTCCGCCACGGTTTACCCTTCATCCCACCACGGTTTCCAACTGTACCAGCCTTTTTTTAAATAGTCCACTGCAGGATGTAGGCCTACCGACGGAGGGTGAGTATGGGCCATATCCACCGCGCTGGCCCTGTGCGGGTTAATGGATTCACATACACCATCGAATTTCTTCTACGGACGTATGCAGGTTGCCTCAAAATGTTTTCCTTCACCGAAAAGCCAGTGGTGTGAAATCCCGGACATAAATTCCAAAGAACTCATTGGTATGGGACCGGGGATTTGAACCCACGACCTCACGATTGTAAGGTGGGTGTCACTACCTCTAGACCACCATGGCTTCATTGCAACACGTATTCCAACTAGCCCACCTTTTTTTTTTTGACCTAGGAAAATCCTTCATGGATACCACTAAACCTGGGGAGGCCGGTGGTTATGTGGGAGTCTCCACCGCTAGTCGGTGGCATACCCACTAAAAACCTGGAGTGTTTCCGCCACTGAGCCATTATGTCGAGGCTACGGGCACACTTCCTCACTCCTCCGCGGCCCCGACAGCAACTAGCCCTTGGTTTCTCACCAGCCAGCCACAGTTTCCCAGTAAAGCACACTGGCTACAACGTGACGCCGTTGTTCCAGACGATGGTGGGCATGGCGCAGTTGATGCGCGAGTGCTGGCACCAGAACCCGTCAGTCCGTCTCCCGGCGCTCAGGATCAAGAAGACCCTTCTCAAACTCGCCGCTGCAGACAACTCCATACACCTTAATGAAGACAACGAGGTCTCCGTATGATACCAGCCTTTATCTATGTATAGTATTGTTCACAAACGTATTGAATGTCATACGTCGTGTCACGTATAAAGAACGCTGGAGTGTCAGGCTGCGCACAAGGAATTTTAACTCCTATTGCACTCGAAATAGGAATTAAATTTCCTTGCTGCAGTTAAAACCGCGTACCTAACTCTTATTGGACTGTACTGTACCAGCATTTCTTTTAAAGTCCACTGCAGGATAACACCCACGAAGGGTGACTGGGCGATATCCACCACGCTGGCCCAGTGCGGGTTGGTGGATTCACATACGCCATCGAATTGCTCCTACGGTCGTATGCAGGTTGCCTCACGATGTTTCCCTTCACCGAAAAGCCTATACTATATTAGATTATATTATTACTATATTAGAAGTTAAATTATTTGTGCACAGTTTGAATTTTTTTTCTTTTTGGTCGGGCCAGGTTCTTTTTGGTAGGTTGATAGATCTGGACAGTAAAGCCGGAAACATACTATCGGACGCGGCTGACAGCCGCGACTGATAGGTATCTAGATAATGAATGTCCACGGAGCCGTGCACACTGTCGGACATCAGTCCGCGGACGTCACCTTGAGCGTTCGGACGTCCGAGAGAGATCTGGCGCGCCGGATGTTTCAAGACTGTGCACTTTGCTAAGTCGCGACCGTCAGTCGCGTCCGTCAGCCGCGTCCGATAGTATGTTTCCAGCTTTATACAGTAAAAGATAGTAAAAAAGGAGTTTTGGCGGGAACGCGTAAAAATCATGTCGCCTCATTGTATTATTTTGTTAAACTTGTGTTTTGATCAGTGATAATTAGTGAAAAATTGTGGTATTTCGTTGATTATGAGCTGATTTACGTGCACGACTGTAGGCAAGTGATATAATGTGACGTATCATGTTGTTCCGTGTTGGTACCAAAACTCCATAGATGTCTCTAGTAAAGTCTCCACTGCTTTACTGAGGTATGACTTGGACCGTGTTTGGACTTGACCGCGACTTTATTGGACTATGACGTGACTACGACTATTTTGATAAAATGACAAAATATTATCAAAAAATATTATAACTTAATACTTGACACTGGCAAATGCACAACAATGCGACGCCAAAATTAAGAAGAAGAAGAAGATAGTAAAAAAAGTTATTAGAGATATACTACTCTGAATGGCAATACATAAACGCCAAGTAAACACTAGCTAGCATAGCATACGCACTACGACATAATTCTTGTTGACGTGTGAAAAAGTGACAGCGTCATAACTCAGTCTCGTTCTGACACGTAGATAAAATTATGTCGTGATGCGTATGCTAGCCCAGCTGCTTTTTGGTCACACTTCGCGTCCACCTGATGCCTAGACCGATTTCTCTAAACTTTATTATAATAGATCCAACCGTTTATTTTCTTTTTGACAGCACCAATAGAACGTAACTGCGTCATGTTACGCAAAAGTTCACTTTTAAATGCGAGGGTTTAAAAATATGACAATTGCCTAAGTTTGCTCCTTGATCCCGTATAATAATCATCTTTGACAAATTGAGTCCATAAGTGCAGTAGTTTTTTTATAAATTATATAAAATAACATACGTTTTTAATAATTTACGTTCTATGGCTACACACGATAGCCATAGAACGTATTTTTTTAAAAACGTTTGTTATTTTATGTAATTTACAAAGTTGTTATATTTTTAAAACCTCGGATTTAAAAGTGAACTTTTGCGTAACATGACGCAGTTACGTTCTATTGGTGCTGTCAAAAAGAAAATAAACGGTTGGATCTATTATAACTATACTCTATAAAATTTAACTTGATCTCTGCGACAGCTGTCAGAAAAATCACACCTATGAAGTCCTGAATTTCTTAATAGTACAGACAGTACCTGTCAATGTCATACTTTATGAGCATGCCGATTAGTGATGGGCGACGAATGATCGTGACCACAGAGTTTTAGATAGAGTTTTAATTAAAATATCGATAGTTTATACTGACGATATTTTAAATAAAACTTTATTTATTGTTAATTTTATTGTATAATTTAATATCATAACATTTTTTACATGTGTAATTAAATTAAACCCAATTATATGTTACATTAGCATCGATAATAGTGAAAAACGTCGATAAATACTATCGTTACATTATTATGAGTATATAATTAATATCATAACATTATTTACATGTGTACATACTTGATCTTAAATAATAGTAAGTAAATGAAATCCAATTTCTCACCTTCAACTACTCATTCGATTTCATTACAACATTGTTTGAAAATCGATTTTTTCCACCACTATCTCAACACTAAAAAAACAATCTCCTACTGTCGCAGAGATCAAGTTAAATTTTATAGAGTATAAGTTTAAATGTAAAACTATATTCTGTTAATATTCAATACGTTTGTGAATTTTCTAAGAGTTATATTAATAAATAAACTTAACTAGAAATTATGAATGAATAGATTGTAATGACTAAAGTGCCGAATAGTGTTATGAATTAGTTCGTAAGTGTATAAATATTGTAAATAATCGTTTTTGTGTTAACGTTGACTGTTTGACGTAATCTTATGATCGTAAGTGCCATCGCAGACGAGCGTGACGTTACAGCCACTTACGCTAAAACGTAAGTCAAGACGTTATTCAAACATTTGAAGGGTTGTAAGTCCAAAGCATAAAATTAGAACTAAAGTAATAGAAAACTTACAAAATTTTGCTCAAATAAAACTGTTACAGCTGTCTTATTCATATCTGGTTATACAGCATACGCGAGAGTGAGTGGAACAAAAAAAAACGCATTGTCTGCCGGCATACGTCAAAATCACCAGTTGGAATGTCAAAATAGTTAAAATTGGGTTCCACTTTGTCTTTTGTCTTTTTCGGAAATTTGAACCCTCTAGTTCCAGTAAGAAGGTTCAAATCTCTGATCATTTTACCGTCCTACTTTTTACCTTTTTGAATTTGGACACCCGAGATAGCTCAATGCTAGTTTGTGGAACCCTTCGAAATTACGTAAGTTCGGATGTATGTGCATCTATTTCTAACACATTTTAAATTTCATTTTTAAAATGGGACAAAGTGATGTACATCTGCTTCAAATGTTTGCTCTTTTAGTACGGTTTCTATTACTTTAGTTCTTATTCTATGGTTAGGACTGTTCAAACTACGGAATCTAGTAGCATCACTGTATTCTCGTGAAACCCTAACTCTATTTATGGCCTTAAGAAATCAGTTTCTGAAAATAAAGAACAATTTAAAATGTATAGTGGTAATGTGATGTGATTTATATATACAATTTTGTAAGTACATATTAAGCCCGATTACAGAGGCGCCATCGTAATATTTTTTTTGACAGCTTTTTTTAATTTTTTTTTTTAATAATGACATTTTAATTAATTATATTAGCTAAATATCATAGTTCTGTTTCGTTTTGACCGACGAACCACCGGAGGAGGTATACAATTCGACGCGTATATATGTTTTTTTAAGTATAACCACGTACAACTTTTTCTCAGTAGTCCGATTTCAATAATTCTTTTTTTATTGGAAAAAGTATAATTCGAAATTGGTCCCATTTAAATTTTATTGAAATCGGCTGAGCCGTTTTTGATAAATCAACAATAATGTTAAAAATTCTACATCGATCCGTGCGAAATATTCGCGAATTCTGTACACGGGTGAAGTCGGTCATGCTAATTTTTGCAAAAAAATATCTTGTTTAATTTAGGCATTCGATAGAGAGAACGCTTCTCACGTTGCTATTAAATTAAAGCTGGCGCCTCTGTAATCGGGATTATTATTATTTTATTAATAACTTGTTTTTAGGTTCAATTCACATTGATTTCAATGCCTTATATGTATTTTCACGTATTCCCGTAAAACTATTCTTAGCTCTATTGCTGAGATTTACTAATGTTTGCCATCACACATTTTTGTTTCTTTTAGCAAATGACACAATAGCACTAAGCATAGATTAATGCGTTTACTGCAGATTCAATCTGTTTGTAGTTTTTTTTTTTCAGGGTTTTAGTACTATTTTGCCCGTAATTGATCTCGTCCGATATACCTCAGTGCCTCAAGTCGAAAGTTTTCGACCAGTGTGTGTTGCCAGTGATGACTTATGGCACAGAAACTTGGTCTCTCACTATGGCCCTTATCAGTAAGCTCCAAGTAGCCCAACGAGCTATGGAGAGGGCTATGCTCGGAGTCTCTGAGGGATCGAATCAGGAATGAGGAGATCCGTAGATGAACCAAGGTTACCGACATAGCCCAGCGGATTAGCAAGTTGAAATGGCAATGGGCAGGGCACATAGCGCGGAGGACTGATGACCGGTGGAGTCGAAAAGTTCTCGAGTGGAGACTACGTACCGGCAAGCGCAGCGTAGGACGCCCACCCACAAGGTGGACGGATGGCCTCATTAAGACCGCAGGATCGCGCTGGATGCAAGCCGCTTCCAACCGGTCTTATTGGAGATCCATAGGGGAGGCCTATGTCCAGCAGTGGACGTCCTTTTGCTAATGGATGGATGAATTGATCTTGAGTCAAAGAAAATGAAATGGAATAACAAATATTGACATTTACTTGCTTTTTTTGAATAAATGAATGGACACTTTATTGTTAACACTAAAACACAATACAAAAAAAATACACAGAAAGTAAAAGAAAACAAGCGGCCTAAACTAATGCAACAAATCTTATTGCAAACAGGTCTTATTGCTTCTAGCAATCTCTTCCAGGCTTTTTGCTTGAAAAATGACAGGTGTCAAAGTGACATCTGTCATAGCGACATCTGTCATTTATGAAACTAAAAAAATAAGTAAGTGAATGTTAACATTTGTTATACATTTGATTTTCTTTGACTTCAAGATCAATTACGGGCAAAATGTGGCTAAATTCCTGAAAATATGTCACTGCAATATTAGTAGGTATACAGGGTTATTTCTAATCAGTTAGCATCCTTCTAGGGGCAGCTGGCTATGGAACAGCTGATTTTTTTTGAGTTTTGACGAAAGTCTTAGAACAAAAGTTGTTAGTTTTGATGTACAGAATAAGCCCCTAGAAGGATGCTAATTGATTAGAAATAACCCTGTATAGGTATAATCCTACTACAATGCCTACTAGAAAAATTCTTGCCCGTGGTCCTACTAGTAGTACTTACATTTGGTAGGACCACGGGCAAAAAACGATTCAATCCACCTATTTCATATTTTTATAAGGCTCCAATCAAACTTAATGGCGTTTGTGAACACGAGGCAAGTACTTGCGCAGTAGCTATTTATTTATATGTTAGCGATGCTTAGTTGCTGTTAGTTGGCTTGTGGCTAACTTCACAACCACCAGATATTTATATCGGACAATACACCTGTACTGTACATTCTAATGTTTATATACGTAAGTGTGCTTTATTATTGTGCCTTAAAATGTTATTTTTCACGCTTTAATATAGCTTTAGTGTTATATTTTATATCAATGTACCTACCTACCTAGTTAGCAACTAAGTTAGATTCTTATGAATAGTAAATATTTTTGTTAATATGAAACGCATGAAAAAGTTAAGGCGGAAATTTCATGTATGGTAATTATTTTATTGACTTATTATGCTGGTTTCATTCTACATATTTATATCTTTCTGAAATAATATGAATCTTCAAAATATATTTGACCATAGGAATCTCAAGTATATGAAAGTAAAATAGATTTTATGCAGCTAAAATTTACCTATACTATAAACAAAGTTAAAAAAACATCTTATTACTTTGAATAAATAATATGTGATCCCTAACCGATTGATTTGCAAAACTGCCACTCGGCACTCTGTGTATCACTGAATAAAGGATTAAGCCGGGTCCAGACAAGTGTAACGTGTAATGTAACATTACGTTTAATTTAGCGTCAACAGTGTGGACGGCACACGAGCTCAAAGCGAATTGTGTACGCGAAACTATTTCAAAACCTGTTTCCACTCAGTTGCTATGAACACGCCGAATAGGAAGGTCGTGATAGCTGGTGCGGCTTTTATTTTAATGTATTTACTAACTAAAGACCGGAAACGTCGGACGCGTCGCTGGTGGAAAACTAAATTGTATAACAGAAGATCTTTTTTATTTGTGGAACTAAAATCTTAGCATATAAGTGGTCAATATAAAAACTTGTGTTTCAGATTTTTTTTAATGTAATCCGGGATTTTTGGATCTCAAATAACAGGTTTTTCTTGATACTAACTAATAAGTTCAAGCGATTGTTCGTCTCTCCACATTATGAACGTACAAACGACACAACCGTCACGAACGCCGTCCAAACGAGCACTGCGAGCGCCTTTGTGTTCGCGCGAAAAACCGACAGCCGATGGATCAACACCGAGCGCCGCGCGAGCGTTACATGTAATGCTCGTAGTGACGTCCACACGTAGAATTCGTGTTACATTACAAGGTAAATTACATTACACGTTACACTCGTCTGGACCCGGCTTAATATGACTGTACCCCGATAGAGGGTGAAACGGGGTGAAGTTTGTATTGTATAGCCCGAATCATATAAGTCGGCGGATGTGAAGTTGCTCGTTGATTGGGTTTCGCGTAGCTTGAGCTATCTTCACATCCGACGACTTGTATAATTCGACCTATAATAGTGTTTGTATGGAAATTATGCTACAACAATCAAAAAACACGCAGCAAATCGAAAATCGACAAAATATTTATAGTTGCCATATTAATGCATTTAAAATTATGCCTGTCTTCGAGAAAATATCTATAGAGTCACAATCGTGCAAAAAAAGTGTACCAATACCCTGCCCAAGCTACGTAGTGGGCAGGCTTTTTAGTTAGTCGTGAGGTGAATGTAAGCGGACTACCTACAACGCCGCGCGATACCTAAGTGGCCGGTAACAACCACTAATTACGTGAAATAACGTCGAGATTCGAGAAAACGGATCATTGTGTATTATTTAACGTATATATTTAAGTCGGTATGCACAGATTTTAATAAACAACAACATAATTACATGTAACAATAGTAGTTATCATAACATCATAATAGAACTTACACTTGACCAAAGAAGATATAATAATACTACGTATAGAACGGCCATTCGTTACCCCCCACCCGTTTGAGTCTTCCTCACTTCCACCCCGCGTCAGGACTCGTAAAATTCACTCTGCGCGCGGGTTGCACAGGCCGGTGATTTCGACTACAAAAAATACAGACTTACAATGGGGAAGACGTGTGCTGTTTATGGCTGTTCTACAACAATTCGCGACAAGATATCATTTCATTATTTCCCTAAAGATAAAATAAGGTACCTTATTTACTTTTAGTAGGTAGATAATATTATTATAAAAATTATGTCATTCAAATTTAGTTCCTTTCTCTTGATAATTTGTTTCAAATAAAATAAATCGCTTACTTTTAGTTACAGTGCTGTCAAATTATTATGAATTCATTATACTTTATAAGCACTAGAATGATATTCATTTTTGTAAATTTATTTCGCATCTAGCTCACTTCCGCATGAAAGTATGGCGGATCGGTCGTAAAGTACGCCAAGATAATTCTGCGCGCGGCCAAAATTGGGAACTAATTCAATGCTGATAGAGAATTCGTAATTCTACCAACATAACGTACGTAGCGCCGCTACTCGCGCGCATAATCTCTCGTTCGCTCGTCGTGCTGATCACAGATAGAGTTGCCATGGGCGTGAAAATACTAGTTATCATCGTAACGCAACTGTTACAGAATATCGGTATCGATATGCAATGTATTGTTTCGCGTTAACACATACATACCTAGTAGATAAGTGCTAGTTTGTATTTGTATATTTTCTGTAAATAAACGAACATGTATATAACATTGAGTTAATATGTACAGTCCTATAATTTGTAGTTATTTTTTCTACATAAATACTAATACTAAATATATTTTTTTATACATAAAGAATTAGATTTTGTTAATCTCAAAATAAATGACAAAGATAAACTTTGTCAAAGTTCGGGAGTAGGGAGTTATACTTTTCTTTTTTATTTTTGCTTTTCGCGGAGATGATTTACATAAGACAAAATGTTTGGAACGTGCGTTGTACGGGCCCACGTCCGCGCCCGTCCTGAGCCCGCCCTGTCCTTAATCATACCTCAACGAGCTTTATCATTAAGAATTTTTAAATCATTGTTTTGAATAAATATTTAGTGCTACTTAATTGACATCAGAAAAAAATCGTGTCAAATATTATTTAATAATTATCTATCTAACGGACTAATTATATTTTTTTGTCATCAAGCTAATTATACCTTTTACAAAAAAATCTTCTAGACATTCTCAAAAAATCTTTTTACTAAGATTTTTCCCAAAATATCAATATATATTGAAAAAAAACGACCTCTGCAAATATGCCTAAAATTCTGATATTATATTCTAAAAAGTCGACAGAGACACCGAAAAAATACCGTTTAAAATTCTGGATTCTCATCACACTGGCACAAGACATGTATTGTACGTAGTATTATTATATCTTCTTTGATACATGTTAAGCTATAAGAATATTGTGATAAACTTTTAGAACCTCCTTTTTTGCGTCAAGGGTTAAAATATTTTTTTGCAATTATTCGGAAACATTGCCAGAAACAGTTATGAAAACCAGCAACGATCCCGCAACCGCTATTTAACCAGTGAGGGGCCTCACTAGCGTAGGTGTATGAAATATGAAATTAGGGACTTCCCTCAGTTGGCCATCGGTCGGTGCGTTTTACGCGTGATTTACTTAATCGTTAATTACTAGGTATATCTTTTGTTTAAATTATGGGAGGATTTTACAAATATACATAATCGTGTGTGTGCGTGTTCATATTACTGGATACTTCAACAATATGTGAGAAAATTAAGGGAATTTCGTAACAGTGCCGTGTTTTGGTTATGTTCTACGTAGGTAAATGAGTGATTTCATCGAAATAAGTGTATGTACGATTGTATGTGAAACCTGCAGCGGCTAGTACATCGTATCAGTACTCACAAAACTTCTTGGTAAGTCAGAATTACAATTCATACGGTCGACATGGGTCGTTGACAACCATAGGCGTTCTACACACAAATACCCGTGTAGCGTTCGTGCGTATGTGTAGTATCTGTGAGTAAAATGTACTGTTGTGTGCGTAAGACAGCAGATTTTGTATGAATAATCGCGGAGTGTCCGGGCTGTGACTTGACGCTGGCAAATGCATATTCCATGCGACGCTGTTCTGTGGTCGGTATGTATGACTGCGCTTGGAATTTTTATTACTACTTTCACTTGGGTGCTGTGGCTCTGTAGATATTTGCTCGAAGTATTTTGGGTTAAAAATACTCAAGTTGACAAATTTAATATGTCCCAAATAAGCCCTTTTATGTGATAAGTAAAGTATGAGTATTGTGTTCAAATTATTTGTACATATTATTATGTAGACGTACGTGAATAGGTGTAACTAAAATCTTATGAGTTTATGAAGAGAATAAACTAATTATTATTTGTCTATTAATTGATTCGTTTTATTAAGTCGTTCATTTACTTATTACTGGTCTAGTCATTCACTGTTGTTTGTCTCGTAAGAATCCTCGAATAATAGTAGGTATCCTATTTATTAGGTACACTATATAGTGAATACGAGACGAGTCGTTGCGCATTTACAAATTCATATCAGCGAAGGTGAAGAGTATGGGGTTTTGTGCAGCTTGTAGCTAACTTAAAGCCATTCACTGAGCAACAATGTTTCGGATACACCGTTTCTGAAACCTCTCGTAGATGTTTCTAGGAACTGATGTCTCCGTGTTCCACTCGGTATTGTTTACAGATACAAAATACGTGTCACGCTTTTCGTGGCACAATAAGGTACCCGCAGTAGGTATAGGCCGAATAAAGCCATCTTTTCACTTAGCAACAATCGTTTATGAACTCTGCATCAGAAACACAATCTACGTGTTACCGAAACAAAAAATAATACTGAGTATTATTTTATTCCGAAAAAAAAAATAATACTCAGTATAACTAAAAAGTAAATAACACTCAGTAACAGATTGTGTTTCTGATGCAGAGTTCATAAACGATTGTTGCTAAGTGAAAAGATGGCTTTATTCGGCCTATACCTACTGCGGGTACCTTATTGTGCCACGAAAAGCGTGACACTTGCCATCCGGCGAGAAATTTGCTCGTTTTGTTGCACAGCTGTACAAAATGTAGGGTCTTGTAGGAGGAAAAAAATAACCAAATCATAATTTTAAAACATTTAATTATAAATAATGTAAAAGCATTCGACCGAAATACTTAATATAAATGCACAAATTGGTACTTTATTCTTATATTGCGATTCATGTCTTATCTTTAAAAACAGACTTTGATATAATACTATTCATTTTATTCATTATAAAAATATGTTTGCACGTAAAACGTCGTCACTAAAGTTGACGGAGCACAGTGCTAATTCGCATGTTATATAGGGTGTAAACCCAAGACTATAGATTATGACAAATTATAGGAACACCGATCCGCTGGCAAAGATTTTCTTGACTCCATGAAAATTCTCAGCATATCTTTTGTGAACAAAAGAGTTGTTAAATAATTGAAGGTTTACACCCTGTATATCGGAAAACAATTTATGTCCTAGAACACATTTTTTTTCGAAAAGAAAGCCTCTAATTTTGAAATGATGAGATGGCCCCTCCACGAGCTCCTAGCGGCTTCCGTCTCGACAGGACGACAAGAAATGATAGGATGTAAATGAATGATGATAAACCTAACCAGGCAAATATGACTGACGATGACAATGAACATGATGACATCAAGAATCAGGTGATCAGATGGCGATGGATGATGATGAAGCGTGAAATGACTTCGTCCTGTCGGAGCAACGGAGCCAGGGTTTCGTTTCTCCTAACCTAGAGATCGCAAGCGATCTTAGCACGCGGTACCAGGAGTACATGAAATGTAAGAGACTTAGTGGTGCTCATCTTGAGCCAACTCCTCGAGGTCTTCCTGGTCGAACTCCGTATCATCTTCGGCAACTGCGTCCTGGTACTGCTGGTATTCCGAAACCAGATCAGAAACGTTGCTCTCGGCCTCTGTGAACTCCATCTCGTCCATACCCTCACCCGTGTACCAGTGCAAGAAAGCCTTGCGCCTGAACATAGCGGTGAACTGCTCGGATATTCTCTTGAACAGCTCCTGAATGGCCGTCGTGTTTCCAATGAAGGTCGACGACATTTTCAAGCCTTTAGGCGGGATGTCGCAGACGGCGGTCTTCACGTTGTTCGGGATCCACTCGACAAAGAAGCTGCTGTTCTTGTTCTGGATGTTGAGCATCTGCTCGTCGACCTCCTTCATGGACATGCGGCCGCGGAAGATGGCGGCCACGGTGAGGTAGCGGCCGTGGCGCGGGTCGCAGGCCGCCATCATGTTCTTGGCGTCGAACATCTGCTGCGTGAGCTCGGGCACGGTGAGCGCTCGGTACTGCTGGCTGCCGCGGGACGTCAGCGGCGCGAAGCCCGGCATGAAGAAGTGCAGGCGCGGGAACGGAACCATGTTGACGGCCAGCTTGCGCAGGTCCGCGTTCAGCTGCCCGGGGAAGCGCAGGCATGTCGTCACGCCTGACATGGTCAGCGATACCAGGTGATTCAGATCGCCGTATGTCGGGTTGGGTACTTTAAGAGTTCTGTAGCAGATGTCGTAGAGAGCTTCGTTGTCTATGCAGTAGGTTTCATCTGTGTTTTCGAGGAGCTGATGGATCGAGAGGACGGCGTTGTAGGGTTCGACGACGGTATCGGAGACTTTGGGGGAGGGGACGACGGAGTACGTGTTCATGATTCTGTCGGGGTATTCTTCGCGGATTTTGGAGATGAGGAGCGTGCCCATGCCGGAGCCGGTGCCGCCGCCGAGGGAGTGAGTGAGCTGGAAGCCCTGGAGGCAGTCGCAGTTCTCGCACTCCTTGCGCACGACGTCGAGGACGGAGTCGACTAGTTCGGCGCCCTCGGTGTAGTGTCCCTTGGCCCAGTTGTTGCCGGCGCCGGACTGGCCGAACACGAAGTTGTCCGGCCGGAACAGCTGGCCGTAGTCGCCGGAGCGGACCGCGTCCATGGTGCCGGGCTCGAGGTCGAGCAGGATTGCGCGGGGGACGTACTTCCCCCCGTTCTCCGCCGTCGCAACTGTGGTCAAAGAAAAGACATGGTCAGATTTATCAGTCTAAGAGCATTCCGACTTAATTAAGGAATCAGATATACTGTTTTGATATTTTGGCGATAGAACTTTCAAGATAGGAAACAGAGAGATGTCTCACGAAAGCGAGAACTGCCGAAAAGTAGGTACCTGCTTCGGCCTGTAACTTACGAGATTTCCCTATTCACATTTTCAGAGATTGTGGTTCTCTTTGCTTAGTTGAGTGAGCTGTCAAATGTATATAATTAAGAAAGCCGAGTAATTTTCAGTCTTAGTTTTATCCACAATCCATATTTATCCATAAATTATTTTAAAATTTATCCAAAAAATATTTTATAGCTAGGGTGTTAAAAATAGCCTGGACGGCTTCGAAGAAAAGACGTCTGACTGAGTCTTTGCTTGACTTTTTGGGTGCACACAAAAGCAGGTAGTACCTCGAGTGCCTTTTAGAGCACAGACCACAGTGTTAGGTATCACCTAGTTAACATTTTAACCAGCAAGTATCCTAAATTTTCATAAGTAGGTATTAAGCAGATTTTGAATAGCTAATGGTGGAATAGCTCGCTATAACTATTTGCATTGACACAAATACTTGCAATAGAGGAAAAACTCGGAGGCATCTGCGTAAACGACTAGGTATTTCGTGAGAACAGTCATCAACAGGGCGTTGAACTGGCTATCTGTTCCATGAACCTGGGTTCAATGCCGAGTAAGAAGTAAGCAAAATATGCAAGTTATTCATATGTCGGACCTATTTCAAGAAGTAGTCCAAACAAGATAAATACTGCGCTTGATAAACAGTGTTATCCGTGTGTGGGTGTATTTGTAAATAATGTTTCTTTATCAATAATGGTGTTGTGTCTTCTAAAATCAGTCGAGCGAATAGTTTTTGATTGAAGTAGAGACATTTTGTGATCGTTGCAATCAATTTCAGCATGTAATAGCTCGCTAACTTTGTAACTGTGTAACCACGCATAACTTTTTACATACCTAGTGGTCCGTTTTTTGATAATTCTTTTTTTTATTGGAAAGAGTATTCGAATTTGGTCCCATTTAAATTTTATCGAAATCGTCTGACCCAATTTTGATAAAGCAACAATAATGTGGAAAATGCTACATCGATCCGTGCAAAATATTCGCGAATTCTGGTTGAAGTCGGTCATGCCATTTTTTGCGAAAATTAATTATTAGGAAGTAGATATGTCTCATTTTCAACCTACAAACATATTTCCAAATAAATTCTCATCTAAGCCAAGATTTCTTCAGTCATCTACAATATAAACTACAACCAAGTCAGACACTGATAGACAAGTAAAAGTAAGTTTTTTGCCACCCGCCAGTCCAGGCGTCGGTTTTTGCGTCAAGACATGAATCACCTCGTCTGGAAGTCGGTTTCCTGCGATTGTTCTTTGTGTTTGGCTGTTTGGATATGGGCAGCAAGATTATAGTCATATTGAATGCGTAAGTGTAATTAAATTGGGTCCCTGGCCGATGGTAACGAATATCAAACGTGTGACGTGACCCTGAAATTCCGCGATGCCTGTAATTGCGTACCTACTTGTGTAAGTAGGCAGGCGCTATTATGTTTTCCCTATTGCTGTGTTATTAGCATGGGCGTACCAATTCTACTACGTTATCATCATGATCACCGTTTCAGCTATAGCAAGCTACACAAGTTGGCGGAAATTAAGTTATCTAAAAGCTGCGCAATATAATAAAAAATACTACCATAAAAAAATGACAAATCCTTTCAAACCCATTTAGGACACCTTTTAAAACAAAAATGCGTTAGATATTTTTTGATGATAAATTGTAAAACTGAAATAACTTAAAAAACTTAGTTATTAAACTAGTTATGTAGTAGTTTTTAAGACTATATAGGTAAGATAAAAACTATCTATAGCCCTCAGAACAAATAAAAACTACACAGGTGTATTATGCATATAAACATTTCATTTGAATTACTCTATCTATTAAAAACTGCATCAAAATCCGTTTCGTAGTTTTAAAGATATAAGCATACATGGGAACAGACAGCAAAAAGCGAGTTTGTTTTATACTATGTAATATTGTTTATTGAGATATAAACGAATAATTCCATTTACATACATCTCACAAAATCAAGAAATGGTATTCAAGAATTAAATTAAAAAGATTACAATTATTACCTACTATTACAATACCATGTCATTAAAATATGAAAAAATGTCAAAATTAAAAATTTCAAATTAAAAATGTCAATACAATATGTCAAACAATTTCATCAATTTCAATTGTGCCGTCTACTCTACGGCATCTGTCCCATTGATCGGTCAAATTTTCACTATATGTCAAAAAAGACGATAATAAAATATTCCAATTGTCAAACATTATATCACATTCAGTGTTGACGGCCAGGAGTGTATTGAGGTTTCTGCGCATTCGTATTACCGGAGACATGGATGTAATGATTCTGGGTGAAGTCGGTCATGCTATTTTTTGCAAAAAATAATTATAGGTATACTATGTGGTGATAGTGATGCCCACAGCAAAATAGCAAAAAGAGAGCTTAAAAATCCTTATATTTCGGGACAAGTTTCTAAGATATTGTAACTCTAAGCTAGCCACATAATCGCAGTGTCCTACCTACAGCTGGTAAGATAATCGTCATGTGAGACGATGCAGATTTCATGGCTAACAGTACAACAACTGTTAGACGCAGCGGACCGCGGCGGCGGAATCGCTCCCGCCACAGACACCTATATAACCACTTAGAGCTTATTGTATGCCGCTTGGTGGTGGTGGTAGAAACCACAGAACAGAATAGAAGTACTTTATTATTTAGCTGTGTACAAATGATGTTACATAAAATTTAAAAGTTCAAACAGACTGCCCATTTCGAGCGTACAATATTAATACACTTATTTTTGACCGACGAACCACCGGAGGAGGTGTACAATTATGTATAACGCACAACTTTTTTCATAGTGGTCCAATTTCAGTAATTCTTTTTTTATTGGAAATAGTATACTGCGAAATTGGTCCCATTTAAATTTTATCGAAATCGGCCGAGTCATTTTTGATAAATCAACAATAATGTGAAAAATGCTACATCGATCCGTGCGAAATATTCGCGAATTCTGTACACGGGTGAAGTCGGTCATGCTATTTTTTGCAAAAAATAATCTTGTTATAAAGAGTCTTAAGCTAGAGTAACATAATAAAATTTTAAAAACATTAATTTTGAGTAATTTTATATACCTACTGCTAACGGCGATAACAGCAGGCCAATCGCACTAAAAAATTACAGCTGAATTACAATTGAACTTTAACTGAACTTCGACTTTTTGTCTATTTTCGTATCGCACTAATGATTTTGATTAAAGTTGAAACGCAACTCGATCAGAGTTGGAACGTAACCGGTGTCAAATTAACGGTTGGTGTATGATTTTTAACGCAATACCTAATTCCTTGAAGCTGAATCGAAACTTAACTATAATTGCAACCGAACTTTAACTGAATTACAAATGGAACGCAGCTGTTTAAAATTAACGCGCTTGGCCTGCTGGGCGTATTCTGTGACTCCTAGTTATGGGCCAAAATCGAGTCATACAAGTACATGGATGTGAAGAAAAGCCTATTTAATAGCCCATGCACTGCAAGACGTAGGCCTACCCACGCAGGGCTAATGGGCCAAATCCACCACGGCAACCCAGTGCGCTGCTATTATCACTACATACCTAGTATAAAACAAAGTCGCTTCCCGTTATCTGTCTGTCCCTATAAATATGCTTAGATCTTTAAAACTACGCAACTGATTTTGATGATTTTTTTTAATACATAAAGTGATTTAAGAGGAAGGTGATGTGTATAGGTAATATTATGTTTATGCTCCCGTGCGAGCGACGTAGCGTCCCGAAGCCGTCCCGCCACGGCTTCGGGACGCTACGTCGTTCGCCAGTCTTCTTCTTCTCTTATATACAAAAATGAATCGTGGTTGTTGTTAGTCTCGCTTAAACTCGAGAACGGCTAAACCGATTTGCCTAATTTTAGTCTTGAAATATTCGTGGAAGTCCAGGGCAACGAGCTATATTACTACGTAGTAATATTTCCTCAAAGGTCCAGGGAAGGTTTAAACGGTGAGAAAATTTATAAAAGTAGCGAGAATAATTATGAAAACATTAATTTCATTCTCCCAAACAAAATGTTCCTGCATATAAAATGGTTGTCATTGAGAGTTGACAGATGGTGAGATGAAGTTCACGGGGTCAACTAGTCATCAATATAATCTAGAATATTGAAGTGAAGTTGCAAGCATCCTCGAGCGTAGAGTTAGAGCTACAAAGGCGTTATGTAGCTGGCTAAAGAGCTGCCCACAATTGTCACATTCTGACCTAAATTAACCTAATCACGAGCAGAGATTAAGCGGTAGAGTTCATCCACCTTATAATTCCTTATAACCCTCTATTTGCGTCAATTGTTGAATACTCGGCGAATGACTATGGTAATTGCTTCAAGCCCTGGATGTAAGAAAGAGAGGATCCATCGAACTTTTATGGATATTATCCATTTTGACGTCTGCCATTTTAGGAAAAAACTTATCTAACGTTGGTAGAGTAGCCTAAATAGGAGTTCAAATTACACACTAGCTATAGGTAAGTATTTAGCTTTTGTTTTTGACCGACGAACCACCGGAGGAGGTATACAATTCGACGCGTATTTTTTAGGGTTCCGTACCTCAAAAGGAAAAAACGGAACCCTTATAAGACCACTTTGTCCGTCTGTGTGTAGGTATGTCAAGACTCTTTATCTCGAGAACGCGTAAAGATAGAGTCGAAATTTAAACTGTATACGTATATCGATGAACTCTTGCTGTTATGAAAAAGACAAACTTCTCAATTGTCGTTTAAAAAAGTTAGAGCCGTTTATGTCGTAAAAGCCGCATATTTCGACACTCACAAAAATCAAAACCTACAGGGTACCTACTTCCCGTTGACATAGAACTATGAAATTTGGCGAGAAGCATTGTCTTCGAGTACACATATAGGAATAAATCTGTAAACTGTACATTTTTATTTACATCACAAAAAAATAGGGCCTCAACATTCACAAAATATGGGCTCAAAATTCAAAGTGAGTAAATCGTATCATGTAAGCTGTCATTTAAAAGAACTTCATTAGCACATGCTAAAACAGGTTTTTAATAATTTTAACAATATGATTGTACGGAAACCTCGATGTGCGAGCCTGACTCACACTTGTCCTGTTTTTTTTTATGTATAATCACGCATAACTTTTTTCATAGTAGTCCGATTTCAATAATTCTTTTTTTATTGGAAAGAGTATACTTCGAAATTTATCCCATTTAAATTTTATCAAAATCGACTAAGCCGTTTTTGATTAATCAACAATAATGTGAAAAATGCTACATCGATCCGTGCGAAATATTAGCAAATTCTGTACACGGGTGAAGTCTATCATGATATTTTTTGCAAAAAAATTATTTTTTGCAAAAAATTGTATAACTTGCACCCATTGCAGGCGGAGCTGGCGACATTTTAGAAAAAAATACTGTCCGGAGATCACGTGCCCTTATAACCCTATCTTTTATTTTACATCCATGCGTATACCCGTGGAATAACTATGGTAATTGCTGAACCATTGTGCTGTTTTCGGGCCGTGTGTCCTTTTCTGGTCTCGATTGTGTTCGTTTTGTTTCACCCATGTTTGTCTTGTCCTTGTGGTATGTGACTTAAATGGATGCCCTGAATTGTTTTATCAGATCTCAATTTTGTTACAGGGAGCTGTTTAAAAGACGTCATTGGTGTAAACAGTGGTTTTAATTTTACATCTAAATAAGCATCTGTAAATACTGTTGACCGACTACCAAAGTAGGAGGTTCGTAGGTCACTCAAACCCTCTGATTCTTTTCACAAATTCAGTATTCCACCCTCAAACTCAAATCATTTATTGCAACATAGGAACATGCGGTTCTTAGTTAACATGTTTTGTATATGACCCTATAAACCCTTAAGGCAATTTTATTATTTGTATTGGAACGATTTACTATTATGTATTCTAGATTATCGTTAAAAATTCGTCTATAATGTGTTTAAGCATTTCGATAATAGGATAATTTTTAGTTGTTTAATGAAGCAGTTTTCTCTTTCGATATCTTTTAAATTATCTGGCAATTTATTGAATATAGCCATAGATTTTGGGCTAGAACTGTGCATTGCTAAGTTAGGCTTTGGTTCTACGAGTTTGTGTCTATATTGTGATCTAATTTTGTGCGTTTTATCAGACACTTTGTTAAAATATTCAGGTTGCTTTTTATCCCTTAATACCACCTTACTTCCGAGTTGGCCCCATAGTAAAAGTAGTTTATAATGATGGTCTGAATCGCCTCCTTTCGGCTTAATACACCAGTTCTGGATAACCCTGTATAATAGTTTTAACAGTTCTGGATAACCCTGTATAAGAGGTAAGTAATGGAACGGTGGCTCACAGAAATCTCAATAACCACGTGTTTGCGCCGGCGCAGCTTTCGTTCCATTATGTGTAATAGTAGGTTATCCGGCACTCTATCTCTTTAATGACTAATTGAGACGTCGTGGAGATGCTCGATAACATTCATACTTTTACCGTTTATTTGCCGGAAAATTGTTTCTTAGAATAAAAAAAAACTGCATGGCTAGGCACCTGATAGTTGATCTAAAAATATTACGGATATAATATAATTTTTCCCTGTAGAAAGACAGATCGCTTTATTAATAAGCTCATCTACAAGATGCAAGCCGCTTCCAAAGGGTCTTATTGGAAATCTATAGCGAAAATGTATGTTCAACAGTAGGTATAGACCTAATCATACAAGATAGATAGATAGATAATCATTTATTTTCAGTAGGGATAATTACATACATTCGTATACAAAAACATACGATGAGCAACACCCTACGAATCGTCAAAATAACAATTGTTAATTATGTACTTAATTGAATTAAATTATTATCCATGATATTACAATAAATTAATTAAAATTCGGTACATTACATAAAAATACAATATTACAAAAAAAAAGAAAAAAAAATGTGTTACAAAGTCGCCGGATGTAAAATTAGCTACAAACTGCGCAATAGGCCTAATTTTAAAGGCGTCATCGTAATTTAAATAGCAATTTTTAAAAAATCTGTTAAAATCTTGTTTCCTTTTCACTGTATGCATTTGAGAGAGTAAGATCTCTCAGTAGTCTTGGCGATTTCTCTAGCTGAGAAATCGCTGTACTGCTGTCGGGACCAAGTATAAAGAAGTACGTACCAGAGGCCTCATTGTAGTATACGGAGATGCGTTCGAGCTGAAGGTCGGAGGTGCCGCAGTACACGCCCTTGGGGTCGATGCCGTGCTCCTCTGATATGATCTCCCAGAACTAGGGACAAACAGAACAATTGGTTAGAATAAGTTTTTTTACCTTCAACTGGCTGTAATATTTAAAATAATAACAATAACAGTAAATAAAATATATATGTACCTAGCTACAAAATTAATCGAAAAACCCGCGCCTCATTGTTCATGATGCAAATGTGCCCATAACGCTTGCTGTTTTGCCGCATTGGATGGCGATGGACATTCTTTGCACCAAGACGAGCAGGAACGGGAGTCACCTCCTGTCTCCCGAAGGGTAAGGGAAAGGTTTTTAACTTTTTAGTAATTGTAAGGGGATGTTCCTGACTCCCCTAATTTAGTTATAAGGTCGATCGTGGGTGTAATCAATTTAAATATAATTTGAGAATTTTAATTTTGTAATAATAATTTGATTTAGGTAATAATAATAAAAAAAGCTGCCAGTAATGTTGCACGCCTTGCATAGGCAAGTTTGTATTGAGTCATGATTATATCTATACCACCTTTGTACATGCAAACTCCAATAAAAATCTTTGACTTTGACTTTGAATTATAAACTGATATATCACGGACTACACTTTTAATCCAATAGTTATTAATATTAAAAGATACAATCGCGCGCCATTGCGCATTCCCTGTTCAAACTGTAGCGTTGCTATATAGTGTTGTGCGCGCATCCGTCGCGCGTTCGTGTTGTACCGCTGTCACTCGATTTGGCGAGTCGAGTGTGCGGCTAACATAATAAAGGTCAAGTTATCGTTATGTACTTACAACTTTTACTAAGACCCTATAGTACAATACCAAACTCCCGAATAAAATCCACCCTTTTAATACATATAGGTAGATACTAGTAACCTACCTACTAGTATCATTTACATTTTGTCCTTCAGGTGCTTATGATGAAGTTTTTGAAAAAAAATGCAGTTATTTTTTAAGACTTCGGGATTATTTCCATTGAAAATTCATCTCTGCACCAAGAAGAGCAACAGCGTGTAGATGCGTAGGTATATCATTATGAAAACCGGCTTCACTTAGACCAGCCATTCTCAAAGTGTGTTCCGCGGAACCCTAGGGTTCCACAAAGCCTCTGTAGGGGATCCACGAGAATAATGAATTAATGAGAAAAATAAAAACAAAAATAAATTTCAGCGACTCAGATAGGTTTCAAGATGACATTTGAAGAATTTGGCCAATATTACTGGGCTGCACTTAATGGGGGCTTCTTTTGAGACATTTTACAGAAGAAACGAGTACAAACATTTTTATTTTTGTTAATTTTAGGTCTCCGTCGAACATTTTGTTTTTCAAAAGTTTTCCGTCACCAAAAAAGTTTGAGAACCGCTGACTTAGACACATAGAACTGGCTAGCAGTTCTGAACAAAGTCATTACAAAAAGATTTACCTACAAAATAGCCGTATTGTAAGTACGCAAAGTAAAATAAAGATTTTATCGCGAAGAAAATGTCCTTGTAAATAGTGGAAATTGTTGTAAGCATGAAATTGCGTAAGTCGTAAGCTTTTCACCTTGAAATAGTTTAAAATGTCGAGGTTTCTGAAGGTTTTCTACTTATAAAAGTAAAAAGTTCATACGTGGACTGTTGTTACGTGTGAGAATTTTGTGGTTAAACGCTAAAAATAAACTCTAACGACTCCTATATTTTGCTAAAAATAAGTCCCTAGATATGACGTAAGTAGGTTCCTACTTAAAGCTAGAAACATATCGGACGCGGCTGACGGACGCGACTGACAGCCGCGACTTAGCAATGTGCAGTCTTTAAACATCCGGTGTGCCGGATCGCTTTCGGACGTCCGAACGCTCAAGGTTGTCCGAAGGTGACGTCCGTGACTTACTCGTATGTTCGATACGATAGTGTCCACGGCTCAGTGTACTTTCATAGTCTAGATACCTATCAGTCGTGGCTGTCAGTCGCGTCCGTAAGCCGCGTCCGATAGTATGTTTCCAGCTTTAATGGGCGCGCCAAATCGCTCTCGGACGTCCGAACGCTCAAGGTCAACCCAAGGTGAAGTCCGCGACTTATGTCCGATAGTGTGCACGGCTCAGTGTATTCATTATCTAGATACCTATCAGTCGCGGCTGTCAGCCGCGTCCGTAAGCCGCGTCCGATAGTATGTTTCCGGCTTAAGTAAGTAGAGTAAAGTAGGTAAGTTCGTATAGGCCGGGAGGCTAGTCCTGGTGTCGAGTTTTTAAGCAGCCTGAAGGACACGGTTAAAACAACCGTACCTCCACAATTTATCGTGTAATCCGAACCACGGTAGCGCTCAGTTGTAAATGCCACTCGCTGTCACCCACCCGTGCTGGCTGACTGACCGTGCTGAGCGTTGCTTAATTTTGATGATCGCTAATAAACACCTAGTCAAACTACGTTATGAGCGTTACACTGCTGTCTATAACCTAAAGAGCCGTTAAACCACAAAACCAAATTTTTGGGTAGCAGCGAAAAACGCGGGACTATACAGATAAAGTACTTTAACTATGATTTAGACAATTATTTGCAAAAACGGCTTTAAAGGTAAGCTATTATTTGTAGATAATGATGTTTTCAAATAATTATGGGATCATAGAGGTATTTATGTTTTGTTGGATGACGACTAATAAAGTCGTCGACTTGTAAAGTAGAAATAAGAATGTAAATAGCGGAGTTTTCACAATTTCTATCTTCTAAACTATAAACGATATAAAAATAATTCTTACAGTGACCGATAGATAATTATAAACTCTATAATAATGTGTTTAAAAGTGAAAAATGACCCCCTGTGGCTTAACGGTGTTATAGCTTGTGGACGGCAGTACAGTAAATAGAGAAATAGTAGAGAATCATACGTGTACCTATTTCAACCGACATAAAATAAGAGGTTCAAATTGAACAGGGCCGGCGACACCTAACGAACAGTAGGTTGCAGATGGATGCAATTGGCAAGGAGAGTAGGGATAAATAACAAAAATAAAAGAAGGCCTATGTCCAGCAGAAAGGAGGGATTATCTTATCAAAGCAGTTGATGAAGGACCTACTTTTTAAATCAGCACAACTCACAATTTACTTTTTGACTTTTTTGATTTGACTGCATCGGTGGCTCAGTGGTTAGTGATCCTAACTTTTGGATCAAAGAGGCGTGGGTTTGACCCCCACCCAGGGCAAATATTTATGTGATGAACATAAGTGTTTGCTCTGTGTCTGGGTGTTATTTAGTTACTATCTATATAAGTATGTATTTAAAAAAAGTATATATTGTAGTATATCAGTCTCTGGCAGCCATAGCACAAGCGTTGCTTAGTTTGGGGTCAGAGGCCGTGTGTAAATTTTTCGTTTTCGTGTGTACAAGAAAATGATCTAAGCTTTGGGCCACGTATGACATATGAACGATAGTGACAGTGGCAGTGACACAAACATACGAATGAAGTTGTTGGTTAGGCCCTGATACAAACAGGATACTTACTTTAAAAAACAAACTCAATTATAGTGTGGATTAGTGCATTAAACACGCGGTACTACTAGCAAACATGAAAGTTAATCGAATAGGATGAATTTCATATCCCTACTTAATAATAATCAAGGTGCTAAACCGTTTCTTAATTCTTATTACACCGCCCTTAATTGAGGAAAATAATATTCTGCTTATAACTTCCCTCAATATTGTGCAGTCTAATATACGTTTTAGCCGAAGTCAACGGCTAAATACACAAACTGTTCGAAGTCAAAACCAAAAGAAAAAATATAAGGGCTGGGGTCCGGGGTCAATCAGGGTCAACAAACCCTGATTCTTTGTTCAATGTTCAGCTGAACGAACATCTGTTTCTTATCGGAACTTGTCTGGACTTGTTTGACTAAAATGTTGCGCAATGTTTACTTATCTTACATAAAAAATAACTTTATACCTATTTAGGTTGTGTATGAAAGTCTTTAGTAGGCCTTATAGCGCAGTCGATGAAGAAAACGCTTTCGGCGTATTCGATCGAACTAAACATCAAATACCTATAGTTACCGATTACTAAAAGGAGATATTTCACTGTAGGTCCAGACTTAGTACCAGATCAATATAAGCGTAGAATGGTGAACCATTCATCATTCATTTTCCAAAATAAATAAAAGATTATTAATTGTATGACCATGTCCCGTAAACGGTCATGGCCCAAGTTCCACACGTTTTTACAATATCTCTTTTACATTTTCTAAGGACATGTCCACAAAATGTATGGAGGCTGGTATAATAATAATCAAAAATCCAAACCACAACACTCGTTACATTTCGAGAAAGTTCATATTTTTCTGAGTCTATTACAACTGTTAAAAACAAAAAAGAGCCCTTCGATTTTTTAAAAGTTAATTTTGAATTTATTAGGATAAATAAATATATTTGGCTCAATAAGTAGTTTATCTCTATCAACCCTGATTAAGTAAAATAAATCTAATCCCTCCAAATTGTTAAATAAAAGCATTTTTACCAATTAGACACACTTTTAAAGTGTTTGTTTGTCACATTGTACCTACTAACTGGTCACACTGGTAGATTATAATTAATTTTAATCTGCCAGCATGCTTGGCACGCTGCCAACTGGCAGTGGGCTTGAGCACTTGGATTATCTTTAGACCTTGAAGGGTCTGTGGATGATCCAATTGCTTTCTTTGTAGTAGTAGTGTAGAATTGTCATTATTAATAATAAAAAAAACGCATTTAAAAATAATTGAAGGGGTGAAAACACGTGGTATGCCGAATCACACAAGTCGGCGGATGTGAAGTTAGCTACAAGCTGCGCAATATCCAATCCTGGCTGAAGCTCACATAAAGTTGCGCGTTGATTGGGTTCCGCGCAGCTTGTTAGCTAACTTCACAACCGCCGATTTGTATGATTCGACCTAAATACTTATTTTTTTTTTAATTAAACCTACTCATGACCATGGATACAGAGTCCTTCAGTCGAAGTCTTAAATAATGCTTTTTTTCAACTTCTTCTTCTCAGTAAAGCAGTGGAGACTTTACTAGAGGCGTCTATGGAGTTTTGGTAACAACACGGAAGAACATGATACGTCACATTATATCACTTGCCTACACTCATGCACGTAAATCAGCTCATAATCAACGAAATACCACCATTTTACACTAATTATCACTGATAAAAACACAAGTTTAACAAAATAATACAATGAGGCGACATGATTTTTCCGCGTTCCCGCCAAAACTCCCGACCTAAATACATAATGATAATGTTACCACTTTACCAGTGCACATAATATATATAATATCCTCCGATATTAGAGCATTATTTGACAAATAGCGTGTTATCAATGTGTAATACTCTAGTCGCGCCTACATGAAAATCATTTCACGGAATCACTGGAGAGATAAGAAAGTTACGATACCGAGTACAAAGCTATCAGTTTTAGTTTATATCCGTTAGTTTAGTTTACATAAGCTTACATATTACAAGCTATATTATTACGAATTACGAACTTATTAACAAACGTAGGTAAAGTTGCGTGTATTTTGACAGACGAACCACCGGAGGAGGTATACAATTCGACGCGTATATTTTTTTTTTTATGTATAACCACGCATAACTTTTTTCATAGTGGTCTGATTTCAATCATTATTTTTTTATTGGAAAGAATTTACTTCGAAATCAGTCCCATTTAAATTTTATCGAAATCGGCTGAGCCATTATTGATAAATCAACTATAATGTGAAAAATGCTCCATCGATCCGTGCGAAATATTCGCGAATTCTATACACGGGTGAAGTCGGTCATGCTAATTTTTGCAAAAAATAATTGAATACTTAAGTACTTAGTTTTATTTGTCTTTTTTTGACGATTTTAATCCGACCAAAAACGTAACTCTTTTTCATGTAAAATGTGGCCAAGAGGAGATCGCATGTAGAGTCAAACGGAGTACTTCCACTCTGCCCCACCAAAACGCACTGGTGGGGCAGATTCCACTCCTTCATTTTTTGGAGTGAAATCTGCCCCACACGTCTCATCTTGGTGGGGCAGATTCCACTCACTTTTTAGACCAGTGGAATCTGCTCCAAAACTGCCTGAAGGGGTGTCGCGCGATTTTAAATTAAATTGGTAGTGCCATGAAGTGCTACTGCAAAATTATAATCTTGGTAGCGCCCCACCGATGAATAGATAATAATAATTTCAATTTATTTATTACAATTAACACGGAAAAATTTAATTGAAAACATTGAGTGCAAAATATTAAGAAAATCGTAAACTACAAGATTATTTTTTGCAAAAATTAGCACGACCGACTTCGCTTATATCTTCTTTGCCCGTGTACAGAATTCGCGAATATTTCGCACGGATCGATGTAGCATTTTTCACATTATTGTTGATTTATCAAAAATGGCTAAACCGATTTCGATAAAATTTAAATGGGATCAATTTCGAAGTATACTTTTTCCAATAAAAAAATTATTATTGAAATCGGACTACTACGAAAAAAGTTATGCGTGGTTATACATAAAATATATATATATACGCGTCGAATTGTATACCTCCTCCGGTGGTTCGTCGGTCAAAAAGCACAATTGCCTATGTCAAAACTCAAAACGTCTGAGTCTACACGCCCAAGCCCTAACAATTCAATAATTCTACACCTTCGTCAAAATAGATTTATGTGGCTTGGCTATTTCGTTACTCTCGCATAGGCGTAAGATGATCAATTCACTGTTAATTACTTCATTTCTTTTCAACAGTAGTTCTTGTAGTAGCTAACGAAGAAGAAGAAGGAGGCCTATGCCCAGCTGTGAGCTGAAACAAGCTGCCGTTGCTGCGAAAGCTCTCAAAGGTTTACTTTTGAAAAAAAATTGTTGTTCTTTTTACTACCTATAATAACTTTTTTTAAAATTATCCTGTTCCAGCCTTTTTTTAAAGTCCAATGCAGGTCACAGGCCTACCCACGAAGGGTGATTGGGAAAAATTACAAGCTTTTGCTTATAGTAGCTTTTTTAATCATTTACAGATTTACGTCATGTAAGAATTTTATTTCATTTTTACTATCGCATGGCTAGATCAATCAACCTGATTCTACCAAAATTAATGTCTCTGACCTGGAAATAAGTTTATTTTTTGACCGGAACCACATACTTTGACCGGAATTGACCTGGATCGATCAATATCAAGACTGTATGTACCTACCTACTTATCGGTTTTTGAACTGCGTTTGACAGACAGACGCACTGAATTATTCTTGAACTAGAAAACCTACTTATGTTACTATACATGGTTTTTGGTAACCAATTACCATCCTTTTAGGGGCTTATTCTGTCCATCAAAACTAACAACTTTTGTAAACTAAAAAAACAGCTGTTCCATACATTTTGTTGAGGGTGAACGATATTTTTCTTTGGAAAGTCATTTTTTTTTTGTTTGATATACTTAAGTCGTTATTAGTCGTTAAACAAAAGTTGTTAGTTTTAATGTACGGAATAAGCCCCAAAAAGGAAGCTAATTGATTACCAGTAACCCTGTATAATAAGGAATATTCATTTAAACGAATAAAATATTCTAGGAAATTATCATAGACTTTTTTTGGATTGATTGATTTATTATTCTGTACTGCACTGTACCAGCCTTTTTTTAAATAGTCCACTGCAGGACGTAGGCCTACCCACGAAGGGTGATTGGGCCATATCCACCACGCTGGCCCAGTGCGGGTTGGTGGATTCACATACGCCATCGAATTTCTTCTAAGGACGCATGCAGGTTCACGATGTTTTCCTTCACCGAAAAGCCCGTGGTGTGAAATTCCGTACACAAATTCTAAGGAATTCATTGGTACGGGACCGGGATTTCAACCCACGACCTCACGATTGTAAGGCGGGTGTCATTACCACTAGACCACCACGGCTTATTATTCATTGGAGTGATATTCGGAACAGATGATTTTTCGCGATATTAGGGTTGGTCCCACAGTAAAAGTTAGACATAATGTTAGGGTACAGAGATAGGTATGTGTCTTAGAAATAAAAAAAATCCGTTTCAAAAAGTAAAAAACGTTCTGAATTTTATAGGTCAAGTTTTTGAACCTTCGAAAGAAATAAAGTTGGAAATACGTAAAAACTTAGTTTAAAATTGACACACTCCGATACCCTAACCATATACCTACTTTTAAAGATAGTTACTCGTAGTTTTAAATTTATAACACCCTCTTTTTGCGTTACAGGTTAAAGTGTAAGGTCAAGTTGGGTGCATCAAGTCAATAAATTGTTCAGTTGAATGGACAACGAAGTGACAATGGCGGCAGATTGGCGCTGATTGGCGGCCAATGGGATGCCACTTACAATACGGGCTCGCTTCACTTCTTGTACGATTTGTATCATGTAGGTCTACATATTGGCTTTAACTTGAAATAGGAAGAAGATAATCTAATAATAAATTTTTCGCCAAAATTGGCATAACAGATTTCAACCTTATGTCGTAAATACCCAAGAAAAAATTATCACAGTATTTTTATTGCATATACATATATAGAAGTAAGATTTTGTATATAAGTGGTACATTTTTGTATAGAAGTAGATATTTTAAAATAATATAAATTTCCTAAATAAACGATCTCGAAAATGTAGTGTAAATATAAATATTTCTAATGTTGTAAATACCTAAGAAACGTTTATTACTATATTATTATTACTACTAGATGACAACCCGGCTTCGCTCGGGTGAAATATGACTTATAATACACACACACTCATCATAATTTTACTTGATCACCATCTTTACGAAGAGCTCTTCGCTGCATCAATTTTTTACAATCATGACAATGATTACCAAATTAATGCAAGGAGCATAGATGAAGGAAGGATCGCTTCGCTCTGAGCGAAAACTTATCCTTCATCTATGGCAAGGAGATTAGGCTGATAACAAAATGATGAAGGTCAAGCAAAACAATTATGAAAGACATATATTAAAAGATAGGTAATTTCGGAATGATGGGTGTAAACAATATCCCAAAGTAATTGCTCAAAACTAAATGAATAAGTACTGAAAATAGTATCTATACATTCTGATAAAACGAAAAGAAAACCAACGTCAACTTTAAAGATTAGGTATGGCAAGTATTATATTTTCTATGATTATCTATCTATCTATGAGCCGTAGGACGTCCACAGCTGGACATAAGGCTCATAGATTTCCAAAAAGGCCGGTTGGTGATATATTATGATGTACTTTATGTAGCCTGTATCCTTTGCTTCTCCAGTGGATTCTGATTACTACATTCACAAAATTAATAGCCTACACTCCTGTCCTATTTTATGTTTCGGATCATTGAAAACATTAAGTGTACCTAACCGAAGGTTAGGTACTAACCTAGTGTATTAGATATCTGTGGTACTAACTAAAGGTTGGACCTAAACGTGACTACGACAGTGACTATTTTGATACAATATTATCAAAAATTATTAAAACTTAATACTTGACACTGGCAAATGCACCAAAATGCGACGCCAAAACATAAAAAACTTGACTGCTCAAGATCAGTGATGCCAATTTAGCATTCTTATGTTAAATTTAGCATATTTTCATCTTGTTTAGCAGATTTATTTGCAATTTAGCATACGTCATATTTTCAGCATGTAAAATAATTGTACAATAAGTTTTTTACCATTAAAATTACATGCAAAATTGCAGATTTATGTCAGCAATTTCGTTTTTAACGCTACCACTTTCGAATGACGAAATTGAATGGGTTTCTTTTAGTTTTAATACATTCAGTATTAAAAATTATGCTACGCAATTGTTTGTCGGTAAAAACTTTAAATGCTATACTATACATATAAGATTCGACTTAAAAAGGGCAAGGAAATGCTGCTAGTCTTACGCAGTTCCAGAGAACGCACTACGCTCTGTAGGCAAGATCCAAGACCAAGATACTTACATTTTATTTGATAACATAATAATAGGTCATAGTCGATTAAAACACATATTTTTTAATTATTAATAATTTTATAATTATGTTACGTTTCATTTCATATTGAAAAATGTTATCACAATTTTTAGCATGTTTATATAGCATTATTTTGTCACAATTTTAACACCATTTTAGCAGATTCTTTATTTGTGGTGTTGGCAACACTTCTCAATTTATGTCATCCGTCATCCGGTGTCAATATGGACACCGTGTTTTTGTTTGTCAGCACCGTTATAATTTATTAAAATACTCGATAATCCGAATTTTCCGGATATATGTTGTCGACTCGAAATCATTATTTTTTTTATGTTTTATCATTCAGATAAAGTTTCAATCGAGTCTACCGTACCCCTTGACGAAATTATTAATATAGATAGGTATGTAGGAAACGCAAATTGTAAAAATCCCGTTACCTTTGTAATTAAGTCGTTGGGTACCTAGTGATATAAGTTAATTATACTATTGCATGTCCGCTAGGACAAACTGTTGAGACCAACCATTTGTTACACCTATGTACCGACACAGTTTGAAGCAATAAAAAAAATACTTTACTTTACTCTAGAATTCGAATAGTTCACACTGATCAACGTATCGTCTATGTAGCATAGGCTTAGAGTATTCTTTAGTTATTTATTCTCTAAGAGCATAGGTATTTACATAATTTTTCAAAAACGACCGATTTCAGAGGATACAAGTAGGTTCCTACCCATGATTACCTATACAATTTATTAGTATTTCTATATCGTCACTAAATTGGTACTTGAAATAGGTGCATAAGTAAGTGAATGCAATGAGGAGGAACAATACAATTTTCAAAGCCCGTGACCACCCCATGCCTCATAGTGGTCGATATCCAGTCACAAAGTCGTCAGTGGATGGGAAACCCGACAATCACCCTTCCTGTCAAGCAGACTACCGGGAAATAGGGAATATATACGATTAGGTAGGTACCTACGCCTCGCTTGAGGAATACCTAATTTACGTTCTGGCTTATTTTCCAGTTACCAGTGTAACTTGTGCGGTTAACCCAATCCTGACTAGGAAGCTCACTGATGATTGACTTATCCGCTGCTTGTGGCTAACATCACAGCAACCGTTCAAGAGCAGACTGATTTCCTATCAAAAAAACCGGGCAAGTGCGAGTCAGGCTCGCACACCGAGGGTTCCGTACAAACCCTGGAAATTTCACAAAATTGTAAAAATGTTGAAATTTCTATACGGTAAATATTTAATAATCATCGAAAAAAGTTAATTATTTACTTTTGTCGTCATTCATCGAAAATTACACATTGTAAACTTATTTTAGCATGTGTTAATAAAGCTCTCTCCCACAGCTCTACCCTGTGGGGTACGATTACTCAGTTTGAATTTTGGGCCTTGTACATTTTTTTGTATTCAGGCCCTATTTATTTGTGATTAAATTAAAATGTGCTTATTCCTATATCACCTGGAAGTAGGTACCCTGTAGGTTTTGATTTCCTTGAGTGTCGAAATATGCGGTTTTTACGACATAAACGGCTCTAACTTTTTTCAATGGTAACTGAAAAGTTTGATTTTTTCACAACTGCAAGAGACTATAGATATACGTACCTACATGGTTTAAATTTTAACTCGTTACCTCTACACGTTCTTGAGATAAAAGGTCTTGACTTACTGATAGACGGACAACAAAGTGATCCTATAAGAGTTCTGTTTTTTTTCCTTTTGAGGTACGGAATCCTAAAAAAGTTCTTCAAGCCATCAGTTCATATTATTATAGTTTAACCAAAAACTATATAAATATTAATGAAAAGTATAAAATGAATAGGTCGTCTAACTATTTTAGTACTTACATATTTACTTGTGTTTAGGTACTACAACTTTGTTCTGTAATTCGACCAGCCAGCGTCTTTTAATTTTAATTTCGAATCAACTGAATTCCAAGGTAACTTGATGCGTCACTCATGCAGTGTTTGCAGCCTTATCGATTGGTAGGTATTTATATACCTATCTAATGCTTATAGGCAGTTTGTTACCGTTCTCGGCATTATTTTTATTTCATTGAAAACTAACTTTTCTATGAGGGTATATATTTTTCAAGTAGTAGTACTTATATAGCCTAGAGGATTAGCATCGCCATACAACGTGGCAATGGGGCCAGCTTCTTGAGAACTGTGCCCACTGGCTGTGAGATTTTAGATTAAGGGTTTCATCATCATCTATTTTTAGTTTAAGTTTCTTTACTATTGTGTTGTTTATAAATGTTTTTTTATTTATTTTTTAGTTGGAATGTTATGTAAGTATCTAATATTTTTTTCAAGTTTGACGTGTGTCTATTTAGGTAAAATACTAGAAGATATTTTTATAGAATTATATTAGAATATGTTTTGGCAAAGTTTAGTGAAAAGTCTTGTGCACTTTGCAAATAAAAACTTTAAAAATATTATTTTTTCTAATCGATGCATAAAAAAAGTTCGTTTTCAGGGAGAGACAGTTTTCATAGAGATTTAGGGTTAAATAAATTCCGTTCCGCAATATAGGTTCCGCCATACAAAACTGCAACTCTGAATCGACCCAATGTATGAAATAAATATACTAGGTACCTATGTGAATTTTCCTAAGTACAATAGGTATATACAGGGTGACTGGTAGACATTGAGCAATCTTTTAGGGGCTTATTCTGCACATCAAAACTAACAACTTTTGTTCTGCGACTTTTGTCAAAACTAAAAAAAAATTGGTTTTCCATAGAAAATATCGTTCGCCCGCGACCAAATGTATGCAACAGCTGTTTTTTTTTAGTTTTGATAAAAGTCGCAGAACAAAAGTTGTTAGTTTTGATGTACAGAATAAGCCCAAACGAAAACGAAAATAAATAAAACAAAAACGCCCACAAACAGGAAAAATAACTAAACAGGAAAACATAAAATAAACGCGAGTGAAGTGAAAGTGATTCTGCCCATTCTTATTTAAAAGTGTTCAGATTTTATTACAAAGCCTTCTTTCGGGGTCAGTTAGTCTAATCTGACCGAGGAGATAGCGGCATGAAGATTATTGCGATAAATGTAGGACATTTCAAATTATGATCACGTCAAACAAAGCTGACAACTGGCAACACCGCTATAAAGAAATAGTAAAGTTAAATATATTTGAAATCAATTTGAATCTCATTACAATGGCAAATGCATAAACTGTGCGATGCCAGAATTTAAAAGAAGATGTAGAAACATCACAGAGAAATAGGAAATCTGTGAGTACGTAATAGAAAAGAATCACAAAATAGTACCTATCTAATTAATTTGTACTAGTCATGTAGGTACCTGCCAAATTCATTGCCGCAGATTATTGTAATAGTTTATGACCTAGGTATTTTTTAAAGCAGTCACAATGGTTTCTTTTATTAGTAAAAAGGTTTGCATAAATCACATTGCATCTCAAAAGATGATGTCTACAAAAGGGGTCTATCACAGCAACATTTACGTGAGTATATTACATCCAAAGCTGGTTTTCCTGTTATTCAAGTTAATAAGTACAAAACTGTATTCATGGAGATACTAAAATATAAATCTGGACTGGAAATACCACGCACAACCATTTTCCTTTTTGGTCGCGACGCCTGCCATTGCTCTCCACTGCAATTTGAAAATAGAATACTAGTTTTTTTTTTGTTGCATCGCGTTCTGGCCGTTGACATCAGACTGCATCTTATTTTCGGCCAGTCTCCGGGAGTGTTGCCATATTCGTCGGACTAAATTTACCAACGTATGGGAGGTGAAAAATGAAATAAAAATGTAACATGACACTTTATGGTTCGACATTGCTTTCGGTTTAGGGGTTTGTTTGATCATGTTCTTGACATTTTGTGGTTCCGTTAAAGTTTTTACTTGACAGATTTAAGTAAGTACCTTTAATGTGAAATCTTTTGGTTATTTTACATTTTAAATTGGAATAAAATGCATCACAAGAAACGTAAACAAGAAACGTAAGTGTATCAAAGCGCTAGTGTTATAAATCCTTGTCCTATAAAATAGTTATTGCATAGAAGGCGTCGTGCGTGTCCATTACAGTGAACAGCGTGTGCATTTATATCATGCGTAGGAGGATATAATATTTCAGCTCTCAACTTTACAGCCTGTAAACTGTGTGCCCATAAAAGGCGAGAGCCATGTTTGACGGACTAAGTAAGGATCAGAGACTCAAGTCTCAACTGTAAGGGAGGAAATGTGTCGTAAATAAAGTCACAAAAAGGAAATAGATTTGAGGATGTTGTAAGTATTGTAGTAAGTTCAGTTTCGTCCAAAAATGATTTTATTAGTCGGTCATTTTATTAGTTTTTCCGTCAAACATTGCACGCGTTTACGTCAACAACTGTAACGTTTTTGAGAAATTTTGCGCTTTTTCATATAAAAAAAATAACGTCCGTCGAAATTTAATTGAGTTTCGTGTTCTGCCTTTTCGCTGAATCTGGGCTACGTCATCTGACCATTTTGTAGATGAATATTCATATTCATTCACGCTTCACTTGCTGGTACTTAGTGCACTAGTACTAGCCTTTCTAATAGTCCACTGCATAAAAACCAAGTAACCAAACAAACAAAAAGTAAACAAGTACCAACAAAAAAGTAGGCCTACCCACGAAGAATGATTGGTCCATATCCACCACGCTGGGGCCCAGTGCAATTTGGTAGATTCACATACGCTATCGAATTATAATTTCTACGGACGTATGCAGGTTGCCTCAAGATGTTTTCCTTCACCGAAAAGCCAGTGGTGTGAAATTCCGTGCATAAATTCCATAGAACTCATTATTGTACGGGATAGGGATCTGAACCCACGACCTCACGATTCTCAGTCGGGTGTTACTACCACTAGACCACTACGGCTTGTATGCGTCTTTCTAAGTACATGGTAGGCAGCAAAACTAAAGTATGCAGTCATCGAGCAAGGACATATCCTTCGATCGGTTGATGCATGCAGTTTGTAATCTGTCTTCCTAGTCCGTCGCGCCCAAAATGGTGCTACGGTAGGCGCCAGATGTAACGATGACTGACTAAGACCAGAGTTGGGATATTTTTAATTAGACCGGCGCGATCGGGAGCTACGTTAATGGACACTTTATTATAACAGCTTGGAGTGTTATTTCTTCGTAGGATATTTCAGGGGAAGGGTGTGTGACGCATTAATCTGGAGCATTACAGGATTTTAATCCCTTCCTGCCTTCCTCCGTACAAACAGCTTAGGGCTGTAGCATATCTAATACAGGGTTATCTGCTTGCCCTGTACTAAGGCGAAATGGGGTGCCTCAGACTAACATTATGAACAACTTTTACTATGGTATCAACCCGGAATTCGAGAAAAAAATCAGCTGTTCCAAACAAAACTGCGACTCGGAATCGACAAAATGTATGATTGGCGATTGTCTGAGCTTCAACGTTTATACTTGTAGCGCTCATACAGCTCATACAGCTTACTTTGACTATGTGTTCGTTAGCGATCATCGAAGTTAAGCAACGTTCAGCACGGTCAGTCTTCGGATGGGTGACTGCGGGTGACATTTACAACTGAGCGCTACTGTGGCTCGGATGACACGTTAAATTGGCCCTCGATTGTTTTAACTGTTTAACCATGTCAGAAGCCTTCAAGGTTATTAGGCCTTCGATTGTTTTAACTGTTAAACCATGTCAGAGGCCTTCAAGCGGCCTGAAAACTCTTGACACCAGGACTAGCCACCCGGCCTATTCGACAAACTTAGCTTCTGTTTCAGTTTTGTAAATATTCTTATTATCTTTCAACACAATGTAGAATTTCAGAAATGTTTTTATACATCCATACAAATCCGAGTTAAGTTTTTAAACGATGGACATGGACTTGAATATTGAAAACATCCAGTACGATAGGTACTGGATTTTATAAATTTCTGGGTTAGTAACATTTTGATATTATTATACTTGGTATTTTTTTCTTTTTATTTTGTATTTCGCCTCTACTGTGATATTAATAAATTAAAACAATACCTATTACGTCAAGATGACAGTAAATAAAAAATAATCTATGTTCGAAATAAATTACAAAATTAATCGCTGACAAAGCAGGAAACTATTACAATGCCGAACTAACGACATAAAAGAAGCATACATACATACAAAGAACTATAAAAAATTCTGTACTAATTATTTTAAGAGAAACTTATTTGCCAGAGGAAATAGAACTGTATTTCTCGGTGATAAGGGGGTATATATTAATGAAGTGTTTCTGAAAATGTATAAGTCGCTGAGCATTTTGACTTCTATTTCATTGCAATAAGAGTAAGTATGTCCGTAATGTCGTCAAGTTGATGTACAGCTAGGGCTGCCAATGCCAACAGTACGATACAAGAAATAAAATAAATAAAAAACTAATAAAATGAAATAAATATAGGCAATCGGTGAATTGTTTCCTATACGTAATAAACTGCATTAGATTAAGTCTGCCTACACCACACAGCAAAAAATCACCTGTTCCATTAAAAAAATTAATGACTTTGGTAGCGAGACATTCGCACGAAACTAAAATAGTCGCACTAAAATTTTTAGTTTAGTGCAAAACTAGAGTGCGACTAGTTTTAGTTTTGTGCGAATGTCGCCGAATCGCTACCAAAGTCATTAATTTTTTTAATGGAACAGGTGTTTTTTTTTATTTGTTGCTTGCTCCCATGTCTTGATGTAGCTAATGATTTGCCCTAGTGGGAGGAGCAGCCTACTTTGGCTCTCCTCATAAAGAATAAGAATAAATATATGAGTATATGTTTTCTGGGAAAGGTAAAGAAGTCTCTAGGGTAGGCAAGGAGTGACTAAACAAATCAGCTGTTCCATACAAAAAGTTCATTGAATCACGACAAAATATGGAACCGCTAATTTTTTTGTTGTGGGGTTAGTCCCGTAGTAAATTTTGTTCATAACGAATACAATGAGTAACTTACAATGATCCCCTGGAAACATGTCTGTGACGTCGATTAGAAATTAAAAAAAAAACACATTTACCGTTAAATATAGGCCGACTCAGACTTCTTGGCGGTTCTGAAGTTAGCTACAAGATGCGCGAATCCCGATCTCGGGCATCTGTTAACTAAGGCTCAGTTAGGACTCAGTTTTACGCAGCCCGCAATAGTTTGATTTGGCCTAAAAAATAAAATTATTTTAACAGGGCTATCAAAATTTATCAACTTTTTTATAATACAGGGCTTTGAATTTATATTACAACTAAAACAATTTGATAGCCCTGCGTGCGGCGTACAGAACTACAGACAGATTAGCAATCAACCACAGTACGAGGTCGTCGAACCTGCCGTCTGGAGGCGACCACGATTAATACCTAACTTGGTCTGGGAAGAAAAAATACTCTTTGTTAGGATACAACAACGGTGATGCTGCCCTGGTAGCACTCATTTTTACTCGTGAGACGTTTTCCTGTACTTTAATTGCGTTTTAATTGGTTGGAGGAAGAAGTTAAGTTAAACAATTATTTTTTACTGGCAAGGATCTTTATTACCAGAAAACAGTTGCTGGCTGCTACATAAAAAGCAAATGGATCATCCACAAATGTAAAACCCTTGAAGCTGTAAAAGATAATTATCCTTTATCTTAAGATAGGTATTTTATCAAAGTTATTATTGTATTTTTAAAAACACTCCTTTTGGTACCTAAATTTTGGGAAATGGTTTCTTTTTAGAACACTCTTTTTGATACCTAAATTTGGGAAATGGTTTCAACACTGGCACCCCTTTCAGCGAACTTGACATAGTACGGACAAAAGGACCTTGAATCCAGGACAATTATGACAAAATGAGCAAAATGGAATCTAATGCCATCCATCATATGGAATCCATACGAGGACAAATACGTTGAGATGGTAGAGAAGCTGCAAAGGAATTTTTTGAGATGGCTCTACCATAAGCGATATGGGTATTATGTCGGATATCCTTACTTGTACCCAAGTGAGTTTGTCATGGGGATGTTGGACTATGATACCCTTGAGATAAGGCGAACGCTCTCCCTGATTCTGTACGTGTGGCGCATGATAACCGGCCGTATGCACGTACCGTCGGTACTCGAAAGGTTGACGTTGGCTGTTCCGCTTAGGTGTATGGCGGCGCGTCCGCATGGTCTGTTTCGAGTGCCGTGGTGCAGAACTGAGTACGGTAGGTTGGCACCAGTGCCTAGAGCACTGGCTACGCTCAATGCTCTACTGAAACGGAACTCAGATCTAGATCTATTTAATTGCACCGAAGCTGATGTTCGCAGAACGACAATTGATCTTTATAGTAGGGTTAAACAACTAATTCTTAAACCACCAGAATAAGTTCTTTTTGCTAAATTTTATTGTCTGTGATCTTTTACTTGTCTGATGATTTTTAATATTGTTACCACAACTTTTTTATGTTAATTTATTTCTAAGGTAGTTTATATATTTTAGATCTTACATTTTATTTAATCTTAAGTTGTAATGTAATATAGGCGGGCGCATTGGGGCCAACCTGTAACTGCCCACCTAATAATTAAAAAAAAAAAAAAAAAAATTGTCACCATGCGCTTGCGTCATCATTTATTACATTATACATTATACATATTACATTTTATTACATTTGACAGTCTGTCATGCAACATCCAGGAGACAGAAAAAATCACTTAAAAAATGCTCAAAACTCGTAGTCAAAGAAAAACCTATTCTGTGTTACGGAAAGAGAGAATCATCGCCTACTTCGAAAATAGAGTGGAAATAACTCCATAAATACTGCAGTCGCTTAGTTTTTCGTTCGAATGCTGACAATGCTGACTCAGAAAACAAAATGTCCTGTCACAAGTTAAATTAACCGTCTTCCAGAAACTCCATTAGGGTAGTAACAGATTTGGATACACGCCAAATGAACTAATACGGAATTCAAGGTTTTAGCATAAAGCTGGAACCTTTTCGGTTGAATAAATTATCGCTACTTACTCATGTGGTAATCATACGATCATCTTTTATGAAAATCTGAGATGCATAGAGAAATACCTAATAACTATAGGTACTACCCAACAAAGATAAGATGTATCTAATTAAGTTATATGTATAAAACTACGTAATAATAAAAATTCAACTAATTCTTGTACAAATATTTCAGTTAAAATATGACGAAATCCACAAAAATTATACTTGAATAGAGAATAACCGCATAACTAGGTACCTGACGTACCTAGTTCTAGTTCCTTCCTCAGAGCAAATAAAAAAATCAAGAGAGTATGTTGTGAACAAACAAGTGAAGCCAAACAAAACTACGCCTCACCGTGTACAGACAATTACACACACATCCAGGTAACTATGAAACTACGCCTTGGCTTGTCAGTCAAACTATGGCAGCGCAACAGTGACGCACTCACACATGTATAAAAAACCGGCTTCACTTGACTGTTCAACGACGTTCCCTCTGGATTTTTTATTTGCTCTGAGGTTCCTTCTTTCTATTTATTTTTTGGTAATTAATAAAAATAATAATTCACAGACTACTTAGATACAAAATTAAACTTAAAATTGATCTGGTCATCTTATATGCTCCAGATCATTTATTAAACTAAAAAAAATAGTTTAGCCAGTTTAGTTTCTTTTGTTAGCGCGTCTCATGAGTAAGATATTTTTTTTCTGGCTTTCCTCGAAATGTTAATAAAACAGATAGGCATTCATTTCGTGAATCAAGCTGGGCTAGCATACTCATTGATAATAATTTAATATCCAGAACTATATGCATGAGTAAACCAAAATTATAGGTACTCGCTAACTGTATAATAAAGTACTTTTCTTGAATTTAGTCATCTACTTAATCTTTTTGAGTCACTTTACAGTGAGTTGTCTTCTGTGTAGAAAATGATAGACATTCCTAGTCATAACAAAGAGATTAGGACTTTAATTTTTTCACACCTTCATTCACATTCACAACACAGCTGTTTTTTTTTTATATTTGCCCATTTTTGGGCATGGTAAAGCCTTTAAGGCCATACCGCCTAGTCTTACGTATTATTTGATTTAAATTATCTTTTCTTTGACTCTTCTTCTTCTTGGCAGTGGAGACTACGTTTTTAAATCGACCAACCCCCCTATCGCCTAAGCAATAGCAATCGTAATAGCAATCGTTTATGACTTCATTTTAGTCATTTGGCACCGCCTACCTATGTGACGTTAGCCATCAATTGCTTTGCGCGGATTGCGAAAGCAATCGTTGAATGAACAACTTTGATAGCTAACGTCACATAGGCTGTGCCAAATGACTAAAATGAAGTCATAAGCGATTGCTATTACGATTGCTATTGCTTTAGGCGGTGGGGGGGGCTGGAATTCCTAGTAGCAAGGTTCATTTAGGTACCTAACAACCAACAATTTTAAAATTATCGTACATGTAAGTAGTAAGTTAAGTAGTGTAATAAATATCTAAATACTTTTACTAAATCTAAATATGCATATAAATATAATATTTAAAAACAAATAGATTGCTAACTTAGATCCAAGTACGTGAACTAGCTGTTTAATTTAAAAGATAAGGATGGAATAAGATTACGTCTATCTACTAATCACAGATAACTTCATTATGGCATGTTATTAATAGATAGCATTAGATTGAGTGTATATTTAATAATATTTTTAAAGTATATTCTGTTTTTAATTATAGTTTATCAAAAATCATTACATGATAACGATGTACTCATATATATGTACTTGACTACCTACAGTTGTAATGAAATCCTATTGTGTTATGCATTCAGTATTTGATTAATTTTTTGTTTTTTCATAATTAGGTATACAGGGTTATCTAGAACTGGTTTACCTACTAAGCCAAAAGGAGGAGATTTTGACCAAAACTAGGAACAACGTTTACTAAGAGACAAACCCGGAATCAGCTGTTTCGTACATTTTTTCTTTCAAATTTTGAATGGGGACTGCCAATTTTTTTTCGAGTGTTAGTTTTTTTTTTTTTTTTAATATGCCAAGTGCCTTTATTAACTACCACTAAATACAAGACCTACGTAATCTAAAACTACATAAACTACTACTACATAAATAACAAGCAAAAAATATTCATTAATGATTATCTTTTTTAATCCCCTCTTATCGGCTTAGTATAGGGCGTGCAGATAGCCATGTATTGCATAAGATTCAATGTTTTAGCTTCAGAGCTCCAGAGGGTGTCCATTTTTTTTAATAACACTTGAATTCTACACAGACTTTTATCAGTGATTTCTTGTAGGTATTTTACTGATAAAATGGCGGCGAAATACTCGTAACTAACCATGAAGGACAGGCCAAGGAACTGCAACAAAAACCTATAAAACACCTACACTTCGCTTTACAATGCAATACAAAGTGTCTCTTGAATCTGTATTCAGTATTCAATAGCGTTTACATTTTCGAACCAAATAAGTCCAGAACGATTCGCATCGGAAACACAATGCAATTTGAATTTACTGCCTTGTTTTTCATGCTGATTTATCATTTAAGTGGCCGAGTAAAAAAATGAGAACAGCTAAATGTATAAGTAGGTAATAGTGCGTTGCCAAAAAAAGAAAAATTTATCGTGTCACTGGTTACATCTTGTACCATCTACCTATTAGTTAGGTGTCTATTTTTTAAGGGGAAAATCTTGAGGAAAAATCAATGGGTGGTAACATTACTGGTTGTAATAAAAAAAGTATTCTGCATGGAGTTTTTACTCATGTCGAAAAATAACAGCATGATAAGGTAAGGAGAGTGCGAGGACGTCAAAATGCTATCCTGAGAACAGTGGCGGAGGACTGTCGAGCGCCATTGATGAGGCATCTCGTGCGGATAATGTGTGGGTGAGGAACCCGTAGCCGCATAGAATGCACCTCAATGTCGCTATTAATATAATTATTTAAGGTTACTGCAACAGAATTCAAGTACTAATATAGTCTATAAGTTCCGTTACTAACACCATGGATTGTATTATCTGAATAAAAAACTTTTGAATTTGATAAAGAGTTTACCTTGGTGCTAGACCTTGGTATTGATCTCCAGCAGTATAAAGGCGAATCACACAAGTCGGCGGATGTGAAGTTAGCTACAAGCTGCACAATTATCTAATCCTGACTGAAGCTCACATAAATGAAACTATGACTCAATTGATTGGTCGAAATAAATGGCTTATTTATTTTATAAAGCAGGGCCTTGATTATGTTTCGCGCAGCTGGTTGCTTCACACCCGCCGACTTGTATGATTCGGCAAAGATCATTAGATTGAAGAACACTTAAACCTAAAAAAGGATACTCAGCATACGTTCGCTCGTTACCGCCATAGGACGTCCACTGCTGAACATAGGCTTCCCCTATAGCTATCCATAAGACCGGTCGGATATTGTCGGCTAACCACCCAGCCTATACTAACTTACTTCCTCGATGGCTGAGTGGTTAGTGACCCTAACTTCTGGGTCAAAGAGGCGTGGGTTCGATCCCTACCCAGGGCAAATATTTCTGTGATGATAAGTTTTTGCTCTGTGTCTGGGTGTTATTTAGTTACTATCTATATTAACATGTATTTAAAAATATGTATATGTAGTAGGTATATCCAATGATGTTTAATGTCACTTCAATGGGTATATCAGTCTCTGGCAGCCATATCACAAGCTTTGCTTAGTTTGGAGTCAGAGGCCGTGTGTAAAATGTCCCCCTAAATATTTAATACATATTTATTTACGTATAGTGAAAGTCGCCCTTAAGAGATTGTACGTATATTACCAGTAACTCGGTACCTACCTATAGTAGTTAAATAACCTACCAATCTTTACTTTGCCCACTTAAAAGGAAAACAATCAACTTATTCTAGTATGACGTTGACTCTAATGCAAATTGATGACGTTTGGTTTTACCGACGATATCTGCTGATTGAATAGGTTAGTTTTCATCAAACAGAAATAAGTATGTTCATTTCGTCATCTTCGCCTTCATTGAATCATGTTTTAAGTTTAACATAGGAGAAATAGTAATTCTATCATAATAGTAGGTGCTTGATCCACCAACCCGCACTGGGCCAGCGTGGTGGATATGGCCCAATCACCGTTCGTGGGTTGGCCTACCTCCTGCAGTGGACTATTAAAAGGCTGGTACAGTCAAGGAAGTTTCATTTGGGTACAGTAGGCTCTTGAGTGAAGAATACGCCGTGTAATAGATAACAAGCTGTAACTTGACATTTTGGTGAAACGTTAAATGACCGCAATGGAGGTCAGAACCTAGTAGGTTGATATGTCACGGTAATTATCTCAATTTGATTGCATGGATTGTGAACTTTATGAGAACAAGATAAAAAAAATTACAAACTAGGTTATAAGAAGACAAACTTTTATTGACGAAAATATGGCGCAGTGGATCATTACTAAACCTGCTTCTTGTGGCTACCAAAAACAAACAAAGAACACGACGCAAAGTTAAACCAACAACCCATATTTAAACATTTCCATGTTGCCAAAACATGAGATCGCTCGTCAAAATAGATTTAATATCAAACATGACTTACAAAGTAGCTCGGTGAAGAAAAATATCATAAAACAGTTAAAACACTGCACTGCACGTCTGCCAGTCTCTCAGGTAAACATATGACTGGTGTGTAAGCTGTAAACACAGTTGTTCCACTTCCAAGGCAAAATATCGAATTGCAAAAGTATCTATAGGCATTATTTTCCTTCTATACACGTAATTATTCATAATATGTAGTAGGCAGAGAACTTTATGGACCGATCAGTGGTAGGGATATGTGGTTAGAAGGATAAAGTTACAAGGATTTTATAGTGGTGTTGGTTTATTAATCAATTTAATATTTCGAATAAACTATGAAAATGGCACTGAAACGTGGTCTTTTAGTATGGCCCTCATTTATAAGCTCCAAGTAACCCAACGAGCCATGGAGAGGGCTATGCTCGGAGTCTCTGCGAGATTGAATCAGAAATGAGGAGATTCGTAGAAGAACCAAAGCTACCGACATAGCCCAACGGATTGGTAAATTGAAATGGCAGTGGGCAGGCCAGATAGCACGAAGGACTGATGACTTATGTGGTCGAAAACTTTTCGAGTGAAGACCACGTATCGGCAAGCGCAGCGCAAGACGTCCACATACAAGGTGGAATGAATAATAAAAATTGAACTTCCCAACATTTACTAAAGACATCAGAGTTGGCTATTATGCTATAAGTTATATGCCATAGCTAGTTCCTAGTTTGTGTTTTCCTAGTTTAAGTATTTGAGTTTTGATGTAGCAATAAAGAATTCGTCTATCTATCTATGATTCTTTTCAACTGCAACTACGTAATTTGTGATCTATAAAAGCTTTTTGTATTTATTCTGGTGTCCTTGATTATTTTTTAATATTATGTTGGAATCATGCAATTAATGACATTATTTTTTGCAAAAATAGGTACCTAAGTCACTGCAATGCAAAGCTCCAACAAAACATATAAAATACGTTTAAGGGGGTAAATTTAAAGAGTTTTTGCAGAAGTAAATTCCTACAGCAGTTGAAAACAGACTGAAAAAAAAACTGTCAATACAAACTAAGGTGCCTTTGATTGTTTTAGTAAATAGTAACTAAGTTAATTAATTAAACCCCATTAAGTAACTAAGGAATAAACCAAGGTAATCAAATTACCCTAAACGAAGCAATAATACCGCCAATAAAATGCAGCTCCTTTTTTAACACAAAACAAGTCCGGATATTCGTCAGCTGGTGAGGAGTGAGGACAATGGTCGTCTAACTTGGCGTCCGCGTCTAATGACATATTATTCCGCGCATGCGCACTTGACTGCCCGCCGAACGCGAGTCACGCTGTGGCGCGATTTTTGAATTTCGAATGAAGTTTTCGATTTGTTGATTTGTTTTTCATGGCTGTGATGTATTACTGGTCAGAATTTAGAATAAAATTAAAAAATAATTAAGGTCCATGGATTTATGTACTATTTTATCATATTATGTAGGTACTTGGATTACTGATCGATATAGTTAACCACCACCTATGATAATATGTTTTATAAATATATCAACTACGTTAGTCATTTGTTTACTTACATTTGATAAGTCTATAATAATATATGTTAATCAGCAAAATAACGGTTAAAATGAAACCAAATAGGTAGTTCCTTATCGAATACCTTATCTCTTCCTAAATATAAAACTGTATACGTACCTATAAATAAAATAAAATATACTTAGTGTTTGGATATTTTTTGTGCACTGACCATTTATGATTGAAGAATATTTTGATGGACCTGAATTTGCGACCTCGTTTGTTGTTTGATTAATTAAAAAGAACAACGGGGTTTTATTACATTTAGGTATTGCGATTACAACGGTAACCACGATACTACCTGCCGTAAATAATCGAATCCGCGCGTTCTAAATTTGATATTTGAAATCTCAATCAACCAATCACTCATTACGGATTGTAATCGCGCACGGATTCCATATTTGAAAGTGTTCTGATAAAATAACGGTCACTAACGGTCGGACGGCCACTTTTCTTTAATAATAGTAATGACAATATAAATTATTATTATTGTACCGTGCTCAGAGAGGTAGGTACGTAATTATTGTTCAAATTGCAGACGGTTCGTGTCAAAATCATTCCGATCCGACATTGTTTGACTCCTGCTATTCGTAAAAGTAGCACGAATAAATTTCATACAGTTAAAAATACGGTAAAATTGAATAGTAATCTGCGATCTCTTTTTTGCAATTTGTGCATGCATATTGTGTAAAAACTGTTTTCAGAATAAAACTGCGAGACAATTCTGTTAACTGATCTCTTTACTGAAGTGATACGTTTTTGAACCTCTCCCGTGCGATCGGTTATCAGAATTGCCCCGCTGATTCTAAATATTTTGCTAAGATGTTGCTATTATTTTTCTTTAATCCAGTGCTGAAAAAAATAAAAACAATACTTTTCTATCTTAAGTTTGTTGTCAAATTAACTTTAGTAGCATGTTGAGAAAATAAATTGCACGATGCTAGTGTTGCCACAACCTAAACAACATTTTCCCGGTGCGTCCATAAAATGATCGAGATAATAAATAGAGGCTACGAAATGGAGTGTTGAGTGTTGTTACCGTGAGTAAATTGTTTTACCGTCATTAAGGGAAGTCAGTGAACTTTAACACGTCCGTGGACTCAAATTATCGGAAATAAGGTTACGGGTAACCATTAACTAAAGATACACGTACAGGGTGGAGAGCTGATGCCGACGTTAAATGAAAACACATATTTGGCCTTTTGTTTTAAAGCCATCCGCATATTTAGAATTTGATAAATCTAACTATTCACTTAGTTATGTACCTACAATTTTCTAAAATATCATTTTGAAGCCACCTGTATCTAAACAGTGATCAGAGCTGAATTTAAATAGCGGGAACATCATTAGCTATTTTGATTAGTCTGATGTGAAAATGACATAAATGAGTTCTTACAAAAGATGATGCGGGAATATCATTAGCTATTTTGATTAGGCTGATGTCAAAATGACATAAATGAGTTCTGACAAAAGATGATGCCTAGGTTACTAGTAGGTACTACTCGTGGGTCAAATTAATGTCGGCGTCAGCTATCCACCCTGTATACAAAAAGATAATAGATTTATGATTTAAATGATTTTTAATATGTGTCAACTTCATATTTTTTACAATATGTGATAAAAAAAATTAAATTAATTGATTGTTATTATAATGAGTAGACAACTACACATTATAACAACAATAGTACTCGAAGTATTTTGAAATTTTTAGCTACTTATGCTAAGGTAACAACTTGTTAACATGCCGGTATCACAAATTAGGGACAGGAAGAATCTACTTTTAGTTTTTTTTCTGGCTACACGCGTCCTGCCCATCAAGCCGCAGGATGGGCGGATGAGACTAATCCATCTTTAGCATTTTGAACATTCATGTTTCATGGAACGATTTCATAAATTTACTAGGTGTTCCTTTCTGCTTCCATTTAAAGAACGGATGACAACAAACAAAAGTTTTTGAAAGAAATATAAGATAACTTTTCCGACGAACAAACAAAAGTTTTTGAACGAAATATTATGGCGCGGTCCGCGATGAAGCACACTTGAAACGAAGTGATTTCTTTCGGTTTCGTGAAGATGCCGTGTCTGAAATAGCGTGTTCGCCAAAAATACTAAACCTCTTGCTGTTAGAAAGCACGGTCGTTTTGACGTGCTCCAATAAAAAAAGTAAAATATAAAAGCGTGGCGCAGACCGTTACTATTCTTTAGGCATCAGTAAAAAGCTGGCTGAATGGCAAATCGCTGCTTTGCCATAAAAAATTGACAGTTTCAATTTCGGGGGAAAGCGAAAGTAATCTTTCTTGGAAAGAATTTGCTTATGAACTTTTTGCATTTCTTTTTTGTGTATGTCGTCTGGAGTTCGTCTGCAAATTCAAATCTGTCACAAATCTGTTCGATCATTTTGTTTTTATTAATTTAAAACTAATAATGTTAATATATGTAAATCAAAACAGTGAATGTACATATAAAAATATCTTCTGAGTGAGTTTTTAAGAAATCCATAATTGAAAATAATTTCTACCTGTATAGTTGATAGTAGGTAACTCTAAAATTATTAGGTACCTATTGACATAAACACTAGACACTAGTAAGTTTCGTGGTCACACTTGACCATGTGACGTTATTTTGGTGCTCAAGTACGGTGTGCAAAAAAAGCCGGCCAAGTGCGAGTCGGACTCCCGCACGAAAAGTTCTGTACCATCATCTAGGTATAAAAGACAAGTTTCTACCTGTTTATTAGGATCGAGTAAAAATTAACCATTGTATTGAAATATTTTAAGACATTGTATTTTACTTACAAATGACAAATCACACAATCCCAGGGTCAAATTTAATAATAGTCCTATACCAAATATTGTTCATATTGATTAACTATGAGTAGGTACCATAACCAGGAATGTACTAATGTACCTATAATAATCTGTAAAATCCCAGCTAAATGAAGTAAAAACTGTTCGCCGAGTCAAACTGGTATTTACATTTATTGTATTTACAGGCATTCAATTTTCCCTCACTTTTTCAATGCAAGTATTCATAACATTTTTTAACGATGACTATAATAGTGGTGGACATTATTGTACTACAATAGTTTTACATGCAAATAAAATCTATTTTCAGTACAATTTATTAAATGAGTCAATCAAAAACCAGGAAAATATAGGTATTTTTAGTGACACCTTCTGTGATTTACACCGGATGCTCTATAAATGATGGGTTTTAAGGATACGTGATTCTAAAATTAAATAGTAGACATGTATTATTTTCATTAAATTAAATTATGCCTATTGTATTTGATTATTTTATTATTGTTATTTAATTGCACTTTCTTGCATGTGAAACAGAATGATCTCGTTCACAAGATTATTTTTTACAAAAATTAACATGACCGACTTCACTTGGGTACAGAATTCGCGAATATTTCGCACGGATCGATGCAGCATTTTTCTCATTATTGTTGATATATCAAAAATGGCTCAGCCGATTTGGATAGAATTTAAATGGGACCAATTTCAAAGTATATTATTTACAATAAAAAAAGAATTACTGAAATCAGACTACGATGAAAACAGTTATATATATATACACGCGTCGAATGAATTGTATACGTATACTTCCTCAGGTGGTTCGTCGGTCAAAAAATAATAAGTGAATTGATTTTTTTCCATGCCTTTTGAGTAAATTCCACTCCATTTTCATTAACTTTAGATGTAGGTAGAAATCTTATGGAACATGGAAACATTTTTAAAATAATGTTAATATTTTTTTAATACAATATGCTTATTTGTGTGGCATTTCAAAAGTGGCTATGGAGAGCTAAACATGGTCGGAAGTGGGGGAGATCTATGCCAAGGAATAAGACAGCAGAGGTAAAGAAAAAATAACGTATTCGTATAAATGACTATATAAATCAAAAAACTGTAATCAGTTGGCCACACAAATATTATCCTATTTTTAGTTTGACATGTGGATAACATAGATAATGGATGATTTCTCACAAACAACTGATTCACGAAGAATAATACTTTAATCTGATTAGTAATCTGTCCGCGTACGTATTCGAGGAATGTATGAGTATAATATTCCGTTTATCTAAGTACATGCAACGATACGGTGATTGTACGACCTGAATATTACTCCGTGGTCAGCGGATCGGTAGAAATGCATTTTGTGTCAGCATTTTGCACAGTCATCTAATTGTACTGAGATAATTATACCTAGTTTATATAGTTGTACGAAATGTAGCTGAAAGATTCTATCTATAAACATATATTAATAAGCTACTATTGATCCATCCTAGCTTTGTAAGGAGATAAATTATAATAGTTTATAATCGAATTATAAACCTTTTGGAAACAATAATAAGATAATTATTAAAATCACATCAACGTGTGTTTCCATTTTTTTTATTTAACGATTTAGTCGTAGAGATAACATAATGATACGATATCTTTTAGTTTAAAAGAGCATTTTGTTCTTATTTTAATTTTTAAATATAACTATTTAGTCTTAGAGATAACATTACGATACGATACTTTTTTGATTAAAAGAACATTTTGTCTCGTTATTTACTTATTATATTTTCATTACTCCATCTTCCCTACACTAGATCACAATTTTAATCAAAAAATCAAAACTATCCATACATACCTATACTTGTTCTTGCAAGCTGTAAACGGTACACTCAGACAGCTTAACTATTTTATTATGCGTCAAGATATCAAACCACTCTGCATTTTATGAGAGCAATTAATGCAAAATTAGTTTTACATGAAATAAACACTGAGAAGTTATTAATTTAAAATTGTATTTGAGAACCCGTTAGTTGTTAGACAGAGAAATATAAAAAGTTTAGTTTAAATACATAATATTTTAATAATAATTCTGTATGTAAGTACTAATTGGTTTTATTATAGTGACATCTGGTTATTGCAACTTGAAAATTAAATTTATAAGAACTAGTACGTATAAAAATAAATTGTAGTTAAAATATAGTTTAAAATTTGACTGCCTCGGTGGCTCAGTGGTTAGTGAACCTGACTACTGGATCAAAGAGGCGTGGGTTCGATCCCCACCCAGGGCAAGCATTATTGTGATGAACATTGGTGTTTGCTCTGTGTCTGGGTGTTATTTAGGTACTATCTATATAATTATGTATTTAAAATAAGTATAAGTAGTATATCAGTCTCTGGCAGCCATATCACAAGCTTTGCTTAGTTTGGGGTCAGAGACCGTGTGTGAGATGTCCCCCAATATTTATTTATTTATTTATAATTAGGTACCTACATTATAAAAATGTGCTTTGTTAACTTGAATGAACAGTAATGCTATTGTGTGAAACACAGATAACAACAAAAAATAAGGAAAAAAAAACACAAAATCTGACAACGTAGATTAGTATACCCTCTAAATAGGAATAACTACCAACGGCACCTAACAATACGTCAATGCATTAAAAAGTGTATAATGTAATTAACAATTTGATTTGCAGCACAGAAACTCCGTTACTTTGGCCAAAGGATCAAGAACCGAATGCATCACCGTAACTGATTCAGCATTCTTATATTTCTACTTGATATTACTTTTATATACCTACCTATGTTTATGATATTCCTTTCGTTAGACAATAGACACTAACTTAATAGTAATTATCAATTGTAATTATGCATTAATTTTAAATTAGTACATAATTAAAATTTATAACTAAGATTTTTATTATTAGTCTAGGAGGAACATAACGGATAAAGTTTTATTGTTCTTTTTTTTACACACAACTTAACATTTTTTTCTAAATTTTAGTGCACCCTGTATACTTGTACATATAATGTACTAGTTTTTACCCGCGGCTTCGCCCGCATGATATTTTGATTTTTGACGCAATATCATTATAATTTATAGCTTATGTGTTATTCTGATATTTATAAGCTATATTACTGCAAAGTTTCATCGCAATCCGTTCAGTAGTTTTTACGTGAAAGAGTAACAAACATCCATATATCCATCCATCCATCCCTATATTCATCCATCCACCCATCCTCACAAACTTTCGCGTTTATAATAGGTATTAGTAGGAAGTAGGATAGGATAGTACAGGGGCTAAGAAGAATTTATAGCAATTAGATAAAAATTGTATTGATCAAAGGATAAAAATGACACTTTCTTCATACTGTAAAAATAATAATTAATTGTACATATAATTTTATTGGACAAATCATAATCAAGGAAAATACCGTTAAGTTCTAAAAGACCGTAAAACTGCAAAGAAGGTAGTTAATAATAAGAATTACCAGTTCTGATAATAACTGATACAGTGACATTATGACTGGGAATAACTAAAACCCGAAAAACCACCCTTCGCTAGGTATAACAAAGATCAAATTATTATTCTGTAAACACGTTTTATCCCGTGTAAAGTTCTTTTGCCTTGAATTTGCAAAAAATGGCAGATGTCTGTTGTCAAACTGCAGCCGGCCGGTGTTTTGAAAATACGAAATAAAGTACGACTTACACATGGAAAAACAATCTTCGTAATTCCTATTTTGAAATAATACGTTTGTAAATTGATTATAGAAGAGATTATTATAGTATTATGTATACTTATAGAGAAATAAGGAATAGAAGGAATCCTTTCCGTGAATCGAAATTCAAAATTCAAACGTTTAAAATTCGAAAATCGTACTCACTTTAGCACCAATCTGGTTCCCACACTGTCCGGCTTGAAGATGAACTATTTCACGCATCTTTCTATATATTTGTTACTATTTAAATAATAAAATAATTTATCGTGTAGTCCCGTCGTGCGCACCGACGGGCGACAGTGGAGTGAAGTGAAATAAAAGGAGGTGGACTGAACGCTCGGCTGATGCTCGCACGGGGTGTGTGTTTAGACAGTTGCTCGCAAACTCCCGAATTTTAGGGAAAAGTTAATTAAATTCAATTCTTTATTCATATAAAACCAAGTAACCTGACAGTGTTTAATACTTAAGCAATACTTATTCTACATTTAATTTACCTACTTCATCAGTGTTATGATATTTACTGTCTATACGTTTTATTGTAATTTTTCTCGTGTTTATTTTAATATTGAATTGTACATTTTGCTTTATGATGAGGATATTATGAAATTGTTAGAAAATATAAATGCACCATAAAAACGTCATGAGTACGAAGTTATAAACATCGTTATCAACATTTTACGATAGAATAATAATTTGGATCCTCTTATTTAGTTACTAATGAGCCTACACACAAAAGCAAAATACCTACCGACCGAGACATTTTTCAACATGCTAAATATTATTCTAAAATCTTAGTGTAGCAATTTTATACTTTAAAATGCAATTTCCTCTGATATAGAAAACAATAATTAATAGTACAATTGTTGTCATTTAGGTATCTCACACTTAGATAAAATTATCAACTATAGTCCATCAAATCTAAGAGGTACCGTTTGACGTTTCATATTTTTTCATCCCATCCCTATCATTCAATTGTCAGAACTGTCAAACGGTACTTCTTAGATTTGACGCAGTCCGTCAAATCTAAGAAGTACCGTTTGACAGTTCTGACAATTGAATGATAGGGATGGGATGAAAAAATATGAAACGTCAAACGGTACCTCTTAGATTTGATGGACTGTAAGTACCTATTCGTAATTATTTTTCGTCCTGCTAAAGAAGCTCAGTAAATACAAGAGAATTGAAGGTAGCGACTGTTACTTTTTTTTTACTAAAAATGTGATGACTTCCTTTTTACATCTAAAATATTATCCCCACTGATAATTTCTAGGATCTCTTCGTTGTGATCCGCAGTATGTAGGTACCAAACATTCTCCCCACGGGGGAATTCTCCCCTCACCCTGGCAATCTAACCGCATGATTCACCACGAACGGACGCGAGTTCAGCCAACGAAACCATAAATTAATACGAGCACTAATTATGTTCCGTCTGAACTTCCATTCTGTCTATGAAACAGGCTGCTTTCTGTTGTCACGACCATCGACGACGTTTTTTGACTCTGTTGTATCTATGGGCAAAGAAAATATAAGAAAGTAAATTGACCGAAGTGAAGTGGAGGTTTTTGCTTCAACTCGACTTGTATGAATGTTGATTTTCGTCTACAGAGCCCTTAGTCCAGTAGTTTACTGAAACTTTCGCGTTCGCGTATAGCTCCATACATTTTGCTTAGTTCTTCCTCGTTTTCGCCAAGGGCGCTGTACAAAAATTTATAGATCCATATGGAAACAGCCCAACCATATGTAGTTTCAATTTACGTGTAAACCTGGACTAACCCATTCGCATTTTTCAACAAATATCGAATAAAATTAGTACGTACACTGGTTTAATAAATATACAGGATCAATTAGCATCCTTCTAGGGTCTTATTCTGTACATCAAAACTAACAACTTTTGTTCTACGACTTTTGTCAAAACTCATAAAATATTTTTGTTGTTCCATAGAAAAATATCGTTCAACCGCGACAAAATGTATGGAACAGCTGATATTTTTTTATAGTTTTGACGAAAGTCGTAGAACAAAAGTTGTTAGTTTTGATGTAGAGAATAAGCTCCTAGAAGGATGCTAATTGATTAGAAATAACCCTGTATTGTAATGGTTTTTTCGTCGCGGGTGATTTTTGATTAGGCATTTCCCTCAAGGGGGGGTTTTGCGCTATTTATCAGCCGATTTCGATAATATTTGGTAAAATTATTTATCTTAGAAATATTTGCAAGTATGAACCGACGTGTCGCGAGATTGACTGTTCCGACAACTACTAGTAATACTACGTATAATATAAGTAGGTACCTAATGATATGGGACTAAACACGAAATCTTGAAAAGAGCATTTAGCTCGTCTATACATTTTGTCGAGCGACAAAAGTTTATAGGTACCTATGGACTTTTTTCTCTATTTCTTGGTTAGCTCCACAGCATAAATTGTTTATAATGATAAGCATAATTATGAACAGCTTATGAGAAATAATATAGGCATAAAAATAAATAAAATATAAAATAGAGTGGTATAAGTATTACTTATTATTTATATCAACTAATATATTTTTTTAAAAATTCCAATTAACTGCTTTATATCTGGCCACGGCAGAGCAAATGGAAGGCGATTGCCTAATTTTTAAGACATTTTTCTGTTCTTTTACAGTCGCTTTACAGTTTTTTAACCTTTCTTCAGTTTCTTCTACAGCCTCCATGATATAATGAGAAAGTTAAGGTCACGTAGTAGGTAGGTAGGTACGTAGGTAATATTAGGTACTTATTTCAAAAGTGTATTTTTGTACCTAATTGAAATAAATATGATTAAATTGAATTATATTGGTCTAACTTTTCAATAGTTAAAATGTTCTTCAGTTTTTTGCAATTTTCAAAATATAAATCATCGGTTAAAAAAAATAACAAGCCAAGGCATAGTTTCGTTGTTCGTGGATGTGTGTGTACACGGCGAGGCGTAGTTTTGGTTGGCTTCACTTGTTTGTTCACAACATTCTGCCTTTATTTTTTATTTGGTCTGAGCATGTGATACGTACCTACTTATTTCTGTTGTCGTACAAATAGGTACCGAAATAAAATATATATTTAAGGAGGTCTTCCCTCCCATACAACAAACGTTATTTTTTGTACTTGTTTGAACGATGGGCTGATAGGAACGACCGTAGGAGAAGAGATCATACTAGACTTAGTATTCCACGTGTAAAATACGACGTTGATGCTCAAAAGTGTCTTCTGTATGGCCCCTATTGTGTACAATAAAATACCGAGATGTACGAGTATTAGGGAATTAAGTGACGGCATGTTTAAAAACGAACTAAAAAAATTACTATTAAACAAATGTTAAGTACCTATTGCTGACTTCTTGGATGACAAAATTGACAAATGTTTGACATGACTAACTAATTCTTGATTGACTTTTATTTAGTTAAGTAAGGTTATTAAATTGATTTAGCACATTATTTTATGATTTGACATTATTTAACTTTTTACATGAAATTATTGTATTATGACAATCTTGACATCTTATAAATCAGTACCTAGTATTCTTTATTTTAATTTGACATAACTATTTTAAAATTTTGCTTGTAAAATTGCAAATATTGTCCTTTTTGTCCGTGCAACTATGCTATTTACATTTGTACGCCATGATGGGCAAGAACATGCGTTCTCTACTCTCCGAACAACTGTATGCGACTTTGTATGTTGTTGTACACTACCATGTTTCTGACAAATGAAGTATCTTGAATCTTGAATCTTTGTTGTTTTTAGCTCAAGTTCAATATCTAACGGACGATGGCCGATTTTCTTTCTAATGCATTTTTTTTGCTTATCTATTCATAGTTTTCATAAAATAGGGTTTTTGTAAGCTAACGATGAGAGAATAAATCTGTAAATAGCAAAAATTACAAAAAATGGGTTTCACGTACCTACATTTTATAATGCGTTCGCAATTTTTAAGATTAGGTAGAGCGGCTTGCTAACCATATTTTATCAGGCGCAAAATTTCTTTCTAATCGATATCGTACCTTTTTTTTTTGACCCAGGAAAATCCTTTATGGCTACCTCCAAACCTAGGGAGGCCGGTGGCTATGTGGGAGTCTCCACCGCTACCCGCTAAAAACCTGGGGTGTTTCCGCCACTGCGCCATTATGTCGGGGCTACGGGCACGCTTCCGCACTCCTCCGAGGCACCGATATCGTACCTTTTTTTTTTGCCCCGGGTAAATATCTTTATGGATACCACCCCGCCCCGGGGGAGGCAAGGTGGTTATGTGGGAGTCCCCGTTGGACGGTATACCCACTAAAAACCCTGGGGTGTTTCCTACTACTCGCTAACACTGGGGTACGGGTACCTACGCTTGCGCATTCATTCGTCCGCAGTCCCAGCAGCGGTGTCCGTTTTGGACTCGTCTCATGGTTTTTATCCAATTTATTTATTTAATTTTTTTTTGTCGAGAGGCACGCGGAAACACCGCACGCGCGCCATCTCGGGGGCTGCACTTGTCGAGCGGCGGACTCTCCCGAGTCCGTCGCTCAAGGCCCCTGTTATGGGGGTTGAAGGAGGGCGTGAAGCCTCCTTCGACGCCCGATTCTCCGGCGGCGCATCTGGAGATCTGTTGCAAGCTCCCTGTCTGCAAGGTCTGTTCGCGTTCCGCTATTTCCTTCTGGAGTATAACATGCTCACAGAAGGAAACTGCCGCCTCCCATGACGTCTCACTTCCCAGCATTGAATTGATCAAAGCTGGGAGCGAGAGGTCACCCCCTATTGTAGCGATGAGGTCACGGCGCTCGCTGGCCCATGCAGGACACTCCTCCAGTGTACCTATCGTCCCTACATCAATGATAAGTAAATAAGTTCGTATAGGCCGGGTGGCTAGCCCTGGTGTCAAAGTGTTTAGGCCACCTGAAGGCCCCTGACAGGGCTAAACGGTTAAAATCACCGGGACCTACAATTTAACGAGCCATCCGAGCCACGGTAGCACTCAGTCGGAAAATGCCGGCCGCGGTCACCGATTCAAATACTGACCGTGCGGAACATTGCTTAATTTCGGTGATCGCTGACAAACACCTCGCCAAACTACATCAATGATAAATGATAAGGTCATCTATAGGCCAAATATAACTTCTATATAGGCGTATGGGCCGAACATCAATATAGAATGAACCTCAAAGTTCCAAATGCCAAGTCGATGGGGCCGAATCATACAAAGTCGGCGGGTGTGAAGTTATACTAAATAAAACACCGGTTTTCACTCACGTATGATATACGGCCGGGCCGCTGGGAACCCGACCGGTTTCGGAGTAAATCAGTACTCCTTCATCAGGGAATACGCGCACTCCCGTCGACTGGCGCACGCGCACTGGTTTGGTTTTAATGAAGTGGGTGTGTAGTTAGCTACAAGTTGCGTGAAACCCAATCAATGCGCAGCTTCAAGTGCAGCTTGTTGCTAACTTCACAACCGCCGTATGATTCGGCCCATAGCCTATAGATAATCTAAGGCCTAATAGTCGCCGGGTGTGGGGGGCACTGAACTGGCGTGGTATTTTATTTATTTATTTTTATTTAACACTTTATTGCACACCATTTGTACAAAAGGAGGACTTAACGATGACCTACAGGTAGAAGACATTGGGAAGTAGGCATGAATAAATAGACAAAGCTAGAATCAACACAAATCAAAACTAAAAAATATCTAGGTAAGTACTAAATAATAATACAATTTCAAAGTAAAAAAAATACATAAACTTACATAAACTATTATAATAAATAATTAGATGATAACTAGTAAAAGATAAAATAGCTTTTCCTATGTGTTCGAGATTTTGGACAACTTTAAGTACCTAATGCTAGCACAATTCGAAGGCGCTTGCCGAATATTGGATGGAATCTTGTTCCAAAGGCGCACGGCTTCAAAGCGGATAGAGTCGTGCACAAATGACATACTGTGCCTCGGGGTGCTGAGAAGAAGAACATTGCAGGATCTCGGGGGCCTAGTGACAACATCTGAAGCCATAAACGCAACAAAGGTTTAAGATAGGGCGGTGTTTTAGCGTCATTTAAGATGGAGTAGGTATAGCAGTCCGAGTACCTATCCTAGCATTTATCTCCTGTCGCGGATCGTAAGTCAATTCAATTTTTTGCGATATTCCGAAATATGATCATATTTTCTGATATTACCTAAATATAAAACGAATGCAGGTATTTAAAAGACGTTCGAGTTTACGGTAATGTCGAGGTAGCAGATATTCGCGTAGTCAATGATTGGTAGTAGGAAGGAATTTACCAACGATATTTTAGTGTCGATGGGAAGAAAATTCTTAAAACGAATTATGGAATGAAGGGAAGCATATAATTTGCGAGAAACTTCTTTATTATTGGTTCTTCTATGGTATTGCCCACGCCAGAAAAAGAAAAAGTAGCAGCTGCCTGCCACGGAAAAAAAGAACGTACAAAAGTTTCTGAAAAGTTGAATAAATATTGTAGGCATTAGGCCCCCATCGTAAAATAGCAGCTTAAGGTGACGCATTGATAAACTATAGTTTCAAAATCGAGTACCGCGCCCCTTCACTCGGACAAAATTTTACGCGGTCTCACTTGACAGGATCACGCCAGAGCGGCGGGCGGCAACGCTGGGCTAGCGTACGTGGCGCTGCTAACGGCGCGGCGGCGGCACGCGTCAACTCAATTTGCCTAGAGCATAGATAATCATGGAGTCGCCTTGTCCTTAATCAACAATTTAAAAAAAAGGCAAAAATTATTTTGATCTTTTTAATGTTTTTTTTTTTCATACAATACAGGGTTATTTCAACTGCTGTTTTTAAACTTTCGCGATTTGAACACATTATTATTATATACTACGGGACTTATCGCGCTCTGAAATTACGAGATAAATAAATAACTCATCATCCCGACGTTTCGTCCGAGTTGCATCAACCGTGGTCAAGGGTAGACACTCCGTAGAATAGTGAGTCTACCCGTGACCCGCAACAAAATGTATGGAACAGCTTTTTTTTTTTAATTTTGAGAAATGTTGCAGAACAAAAGTTGTTAGTTTTGAGAAATGTTGCAGAACAAAAGTTGTTAGTTTTGATGTACATATACAGAATAAACCTCTAAAAGGATGCTAATTGATTAGAAATAACCCTGTATACAAATTAATGTTGATTATGTACAGGTATCATAATCAATGAACTTATTTTTATCGTGCTTCACACACTTAGAAAAGGGTTTGGATGCCAGAAATAAAATATTTAGTTAATCGGTTTAAAATATAAATCATTTATTTACCGATATTTGGTAGGATAGGTGCGAGTGCGGTCTAGCACAGCTCTATAAGAACAGTGGTGAGGAATTCATAATAAGCATTAAAGTTGTAGAACAAAGGGGTATTTTACTATAATGTAAACGTCGTGAAGGAAAGAGAAACACTCACATACATTACATGTTAGAGTGAGATAGATTAGTTTTTGTATCATATTCCAACACGCCCCCTCAAAAATTAATCTATTTAAAAATCAATTCCTATTTTGATAACGAAATTTTATACAATTAAAATAACACAACACACCTTCCTACCTTGTCTGGGGATACATTCAAATTGGTTCAACATTTGTTGCGCAGGATTGGGGAAAACCCAGAAAAACCCAATCAAACCAATTATTCATCTTAAATATACTGTTTCAGTAACTCTACAATTTAAATATCAAAATGTTATTTATTTATGCATACAGTGAGTTACATAGGCTTCAGTAATTGATGATGACAGACAACATCCTCTTTTTTGAAGTCGGTAAAAAGACAAGACAATAATCGCGATAGTTTAAAAAGGTACTTAAGTTTACCGTTTCCACCGAATCCTCTGATGTGGGCAACACATTTTGTAACTCTTCATTTTCAGGATTTGGTTCTTTTAACTGAAATTAAATTACTTACATTACTATTAAAGGAATTAGACATGTACAAAATGGAGTACAGTGGCGGAGGTATAGGTACTAACTACTCACTAAATACCTGGAAAATCTTTGTGATAAAGCAGGGAGAATAATTTTAATTTCGTTTATTTAAAAGAAGAAAAAATAATAACCCTATCGACAACTTCCTCTTTTTTGAAGTCGGTAAAAGACAATACTATAACCGTGATAATTTAAAAAAAGTGTTTAAATTTACCGTTTCCTCTGAATCCCCAGATGTCGGCAACACGTTGTGTAACTCTGCGTATGTTGGTGATATTTCTGGGTGGCTACAAAATAAAATGATGTAATTATATAATTATTAAAAAGTTAAAGCTAACACAATTATTTAGGTGATAGAACATCACCTAATAAATATCATTATTTTAGATAGGTTTCTAAAATATCAAGAGACGACTCCATAGCTTTTTGTTCTGATATTTGTTTCCTACAGTATGGTTAGTTTGTACAGACAAATCTTAGTAGGTACACACTTGAAAATAAAGAATAGACGGAGTATAATTACTAGATACTTTAAATTGATTGCTGACATGATAGATAGGTACTTGGCATGGACTCACTCTCTATCTACTGGCCCTGTTGAGGATGTGGATTGACAATCGTCAGGTTGCAGTTTCCGTTTTTTTGACCTAAAAAAATTGTAAATATAGGTAAATGCAGAAAAATTGAAGTACCTAGGTAGTAAGAATGTGATAATCCATAATCTGTAGACGAATGTGTATTTGCCAAATATAGACTTTATTATTAGGGCATTAGAGTGCAACTATTTATTGCAAGTTTATTATATATGTAATTCGACTTACCCAAACATTCCGTCATCAAAATTTTTTTGGTGAGCAATTTGTTTTATTTTTTTTTTAATAAAGCCGGTTACTTTTCAAAATTTTGTCCGGTTCATTCAATTTATTAAGATTTTCCCTTATCTATGACATTTTTTAAATTTGAATCGATATCATTCATCCTCTCACATCGCGCATTCAAAAGTACTCGTTTTTGCCGTTTTCGTGTTTCTCGGCCCGGTGCCTCGTCTTAAAAAATGTTCTCTCTATCGAATGTCTAAAAATATTCAGAAATATTGTACCGATTTGTACCTACACAAAAATATAGGTAGGTGTGAACCGAATACCAATTTTCTGTCTTAGAATTTTTAATTTTGTATCGGCAATGCTAATTTTGTATCAATAGTAGTAAAACTGTGATTGGTTCATTGATCGCGGAAACTAGATACATATGTACATAAAGTTCATACGCACCAGTTGAACTTTCGTGTAAACAGTCACACATGTTTTGAAAGACGTATTTAGCAGATAACTCGTAGCGATTACATGTTCATCATCATCATCAGCCTGTATCGACCCACTGCTGGGTATAGGCCTCCTCTCCCTTGAGCCAGTTTTCCGTCTTGGGCTGATTTTATCCACGCGTGTCCCGCGATGGATCTGATGTCGTCGACCCATCGGGCTGGTGGTCTGCCTACGGATCGTATTTCTGCTATTCGAAGCCACTCAGTCAGAGATCTCGTCCACTTTCCATCATCACACCTGGCCACGTGACCTGCCCAGCGCCACTTGAGTCGTTTAATACGACTTTCAAAATCTGCAACTTTTATATTGGATACTGCCCGTATTTGAATTACCTAATTGTAATTGAAATACAAATACATATTTGGTATTTGAAGTAATTGAAATACAAATACATATTTGGTATTTGTATTTCAATTACTTCCTTAAAATGTAATTCGTATTTCAAATATCTGACGCCGACGAATTTTGTAATTAGTATTTCAAATACTTCACTGAGGCTTCAAAATATATTTTTGAAAATACATTTACATTATGCAACACTGCATCTCACCATGCGCAGCCATCCCCTCCACAGTACCCTCAGCGCTACATGCCACTATCTGTAACTCGTAATCGCTACCTATTCATGGCCCTGAGTGTTCGGAAACTTAAGATGAAAAGTTTATCTGTTATTTTTAAACATTCGCGATTTTAAATAGTTTATCCGTAAAAGGCAAAAAACCCAAAGAAAAATGAATCTCGCGCTAGCTGAGAACCTATCATAAAATTGTTATCAGAGACTAGCGGTTATTATAAACTAATTATCAAATAGGTAAAACATTTCATCTAATCACTACATAGTATAAAACAAAGTCGCGTCCCGCTGTCTGTCCCTATGTATGCTTATATCTACGAATTTTGATTCGTTTTTTTTTATTCAAGAGGAATGCTTATAATATGCATAGTACACCTGTGCGAATTCAAGAGGAATGTTTATAATATGCATAATACACCTGTGCGAATTCAAGAGGAATGTTTATAATATGCATAATACACCTGTGCGAATTCAAGAGGAATGTTTATAATATGCATAATACACCTGTGCGAATTCAAGAGGAATGTTTATAATATGCATAATATACCTGTGCGAAGTCGAGGCGGGTCGCTAATGGTACGTAGTATCTATATTAATAATTTCGTCAAGGGGTACGGTAGACTCGATTGAAACTTTATCTAAATGATAAAACATAAAAAAATAATGATTTCGAGTCGACAACATATATTCGGAAAATTCGGATTATCGAGTATTTTAATAAATTATAACGGTGCTGACAAACAAAAACACGGTGTCCATATTGACATCGGATGACGGATGACATTAATTGTGAAGTGTTGCCAACACCACAAATAAAGAATCTGCTAAAATGGTGTTAAAATTGTGACAAAATAATGCTATATAAACATGTTAAAAATTGTGATAACATTTTTCATTATGAAATGAAACGTAACATAATTATAAAATTATTATTAATTAAAAAATATGTGTTTTAATCGACTATGACCTATTATTATGTTATCAAATAAAATGTAAGTATCTTGGTCTTGGATCTTGCCTACAGAGCGTAGTGCGTTCTCTGGAACTGCGTAAGACTAGCAGCATTTCCTTGCCCTTTTTAAGTCGTATCTTATAAGTATAAAATAGCATTTAAAGTTTTTACCGACAAACAATTGCGAAGCATAATTTTTAATACTGAATGTATTAAAACTAAAAGAAACCTATTCAATTTCGTCATTTGAAAGTGGTAGCGTTAAAAACGATATTGCTGACATAAATCTGCAATTCTGCATGTAATTTTAATGGTAAAAAACTTATTGTACAGTTATTTTACATGCTAAAAATATGACGTATGCTAAATTGCAAATAAATATGCTAAACAAGATGAAAATATGCTAAATTTAGCATAAAAATGCTAAATTGGCATCACTGATCTTGAGCAGTCAAGTTTTTTATGTTTTGGCGTCGCATTTTGGTGCATTTGCCAGTGTCAAGTATTAAGTTTTAATAATTTTTGATAATATTGTATCAAAATAGTCACTGTCACGTTAAGGTCCAACCTTTAGTTATTACCACAGATATCTAATACACTAGGTTAGTACCTAACCGAAGGTTAGGTACCTACTTAATGTTTTCAATGATCCGAAACATAAAATAGGACAGGAGTGTAGGCTATTAATTTTGTGAATGTAGTAATCAGACTCCACTGGAGAAGCAAAGGATACAGGCTACATAAAGTACATCATAATATATCACCAACCGGCCTTTTTGGAAATCTATGAGCCTTATGTCCAGCTGTGGACGTCCTACGGCTGATAGATAGATAGATAATCATAGAAAATAAAATACTTGCCATACCTAATCTTTAAAGTTGACGTTGCCTTTCTTTTCGTTTTATCAGAATGTATAGATACATTTTCAGTACTTATTCATTTAGTTTTGAGCAATTACTTTGGGATATTGTTTACACCCATCATTCCGAAATTACCTATTTTTTAATATAGGTATGTCTTTCATAATTGTTTTGCTTGACCTTCATCATTTTGTTATCAGCCTAATCTCCTTGCCATAGATGAAGGATAAGTTTTCGCTCAGAGCGAAGCGATCCTTCCTTCATCTATGCTCCTTGCATTTGGTAATCATTATCATGATTGTAAAAAATTGATGCAGCGAAGAGCTCTTCGTAAAGATGGTGATCAAGTAAAATTATGATGAGTGTGTGTGTATTATAAGTCATATTTCGCCCGAGCGAAGCCGGGTTGTCATCTAGTTATTATATATTCTTTGACCAGGGCTAGCCACCGCATATACGAACTTACTTTATATGTTTATCGCAAAACGCAGCGTAGGACGTCCACCCACAAGGTGGACGGATGACCTTATCAAGACCGTAGGACGCGCTGGATGCAAGCCGCTTCTAACTGGTCTTAAAGGAAATCTATAGGGGATGTTAAGCCGGAAACATATTATCGGACGCGGCTGACGGACGCGACTGACAGCCGCGACTTAGCAATGTGCACAGTCTTAAGACATCCGGTGTGCCAGATCGCTCTCGGACGTCCGAACGCTCAAGGTCGTCCAAAGGTGACGTCCGCGACTTATGTCCGATAGTGTGCACGGCTCAGTGTACTTTCATAGTCTAGGTCGCGGCTGTCAGTCGCGTCCGTAAGCCGCGTCCGATAGTATGTTTCCGGCTTTATCCGCGGCTTGTAGCTAACTTCAAAACCGCCAAAACGTTTGATTTGGCCTATACAAGTGCCTGCCTCACCTGCACGGCGCGCGACACGTGCCTAAGTTCAGAAAGTTCAGAAACCGAAAAAAAATCGCGTACGGTAGGTATATCGCTAAGTTGTAGATACGAGTATTATACGAAAATCTAATCCAAAAAAGCTGATTGATTACACCATACTTAATCACCTTTTTATTTATATAGGTAAGTACTTGCCCTAGACACGCACGTCTCAGTAACCTTCGCTTGACGTGATAATTACAATAATTAATGATTCATTAACTTATCTCAAATGAATTGTAAGTAAATAACTAATATAACTATATTATAGCCGTATACATAACTGATCAACCCGCATTCTAAAAAGTTCGACCAAGGAGGTTGCATGCATGTGTGTGACGGTGCCAAAAAAAAACATAACTGGAACAGTCTAGAGGTGCCAATAGGAAATTTCCTAGTGATGTTACCGTATTCTATCGATAAACTCGTTCAGTGACAGTAGTTTCAAAGAATTTTAAAGATAGTTTGTGTAATATGGTGTAAAACATTATTTGGTTGTGACAGACTTTTTAGAAAATAAACTGTGGTAGTTATTCTGAAGTACATATTTATTAAAAGTAAGTACTAATTATAGTTTTGTGAATTATATTTAATCGAAAGTAAGTAGGTACTTTTAAGCTCTCGGTTTACCGAAGAGATAATACGGTTTACATATTTAAATTGAATGATTAAAAGTGAAGTTGTAATTTTAAGTTGTAAGTACCTTTAACATTAAAGTTTTTTTCCTTTATAGGTGCTTAAAGTAGACGAAAATCTATATTACGATTTTTATCAAATAAAAACTGTAAAACGGTGGGACCCGTTATAGACGGGTTAGAGGTATAGTGAAAATAAAATTATAAAAAAAATTGTAATATTTATTTTAAAATCTAGGATTTTAATAAATACGTATTCATAAAAAAGAAACAACGGGTTGCACTCCGGGAGTGCCGCCAGCAGTGAAAATTTGCTCGCTCCGTCTTACGAATTTTCGATCAGGTCACGTAAACATTTTTTAACCATACCAAAAAGTGCACAATGCCGCTTTCAAAAATTTGGTTGCGGTCACAATTTTACTAAGATAAAATTATGTTTTCTAGACGAATTTGTTTGAAATGGTCAGCGCCATACATAAATATTATAAAACATAAATAATATTTGGTCACATTGGTCAGTTACATATGCCACTTAATTTGAATAGGTAGATAAAATACAAGGTTATCTACTTACCCTGTCTGTACTAAGCCAAAAAGCCGTAGGCAGTATGAACAACTTTTACTATGGAGGCAACCTGGAGTTCGAGAAAAAAATCAGCTGTTTTATACGCATTTGTTGCTCGGAATCGACAAATTGTATGAAACAGCTGTTTTTTTACTCGAATTCCGAGCTGGCACATAGTAAAAGTTGTTCATAATGATGGTCTAAATCACCTTTTTTCGGTTCAGTGAACCACTTTTGTATAACCCTGTATAAATGATGTTTCTCTTGAAGACTGACGTATTTTTAGGATACCTAATGTATTCAATATTAAACCTAAAATTTACTATGGGGCCAACCCCAAAATAGTGAAAATATAACAGCTGTTCCATACAGTTACTCGAGAGTCGCTGAACTTTTTGTATGGGACAGCAGATTTTTTATTCGCAGTTTCGGAATCAAAATATAAAGTTATTAAACTTTGCTGACCACAAGTCGCCGTCATAAGTATTTTCAGTGAACTGTTTATAGTATTTATGTACTATTGCTCTTTCTAGATGATTATCCTGTTCTATTAACAGTCATAACTTGATTTATTCTAGAAGGTATCATTATTTCTCGATATGCGATCTACAGTGGGAGAAGCATCTTATTTTTTCAAAATCAATTCGAAAAAAATAAAATCCTGTAAAATATCAATACGATCCGTAGATTATCTTAGATATTCTAATCTGCAGTATTTTGATGATAATGTAGTTTATTTTCTTCTTTTCCCGTTGGGGGCATTTGGCTTCGCGCGATCATCTTGTTCTTAATAACTACCTATGTACATAAGTACCGTATATCCGCCATTTTGCTTGTCATTTTCGAGAACGATGTTGAGTCCTCACATCCCTGTTCAGTATTTGTGAATTACTCGACATTGTTTCTATCTATTTGTGACTATAACACGAACACCAAAACATGGAAATTGCTATAAGAGCTAGAAACATTATTGACTAAATAATCAGTGACGAATGACGATGATGATATTAACAGTGAAAATATACATGATGAAAACGCTTTTGTCATGATTTGCGCGTTAGCTTGTTGTCGTTATGTATTTATTTTTCGTCATTATTTATTTTAGATATTTATGGCTGTGTGTAATAGAAAAATACATAGGTACCTATGTACTAAGCTTAGACTTATATTATTTTAACTATATCTTTCTTATTTAATATAGGCAGAATTACCAAGGAGTATAGTTAGTCCATGTTTGGTATTTTACGAAAATTGTTGTTTTCATGAAAATTGTCAAAAATAGACAATTTTCATTAACTTATAAAAGACAAAACATAAACTAAGTACTTCGGAGTAATTTAACATGGTATTTAAAATATGGTATGCTAAAATTATAATATTTATTCGGTATCATTCTTCATTAAAAAATGGTATTAAAATATCTAAGAACTTTTTATGGCGATAAATAATTTGAAACTAGTATATTTACTAGTCAGACAAGGTCTGGCTCAGGAATTAGTCAAGTTCTTTTATTTGACGTTTTATTCAACAAAAAATAAACTATTTTTAAATCCTTGAAACTATGCAATCAGTTATTCGACTGTTGCTAGCTTAGGAGATATAATTTCATGTTTTTTATTCACTTTAATTTCAATTTAAAATTGTTTCATTTATTTATTAGCACATAATTTATACAGGGTTACTCAGAAAAGGTCTACTAAACCGACACTTTTTTCGAAACCGTGGCCTTTACTTTGGGACAATCTGGAATTCAAAGAAAGAATTTCAAATATCTCATAGAAAATTGCAGGTTGGCAAATGACAAAATGTATAAAACCGCTGATTTTGTCTCGAACTGGGTTGGCTCCATAGTAAAAGTTGATAATAGTAATGGTCTAGATTATAGCTTATCTAGCTTATGCGAATGACTTTGTGTAGAACCATTAGGACCGGTCCGTAGGCACTCTGCATTGTTCGCGTACGCGCTGTTCTTAAGGTCATGTTGTACCTACCCTTTAGACACCCTACCACAGAAGTTTTCGAGAGGGCCAATGTTCTGTCAGTTCGTAAATTTTTTATCTATGAATGTGTACGTAGACGACACAAGATAACGCCACCAACGGAATTAGTCCAAAGCAGAAGGAAACAGATATATCAGGCCCCATTGGTTAATACTAGATATGCACAAAAACAGTTTATGGTAGTTGCTACACGGCTATACAACGAAATAAGTAAGTCTAAAATAGTGAACCAATTAACAGATAGAGAACTTAAAAGGACTATCCTCACATGGCTTCAAGGCTACGATTACAAATCAACAGAAGATATGTTAGAGAGTTTCTATTTCTGAAGTTATACAAACACTAATTTGATCCCCCAACACAAAACCTATGATAAATGTGTTTGACCACAACTACACAGTTGTTCGTATAAGAGTACTTGGACTGCACACATACAAACACACACACACACACACACACACATACACACACACACACACACACACACACACAATAGCGCGCATTTATATTATTGGGTACTGTACTTTTCATTTGATTTCAAAATTTCTAGTGTATTTTTTTTCCTGCATGTGTCAAACAAATTATATTAATTTAACTTTGTTAAAAACTTATAATATCAGTTGTTTATTTGCATTGTAATCTTTTTTTTTGTGACATAATAGGAGAAGCCATTGGCTCCTGACATACAGTCTCTGACTAGTTTGGGAGCCTTTGGAACAATGTATCTGCACATATTTATTATTATGCCGAATAAATGATTTATTATTATTGTCAATTTGAGGCTGTTTGCACGCAGCGCGATCCTACGATCCACACGAGTACTTCTATCCTCATTGTTGCTGTTATACGCTGCGTATAAAAATACATAGTAGGCCCACAGTCCACACGTGGTTTCTGCTTGAGAACTTTTCGATCCCATAGGTCGTCAGTCTTCCGTGCTATGTGCCTTACTAACTGCCATTTATACTTGCCAATGTGATCGGCTATGATCAATCTGCTGTAAAGCCTCATTTGCATTGAAAGACAAATTTTGGTATTACGAATTTTTTGATTGGAAGTACGATACCTAAAGTAGTTAAAAAGGTCAATGTTTACTCTATAATAAAACCCACCTGTATTGTATAATGCCCATAATTAGGCATTGTGCGTCTAATACTTAGTAGATTTGTTTTAATCAAAAAGGTTATCATGGTCAATGTTAAGCAGACTATCAGACAAGATTTCTTCTTGTTATCAAATTTATTTATTCCAGATGCCGTCCCTCTTAGAAGAGCTGGCAGTACAGCTGTTCGACGCTGGTGCTGTGCGCTTCGGAGACATCGAGGCGAAGGTCGGCAGGCGCACACCCATCTACTTCGACCTGCGAGTCGTCGTCTCACATCCTAAGATCATGGTCAGTTTTCACCTCCTTGCCTCTATTCATCGACAATACAGTTATTCAGAAAAAACTGAAAGGAGAGGAGGGCTTAGCAAAAACGAGGTGAACCATTATTATAAAAAACTTTTATCATAGGGTCTTCCCGGGATTCGAGAAAACATCAGCTGCTCCTAACAACATTGCAATCTGTATCAGTTATATTTGAAAAACTTTTATTAATTTCAGGTTGGTCCCGTAGTAAAAGATATTTTTGGCCAACGAAACGTAGGAGATACTCAATTCGATGTGTATGTATATATTTTTTTCTGTATAACCACGCATAACTTTTCACGTAGTGTTTCGATTTTAATAATCCTTTTTTTTTAAAGAGTTTACTTCGAAATTGGTCATATTTAAATTTTAACGATATCGGCTGAGACATTTTTGCTAAATCAACAATAATGAGAAATTTGCTAAATCGACCCGTGCGAACTATTCGCGAATTCTGTACACGGTTGAAGTCAGTCATGCAATTTTTGCAAAAAACAATATTAAATATAGTCTTGTAACAATTAAAATCACTGCGGTTAATTTTAATTACGAATATAATATAGATCAATCAGTTATCAGTCCGTTTTGAATTAGTACCTAGGTAACTTTTTCTAAATAATCCTGTAAGCTTAAAATAGCAAAATAAGGTATGGAAAGGTTTAATACTAGTTTATCTACATAAAACAGTCAGATCAATTTACAAGCTATAACAATAAATTAGCTAAGTTAAGCTGAAACCTCAAAAAAAAATCTGTGGTGAATGATATTTTACTACAAACCAAGTGATATTTTTGGAATTAATCTTATATCAGTGTATGGTGTATGACAATTTACTATGTATACAGACCTATAACCAATGTAGTTATAAAAACTAACCTTAGTCATTAAATTGAAAATTGTACATTTTGAATTGGTGGCAAATGAGCGCGTGATGCGTCAAGGCAACGCATGCTAAACTGGATCGGCTAGTCTATATTTTAATCATTAACATCTACTTATAAAACCGGCTGCACAGAACAGCCTGATAAAAAATACAACTATGCTAACGAAATAGCTCTAGAGTCTAGGAAGTTCAAAAAACTTTGTAATCATTATGAAATCTTTGAATTAATTGCATTGTAGTTTGCCTTTACGAATCTGATACCCACCTACTTTAAATTTAATGTAAATGTATATGTTTATTTATTTGTTTATACAATATTCGGAAAAGTTTTAATGGTTTTGATGAAATTTGGTTCAGGTATACATTTGGAATTTTACAAGCCGAAAGGAGGTGACCAGCTATTTCACACATTTTTTGGATTCCAAGGTGCATATTTTACTGAACGGAGGATTTTATTTTCATGCGTTCTGGGTTAGCCTTGTAGTAAAAAGTGTAATAATGCAGTCTGCATCACCCTTTTTCAACTTAGAAATGTCTGAAAAACCCTGTAAGTATAAATATTAAATCTATAAAAAAAAAACTAATTATTAATAATACTCGTACCTAGTAGGTACCAGCAGAGCAATTCTATTAACCGATCTCTGTACTGAAGTGATACGTTCTTGAAACTCTCTCGTTTCTCTGACAGGTCTGACAGCATGAAACTGTCAATAAAACGAGAGAGGTTCTAGAACGTATCACCTCAGCAACGAGATCGGTTAACAGAATCGCCCCGCAGGTTCAATTAAATACACCTTATCACTTTAAAATCAATGGAGAGCTTCTAATGAATTATTAATAGTTTTATTTGGTTACATAAACATCCAATCCAACTTTAATTTATGTATCTTATAAAGTTATTTAACTAATCACGGGTGTCTAATATCGTAACGGCGTGATTGTGATAAAAATCTTTATTAATATGTGAAGGAAAACCTTAAATAAGTATAAACATTATTCAAACGGGATTCCAAAGACTTTAGGTACCTTAAATTTTGTATACCTGCTCTACCTACTTTTTTGTTAGGTTGAAATATACATACTACACCAACTTTAATGTATTTTTAATCGCAGCAAATAAACACTTGGACTTTTGGCAGTATAATTATATTTATATATGTACATATGTACATATAAAGACTATAATATAGTATATAGTCAGGCTAAATTTTAATCAGATCAACCCAGCTTTCAGAGAAAAAATCAGATGATACGGAATCTTAAAAAAAATTAAGGGCATTTTTTAAGATTCCGAATTGTTATTTTGAACGGATCAGATGTTTTTTTTCCATTGAACTGCGAGTAGGCCACATAGTAAAAGTTGTTCATTACGATTGTCTGTGTCCACCTCCTTTCGGATTAGGTAGTAGGTACACCCTTTTGAATAACCCTGTATAATACAATTTTAGTCTTAGCAAAGGAAAAACCTTGACTTTTACTAGTAGGTATCTTTAAGGCTATGTAGGTATGTAGACTGTCTGAAATATATTTGTAATTGAACTGCGAGTAGGCCACATAGTAAAAGTTGTTCATTACGATTGTCTGTGTCCACCTCCTTTCGGATTAGGTAGTAGGTACACCCTTTTGAATAACCCTGTATAATACAATTTTAGTCGTAGCAAAGGAAAAACCTTGACTTTTACTAGTAGGTATCTTTAAGGCTATGTAGGTATGTAGACTGTCTGAAATATATTTGTATCTAATTTTTAGGTGCCATGGAGATTAAACAGGTAAAATAAATGTCAAATAAATGATATAAGTAATATATTATACATACCTACTATAAAATTTTGTTATTTAGAAAAATAAGTACTGTATATTTTGCTTCTAGGAAGTTCGTAACTTCGTATTAAGAGCACGATGTTACGCAATAAGCTGAACCTGGTCCCAATTGGAAATCATTAGGATTTTTAGAAAAAAAATCTCAGGATTTGAATATCTTTAGATTCCTACTTAACTGTTACGCAAACTATTTATTATATTTTTCAATTATATTCAATACGATTTGAAAAACATTTACTTAACTGTAGGTACACAATTATTTTTATGCCGAATTTTCATTCGCAAAATACGTAAGACTTATAATGTTATTATTACGTTTACTCTATCGACAATGTTCTGTCCCATCCCTAAAACAATAATGGAGCAAATAAAAAGAAAGTTAAGGAACTTCCTTTTCCTGCGGTAGTGTTTCCGGTATCACAGCTGTTTGAAATAACATTCTAAAATCATAACGAGCGTCTCAAATAGCTAGTAACATAATAAAATAATTAACTAATTTTCATAACATGAGGAACTAATAGAAAGTGGCAAATTCAATGAGCACTGAATTAATATTCCTTTGAGTTTCATAAACTTATTCATACATTTCAGATGGCAGTAGCGCAGCAATTACAAAAACTGGCAGAAGAGATAAACCACGACCTCCTTTGCGGCGTTCCGTACGCTGCCCTCCCGCTAGCAGCGGTAATGTCAGTCAACGCCAACAAACCTATGATCATGAGGCGAAAGGAAACCAAACTGTACGCTACCAAAAAACTTCTCGAAGGAATCTACACCAAAAACCAACAGTGCTTAGTCGTCGAAGACGTAGTGACATCTGGCGGCAGCCTGCTTGAAGTAGTTGATACTTTACGCAGCGAAGGACTGATCGCGTCGCACGCCGTAATAGTTCTCGACCGTGAACAAGGTGGCGTTAGTGTGCTAAAAGCAAATGGCGTCGCAGTGAAATCTCTTTTCACTTTGAGCGGGCTAGTGAAAATGTTGAACAAAGCTGGAAAGATAGACGACGAAACTGTAGACATTATTATTGAGCATATAAAAGAATGCCAGTTCGGAGTAATCGGCATGAAAGATAACTTGGAATAGGTTACGGGTATTATTATATTTTGTCCTCCTAGAGTTAGCTTACCTATAATGAGTAGTAGGTACTAGTTAATCTTGTGGTTATAAACCAAGATGTATAATTTTTTTATACCTACCTATGAAAAGTATGAAATGAGATAAATTATATTAATTCAGTGTACGTTATTGTCGATTCTTAGCTATAATTTTTATGTTGTTATATTATTGTAGCTGTAGGTATCAGAATGTTTTTCACATTTCCTACCTAAGTCTTTTTATGAGCGGAAGACATTGTTACCATATTATTATTATGCTAGGGCACTACGACTACTAGGAGTGCGGGTCATATCCTAGAAATGCCATCAGTCATCACACCACATATTTAGGTATTGAATTTTATTAATCCGCCCCAATCCGACACTTTCCTCAGATCTTACTCAAAATTATAGTACAAAAAAGAAGTTTCCTTTCTCATAAAAATTAATAGTTATAGGTATTTGTTATACTAGAGTGCAAAGTTGATTTTCAACCGCGTGCTCAATTTTGATGACCGAGCAAGAGGATTCGAGACTAATTTTAATTTCATAGGTGTGACAAATCAACAACTTGGCGGCAGTGATGTTAGCTACTAGCTGCGGATAACTCAATGCTCGCGTATGTTAAATTATGAGTAGCCGTGCCAGCTTCAGTCAGGATTAGGATATCCGCAACTAATTACATCACAGGCGCTAAAATGATCGTCTTTTTATAGATTTTCTTCATAACTACTTCATCAATGAGCCATGCCCATGCTATAAAATTATTTCATTGTTGTATAGAACGACATACAGAACAAAATAATGATATCACTACATACTGAAGTGGAATTTATAATGCTTTCCTTTCACTGAAGTCATATTATGTATTTTTAGTTTTAATATGCAAACAATACAAATGTTATCCATAGTAGGTATCAATGTTAGATAACATTATTTATTGGTGGAAAATATCAGATATGAAACTATTTGAAAGTTACCGTGGATCAACTATCTACTTAGATAATGATAGTTGGGCACCTAAAATAACATGTAAATTGAGTAATAAAACAATTGGATAAAATTGTAGTTTTATTTATTCACCAGCCGGAATATAATAATTAAAAACTTGATCGTTTTCGAAAAATTGTACGACATGATACGACTTTTCCGTAAAGTCATGTAAAATCACACTGGTTAAAAACGAAGAATTAAAAATTAAACTTAAGGTTATAAATCAAGTTCAGCCTTATAAAAAAAGATCTTTTCCTTTGTGTGAGTAGCAAGCGCCTTGGCGCCGTCGTCCCGAAGGGCTCACGTCGTGGAGGGAGCCTGTTTACTGCGGTAAACACCCGAGAGCCGCCCTTCGGCCAAGGAAAACCACTGGGAATGTTTGAGGGCACCATCTCCCTAACTAATAAAACGATTCTATCCAGGAGTTACAAGGGGTACAATACTAAGCGGAGCCCCGTGAGGCGGGGCAGGTCGGGAGGAGGGTGGGGTAGCTGGTCTAGTTGTCTTCGATCTCCTGCTCCTGCTCCTCGTCGAACTCGGCGTCCTCGTCGGCCGTGGCCTCCTGGTACTGCTGGTACTCGGACACCAAGTCGTTCATGTTGCTCTCGGCCTCCGTGAACTCCATCTCGTCCATGCCCTCGCCGGTGTACCAATGCAAGAAAGCCTTGCGCCTGAACATAGCCGTGAACTGCTCCGAGATACGCTTGAACAGCTCCTGGATGGCGGTGGAGTTGCCGATGAAGGTAGCGGCCATCTTGAGACCGCGAGGAGGGATGTCGCACACGGCGGTCTTCACGTTGTTGGGGATCCATTCGACGAAGTAGGAGGAGTTCTTGTTCTGGATGTTGAGCATCTGCTCGTCGACCTCCTTCATGGACATACGTCCACGGAAGATGGCGGCCACGGTGAGGTAGCGCCCGTGGCGCGGGTCGCACGCCGCCATCATGTTCTTGGCGTCGAACATCTGCTGCGTGAGCTCGGGCACGGTGAGCGCGCGGTACTGCTGGCTGCCGCGGGACGTCAGCGGTGCGAAGCCCGGCATGAAGAAGTGCAGGCGCGGGAACGGGACCATGTTGACGGCCAGCTTGCGCAGGTCCGCGTTCAGCTGCCCGGGGAAGCGCAGGCACGTCGTCACGCCGGACATGGTGAGCGACACGAGGTGGTTGAGGTCGCCGTACGTGGGGGTGGACAGTTTCAGCGTGCGGAAGCAGATGTCGTACAGGGCCTCGTTGTCGATACAGTACGTCTCGTCCGTGTTCTCTACTAACTGGTGGACTGATAGAGTGGCGTTGTAAGGTTCTACTACTGTATCTGACACTTTGGGTGAGGGTACGACCGAGTATGTGTTCATGATTCTGTCGGGGTATTCTTCTCTGATTTTGGAAATGAGGAGTGTGCCCATGCCGGATCCGGTGCCGCCGCCGAGTGAGTGTGTGAGCTGGAAGCCCTGCAAACAGTCGCAGGACTCTGCTTCTTTGCGGACTACATCTAAGACCGAGTCGACTAGTTCGGCGCCTTCCGTGTAGTGTCCCTTGGCCCAGTTGTTGCCGGCTCCGGATTGTCCGAATACGAAGTTGTCAGGTCGGAAGATCTGTCCGAAGGGTCCCGAGCGGACGGAGTCCATGGTGCCGGGCTCGAGATCGACGAGGATGGCGCGGGGGACGTACTTGCCGCCGGAGGCCTCATTGTAGTATACGTTGATGCGCTCTAGCTGCAAGTCCGAGTCCCCGTGGTAGGCACCGGTGGGGTCGATGCCGTGCTCGTCGGAGATGATCTCCCAGAACTGAAACGAGAAATTACATCATGAATGTCGGTAAAGTCGCGTGTCGCGGCGGTGTTACGGGGCCCGGCAAGCGGGGAGAAATGGATAATAGAGTAGCACGGGGCGGCACGAGCGTGCGTCAGCAGAATGAGTCACGGCGCCGAGCGCGGGGTTCGCAACACGCGGACTCCCGCGACGTGCATTAGCATATTCACGAGGCCGCCATTATCGATCTTCCAGCCCACGCCGCATTACGGCTGAATTAAGTAATGTTAAGTTTAATTTCTGCAAAAACTTTAACGGTAAGGCGGCCGCCCACTTTCGTGTCTTTATGTAAGATCGCCTTATAAGCGGAGAGCGTTTCGATCGACAAGTCGGGCCATAAATCAAGATCGGTGAGGCCAAGAACACGACGGCCATTTTTAGGTCAGAATAAGCATAAGACGATGTCGAGTCGAGCATCGAGTCATCCATTTCTCGATTTTATCGCATAAGAGCCTTTTCAAGTAACTAATTATCGATCGATGGCCGAGTCATTGGCGCTGTAAACATCGCTCGATTATAATCGCAGGAAAGAACTAATCTATTCCATTATTCTTAGAACAATCGGTTGTTTATTTGATTTGGAATTATGAGCAACGCCCTTGCCAAATAAGTCGGGTGACGCACCTAGCTTTTTATCGATCTGTTTGCCGAAAGTGTTTGGAAAGTGCTATCTGGGTTTAAGATCTGATAAAAATTATCTAACAGTGCATAGAACTTGAAACTGCAATAAATGGTGTCACTGCACGTCCGCGATAGCTAATCTTTTTTTGCGATAATTTAGCCTGTTGTCATGTAAGCAAATTGGTCATAATTTTACCAGCAAATTAGAGAGGAAAAAATTAACTTTCAAAGACTATTTTTCAAGCTTTTTTAATTACCTAGACATTATGTATGACTAGCCGAGCTAGCATACGCATCACGACATAATTTTATCGACGTGTCAAAAAGACAGTTATAGTGAAGTATACATACATCTGTTACTTTTTCACACATCAATAGAGATTGTGTCATGGCAAGGCTAGATCTTACTATTTACCTTCCATAGACAATTATTATTTTAGAAAGAAAAATCCTAGATTTAATCAAAGAAGTTACAAGTGCGTAACTTTTTCACACTTGTACAAAAAAGGGAGTAATTTCGGGTAATATAATTATGTATGTTTATTACAACTTTAATGTACATAACGTTAATAAAGATCGATCATTTTTCTGCAACATATTGAAGTATTTAAATTTTTAAACCTTCAAGCGAAAATACATCTGTTTACCTACATCATCATATTCAAGAATGTAGGTATTTATACTTGGTGCCAGAATGTTTCATTGACGAAACTTCCCAGACACGACGTATTTATGTGCAGTTTTCTGTCTAAACTCAAAAATACTCCATGAGAGCAATGTCTTATCTGAATCAATAAAATTCTCGTGAAACTGAGAAGTGCAGTGAACGTTGATATCACCCATATATTGGGAGCTGGCGAGGTGCCAGAAACTCTGGAAAACTGCTTCCGTGGGTTATCGTTTTAACAGCTCTTTGAGACGAGTGCTCGGAGAAAGTTGATTGATTTTTGTTTGGAAAAGGTTTTAACAGCTCTAGATCATAATTTCTCTTTCAAATTGCTTTTTTTAAATAGACCAAGTATAGAGCTGTAGAAATATGTGTAATTTTAACAGTGTTTGGAGGAGAAAGTCTAGGTATATTGAATTTTGTTTAGATAATTCCATTACAGATCTAGATTATTTTTCTGTAGAGATTAAAAGGAATCAGTCAGAGTCAGTAAGATACCTATGAGATTTTTTTTTAATCAGTTTATATTTTTATTTTACTTCATTTAGCAATCCCAGTAATATTCTAACCAATTACTAATTAATTATAGACTACTAATTTAGCAACTAATGAACATACTTATTTCAATTTTGAAATCTTGTAGATACAAAAGTCAAAAATCAAAATAAACTTGTACAGAATTTCAATAAAGTTTCTAACTCAACTTTACCTTGTCTATTGATTTTTTTGGGCTAAAAAGCTTTTAACTATACAAGAAATTATTCAGACCTTGGTCCAATTCAGTGGACTGTAAAGACAAAACCTTCAACAGCTAGGGGATAGGTATTTAATTAAGACTCATAAAATATGTATCAAACCTGCTCTGGGTTAGGATAGGACTGAAATGGTAAAATCACCCTTCATGGCTTAAATTTGACAGTAGACATTGTAAAAAAAAATTGTTACACTACATTTTGCTTGATGTTAAGATGATTAGCGGTCTAAGCTGTAGCACTCTTTCGTACAAGATAACTTGAGATTTCAAGTCACCAACATTGTAAAAATACAAGTCTGATACGCTACAAGCTGCGGAAATTACGCAGCGCTATATCCAATCCTGACTTTGGTCAGGAGTATGCAGCTTCGTGAGCTTCAGCTCACATGAAGCATATTGCATGTTAATTGGATAATGCGCAGCCGACTTATATGATTAGACTTATATTCAGTTATGAATTTTGGGCTAAGAGGAGTTCTATTAGATAGTCTGGCAAATATGAGCTGGCAACATAATAAAGGAACAATTGCAGAAGTTTTTTTTAACAAAATCATAACTATAAGACTTGCTTTATGCTCTAAAATGACATCTGAAATCTTGTCAACTTGCATTTACAGTGTAGTGCTGTAACAAGAAAAGAACTGCAAAGAAATGGAGACTGTCGCTATAAGTTTTTTTTTTAAAGATTTACTTATTCATAAACGTTACTCATGTACACATTAGGAAACGTCCCAAAATAAGTCATGCAAGTAGACTTTTAAACAAACTGCATTCTAGACAATATTTCTTCACCACATCCTATTTTTAACCCCACAAAGATTAACCAATCCAATTTAATGATGGTGGCCCATATCCATCAGCATCAGACATAAAAGTCATGTCAAAACATGAAACAGTTGAAAACCTGGTTTAATTTTAACTTTGCCGCAGTAAACTATGCTTTATGACGTGGGCATAACGGCGGAAGCTTAGATCGGTTCGGCGGTGTCAGTTATTTTAGCGAACACGGAAGAGCGCCGGTCAACGAACCGCGGTTTAGCAATGAGCCTACTTTAATTCTTCCTTCCTGTAAATAATTTAGTTATCTTTTCGCGTGCTTTCACGTTTAACTTTCGTTTAATGATATTTTAATTAAGCCTTTATTATTGAGGCTTTTTGGACAAGTGCCTTTATTTTTAAGGCCCAATATCCCGAAAAGGGAGAGCGCTTTCGTTAGATGTTTATTAAAAGTTCAAACTCAATAATTTATTGCAACATTTATGAAATTTGATACTAACAAAAGGAAAAGGATGCCAAAAATGACATTTATTTCTCAGCATTCAGGCCGAATATATGTGGGTTACCTAGGTATAGGCGGAAATCATCCAAGTCGGCGCATGTGAAGATAGCTACAAGCTGCGCAATATCCTATCATGAGTGAATGAAGCTCACATAGGTACATATAGCTGAGCGCTGATTGGGTTTTTTCGTTGATTGGCGCAGCTAACTTCACATGCGCCGACTTGGATGATTCGCCCTATACCTACATAGGTCTAAGAGCAAATAAAAAAATCAAGAGAGAATGTTGTGAACAAACAAGTGAAGCCAACCAAAACTACGCCTCGCCGTTTACAGACAATTACACACACATCCAGGTAACTATGAAACTACGCCTTGGCTTGTCAGTCAAACTATGGCGGTGCTACAGCGACGCACTCACACGTGTATAAAAAACCGGCTTCACTTGACTGTTCAACAACGTTCCATCTGGATTTTTTTATTTGCCCTGAGACATAGGTAGATACTGGTTTGCAAATGGACCACTTTTTAGATGTCCAATTTTTGAAATTATAATACTAATAATAATAATAATTAATCGCAGGGGCGGCTTTGTGGCGAGCCGTCGGTGAGTGGCGACACCGCGAACCCTGATTCCCTGGGGCTAAATGAGACCCCTGACTCCTCTCTTGCCTTAACTGGCCGGTTTGGAGTGGAAACCGCAAGAGCTAAGAACCTAAGCTCCAGGGTGGAAGTGTTAAAGGGCATAACGCCGCGAGTAGCGTCTAGTGAAAGCGCAGCACACCTCTCGACACCCTAAGCCGTCCACACCAATGTTGCCCCTCCGGCGCCAAATTACGGTAGCCTCTATGGGGGGCCCATTTAGTGGATGGCAAGTCACCACCCGCCTAAATATTTTGAAATGAGGCATCACTTGGCGGGTGCCGCACCTCATTCCATAGACCAGCTTATAATCATGTAATAATTCATTAAAATAGCCTAAGAAGTACCTATTCCCCGTCTTTACAATAGTTTCCCTCTTCCTATCACCCAAAAACTGTATTTTTTTTATTTTGATGATTGTAAAAGGGCCTCTTGGTGTTGGTTTCGGCCCCATCAATGCCCTTCAAAGATCCGGGGCAACCCGTGTGTTGTAAAACAAATAAAAGTATAATAATTATAATACTCTATGAAAGCTCAATAAGATTTTACATTGGACCTGCAGCGCGAGTACCATTCTTATACTATCATTAATTTGACATTTAAATCGATAAAATTCGCTAAAAATCGGTATTTTCTATGAGTTTTAGCGATGTAAATGTCAAATTAACGATCGTATAAGAACGGTACTCGCGCTACTGGTTCAAATATTATAATCTACTGAAGTGAATAAAACTGGTAGTCATTTCACAACTATTCTTCTAAAATTTACAGTAATTATACAGAAAAAGAAATGCTTTCTGTTTTAAAGAAATCAAATTATTTTTTGATTCTGTGGACTTTATCTTAAGTCTAGGGTTCCATACCCTAAGTGAAAAACAGGACCATATTACTGACTCTTTTGGCTGTCAGTCCCCAGGCTGTATCTTATGAACTGTGATAGCTAAGGGGGGCTTCTATACAACAAACATGAACCTTTGGCCATTTTTTGCTTAATATTAATTACGGAAAGAGCTAAACACTTGAAGTATTAATGGAATATGTAGTTGTTTCATTTCAAGAATAAATAGTTATCATCACCTGATGTTAAGCATTACACATGCCTATGAGGTCTGCGCCACACATAAATTGGAAAATTGGTTGGATCCCTTTGTACTTATTCTATTTATTTTTGTACCTTAGTTATGGAAAAGATAATTTATTAAATTGGTCTCAAGACTGAGATAATGTAACATACACCATCTAAAAAGATATATGCATGCTTTAAGCAATGTTTAGCAGTACAAATTGTGCCATTAAACCGTCTTACCACAAAAGACTTAAACACGCTTTAAACACTGTTAAATCGAGCAATTTGTACTGCTAAACACTATCTAAAGCGTGCGTAAAACTTTTGTGGTAAGACGGAAAGTGTTTAAGCTGTGTTTTGTTAAATATTTTGTGGTAAGGTGGACAGTGTTTGTATAAGGAGTGGTAGCTTTTAAAACTGGTAATTGATAGCTACCAAGGCAGAGGGTAAGATTGCAAACACCTGCCTACCAAGGTATTGTTATAAATTGACCCAGTATTTTTATTCTTTATGCCGCCAAGCCTAACATTTGTTTCATTTTTTATCAAAAAATGTACCTAGCTGTTATTTGTTAAAAAATTGTTTGGTTAATTTAGAACCCATTGACTTCTTTTAACCTACCCATGGTTTATAATTTCCAAAGACTTGAACTAGGTACTTTGTATGGTGTAGGTGTTCAGTGTTAGTATAGGTAGCCTAAGGTAGCGATAAAATTACTTACTGACAAAAATGAGAGCTATTCTGAAACTAAATATTATACTTTGTTACTTCGAGAATCAAGTGACTGACAAACTGGTCTATATTTTTTATTACCATCAAGTTCTAACATCTTTTGAATAATCTAAAATCATTATAAAAAAAATGTAACGATTTAGTTAACTACATTCTCATGTTTAGTAATTTTGTTTTTTGTATCGTCACAAAAAATCGCCAGATGCGAACATTTGGCGGCTGTATGTACACATACGCCGTACGATAAAAAAATGCGTTACGAACATACGCCCTGCTATTGGTCGCTCGTTATCAAGGGACGCCCTTGAATAGGATTCAAAACATGCGTGCCCTTTTTCCTGTAACGGCATTCTGATGGCGGGAAGTAACCGGCGGCATATAGAATAAGGATTTGAATATTTTATCTTTTATCATTATTGACACTTGATAAACGCCGGTACCTACTATAAGAATTGATTAGGATCGATAGATTTTATGACAATAGGCACCTATAGCAGTTAGTGACGTCAGTGCTTTCAAACTAAGGTTGAGGACTAGAAAATAGCATTGAATTTCCTAGAATGAATTTGGGTTAGGTATTTTATCGATTTTCTTATTTTGGAAACGTAATCCGCTGTCGGATAGGAAAAGAACACGTGGAAGTGCAAAGAACTGCGCGTAGAAGGTATTCGTCATCACCGATCGATACTGCTGAAATATGTACGACTCAGGCAAAAATAACGTCTCTACACTCAGAAATACTTTCTCAACATAAAAGTAACACGTTAATGAAGCTATTCAACCAGGTAGAAAAGAAATCTAGGTTGCGGCCACCAAGATATCAGACTCGCCGGCACGAACCGTGACCACACCCTGTCACGTAAATAATGAAAAAGACTTCAATTACGCGCAATTTCAACTATTTTTGATGGAGATAGAAAGGAAATTGAGCTAGTACTACTCCTGCTTGTGAGAACACAGGCGTCACAAAATGCCGGCCGCGTAACAAATTCCAAAATCAAATTGTCGACAAACAAAAGAACTGCGACTCACCTTGGCTCCAATTTGGTTGCCGCACTGTCCAGCCTGAATGTGTACGATTTCCCTCATTTTGTATGTGAACTTAATAAATTACTTAACACTATAAAATTTTTGTCTGCTCCGCACGCACCACGTACTTTCGTGGCTGCTTGAAGAATAATCTCGTTCCGTTTTGCACGATCGACCAAAGCTTGGGAATCGCTAGTGTTGTCCTAAAGTTTGTCTAACTTTTATCGATAAAGTTTGTCGCATTGCGTCATTTCTTTAATATTGCGATGGAATGAGGACTTATTTAACTAAATTCTAACATTTATTCATCAAATAGGTGCACAAAAGTACACTTTTATACGTAGGTTAAGGAAACAGTATTTAAAAAAAAATTTAAGCAATTTCTAATACTTAACTAAATCTTAGACTAAAATTAGACGAATTTTTATATGAAAAACATTGACATTAATTATAGTATTTTTAACATATATTTTTTTTGACAATCTAATATGTTTTCATTGACATTGTAATGTGTAACTTTTAGTGGACATTTATTTACTTACAATTTCGTGTTTTTTTCATGAAACAACAATTAATATGACCTAATTATGGTGCCTTCCTCTCTTCTGTTTTTGTTGGTTGATGGGGCCCATATGCCACATTGTACCCATTATATTTTTACCCCTATGTACTTTATGGAAGCAGAATAAATGAATTATGAATTAGATAACCTCAATACTACCAAATAAAAGTACCTTTCCGATAGATTTCAAACATTTATATTTAATATTATTAACAGTTGCCGTGTGCAAATTAAAAAAAATACACCGCAATTACCGTGTCTTTTTGAAGTAGTGACGTCTTAAAAAATCAATGAACGCCAAATGCACGCGCGAAAAAGTGTCACATTCTGCATGAGCCGAGCGTGTAAGCAATAGAGAGACACGATTGGCCTAAGCGTTCAGTTTGTTTCAGTTGTTGATTCAACAATGTTTACTTATGACGCTATTACGTAAAATTATCGCCCGTAAACCGGCTTTAGAGACAACCGATTTGTGTCTGAATAAATATCAAACTATTGTCTTTGGGTTTAGTTTGATATTTTTTAGCATAGAGTAATTACTTAACAAAGCAATATAATATTATAACGATAATGGTAAAAACTTTAAGTGAATCCCTTAGAAAAAGTTCTAGTAAGTGTGATAAACCCTTCAACACTACCAACTAGTAAACAAATAGATACATCTTTTGATTAGCTTAGTATGTAGTATGTGCTTATGGTAGTGACTCGTTACCATAGGCCGTAGTTTAGCCAGAAATATCGTGCATATACAGTAATTATTGTGTATCTGATAACAGTGTAAGGCCTGCAGGCCAATCGCACTAAAAAATTACAGCTGAACCACAATTAAACTTTAACCGATCTTCAACTTTTTGTCTATTTTCGTATCGCGCTAATGATTTTGACAAAAGTTGAAACGCAACTCAATCAGAGTTGGAACGTAACCGCTGTCAAACGAACGATTGGTGTATGAAGTTTAGCGCAATACCGAATCCTTTAAAGCTGAATCGAAACTTAACTACAATTGCAACCGAACTTTAACTGGATTACAGACGGAACGCAGCTGTTTAAATTTATCGCGATTGGCCTGCTGGACAAAGTTCATTCGCTTTAAAATGATCCCATAGCTAAGATCATAATCGCTTGGGCATTCGCTCACTAAATTCTTCGACAATTCCTCACGTGACGTGAACTAAGAGAGACAAACGAAGAAACGAGAAACAAAGAAAGAGAGAGATTACAATCCATTCTTGGAAGAGTTATCCTCGGGAATAGAATTCTACACGCGCACCCCTCTGTCATGGTATGAGAACTATAATTCTTACACGTTTATAAAAACCACTTACCAATCGATATTTCAACAGTCATCTGATTGAATCCGCTGCGCGAAGTGCTCATTGAAAAAATGCCAGCTTGTGCAGTTAGAACGTGTGAAAATAAATCTTATACCTCAAATTTACAAAAAGATGGAGTAACGTTTCACATGTAAGTATTTTTTTGTTTCATTGAAGCTTATTTTTATATAAAAACTTAAAATAGTTCACTCGGACCGGCATCGAATATATCGATTCAGTAATGGAGTCTCCGCCAAAGATCGAGAATCATATCCTCCCATGTTTATGCAACATTCAGCCATATGTCCATACCTTACAATCTATTATTGTCTATTGTGGAGAAGAATTCAGTACGCGTACCCCTCTGCCACGGTATAAGAAAAATTGTGCCTACACGTAAAAGAGACACCGGACATTTTATTACACAATTTTAGACTTAAGTATTCAAGCAATTAAGGCGAAAATGGATTATCAGCATCTGGGCGCATTGTTCTCGCTCGCTCCGCTCCATAAACCCGTCACCCGTTAACGTTTCGACTTTACCCTGATATGTTTAAGGTCGAAATTTCAGTGAACACCTCCTCCCCCGCGCCTCACGTAAAGCTGACAGAATGTAGTGAGTGCGAATGGTAGAGCGTTACTAGTCCGGAGATAAAACGTCCCTGAATCCATTCCATCAATATAATCGTTCAGTGATCAAAACAAAACATAAGTACTAAAATGGTATCGATAAGAAATATCGATAGTGTCCCAGCTGATGAAAATGGTACTTGCTTCCTATTGGCTGAGGCAGCCATTTTCGAATTTCAGTGCTGCCAACATAGGAATATCACTAAATCGTTTGGTTACTCTTTTTCAGATGTAAAAACCTTGATTAGTTGACATTTAATTACAATAATAAATTATCTAAACATCTTGTGGCCTTAAATCTCCCTGAGAGTTGATCTAATAGTGCTATATAGCGTATTTGATTTAAATTACTAGCGTATCTGTGACAGGTGTCTTAGGCTGTTAGGTTGGTACAAACTTATGCCGGCATGGCGCCGGCCGGCAAAAACGAGGCCAAAAAATGATTGTATTGAATTTAATCAAAGTTGATATGTAATGTTGCTAAGTGCAATTTTATTTTATCATCGCAGTAACGGTATAATTAGCACCTAATAAACGTTATTATTTAAAAAAAAATGGGATTGACTCTTGACAGGTAAAAAAAGTATTCTTTTTACAGGGTCGTCGTTAGGGGGCAGAAAAAAAATGTCTTTATTCATTCAATGGGGCAGGAAGGTAGGTAATGAATGTAGTTTATATGAAAGAAAATGTTTAGGTATTCATAGTGAAGGCTTTAATTAAGTCTATTTATTCCAGAAAACAAGCAAACATACAATTATTAAATAATTTAGGTTTTAATTGTTTTATATTAGGTATTTAATAATATGTTTATTTATGCAAGGGTATCGAACCGACCTATGTAAAACCTAGGTACAATAGATACGTATTAGGGCAGGTGCCCTTGTTGTGGCCATCTTAGTATAATTTGAGGCCACTTCGAATTTTAACGATTAAATAGACAATATAATGTTCAGATAATATTACAAAAAATTATAAGTACCTAATTTGAGATTCACACAAACAATATTTTTATGTTGTTACATTGTTTATGATTACCATTTATACAATAATTTTGACATCAAAATACCCACAACCAGGTGAGTGGCTACAAGCGGGGCACCTACTATATGTAGGTATATTATAAAAATCATTAGCATTGTACAGCTGCTCCTATTGCATATCAACCAATGTGCTGTAAGTTGTACACTTGATAAAAACATTTACAATACATAAAAAAATAATTTGTGTTCAGTATTGCTAATAGTATTATGTAATGAGCTGTCAAGCCCAAAGTCTCATTTCAATATCAAATTTAAAATTATTTGTATTATTTTAATCGGTAATTAGGTAAGTATAATATTCATCATCCATCCATCCTATATCCAGCAGTGGACGTCCCATGGCTGATGGAGTATAATAGTATTTGCAATAAAATCATTTTATTTTAGGTATGTGATATATGTAAAGAAACGCATTTTATTCTCCATGCGCATTAGTTATATGTGCACCAGGCAGCGCATGTCTGATAGTATCCGATCGATACACATGACCCAATAAATACATAGGAAACCGCAGGAAACATGCTGGATGAAAGATATTTTTTCTAAACGATTCCTTTTGATGCTCACAACACTTTTAGAGTATGTTTAAATTCAGCTATTGGACGTTTACATAGGTTTATTTTGAAATACATTTGATCGAGAAACTTATGCAAATTATTTTACAAATAATGCAAAATAATTATACACATTTTGGTATAGTGATGTTACGCAGGTCTAAGTTGGTGACAGTTTACCTACTATCCTTACTTACTTCTTAAGTTAAAGTACTAAATATACTATTGATGGAAGATAGCTGAAGCCATTTTTTAAGATTTGGTCATCATCAAATATCACACAAATCTTATGATAGCTACCTACCATGTTCCACAAGGTTTTCTATCGTAAGCTATCCTGCATTTAAGGCAGAGATTAGTAGGTACTAGACAAGTTAGTAGATTAAACTTAACAATATAGGTACTTATCTATTAATCTATGGTTAATAAAGCCATCCGTAGCCACGACGGCATTATTTTTAATTTTTGAATTATAATTGATAATGTAATACATTATCAATTATAATGCAAGCGTCAAGAGTATTTAGCAATAATCTAACGCATTGTAAATCATATTCCTTGTGCATGTTTCTAACTTTTATAGTTATCATTAACCCTAAGTTATTGAACAGGGTAGCGCAGAATGACATAATAGTACACACCCTAGCCAAATCTGACAATTTTCATTTACTGTCGCTTAGGCATTTTAGACTTTCATACTTGCCCTTAGCGCACTGCTGTAAATAGTCTTTATTTAAAAAAAAATAATGACTTTATTTATAAAATATGAGATCATGCAGAACGACCGCCAACTCGTATTATCGGCATTAGGTCTGTTAGTGCTATAGGTAGGCATCTCTCATAGATTTTCAATAAAAACTGTAGAAAGTGACAACCTCCCCAGCGCAGGCTTGTGGCCGAAATGTACGAAATCTATCCTCCTTATCAGTGGACATGCTATGCTGCGCTGGCAGCTATATAATTCCTATTCAAGAACTTTGTTTTCCCATCGGTTTTCATATTTAGCACGTAGAAAACTCAATGTAAAATACAATATAAACACTACCGGCGCCCCAGGGGCCACCCGGGCAACGACTCGTAATGGCACATGAAAGCTTTTAGTAGACACAATCAATATTAGGTTACGTGGAAGGATAAATAGCCGTATTTGTGGTAAATAATGTGCCAGAATCTGTTATATAAACATGTTAAATCGTATTGACAAATTTATATGTTCACGAAAAAACACATAACTTTGTGTAGATAACGATTTTTTTATTTTATTAGTTGAAGTTTTGTTCTTGAGGAAGGGTTTTGAGTTTTTCCTGAGATGGATCAGAGTTAAAAACGCGATTAAAAGTTGAATACGCTATCTGAGCTCTCATTGCGCTAATACCTTTTTCCCATCAGGATCGTACAGTTTCCTTTTTTTCCATTACACTAAATAATACTTAATATCAATAATATATACCTCACAGGTGGGCACCTGTGACTTTTTGTTTTTACTGACAAAATTGAAGATGTTACTAGTGTAATAATTAGATGCTACGATCTGTATAAAATTCTCTACCTGAGTCTCTACGTTTTCCCTAAGGTATCCTCAAATTATTAAAAAAAAGAGTTTCCAGGTAAATAATCCGTTCTACCTACATCTGAGACCCACCAGGCCAAAAGTGATCAAACGTGGAAGATTATTATGTCTATAAAAAGTCCATAAAATACGGCCCCTGGGGCCCTATTTTTCAACTTCGTACGCCTCGGAACGTATACGATAATGCATCTGCATCTACGAGGAAAAATGCAATGTCAAATGATCGCAACTTTTTGGGCACCGTATGTATTCTGCCGTGTCTGGCAGATAACAAGAAGTCCTTATTCTCCTGACCCACATTACCATACGCAGCGTCTCACCGAAACCAATACAAGTAAGATCATACAAGCAACTTGTCAGTACGTCGCCATTTTAGGCCGACGATGCGAGAAAGCTGTAACTGACTCAGATGGCTTACGAAACGTAAGTGGTAGGTACTTGTTGGGTACCTATAGCTTTAATGGGGCTCGAGTATTGGACGATGTAGATTGCTGTGTCAAAATAAAACTTGGTAGGGTGTAGTACTTAGGTAGGTACAGTTAGCGGCGCGTAAGTTTAGCGCTGAGGGTAGTGTGGAGGGGATGGCTGCGGATGGTGACCGCCATACTAAACTCATCCTCCACACTTTGCTCAGTGCTACACTTATATGCCGCGACCTGTAACACTTATATATGTATAAAAAGTTTATAAATGTACTTACTGCTTTTACTATTAGGCGACTCACTTGTTCATGAAATTGACAGGTATTAAGTATGGTACGATTTTAATATTTGTTACGAAATGCTGACTAGAAAAAAAAACTACTATTTATGTACTTGAATTGCCTTGACCCTCAAACGCATGACTTTTCATTTTTATTTTTTTTATTTTACAGAATTAATGTATTGCTGATATTGTTTTCAATACACAAATTAAAAAAAAACATTGGGTTTGTAGATTTTTGGCAATAAAGGGTTAATTTTGGTCGAAGTCTATGGCAAAACGATTGCTCGCCCCTCCTGGTTATTCCTTAATTCAGCCCTGACAGTTTTTCACATCATTTCCAAGGGAATACCATACAAAAATTTGAAAAGGTGAAAATAATTAACAATCAGGTAGGTAAGTAAATAAAACACAAATTATTTATTATTGTAAGATTATCTTGATTATAGTTAAAAGCCAAATCTTTTAGAGAAATTGTCATAGGTAGGTACTTATAATTATGTGTTGTACTTACTTACTAGTATCTGCATCTATTTTTTTATGAGTCCGCGGTACAGACCTCGCTTAGTGATAATGAATGAATGAATGAACACTTTATTGTTAACACTAAAATACAATACAGAAAAATACACAGAAAAAAAAGCGACAGAGACTAGTGCAACAAAGGGCGGCAGTAGCGGACTAGCAGTCTGAGCTGCCCTAGGCCAGCTTATCTGCCCCCCCCCCCTCTCCCCCTCCCCCAATTTTGGTCACAATTACATTTAAAACGTTTTCAGCGATCAGGCGAATAAACTCTTCACATATTGTTGAAGAAAGGTAGCTAGTATGTCCTCTTCCTGGATTTCCATACCGTGCTAAGTGCTTAGCTAGAAAGATAGAGAGATACAACATGGAGTGTCGTTGACCATGCAGTAAAACCAATGTAACCCCTTTTGGTGGTTTTTTAGAAAACTTTCAAAAGTACGTTTTATTTGAAAGACAATTATTTCCACAAATATTTCAACGAAGCACCCCAAAAATTATAAAGCTTTATTGTTAAAACGTACAGCAAAGTATTTCCGCACACGTGTGTCCCCAACTACAGCAATCAGCATCGAGCTAGAATGTGAACTCTGTAAAACTTGCCTTAAAGAACATTTTTGCATTTCAATTATGTTGGAGTTAACAATCTTCACTGACCGCCCGCTGATAGGGCGACTCACTCAACTCCACTGTTTTTGTGGAATATTTTTCAAAGGATGGGATAGATGAAATAAATATATTTTGCAGTAATGTGACAGTTTTGTCAGTGTTCTTTTTATAATTATATTATGGTACACACACACATGTTTTTGGCCGCCCCTAAAATCCGTCCTCTCTAGGCCTGGGCCTTGTCGGCCTTTAGGCAAATCCGGCACTGAAGGGCGGCCAAATTGCTTATAGCAATATCTTCGTGATAGTGATTGAAATATGGCAGTGGACAGGGACACAAAGCACAAAGGACTGGTGATAGGGTCAAAGCCGGCAAGCGCAACGCAGGACATAGGTACGTCCAAAAAGTGGACCGGTGACCTCAAAGACCGCAGGATCGCGTCTTCCAATCGGTCTTAAGAGATTTGTAGACCTATGTCCAGCAGTAAATGTCCTATAGCCGATGAATGGATGGAAAAACTTAACATGGATCTGTGTCATCTTTGTTGCGTTATGGTTTGATAATATGGGGTAACTCTGTGGATCGGGAGGAAGCTTTTAAAGTTCAAAAAAAATGTATCAGAGCATTATCTGGTGCATGTTTTCTGGCAACATGTAGACCATTATTTAAAAAATATAACATTTTACCATTGCCTTCACTATATTTGTATATTTGAAATGTGCTTATTTGTTCGACGACACCAATCCGAGTTTCCGTTAAATACCTAGTACCTAGCGCTGATGGGAGAGATAGACAGCAACGACGAAAATATAAGTTGGGTATACCGCAACAGAGGGTGTGTATATATATACAGTAATAATGTTTATTGTATGGCCATTAAGGTATACAACAAATTGCCAAGTTGTTTTAAAGAACTTAATTCTGATACTTTTAGACACAAATTACACAAGTTCCTTATTGACAAGTGTTATTACACTATTAACGAATTTTTAGCAGACTCACTTAAGGAAAAAATGTATGAAAAATGTTAAGCCAAATACCTATATATATTTTCTAAAAATATTTGTACACCTGTAAAGGTAGAATATTTGAGACACTATTGTTCTTTAACATCTACATTGTACAGCGACAGGACCTTCGACTTATGGTAGGCCTCATTACTGGTCACTGCAACTTAAATAGTCACTTGTTTAAACTGGGAGCCACTGACAGCCCACTATGTCGCGGCTGTTTGCAGGAGAACGAAACTGTAGAACATGTTCTGTGGTATTGCAAAGCCACAGAAGACATTAGAATAGCTAACGGATTGCATGATGCTTCTGCACTATCATCAGCTTTGTTGCCTAAATCGCTATCATCTCATACACCATCTAAGCTACTGGAGCAGTTATGCCAGCGGCCCAGAGCCACGCTCCGTTACTTTAAGGAGCTGGGCTGGCTCGGGTAGACGCTGGAGGGGGAATGCACAAAACACCCCCATGCGGGACGTCAGTGCAGGACTCATCGCCCCTAATTAGAATTAGAATTAGAATCTACATTGTAAGACAATATTCTAACAAATGAACGAATTTTGATTTGATTTTGATTTGAACAGATTTCCAGCAATGTATTCCATCCAACTGTGCTACATCGCCAGACGTCTCCCCAGTGGCGCCCAGAGGAGAAATTCTTGCCATTTCGGTACGCTCGTCCTACCTACCTACTGACTATGAGTACGTACTGATCGATCAAAACAACCATATGGCGCGGAATACCTACTCTATAATGCAAGAGGATGAATAAGTGCTATTTTTGCTGTTAACATCATCATCCCAGCTGTAGAACGTCCACGTCTGTGAAGGAAGGCTTATTTTAACACGCTTTTACTAGTTTCACCTGTATGTTTGATTGCTTGTTATCTTGCTTATAACCAACTCCTTTGAGCTCGATTTTGACCTACTTTGAGCGATCAGATTTTATTTAAACTTTGCACACCTATCAAGGACCGATGACAATGCATTTAAAAAAAAAACGTTCCTAAGCGTGTTTTTTAGTTTTTTTTATTAAACTATATTTAAATTATTTTTAAGCAATAATATTATTTTTCGCCAAAAATGGTAAGTAATTACAGTGGTATAACCGGCTAAATTCGAATAGTTCGCACGGATCGATGTAGTTATTTTAACACTATTGTTGAATTTTCTAAAACGACTCGGCCGATTACTATAACCAAAGAAGATATAATAATACTCCATAACATTTAAATGGCTGAGGTACCTACGATCTACCAAACAAAAATTAATCATCAAAATCCTATCCTACTAATATTATAAACGCGAAAGTTTGTGAGGATGGATGTATGGATGTTTGTTACTCTTTCACGCAAAAACTACTGAACGGATTGAGATGAAACTTTGCAATAATATCCTACTAATATTATAAACGCGAAAGTTTGTGAGGATGGATGGATGTATGGATGTTTGTTACTCTTTCACGCAAAAACTACTGAACGGATTGAGATGAAACTTTGCAATAATATAGCTTATATATCAGAATAACACATAGGCTATAAATTGTAATGATATATTGCGTATGCGAAGCCGCGGGTAAAAACTAGTCAGTTCATAAATAAATTGACGGAATTTCAAGCTAAAACGAAAATCTTTCTATGCAAACAGATAAACATACAATTTTTTTAATGATAATAATTTGACAAAAATTATAATTTATAAATCACCGACAACGCGCTATGGAGAGGGCTATGCTAGGAGTCTCGCTGCGAGATCGAATCAGGAGAAATCGATCATTGAGGAGATTCGCAGACTAACCAAAGTTACCGACATAGCTCAGCGGATTAGTAAGTTGAAATGGCAATGGGCAGGGCATATAGCTCGGAGAACTGATGGCCGATGGGGCAGTAAAGTTCTCGAATGGAGACCACGCACTGGTAAGCGCAGTTGAGGTCCACCGACCAGGTGGACTGACCGTAGAAACGCGCTGGATGCAGGACGCTTCTAACCGGGTTTATTGGAAATCCGTAGGGGAGGCTTATGTCCAGCAGTGGACGTCCTACGGCTGATAATGATGTTGATGATGACTATTTGTCTCTATAGGGTGTTTCTTTAGACTTTTAGACGACATAGGTACATAAATTCAAGCTAGGATAAATTACTGTACATACTGAACAAAATAACCAATTTATGCCACGGGGCCACACCAAAATCGCTAAAAAAATCGTTGCACCCTACGAAAAGTTTATTGACTTTCGAGAAAATGTATGGGATAATGGAATAATAGGTATACTTAGATTTTTTTATTGCTTTCACAATAAATATATTGCATAAATCCATCCGTAGATACGCACAAAAATGCACCATTTTGAAATTGACATTTAGGGGCTAGGGTTATCGCAATCAATTAAATGCTTCAATAGCTGCGATGAGAATTTTTTGCGATCTAATTTTATAAAATTCTTAAAATAATAATTTGCGATTGCATTTTTATTGCAAAATTTACGAAATAACTAGATAAAACTAATATACGATACGATACGAAATAACTAGACTAAAAAATAAATAGATTTAAAAATAAAGTTTAATTATATTAAGGATAAATAGGTAATATAATTGTTATTCGAAAATAAACATCAGAAGAAAACATATATACATAGGTAGATTATTTAAGAGACGTGCTGTGTACAATTATTGTAAGTTTTAAGATATTATTAAAGGATTTAAAAAAAATAATTTTAAACCTATTATTTAAAAAATACTAGAAGAAGCTCGTTATATAGTTTTACTGCAAACTATTAGAAAACTAATAAAATCATTTCGGTTATTCAATTTTATAGGCTTTAGGTATACATACGGTTAGTTACCTACAGTTAGTAGGTAAGCCTTCCCGGAAAATCTAAAACTTAGGATTTTCCTAAAAGTCTCGCAGCAAATAAATGAGTATTAATTAAATTGATAGGTATTAAATATTGTAAATATTATACATACTTCTATGTATTAGGCATACGATATGGCCATAGGTATCTACTCGTACGTTGTTTGTAGACCGACAATCGACATGTATGAATTTATAATAGTGACCTAATTGTATATGAGAATGTCTCGCTCTACTCGCTACTGTCGGTTTACATATTTACATACATTTTTACGATCGGAAATTATTCTCATTAGATACTTGAATAAAAGAAAGTAAGTAGGTATGTAACTACTTAACTTAAGGTAATAAATAACTAAGTATGTATTAAAGTTGAAGTGTTTTGCAAAAATGAAAGTGCCCTTTATTACATTTCGGTTTTTCCCATTATCATTATCATTTTCGAAGTGCCAAAGCCCAGTCGTGCCATATTGAATACAATATTTGGTTAACTGAACTCGATTTATACAGCAAACTTCAGACAGTAAAGTCAGTAGCATAGTAGTTATTTATGACATCACCAAAGTTTTCTATAAATAGAAATGCACTTATATGTAATAGCCAATTACATCTGACCTCTATATATCCCCGTTATCAACTACATTACGTCTACAGAGGGGTCCATTGATGGATCTTGTTAAATTGGCCGTGATAAGGATGATGTCAGTGACGGATCCGTCACAATTCACAAACAAGGCTTATGTCACGTCAGTTTGCATAGTAGGTTAAAACATTTAGATCACGCGAACTGTCATCTGCGGTTATTGGTAAATGACTGTGCCCTCGGACTCACCTACACGAGTCGATAGCCCTGTGTCATGAACACGGTTGTTTTTTACTTAATGTCTTTGAGAATGATAATATCGTTGGTATGCATACGATTACCTTACTTGAACTTAGTAACAATATTTAGGTACTACATATACTATAGGCATATCTCTTGGAGATTAGGTCAAAAGTTGTTGTTTCCATAACGTTTTGGAATTTCCAGGTCAATTATAAGAATTTAAATTTTTAACTACAAAATAAATAGCCTTCTACTATATATGTTTTGATGTGCTGTAAATTTTTGCATCAACCAATTTATTTTGAGAAAATGCCCATTAAAATTGACGTTATCTCAATAACTTTTTTATTTTAACAGCAGTATCGTGTTTTTGCCTTTTCTTACCTACGTACACAGCTATTTTATAAATTGGTACTCAAGCCTAATGGAAATTGTAAATAGTATAATTTTATCTGCCTACATCATACATACGAGTACATTACCAATACTGGGTTGCGTAATCGCCATGTTCACCTCTCCGTAGTTCCTTTTAGGTACACCTACTGTCCATGACATAGATTATCTTCATGACAAAGTTCGTAATGATTATATGATATTCAGAAGTACCTACCTACTTACCTATGTTCTATCTAGCTATCTACCTATTTCTTTTTATCTAATAAGAAGCTTACTGTATGTTATCCAAGGACTAGATGAATTATTGATCATGTTGTTTACATGTAATCGAAGTCTAATCTTTATAAATCGATTAGCGTATCTTTTTTCCAAGAATCCATTAATCGTATATTAAGGATTTCCTACCCTTGACCATGACGTAAGATTATGATCTAATTAAATATACCACTATAAAGCAAAACAACAAAGAATAAATAAAAATCTTTATTATATACATTAAATTATTGTTCAAAACAATTATAATCGTCATAAAAACTTCGGTTATTGAAGCCACAATCTTTCACGTTTGGCCATTTTGTGGAGACGCCCAAACTTTATTATAAATACATAAAGAGTGTCTATGGTAGATCAGCCTTTACAAAATTTCAGATCTAGCTCTCAACGAGGCTTGGTGGAATCACTAGGAATGTATTTCAATTAATACAACATGTTTTCGATTCGCAATAATTCATAACCGGGATTTTTAGTCGTGCGTTCTGTTAAAAGTTAGAAAGCATGTCTTTTCAAACACTGTAGGAATCATTAATGTTACTTGATAATAAGTAACGCGATATATAATGGCATGTACTACAATCACAAGCGCTGTTCGCGAGTCGTCAGGGTTTAGTGGTGGTCTTCCAACTCCTGCTCCTGTTCCTCGTCGAATTCCGCGTCTTCGTCGGCGGTGGCCTCCTGGTACTGCTGGTACTCGGACACCAGATCGTTCATGTTGCTCTCGGCCTCCGTGAACTCCATCTCGTCCATGCCCTCGCCGGTGTACCAATGCAAGAAAGCCTTGCGCCTGAACATAGCCGTGAACTGCTCCGAGATACGCTTGAACAGCTCCTGGATGGCGGTGGAGTTGCCGATGAAGGTAGCAGCCATCTTGAGACCGCGAGGAGGGATGTCGCACACGGCGGTCTTCACGTTGTTGGGGATCCATTCGACGAAGTAGGAGGAGTTCTTGTTCTGGATGTTGAGCATCTGCTCGTCGACCTCCTTCATGGACATACGTCCACGGAAGATGGCGGCCACGGTGAGGTAGCGGCCGTGGCGTGGGTCACACGCTGCCATCATGTTCTTGGCGTCGAACATCTGCTGGGTGAGTTCTGGTACGGTGAGAGCTCTGTATTGTCTGCTTCCGCGGGATGTGAGGGGAGCGAAACCGGGCATGAAGAAGTGGAGACGTGGGAAAGGTACCATGTTGACGGCCAGTTTTCTGAGATCAGCATTCAACTGACCAGGGAACCTAAGGCACGTGGTGACACCGGACATTGTGAGGGAGACCAAGTGGTTGAGATCACCGTATGTGGGAGTGGAGAGTTTGAGCGTGCGGAAGCAGATGTCATATAGAGCCTCGTTGTCGATACAGTAGGTTTCGTCTGTGTTTTCTACGAGCTGATGAACTGAAAGAGTCGCGTTGTAGGGTTCTACGACGGTGTCTGATACTTTGGGCGAGGGGACGACGGAGTATGTGTTCATTATTCTGTCAGGGTATTCTTCACGGATCTTGGAGATGAGAAGTGTTCCCATTCCAGAGCCGGTACCACCACCGAGCGAATGTGTGAGCTGGAAGCCTTGGAGACAATCACATGATTCTGATTCTTTGCGGACTACGTCAAGAACGGAATCGACTAGTTCAGCGCCTTCTGTGTAATGTCCCTTGGCCCAGTTGTTACCAGCTCCAGACTGTCCAAAAACAAAGTTATCGGGGCGGAAGATCTGTCCAAAGGGTCCTGATCGGACGGAGTCCATGGTGCCGGGTTCCAAGTCGACGAGGATGGCGCGGGGCACATATTTGCCTCCAGAAGCCTCATTGTAGTATACGTTGATGCGCTCCAACTGCAGGTCGGAGTCTCCATGGTAGGCACCGGTGGGGTCGATGCCGTGCTCGTCGGAGATGATCTCCCAGAACTGTAACAAAACGAAACTACCGTTAATAAATGAAGCGCATGTCTTCGTGAGTGGAACGCGAAATACCTAGAATGTGGTCGATTAAAATGCCAACACGAAAGCTCAGTGCTCTCTCGGTATCCGCAGTAAGTGCCAGTCGTCGCTTTCAAACCGGTTCTATGCCTACGATCAAATACCAAGGGAGAGCTCCGTCCGTTGCAAGTACCATTCATTTATATCAATACCCAGTTTCTAGTTTCAATTGAAGTAGCTTTCAAAAGATTACTGAAGCTCAATGAACCAAAGCGAACCAGGCAGACAGGAAACAATAACGCGTCTTAATCGTTTCAGGAGCATTAGGAGGGTTACGCAAGACAATAGGCATGAGTTATGTTATGACAGGCTCGGTACAGTCGCCTTGACGACGGGCGCCGCCCACGACTCGACCCGTATTTGGTTTATCTCTCCATATAAGCAGAGAATGTCTCGAACAAGTCATTGGCAACTTATTAGCATGCCGTTTTCAATACCTTTAAAATTTACAGATCTGCAACCCGCGGCCATATGGTACGCGAAATTGGCAGCTGACATCAGCTTTTATTTTGAATGTTGTTTTCAGATGACCATTCATAAATCAATTAAGTTGGCAGGTGTGCTGACGTAAGTGGACGCAGCCACGGCAAAATCCTTGACAATAACAAAAGGCCTTAAGTGAACACCTAGCGACTGTTTGAGGAGAATTAAAATTCAGCCGACTGTCGGCGGTGGTGCGGCAACTAGCATGATGTCATCCCGTCGAGCTGTAGGTGTGTTTGTGTGGGTACGCCGACACTCGACATGCTCAAATATGGTAATATGACTAATATAGTCACCTTTTAGTTCAGGGTTTCGCTGTTCTCAGAATCATCTATCAGACTTCTCGCGTGACTAGAAAATGTTGCGGCAACAATTTATAATACACCTGTCAATTCTTGAGTCAAAACTCTAACTTTCGAAAAGAGATGACATCGTAATGATTTTTAATAACAACAAAAAGTGAAAGGCGATCGGTTTGACTCGCGAAAGGCTGCCTTTCTGAGTAACTAGATAAGAGACTCAAATGAAAGTGTACTCGTGTGAACGTCTACGCCACAATGCGCTTGTAGGGGAAAATCATGGCGGTTTAGTACAATAGCCAAGCCCATGTAATATTTTCTCTGCCACAGAAGAGTGTTATAAACGTGAGCTCTCTTAACGGTTCTCGAAGCTAAAATACTGCGTTGCGCTGCACTCGGAGTTATGGCAAAGCGATGGTGGCTATTTATAAATGGGCATCGACCGGCGCAGGTTCAATGAACTCGCTAATCTATCGCTTGGATTCTATTGTCCGACTCCATATTACGATAAGATAAATGTATGTAATACTTTTAAAGTAAACAAGGCTGCTGAGAAACGCGTTCATGACATTAGTGAAGGATACTCAGCTGGCGTAGCAACTGACATGTAGGCTGCATTTGCGTTGCTATATCTGTAATGGGAGATGATTTTAATCTAAAACCGGACGGTATTGAATTCATTTCAAAATCAATAGCACAAAAATGTACTTTATGGCTCATTTTCCAGCCATTGTTTCGGTCTACAATCGGACGGTCAATTTGTTCATAATAGCGTGACCAATAATGCTCTATCATCTCTTTGTTCGTTTAAAATGGCGATACACTCATCGTACTTAAATATCTCACGGTTGTACAACAGCTAAAAGTTGACACAGCTTGTGTATGTTTGTATTGAAACCATCTTTTTACTTTGAAATTCCATATGAATCATGTTTCAGAGATCGCATTGTGTTTGAATGATTTTGCCGCGAACGTCGAGATGCATTATTTGCTACCTAGATCCGATTGATTTTATCCGCGTAATGTTTTAATGGTTCACTTTTTTCTTCTTTACTTTGGATTTTACATTTTCACTGATTCGTTAGTAATTTATCGTCAGAAATAATTAAGCTCTTACAACGATTCTTTTTAATTGATACATTCCTGATTTTTATCCAATTAAATCTAAATCCACTCGTGATCTATCTTCGAAATTATAGAAAGTGTGTTAAAATAATGATTAGAAAACCGAGATAGGTATCAATGGAGGTAGTCGAGCAGACAATTGCATGCTATTCATGCTACACTGGTGTTATAGGAAGTTTCACCGCTGGATTAGTAAAAGTAGTTAATTAGTCATTACTCGTCGATATGCAGATTTACTGTGAAATTTCTTGAGATGTATAACGTTTCGAAATAACTCGTAAAGTGATTTGTTTCAGTGAAATATAGCTAGGTTTAGAAACTAAAATCATTTATCAATATCGGCCGCAGGATGTCCCAGACATGAGTCTATCTGGGCAGCTCCCCTATAGATTCCCAATAATAATATGACCAATAAAATATAGGAAATATAAATTATCATCGTCAAAACTAGTTCCATTTTATAAAACATACTGAAAGTAGAGATAACGGCTCTATGCTCTTTTATTATGTAATTTAAATGCATATAATTATGTACTCAAAGTAATTACTATCTCCAAGTCAAAATAAGTAAAGTATAAGTAATCAAACTTGTTGCTATCTTAAAGTACAAATATGGTACCTATCACAAGAAGACAAGTGTTTAAAATATCCAATCAATATTATGACATAATTAAACAACCTGATAACAACAAACAACTGGATCACCAACCGGTTTGACGAGAAAAACATATTAAAAAGTCCTTGACGTAAAGTGAGCTATATACCACTATAGCGTAAGCCAATGGGAACCAACCACATATATCGAGCTGTGGGTGTGTGAGTCATTGCCTGTTTTAGGATACTTGATCAATTTTATGATCCAATATAAATGGTCAATTTCCAACTCTAAAAGTTTCGTGCGTGTCTGATTTTGGAGCTTGAAATTTCACATTTGCATGTAAACTGTATTGATATCTGCTAAAATATTTTCAACAGAATAAGAAAAATGTTAGTCATGCTGCATGCATAATTGAGGTGTTGCATACGTGACTTTTACTGGGTCAATACATTATCTCTCCTTAGATAAAGTACGTAGATTAGCATATTTTGATTCCACGTAATTAGCAACTGAATTAAAATACATGACATAAGGTGATATTATTTAAAAATAGAACGACAAAATGCCAAGTAATAATACTTATTGATTATAGTATTTATTTTACAGTTACTAGTTTTGTGGGGTAAGTAGGGCGTCCTTATTAGAGTTCTCAATATTGGGGTAAACACGGAACAGCTGTTTAGAAATGGGGCATGCGCAATGGGGTGGCAACTGACAACCCTGTACTTTCGCCGGTGACGCGTGACAGATTCAAATATTACCTATTCTCAAATTGAATGGTATTATGCAACAATAGAACAGTACGATTGCTGCCTCTATTTAAAATAATAATACAATAAACCAGCTTCAATTTATCTCTAACACGCTCGGAAAAGGTTGTTTAGCTAAGTACTATAAGAAAACCGTTACTAACCGTTAGAACCGGCATATTTTATCTAACATTCCCGGCCCGCATACTATGTTAATTACAAAATCTAATCTTTATTTCCTTAGGATTTAAAGCTTACCTTAGCTCCAATCTGGTTACCGCACTGGCCGGCCTGGAGATGCACGATTTCCCTCATTTTGATATTATAAAATTTGTAATAAATTAATTTCTACACTATACGCGACTCTCGCACAACACTACTCGTAGATTTGACCGGTGATGCGGCCGGTGGGGATTTTTGAGGCAGGCTTCGCCTCCACGCCGCATCACGATGGCGCGCTGTGATTGGTCTATTCGCATTGCTGTAGTACGCTGCAAACTTCACTGCATACCGCGGAGCTTTGTAATAGCTATCAATCGACAGAAATGGAATGATCCGTGCTATACATGGAAGTTGTCGTAATGCAAAAACAGTACGACCTTTTTAGTTTAGCGGAACTCTGCGGATTTTTATTGGCAGTATTAATTTTATACTTCAGCGTATTAGGCCGAGTTGATTTCTACAGCTTTTTAGTTCCTGAACAATCCGCAGTATGGCTATATTTTTAACAAAAAAATATGCATTCTAAGATATTTTAGTTTTGCTGTAAATCTCTACATTTATCGAGATAGTTAATGTCAATCCACATTAGGTATTTTCTATTAAGATTTATTACTCGTTAACGGGACTACGTGCCAGCTGCAAGTAGTGAATACTTACCCTATCAATTTGGATGCAGTCGGGATTCCATTACAATGGAATCATAATTATTTTTAGCTTGAAACGCGTGTACTTAGCTTCGAAGCACGTAGAGTGCATTTGGAAAGTTTTTGTGTCATAAGTTTTATTTTTATACAATATGTTATTGGCATAAATTCTTTATCAGTACCAATATATAGGTAGGTGTGTGAAAAACATGTTTTAAAAGGTACGTTTATCATTCATCTTTTTAAAAACTGGGGCGCTATAATTATCCGCTGCCATATGAATCAAAGGGTTAGCAATGTTAATCATCTGAATTCTTGAACCCTATTTTATAATTATTTATTTCCAGATAACACAAACATTAGCTTGATCCATATATTGATAAAAATAACATATAACTGTTGGCATCAAAGTTACACAAAAACTTTGAAAAAAAGGTCCAACCAAATCAAAACTTTTTTGAAAAGACATTCTTAGGTTTTTTTTCAACAACGCCCTTCATTGTTATTTATAGTTGAAACTTTTATGACTTATTTTGTGGGATTCTTAAACACGTTTGAACTTTTTGTGCTACTTCCGTTCGTGTTTGTCTTTTTATTTTTGTGTTAGTTGCCAGTTGGTGTTTTTTTTTTGTTTTTTGGTTCATTTTTACATTATTTAGTCCGCTCGTCCGGTGGTCGTGTATTTTGGGACATTGGGCTCGAAGAACGTTTAATTTAATTTGGCTAGGACACCCCCACTTTACACCCCTCTCACGTAGCAACCAAATGGACATTTAGCATAATTATTTAGTGAATTTTATGATCGTCTGACACGAAATTGAGCGTGTTGAATTTTACATGAATGCTCTGAATAATTACATAAATAGAAAAAAATATGAAAGTAACATTTATTTCGTTGTTTAAAAATAGTTAAAGTATTTATGACTTGTTTTTTTAGAAGGAGAGGTAGAATACCTATGAAATCTTTCCTCAAAAATGCTATGACCGACTCACTTCATTTTTAGATGCGTATAAATGGAATATTTTTTCTTCCTTGAAGAATACATTTTCAAACAAAAGGAAAACTTCAATTTTCTACCTCATTAGTTAAATAAAATTGTAAAAATATTTTCTAAAAGAAAATCTGTTCCTTTAGTATTTTCTTGATGAGGTGACATACTCTATTCGCATAAATAGTGTATCTTTTATCAGTTTTTATACATGTATAGGTATAAATAAATAATATTATTATTTCTATTATATTAATACTAATTTGTCTATTCTCATTAAAAGTAACATTTATGACGTTTTATAAAAGTAACAAAGTAGTGTTCTGTCATGTGTATAATTACATCCTTGCCGCACTGTAATTAGGGTGCGTGGGACAGCCCTAACGAATTCTTCGTGAAATGAGTTATGCAAACAAAATGCAAGATTATTTTTTCTCAAAATTATTTAATTTTGGTAATTTAAAAAAATTAAATAAACTTTTTTTTTTAAATTTTAAATTAATTGCTAGGTAAAAATAACATTCAAAAAACAATCTTGCTAATTAAGATTTAATCTTAATCAGAGGAATAGGTTTTCGGAAAATTATGTAGTTATTTTTGGTAAGATTGTTTATACTTCGTGTTCATATACAGGGTTATTTCTAATCAATTAGCACCCGTTTAGGGGCTTATTATATACTTACATTAAACCTAATAACTTTTGTGCTGCGACTTTTGTCAAACTAAAAAAAAAATCAGCTGTTCCATACATTTTGTCGAGGGTGAACGATATTTTTCTATAGAACAACATTTTTTTTGAGATTTGATAAAAGTTTTAATTTTGATGTACAGAATAAGCTCCTAAACGGATACTAATTGATTAGGAATAACCCTGTATACCTATACCTACTTTCATAGACGAAATTTGATGGGGTAAGTATTTAATAAATTTACCTTAATAGTTAAGTTTTAGGGTTCCATACCTCAAACGGAAAAAACGGAACCTTTATAGGATCACTTTGTTGTCCGTGTATGTCAAGACTCTTCATCTCGGGAACGCGTAAAGATATCGAGTTGAAATTTAAACTGTATACGTACATCTATGGTTTATTGCAGTTGTGTAAAAGAAAAACTTCTCAGTTATCGTTTAAAAAAGTTAGAGCCATTTATGTCGTAAAAACTGCATATTTCGACACTCACAAATCGAAAAATAAAAACCTACAGGGTACTTCCCGTTGACATAGAACTATGAAATTTGGCGAGAAGCTGGAATAAATCTGAAAACTGTACATTTTTATTTAAATCCCAAAATTCTCATAATATGGGTTCAAAATTCAAAGTTCGTAAATCGTATCATGTAAGGTATCACATAAAATAACTTCACTAGCACATGCTAAAACAGGTTTTTAATTATTTTACCAATGTGTAATTTTCGATGTATGACAAGAAAAGTGAAAAAAAAAACATTTTGTCGATGGATAAATATATATTGTACAGAGATTTTAACAACTTACTTCCCAATTTTGTTAAATTTTCTGGATTTGTACGGAACCCTCGATGTGCGAGCCTGACTCGCTCTTGTCCGGTTTTATTTATTTAATCTTTCATTTGCACAAATAAGTCGAGAGTTATATACCTATGTATTCTGACTTCTTGAGTTAGCAGGACCAAAAGCCTATTATAGTGATAAGTACCTAAGTAATCAAACTAATATCTTGTTTTCATAAATCAAAACAACATCGTAAAACGATAACCAAGTAATCCAAATAAAATCATAATACAGTCCGTTCGCTAAAAAGCAGTGATGTAGCGCTCCTAGCGTAGTTTGATTAGGCGTTTCTTAAAGATCACCGAGGTTTATCAACGTTCGATACAGTCAGTTTTCGGATGGGTGACCGTTGACGTCGCTCCGATGACATGACATGGGTCTGGGTACCGGTTTTAGGTAGGTATAACATGACCTTGTTAACTTGGAAGATTTTAGTAGAAAATCTAGAGACATTTACAACACACAAACTTAGCACTAACTATGCAAAATTAAAAAAAAAAATCAGCTGTTCCATTCAATGGGGTAGTTTAATTGTTGATTAAAAGTATTAAGATTTATGAATTCTGCAGTTAATTATGATTCGTAAATTGATAGAATAACTAAAATTGGCAAATATAGTTCAGAGATATTCGACGCGTGACCAAAATGCTGGTGTTTATTTGGCCCAACGTATAAGCATTGCCATTCAGCGTGGCAATGCTGCCAGCATGCTGTGCACGCTGCCAACTGGCAGTGGGGTTGAGCACTTGGATTATCTTTAGACCTTCAAGGGTCTGTGGATGATCCAATTGCTTTCTATGTAGTAGTAGTGTAGTATTGTCATTATAATATTAAAAAAAAAGAGATATAAGCTTATAAAGATTTTGGTAGGGATTAAGAGGAGATGCTTTGTCTCTTTCCCACAAAGCATAACATAGTATGGAGAATGTATGACACTTACGGGCCGTGACTTCAAATTCTGCTATAGTGCGCTCTTTGTCTATCAAGAAAATAAAATGCTTGTAACTTCTTTATTTCTAAGTTGATTTTATTTTTGTTTTCGTTAATCGGCTCTGTATATGGTTAGTTAAGAGGCCATCAAAAAGAAAAAATATCTCGACTAGCCTATTTCATTCAGTCTATTTTTTTTTACCCGCGGTCACCCATCCGCAGTCTGACCGTGCTGACCGTTCACTTTAATGATCGCTAACGAACACCTAGGTCCTAGTCAAACTCACTATGATAAAGTAAGTAGGTAAGTTCGTATAGGCCGGGTGGCTAGCCCTGGTGTCAGAGTTTTTAAGCCGCCTGACGGCCTCTGACATGGGTAAATGGTTAAAACAACCGTGAAATAATACAAGATTATTTTTTTGCACAAATGTAGCATTTTTCACATTATTGTCGATTGATCAAAAATGGCTTAGCCGATTTCAATAAAATTTGATTGGGACCAATTTCGAAGTATATTCTTTCCAATAAAAAAAGAATTATTGAAATCGGACCACTACGAAAAAAGTTATGCGTGGTTATACATAAAAAATATATAGGTACGCGTCGAATTGTATACCTCCTCCGGTGGTTTGTCGGTCAAAAAATAATAATGATGATGTCAACACTCATAGCTCATTGATAATAGCGGTCGGACTGTATGGTAAATATAAATCCTCTACGCGATTTGGTAGTCCCGTTAATGTTGCCAGCCAATTTAAGATAAAATATTATATTATTTATAGTTGTTAGCGATTTCTCTACATCCCACATCAGGCCTCGTGATGTCAGATGTACAGACACACCTACACTCATATGTTAAGGACAATGTATGAGGAAGGTAAAATGTCATTGTTTTTTATTGCTAGTTTACAGGGTTAGTAGTCCATCTAGCGTTGAACATAGGCCTACTCCGGAGTCCCTTGAAGGGTGATTTGATTGGGCCATGTCTGTGTAGCTTGCCTCAACGTGGTCTTCATTCTACTTTACTAATCTAGGTATTGGACATCGATTCTACCATCGCCCACGGCGTACCCGCTCCATATAGATAATTCTAAGTATAAATAATATACAGGGTTACTAATATATTTCTGTACCTACATCAAAACAAATACATTTTCTTCTACGACTTTTAAAAATTCGTAAGTATTTATTTTATTTCATACAAAATTTAAAAAAAAATTGAATGATCTAAACATACGAGTAATGCATACGCGCCGCTATGCCACTCGCGAGACTTGGACCTCAAAGGAGATACTGTGTATACAGGGTTATTTCTAATCATCTAGCATCCTCTTAGGGGCTTATTCTGTACATCTAAACCAACAACATTAGTTCTGCGACTTTTGTCAAAACTCAAAAAAAAATTTGATTTTCCATACAATAATATAATACAACATTTTTTTTGAGATTTGATGAAAGTTGTTAATTTTGATGTACAGATTAAGCCCCTAAAAGGATGCTATTTGATTAGAAATAACCCTGTACGCCTAATATGCAAAGAAGTCTAAATATTAGATAATGAGCTGATTCCACTTTTTAATTTTTTTGGGACATTTGTTGAGATTTAGGTCAGTTAGACTAAATAAAACTATCTATTGACTATTGATAGGATTTTCTCTTTTGCTAAATAATGAAGATACGTTGTTGTAGAACCGTTGAAGTTTAAAACGTCACGGCTATCTACGCTACACTTAGATTATAGACGCTACACTTTTTATAATAAGTGACGTCAAGAGCCCCTACTCCCGAACTTTAAGCTATTATTTAGTTTCACCTGTCCCGTTGTCTGTCTGTCTGTGGACGGTCAGTAATGAAATCTTGCAAGTTTCTGATCCACTTCCCGGTTTCCGAAATTTTTCATAGGCACATATGTAAATTGCGTGACAATGCAATATTATGATGACATGGTGCTGATGTGATGATGGAGCTACAAGGTGGCCAAAGGAACTTTACAAGGAAACGACGCAACCTCATCGAGATTGGGCTCATTTGCATCGACTTGACGAGTAGTTTGTCTTTCAATGGTAACCAGGGTCTGATGATTGAGCTGGAAGGTGGTCCTAGGAACTCTGTAACAACGACGCAAACCCACCGAGTTTCGGCTCGCTTGATTCGTCTTGGCGAGTACTTGTTCCGTAAAAGCTTTTTAAAAATGTTTTTTTTTAATTAAATTAAGTATTCTTGTTTGGCATATAACGCAATATATATCTTATTTCATTGACAATAACTAAAAATATGTGTCCCCAATTTTTGGAGAATCCTCTACAAACCAGTGTAGAGTCAAAATACATAATTATATTAAGTACCTTATAATCTAATGGCTTATGCAAACCTATAGGTAAGTATTTTATGAAATGAAAAATAATACTTGTGTGAATAAGCAACAAAATCAGCTGACAGCGTTTATATTATGATTCACGTATTATTCGAGATACATTTAACCTTGGTTAGTCATACTGTCAACAAGCTAACGAATAAATATTATTTTATTTACTGTATAAAATGAAATAACTTATTGAGATTCTCCACGGTTGGTTTGGATTGAACAGATGGTGTTTTTGGGCTTAGCCAACAGCAATTCCTTCTGGTGATAAAAAAAACTAGGACACCTACGATATAGGTATGTCAAAAATAAGTACAGGGTTCCTGTACTAATCCGAAATGGACTATAATTAAACAACTTTTGCTAGGTGCAGGGACTATCCCGGAATTTGAGGGAAAACAGCTGTTCCATACAAAATTGCAACTCGGAATCAAAATATTGACTGCCTCGATGGCTCAGTGGTTAGTGACCCTGATGGCCAGCGTGGTGGATATGGCTCAATCACCCTTCGTGGGAAGGCTTATGTCCTGCAGTTGACTATCAAAAAGGCTGGCACAGTACAGTACTTTGCATACGGAAAGAATAATAAACAAACAATTAACCTCCTACCGTAGTATTATTATATCTTATTTGCTCCTAGCTACATTGGTTTTACTCACTTTAGTACAAAAATATTGAAATAACTTCAAGAGAAAGTATACAGATAAACGGAGTAATCAATGTCACCCTATGTCTGAGTACCTACGTGGCCGCGTTGTACCTACGCCTGAGACGTTTTCGGTAGGTAGTTATTTCCTAGAGTACTTATAGAGTGCATGCAATATAAATAAATATAAATATTGGGGGACATCTTACACACGGTCTCTGACCCCAAACTAAGCAAAGCTTGTGATATAGCTGCCAGAGACTGATACACTACATAAACATATTTTAAATACATACTTATATAGATAGTATCTAAATACACCCAGACACAGAGCAAACACCTATGTTCACCACATAAAAGCTTGCCCTGGGTGGGGATCGAACCCACGCCTCTTTGATCCAGAAGTCAAGTTCACTAACCACTGAGCCACCGAGGCAGTCAAATATAGTATAATTTTCTTCGGAATAGTTTGACAAAAAATTGATGAAAAAAAGTCGATCTTTTTATGAGCGAAATATTTTCTATTAATGATATCTATTGCGCGATAAAAATTTGTGTACGTACCATTGAGGAAGGAATCAAAGAATATTCCTTCCTCAATGGTACGTACTGAATAAAAAGTCATGCTGTATTGTCATTAAAATAGCAGCTGCAACGGCAGAGCTATGTGTTCCTTAAGGCATATTTCCTGTAATCCTAACAGTGACACAATGACCAAGTATGATGGCTCGTTCCAGTGATTGGATGATGGATGACTGCGCTCCAGAAAAAGATTCCTGGCCTTGACATTAATTTGTGTTTCTACAAACAATAATAAGAAAAACGTCGGCTGTAGAGGATAATCACAGGTTGCGGAAGAAAATCATCATAAACTTGATTGTGTTTATTTTAATTGGTTTTGTAATCTTTTACTGTAATCGCATAAGGCAGCTTTCGGGATTTTTTGATTCGATTCTGCCTAAATGGCACCCGTAAGCTAAGATTTTTTTATACAGACTAGAGAAAGTCACATTAGAGAATGCGCTCATCGATAAACCCAAAAACAAATATTTCGCATGGATCGATGTAGCATTTTTCACATTATTGTTGATTTATCAAAAATGGCTCAGCCGATTTCGATAAAATTTAAATGGTACTAATTTCGAAGTATACTCTTTCCAATAAAAAAAGATTTATTGAAATCGTACAACTATGAAAAAAGTTATGCGTGGTTATACATAACGACGATTTCTAAAGCACACACATAGCTATATTTTGTGGTCGCTACTTCTTACCATATAGAAAGACACTTATTTTAGAGAAAAATTCTGAAAATTTACATAATGTATTTATTACATTACCTGTTTGAAAGTTGCTAAAAATGTCATGCGTTTGCATAAAATATGCCTGCTTCATACTTGATTCTTTTTTGTACTGCTCTAGAAAACGGGTGATGTTTGTGATCCTTACTGACCTCATTTGCTGTTTTATACTATTAATATTTATGTTAAAACATTAAGTAAACATATATTATTATCGTACGAGCATGTGAAGGAAAACAATATGAGGTCAAGTAGCAGCCGATTAACGAGAAATATGTAAAACGACTTACTTATTTGGCTCTGAGCTGCATTGCGCTAAGACTCAATGGCAAACATGAGCAATAGGTAGTCAGTCATCCGTAAATATCTACCTACTAATACATACGTGGTCGTAGGTTCAAATCCCGGTCCCGTAACAATGAGTTCTTTTTAGAATTTAGGTACGGAATGTCATACCACTGGCTTTTCGGTGAAGGAAAACATTGTGAGTCAACCTGCATAGGTAGGTACTACTGCATGGGCCAGCGTGGACGTGACCCAATCATCCTTTGTGGGTAGGCCTAAGTCCTGCAGTAGATTATTAAAATAAATAAATATTTTGGGACATCTTACACAAGGCCTCTGACCCCAAACTAAGCAAAGCTTGTGATATGGCTGCCAGAGACTGATATACTACATATACACCCAGACACAGAGCAATGTCTGGTACAGGCCACGAAACCCAAGACTAGAATATTATTCTCAACTGTTATTTATTTAGCACTGACGCGTGCCTAATCCATAAGGCAACTCGTCCATCCAGTCCGGTCCAGCTGACCTCAGACCGGCTTTCGTCTCCATGTAAGGCGAGAAGCTTCTCCAAAACAATATTCAAATAAACAAAGAAGCCAACCTCTTTGGAATGGTTTTTGCAGCCTCCATTTTGGAAAGATAATACTGATCCTTGAAAATGGGGTTGCCAAAACGAGTGGGTGTTTTGAAATTGCTGCAGAAGACAGCAGAACTTCAGAGCTGATTTGGTGAAACACTGCGATTGGACCAAAGTTGGAACTGTCTTTGGCTGGGAGACCCCATAGGATTTAAGAATTTGGCGAGAAATCTTTGGTGAAGGCAGTAAACCACCCCGAGGATCTCCTTTTGGTTGCCCAGACTTCGTGCTGGGAAGGATTTGCTTAGTTAGGGGTGATGTAGTAACTATTATTTCAATAAATTATTTTTTATTTTGTCGTAGTCTTTGACATAGGGCCGCCTAAGTATATCTAGGTTTAATAAGTTCGAAAGTGGCATCCAGCTTGATCCTGGTGCCTGGTGAGTGGACGTCGTTCTTCGCTGCGCTTTCCGGTACGTCGACTCTAATCGAGTACTTTTCAACCCCATCGCTCATCAGTCTTCCGTGCTATGTGCCTTACCCACTGCCATTAGCACTGTATATAGCTACGACATATCCCTACTATGATCTAGCCCTTGTCGCCCAAGATATCTCTTGGGCCCAGATGACCCCATCGCCGTAGTCACTTCTGCGGCACTAGGGTCACCCAACCCTAGAGCTCCCTGCAACAGGAATTATGCCGTATTTGGTATAGGCGCCGCCCGCCGGTTACCAAAGGCACACAAACAAACACACACCGACCCCGCCGACGAGGTCGAGGACCCCCCGGATATGTCAGAAGATCGGTTAGATTATCTTCAAAATAGTCAACCAGCTCAACTTAATGGGCCACAGGGCACAACCCTTCTGGGCTGCCTGGGCAAGTTTGATATCAACTGCCGGGTGACGGCCCAAGCCGAGGTCCGTACCTTCTCAAATGCCCTTGCGTTATTCACCCTATAACCTTAATCTTAGAGCTCAGCCGCCATCTACGCTCGCACATGCCTTGTAAGCTGTAAAGGCCTCAGTGGCTAACATATAAATCATTTAATATTAAATGACTACTTATAGGTAATCTAAAAACTATATTGAATAACCCAGACAAGCAGGGGCCGGTGTAATGGAATCACGAAAGTACCGCAACGTGAGTGCAGTGTCCGCCAGGACGCCAACCCGCCTCCCCCTGGGACTGGACGTACTCAGGACGGGGGTTTGTGGGGCAAGTTCTTAGGTATTCTCAACTATATCATATACATATTTATTGTAACTGCCATATCGATCTCAGAACAAAAATCAGTTAAAACCTAACGTATACAGGGTTATTTCTAATCAATTAGCATCCTTTTAGCTGATTATTCTGTGCATCAAAACTAACAACCATTGTTCTGCGACTTTTGTCAAAACTATTTTTGTTGTTCCATAGAAAAATATCGTTCATCCGCGACAATATGAATGGAACAGTAGTTTTTTTTTTAGTTTTGACAAAAGTTGTTAGTTTTGATGTGCAGAATAAGCCCCTAGAAGGATGCTAATTGATTAGAAATAACCCTGTATAAGTCGATGGGTCTTCTCCCCTCAGAGTTTGGGCGTGTGTGTGCGTAGGTCAAATATTAGTATTATTCTTACCCTAAGGTCACAATTATTGTTATAACGCAGATATACCGAGATTTAATGTAGGTACTCGTATGTGTAGCAAAGTGATCGCGAAATATTTTCAAAGAATCTTGTGATTTGTTATTGAACATCGGCGAATATTTTTACTGCAAAGTCGTGTGTATGTCTAACTAGGTCCTAAGAGTCTTACAGGACTGTATACAAATATTAAAACTTAATTATACTTTATTTATTAACCGTGTGTACGATGTCCCTAACTCCACCGTTGCCGGTCCCAAACCTAGATGAAAATGGAGGAGGGTTGGTCAGGGGAGACAATACCTGCCGTCAAAGGTTAACGCCGCGTCCCAGGCGGCGGCAAATCATCTTGATCATGCCAATGGCCAGCCAGCCCACCCAGCGCCCACGAAGCGGCAAACAGAAGCCGGGAGGACTAAATACCCTCTAAAAGTCTGATGCGGAAGGACGTGGGAGCCCACCGCGATTATGGTCCCAAGAAAATCTCACCTGCCATGAACACAGAGATAAGAAAATAAAGAGTAGCTTAAACGTAGTAGGTTCAGATATAAGGAAAACGACTCCAGAAGGAGAAAGATGTCCCTAATTATATTTATAAATAAATAAATGAAATTCCGAGGAATTCATTGGTACAGGCCCGAGTTTTAACCCCCGACCTCACGATTGTAAGGCCTAGACCACCACGGCTTCACTAGATCATCATGGCTTCAATTACTTAATATTTAATTAGTGTAGGTACCCCAAACATACTTGTCCGGAGTACGTTCAAAGCTGCACCCTTGCAAGGGGTGGCAGAGGTGACGTCACCTCGCTACTACCGTATATTCTAGAACACGTGACTCACCGGACGTATCAAGGAGGGGGCGGGAGGGGGTGGGGTAGGTTAGGGTGGGTTTACAGGTGTAGTGTTACGGGTTGATTAATTTTCGTGGGTTGGATGATGACATCATTATTAACGTGACTTAATTTTATTAAGAGAAGCCTTTTAAGTACGTTTAGGAAATCTAGGTTGTCTGGAAAGCTAAATGTAGTGGGAGTAGAGAGGAGTTTAGTGTTTCATTAGCATAGTTAGCCTACGTGTTTGTCAGTGATAACCAAAGGTTAGGTTTTGGATGGGTGACCGCGGGTGGCATTTCTAACTGAGTGCTACCGTGGCTAGGATGGCGATAAGGTACGTCAGAGATCATCAGGCGGCTTTAAAACTCTATCTTACTATGGGGACCAACTGCGAAATGACTGATGGGGTAGTAAAATTCTCGAATGGAGACTACGTATATATACGTTTACCAACGTGTGCAAAGGTGACAGATATATGCTTTATCATAACTCTGTCACGTCGATAGTATTATTTTATGGTCCGTATGCTATGACCGCTAGAGTGTGAGGCACGATAAAAATCATTTCATTAATCCTAACTTAGACTTCTGTAAAGACTAAGCACAGTTGCCAGGCCGCGTTCATCCCACGCTTATTGATCGACAAAGTCACGAGATATAAATAGATATGTTTGGTGTAGTAACTCATCACTATACCAACCGCCTGGCGTCCACTGCTACACGTAGGCCTCTACCGCGCGTTTATCCGGTCTTTACCAGATCGTCTTGCTTTTATCCTCTTTCTTCCTTCCATCAGCCATAGGACGTTTACTGGACATAGGCCTCCCCTATAGATCTCCAACAAGACCGGTTGGTAGCGGCTTGCATCCAGCGGGATCCTGCGGTCTTAATGAGGTCATCCGTCCACCTTGTGGGTGAACATCCTACGCGGCGCTTACCGGTGCGTGGTCTCCACTCGAGAACTTTTTTTCCTTTTTCTTACTACTAACAAATCCGTTCAATCCGTTGCTCAATGATTTTTGGCAAGGAAATAGTTTGAAAGACGAAAGTGACATAGGTTACTTTTAAAAGATAAAAGGTTCTGGGTTAGCACAAAAATCAAAATATCACGTGAAGGCAAAAACAGTTCAGCCATAAGTTAGTATGTACCATTGTTTGCTACTCACATAAACCTAACTTAGACTTCGCTAAAGACTAAGCACAGTTGCCAGGCCGCGTTCTTCCCACGCTTATTGATCGACAACGTCGGGAGACGTACTCGTATGTAGATAAAACAAAGATAGATTTAATTTCAATATTATGATTAGTTTTTTTAACTTTAAGATATTTTATTATTTTACACCATACTTACAATCCCTAGATTTCAACGACAGCTTGATATTATTGCATGCATATATACATATATAAAATTATAAAAAAAAACTTGTGGAATTGTGGATACACAAAACAACTACATAATTATCACTATTCTCTATAAAATTTAACTTGATCTCTGCGACAGCTGTCAGAAAATTTACGCCTATGAAGTCCTGAATTTCTTAATAGTACAGACAGTACCTGTCAATGTCATACTTTATGGGCATGCCGATTAGTGATGGGCGACGAATGATCGTGACCACAGAGTTTTAGATAGAGTTTTAATTAAAATATCGATAGTTTATAGTGACGATATGTTAAATAAAACTTGATTTATCATTAATTTTATTGTATATTTTAATATCATAACATTTTTTACATGTGTAATTAAATTAAACCCAATTATATGTTACATTAGCATCGACAATAGTGAAAAACGTCGATAAATCGTTACATTATTATGAGTATATAATTAATATCATAACATTATTTTTTTTTTTTTTTTTTTTTAAAATATCCTTTTTTTTTTTTTTTTTTTTTTTTTTTTTTTAATATAATGACAATACTACATTACTACTACATAGAAAGCAATTGGATCATCCACAGACCCTTGAAGGTCTAAAGATAATCCAAGTGCTCAAGCCCACTGCCAGTTGGCAGCGTGCCCAGCATGCTGGCAGCATTGCCACGCTGAATGGCAATGCTTATACGTTGAGCCAAATAAACACCAGCATTTTGGTCACGCGTCGCGTCCACCAGACGCTCAGAAAGACTTTTGAAAACGAGATGAGCTCCCGGCCCCCACGGACCCAAAGTCTCAACTCCAAATGGCTCAAATATGTAACCACTGCCGAGGTTAGCATATTTGCGCCGCTTGTGCTGCTCAGCCGAATTGGCCGCCGCTCCAGCCCTACTCTGAGTCTCAGGAAGATGTGACGGTGCCAAAGTATCGACGCAAGTTGCGTCCCATACTAAGGGCCGTCCACACTTCCATGGGACCAGCGTCATGCCGTCAGGCCTTTTGCCATCACCACGCGCCAACCCACTCGGTTCGAGTACGGCTGCGATATTGGCGGTGACAAAAGCCCTGCGTATGACATCGTTAAGGCTGGCGTGGCGTCCAATCCGACCAGCGCTTCTTGAGCAAGAGAGACCGTGGTGACCGAGCTGGTCAACTGCAGTACCACACTGACAGCGATGGGCTTCACAACACCTTGCACCCAAGCGTAAGCTGACAGCTAGACGAAATGCAGTTGGGTCTAAAAGGTTACCAGTATTGAAAGAGGGCAATGCTTGCAACCAAAGACCGGACTCCCATACAGAGACTGCAAGGATACGAGCGCGATCCGCGACGCTAGGACACGTGTCTAGAAGAGATTTCCGTGCTAGTTCGCAGATCGGCCGATCCCACAGTCTCTGCGACGATAAAGTCTTTGGAAGCTCGGTATTTGGGCAAGCGACCCTCCAAGCATTCGTTGCCTCATTCAAATGAGCTACATCTACGCCAGAATGGCCTAAAGAAGGTGCGAGGATTTTTTCAATCAAGTTCTGAGTACTATGAATGGAGGACAAGAAAGCTGGTAAAGCAACACTTGAAATTTGGCGGAAACATTATTTACATGTGTACATACTTGATCTTAAATAATAGTAAGTAAATGAAATCCAATTTCTCACCTTCAACTACTCATTCGATTTCATTACAACATTTTCACCACTATCTCAACTCTAAATATGTCAATATGTCACTGTCGCAGAGATCTAGTTAAATTTTATAGAGTATAACAAGATCTCCAGACCGTGAAGGTTGGTAGCATATGACTTGCTGAGTTGCAGTATTGCCACGCTGAATGGCAATCCTTGTAAACACCCCTTGTGCCTTCCGCCTGATAAACTCCAGCATTTTCCTCATTTGTCACGTCCACCAGACGCTCAGGAAAATAAGTATCTGAAATTTCGATTAGTTCAAAAAGAAGTAGTTTAGAGTTTTAAAGCTATAAGTCAGCTAAAGCAAGCCTAGGCAGCCGGCCGGGCGAGCCGTCCCACGCGTATCGATCGGGCTCCGTCGCAGAGCCCTATTTGGTCATGCGGGCTGCGCCTCGCAACTTGTTTACTTCTCTTAGATAACTTACTTTTATGAGAAAATAAGCCGTGGTGGTCTAGAGGTAATGGCACCCGCCTTACTATCGTGAGATCGTGGGTTCAAATCCCGGTCCCGTACCAATGAGTTCTTTGGGATTTATGTACGGAATTTCACACCACTGGCTTTTCGGTGAAGGAAAACATCGTGAGGCAACCTCCATATGTCCGGAGAAGAATTTCAATGGCGAATGTGAATCCATCAACCCGCACTGGGCCAGCGTGGTGGATATGTCCTAATCACCCTTCGTGGGTAGGCCTACGTCCTGCAGTGGACTATTATAAGGCTGATACAGTACAGTACAGTAAGCTGTATTCACGTTCGTATATGGCCGGGTGGTTAGCCTAGCCGTGGTGTCAGAATTGCTAAGCCGCCTCAAGGCTTCTGACATCGCTAGACGGTTAGAACAACAGGGACTTACAATTTAAAGTGTCATCCTAACCACGGCAGCGCTCTGCTGGAAATGCCGCCCGCGGTCACCCATCCGAAAACTGACCGTAGCAAACGTTGCTTAACTTTGGTTATCTCAGACAACACCTAGTCAAACTACGCTATGATCGCTAAGTAGGTACCTACGCGCTTTTCCTGGATAAAAAGTAGCCTATGACACTTTCCAATTGAACTGTTCGTTCGTTTCAGCCATAGAACGTGCACTAATGGACATAGGCCTCCCCTAAAGACATCCAATAAGACCGGTTCGTAGCGGCTTGCATCCAGCGCGATCCTGCGGTCCTAATGAGGTCATCCGTCCACCTTGTGGGTGGACGTCCTACGCTGCGCTTGCCGGTACGTGGTCTCTACTCGAGAACTTTTCCACCCCATCGGTCATCAGTCCTCCGTGTTATGTGCCACGCCTATTGCCATTTCAACTTGCCAATTCGCTGGGCTATGTCGGTAACTTTGGTTCGTTTACGGATCTCCTCATTCCTGATTTGATCCCGCAGAGAGACTCCGAACATGGCCCTCTCCATAGCTCGTTGGGTTAGTTGGAACTTACTAATAAGGCCCATAGTGAGAGACCACGTTTCTGTATGCGTGCCAAAAAAATTCATGTCGATCGGCTGATCCGTTTCTGTATAAAAGAGTAACGAACCGACAAACACACTTTTGAATGTATAATATTAGTAAGAAAGTAAGAATACGCACACGGTGTTGTTTTGGAAGGTACACTGGTGCAATTTTTTGTTTCTTTTTTTTTACCAGGTGAAATCTTTTAAAGATACTACCGCACCTCGGGACAGGCGGGTGGTTATGTGGGAGTCTCCGCCCATTGCTGGACGGCATACCCACCAAAACCCCTGGGTGTTCTGCCACTGCGCTTGGTGTCGGGGCTACGGGCACGCTTTCGCACTCCTCCGCGGCACCCGACAGCGCTGGCCCAAACCGGGCCCCACCTCGGAGCTTGCGCTCCCTCTAGAATGACGACGTGCCGAACACCAGGCACATCGTCATCCGCCACCTGGGACCAACAAGCACTGGGCGTCGGACAGTACCCGTGTCTGACAGCCCTGGTCCCAATGCAACGGGTCGGTTGAAGTGGCCCCGCGCCTGCCACTACGGCTGCAGAGGATAGGGAGAGCGGCCGACGACATACCGACACTCCTCTTCCCCTGTAGCCCCACCGCGTCCGCCATCAAAACGGTGGCGACCCCGTCAAGGCCGCGGAAGGCAGGGAAAGTGGCAACGACACACCAGCAGTCCTCTCCCGCCGCGGCCTCCAATCCTCAGCCGCAGTGCCTCCCATACGGCACTGCAGCCCCCCTCAGTTGCGGTGCCCCCCATAAGGCACGCAACCTACTTTGGCCAGCTTCCACTCAGGCTTGGAGGCAAAATCCCGGAGAAGCGGCCCCACCACGGGTTCCTCTTGGTTCACCAGGTTGGCCCTACCTGGCTACTACAATAAGCCCCTGAAAGGATGCTAATTGATTACCAATAACGATGTATACTAATACTCCGTACCGAGGCGTGGCGGAGTAGGCTTTTGTTTGGTAATGTATTGAGCTACTGATTTAATCAGTGAATACAGGGATATGTGCTTGGCAAACTCATGATGGTCTTAATCACCACCTTTCGGATTAATACACCAATTCTGGTTAACCCTGTATAGATCATCTCAGAACCTTTCCAAGTACAAGCAATAAAATTAATTCAAACTTTATTATTGTCTTCTTCATGAGTCATTAATTCATTATTATTCCTCGTTAGTGCTTACTAATCTCTCGTAGAAGGAAAATGAAGTTTGTAGGACACAAATAATGACCCATTTGAGGTTTTATATACGGTTGTGTCAGAAATAAGTCACCTCTCTTAGTACCTAGGTCATAATAAGTCAGAAATCTTAGAAGAAATTAATTAAATAAAATGAAAACTTCTATGTATAATAGTTTTCGTGTGAGTCTACATACCTATTTTTGTTTGTTCTCATTCGTTTCTGCTTGGAGCTCTTTTCAAAAATAAATTTCAAAGTCAGACGCCATAGGACATCGTCGGGCAGGGCTACCTGCTGCCCTGCCCTAGTGTCAGAGTTTTATGCTAGCTCATTCTTGCCTCTTGGCCTTATACCACCAATCTTACAGAACCAGGGGATCGTTTTTAGGGTTCCATACCTCAAACGGAAAAACGGAACCCTTATAGGATCACTTTGTTGGCCGTCTGTCCGTCTGTCCGTCTGTGTGTATGGCAAGACTCTTTATCTCAAGAACGCGTAAAGATATCGAGTTGACATTTAAACTGTATACGTATATCTATGGTCTCTTGCGGTTGTGCAAAAGAAAAACTTCTCAGTTATCGTTTAAAAAAGTTAGAGCCGTTTGTCAAAAAAAACAGCATATTTCGACACTCACAAAAATCAAAACCTACAGGGTACTTCCCGTTGACGTAGAACTACGAAATTTGGCGAGAAGCATTGTCTCAGAGTACACATATAGGAATAAATCTGAAAACTGTACATTTTTATTTAAATCACAAAAAAATAGGGCCTCAAAATTCACAAAATTTGGGTTCAAAATTCAAAGTGAGTAAGTCGTATCATGTTAGGTATCATATAAAAGAACTTCATTAGTACATAAAAACAGGTTTTTAATTATTTAAACAATGTGTAATTTTCGATGAATGACGAGAAAAGTGAAAAAAATACTTTTTTTCCGATGGTTATAGTATAGAGATTTTAACAACTTACTTCCCAATTTTGTGAAATTTTCTGGATTTGTACGGAATCCGCGATGTGCCTGACTCGCACTTGTCCGGTTTTTTGAACTTCGAATGTCTAGGAAATTATACGGAACTTTGACAGATTGTATGGATAATCTCTATGTTGTCTATGGAAGTTGAGAATACACCATACATGTTCCGTAAACGTCCAAGGCATGCGAAGTTGAAAAATTAGTCCCCCTCTTACCATTGACGTGTATACCTTCAGCCGTTCTTATGACCAATGGTAGAGCCCCAGATGCCAATATTGGTTGAATAATTTAGGCAATATACGACATTTATTGCCATTGATGTGTTAAAAGGTCGATTGGGGTCAACTGAGTAAAAACTGAGAGGCTCAGTTTCTACCGACTTCCAAAAGGGAGGAGGTACCTTCGTTTGTATGTAGGTTTCTTTTTTGTGTCATTTTATTCATCGATATTATCGCACGATTAAAAAAAATTTTTTTTTCGAGAGTATGTAAACAGGGTTATTTCTAATCAATTAGCATCATTTTAGGGGCTGATTCTGTACATAGAAATCTAACAACGTTTGTTCAACGACTTTTGTCAAAACTAAAAACAAAATCAGCTGTTCCATACACTTGGTCGCTGGTGAACGATGTTTTTCTATTGAACACCATTTTTTTAAGTTTTGACAAAAGTCGCAGAACAAAAGTTGTTAGTTTTGATGTACAGAATAAGCCCCCAAAAGGATGCTAATTGATTAGAAATAACCCTGTATACTCCTAAGGTGGTTCGATTTAAATTTTATTGAAATCGGCTGAACCGTTTTGGAAACGATAAATCTACAATAATGTTCATGGATGTCACATCGATTCGTGCAAATTATCCGAATTCTGTACACGGTGGAAGTCTGTGTTGCCATTTCTTGGGAAAAAATATTAATATACTAGTTTTACCCGCGGCTTCGCCCGCATACGCAATATATAATTATAATTTATAGCCTATGTGTTATTCTGATTTATAAGCTATATTATTGCAAAGTTTCATCTCAATCCGTTCAGTAGTTTTTGCGTGAAAGAGTAACAAGCACCCATACATCCATCCATCCATCCATCCATCCTCACAAACTTTATATATGCCGATATATGCCGTGGACTGTTAAATATAATGAATATTCTATCTTCGTAAGATCTGGTACCTAAGTGCAAAAGATCGAAAATATAATAAAGTTCTTATTGCTTCCTACATCCCCGCGAGATCCCTGTTTTATCTAGAAGCACTAACCAAGGTTGAAAACATCTAATAAACAAAAATATCCGAGCGTGGGTAGTACCCGTGTACCTACCGACAAATCTACTTGCTATTGACCAAAATGTAGAACTAACAAGTCTAGGAATACCTGTCAGTTTTGTAAGGAAAGTGCGATGGTAACGCTTCTATTGAAGAGTATAGGTAAATCAGTAGTTTTGGACCCTCCGTTGCTTCAAGGGCAGGGTGGTATGATTCATTCTGTGGCTAGGATAGGGTTTAGGAATGACCTTGGACCTTGAAGAGGACTATCTAATTTGGTACTTCTACCTGCGTAAATTGTGCTCTACCTATGGTTTCTGTTGTATGTTCCTCCAAAGACCTTATACTTATACCTACAAGGTTTTTGTGTTCCTCAGATCTTTCTCTGACAAAGTCAGAGACGTTGTGTATACCTAATAAACTTTATTGTATCGTTTTTATACAAAGTTTGCTGTATAAAGTTTTCAGCCTCAGGCTCGTCGTAGGAGTCATGGTTTGAAGGAGCTTTAATCACTATCACTACATAGTATAAAACAAAGACGCTTCCCTGTCTGTCTGTCCTTATATATGTACGCATATATCTTTAAAACTAGGCAAAGGATTTTGATGCGGTTTTTAATAGATAGAGTGATTCAAGAGGAAGGTTTATATGTAGATATGTATAATAACCTGTGCGAAGCCGGGGCGGGTCGCTAGCTTATTACATTTACTTGGCAACTTTTACTAAGAAGCCAGCTCAATTTTTTATCAAATAAAAACAACTGTTTCGTACAGTTGGTCAATTAGGAGTTGTAATTTTCTTTTTTCTCGAATTTCGTTTTGGCTCTGTAGTAAAAGGGGATCATAAAGATGTGACTTAGCACATGACAAGCAGATAACCCTGTATAACTACAAGGACGCGAGAGGTAGAGTGAGACGTCAACTCACAAATCTCACAAGGTAGAATGACAGGATCGCACTGAATCTTATATGAGATCTATAGGGAGGCCGATGTCCAGCACTGGACGTCCTATGGCTAATATGATGATGATGACAAATACAATGAACTCAAATTCAAAATATGCAGGTAATTGCTTTCACTGTAATGTTTGCGCGTATACAGGGTTATTTCTAATCAATGAGCATCCTTCTACGGGCTTATTCTGTACATCAAAACTAACAACTTTTGCTCTACGACTAAAATATCTGCTGTTCCATACATTTTGTCACGGTTGAACGATATTTTTCTATGAAACAACAGTTTTTTTTTAGTTTTGACAAAAGTCGTAAAACAAAAGTTGTTAGTTTTGATGTACAGAATAAGCCCCAAGAAGGATGCTAACTGATAAGAAATAACCCTGTAAAAATACCAGCATAAATTGAGAGCCTGGTAGAGCAGAAAATATGAGCGCGCGAGGAGAGGCCTATGTCCAAAAGTGGATTAACAACGGCTGATATGATTTTGATGATAAAACCAAAACCGAACCAAAAAATATTGAAATCACCGAAGTTTGTAACGCGTTTATACTCGTACGAAATTATTTTTGCTTGCATAACTTGGCATTTTTTTGGTTTGATGATGCATAAGCATAACCCCATTATGCATAATTCCTTACATGAACTCTTACGATTTACCTGCATTTCGTCGCGACCCTGCATTCTTCAAGATCTTCAGATAGCCTCAAAAGCCTTAAAAACTTCTAGGAACTAGTTATCGAGCTTATTTTGAAAACAGATTACGTAAGTGCATGCAAGCCGAAGCAGCCTTCGGGACCGGTTCCACAGCTGTTCTCATCCGTTCACCTCATTCACCCACGCTGTATTGTGTCCTTTTATGACAGACTGTTATAGACATTTGGGATAAGTATTTACCCCCCACTATCTGTAGGGAGAAAGCAAGATATGTAAGCCCTTATGCTTTACCAACTTCTAAGTGGGGGGAAGACTTGGTGCAAGGATGATAAGTGAGTCAAGCCCATCGAAGAAACCATCGTCATTATTAGCCGTAGGTCCGTAGGACGTCTATTCCTGGACACAAGCCTTCTCTGTAGATTTCTAATAAGACGTTTGAAAGCCTAGCAAGCTGTTTAATGCTATTTCCACCAATAATATGTATTATATGTAATGGAATGTATTGTTCAGGGCTTTCAATACTCAATTCTGTAAAGTGTGTATAAGATGTCCCCTAATTCTTAATAATTGATTGGAATATAGTGTAATATTTACAGAGTACTATACATATACTTCTATATATAGGTACCTGCTTGCTGAGTGTGAGTTTTGTCGTAAACATGACGCGCTCTTCGGCGAGCGCGTAAGCATGTAATTTGTATGAACATGTACTCGCACAAAGTGTTTCAAAAACGCGCCGCTAGTAGCGCTGTACGGTTCTTCATACAAATTACATGCTTACGCGCTCGTCGAAGAGCGCGTCATGTTTACGACAAAACTCACACTCAGCATACTGGTTATACATATAACCCTAAGAGGGTTGGTATGGCAATTTGACGCTTGTATATTGGAATTATTTATTATTCTGCAATACAAACAGACAGTCTATCCCCCGTGACTCTGCTGCTTGGCTTAACTAGTAGAGCCATAGAAAATTAATCGTGCCACGGAAGAAATACATTTCCTTTGGCACTACTAGTTGAGCCAAGCAGCAGAGTCACGGGGGATAGACGGGTAGAAAGATTCATCATCATTCCTGTTACGATCTAAAGCAGTCGTGGTAGTGGAGAGGCGTGTAGGAAGAATGTCTACAAGAGTACGAAGAAAATACTGGTATTACGGAAGTTCGCATATGCTGTAAAATTTGTCTGTCAGCTCAAAGAGCTAGCGACTGGTACCAAGCCAATGAAAACGTGTCGAAACCGAACGGTCAGCCTCCTACATCGTCCGATTTTGATAAACAATACCTAATAACCTAACAACTCAATTCATCATGTCCTTTCAAAGACAAGACAAAAGTCTTTATTCCGCGACCTTGCCGACAAGAGAGAATTCATCCAGACGTCCACCCACTGCATAGACAAGCCTTTTCTTTTCTCCAAGATAATTGCGAATAGTTTCAATGGGTAGTGGCCAACTTACTCCGGTCAGCAATAATGGACGGCATAAAGTAGGTAATTCAGAATTCTAAATAAAATTATTTTACATATACACAGCTGACGGTAAAGCAGTAAGCAGGGTTTTTATAAAATTTTTAGGGTACGGACCCAAAGGTTAAAAACGGGACCCTATTACTAAGACTCCGCTATCCGTCCGTCTGTCTGACCTCAAGAACTGTGATAGCTGGAAAGCTAAAATGTTCAAATATAATAAATGTTTCAGGAAACAAACAATAACCCCCATACAAAGAAACGTGATTTTTGCTCCATATTAATAACGGCATCAGATGCTTAAAAGATTCACAAAATATTTATTTGTAAGTATTCGCTTCAAAAATAAATATGTAAATTAAAATAAATTATAACGGGGGCCGGCACGGAACCCTTCGTACGCGACTCCGACTCGCACTTCGCAGATTCTTACCATGTATTGTACTTAATTATGGATATTTCTAATCAGTATTTTATGTCGTATTTTATTTTATTTCGGTTAAACAACTGCTCAACAAGCCGTGGTGACCTAGAGGTAGTGACACCCGCCTTGCAATCATGAGGTCGTGGTTTCAAATCCCGGTCCCTTACCAATGAGTTCTTTGGAGTTTATGTACGGAATTTCACACCACTGGCTTTTCGGTGAAGGAAAACATCGTGAGGCAACCTGCATACTTCCGTAGAAGAAATTCGATGGCGTATGCGAATCCACCAACCCGCATTGAACCAGCGTGGTGGATATGGTCCAATCACCCTTCGTGGGTAGGCCTACGTCCTGCATTGGACTATTAAAAGGCTGATACAGTACAGTACAGTACTGCTCAACATGTCCACTACCGCACACCGGTTAGAAACGGCTTACCAAACCATCAATTTCAATCAAGTAACTTATTTTTTGCCTTGAGGGCGGACAAGGACATCCTATATGCTGCAATTTCTAGTAAATATATGGTCACCACTAGAGAACCTTTTGACTCTATCACGCTATTGGTCATCTCGGTCTCTCGTGGGTCGCCGGTTGTCTTGAATACATTGGAACGGGACCAGGATTTGAACCCACAACCTCACGATTGTAAGATGAGTGTCATTACCACCACCACCACCACCACCAGACCACCACGGCTTCTTAAAGCTCTTCGTTTGGTATTCTAAGTAACTTAATTTTGTTGATGCGGTTTTTAGAAATTTGAAAGATATTAATCATCATTTTGACTGACCGCAATTAGATGACCAAAACTTTACTTGGTTAAAAGTATTTTGGCAGACCACAACATAGTTTTCTGCGGACAATTTAAATGATACCCATGATTGTCTTGACAACGCAACGTAGGTAGGCAACAAGGCCTTAAAGGTCTGTGCAATAAAAAACTTGCATACACTCGGTGACATCACCCATTCATCTTGTTTTCATTGATTACTATACTAGGTCTGTTGTATTGTCATCAAAATATTCAATAAAAAATCGACAATGTTTTTGATAACGTCGGTTCTGTAGAAGGGAAGTGTGTATCTTTATAGCTTCCTCCTATAGCTAGTAATCATCATCGTAGCCATATGACGCCTACAGCAGGATTTCCCTATAGATTTTGAATCACAACAGATTAGAAGACATGGGCATAACATTATTTATTTGCAACGAATAACAACATATAAATACAAGACAAACATCAAATGTACGTGCATAAATATATAAACAGTAATTATATGCTACATTTTCGCCACAAATCGGTCCCGTCTCAGCAATGCCGACCGTGACAGCCGGCGGCGCTGATCTTCCGATGGAACCGACAGCCGACAGGTGACTCTCCACTTTGCGAGTAGTCCAGGCTTACTCGTAAATTGAAACTATAGCTGTTTCCGTAAGGCTCTATACATTATTGTATAGCGCCCCTGGCGGAAACGAGGAAGAACTAACCAAAATGTATGGAGCCACACGCGAACACGCAAAACCTGGACTAAGGGCTCTAGCACGGTAATGGTACCGGGCCGTGGCTCAGAACTTGCCTTGATCCACAGACCAGAATAAATGAAATATTGTTAAGAAACATCCCGATAGATTCTGATATCAGATTTATTGAGTAAGTATTCACAGACTTACTCAAAGTCAAACTTGTATTGTAACCCGTTTTTCGTTTGGGATCATATCATATTATTACCTTGTGCTTCCACCAGTTAGCTATCAGTATGAAAACCTAATGCTTAAGGTAACAGCAAAATAATCACAACAACATGAACCAATATCGAGATACCTATACTCCTTATGTGGTCTATGGATGATGTAATTGCTTTTTCTGTAGTAGTCACTTAAGTACTTACATTTAATTATTAAATGTTTGTAGTAAAAGTCGTAAAAGGACTTGACCAATTTAAACAATCGAGATGTCAAATATTGCAGTTTTTTTTACTTTGGCTACAAGACCAAGTGTTTCCTTGCACGTAGGCTACATTACATCAGCAGCAGGCCTGACAAACAACCGGTCGGGTCGCCTTGGCGCCCACTGCTGACTTCAGAGCTGACTCATCTGCACCCACCGCGCTATCGGCGGGTTCTGCGGTACGGACTGTGGTTTTACTCTCCGATATGAGTTTTACTCTTAGTTTGGATGCAGCTCGACGCCTTTTTCAACCAACTTGAAAAACTCAAATATATCTTTGTGATAAACATTTAAAAAATCTGAAGCGAACGCAGGATTTGAACCTGCCCCTTCGGATCACTAGCCCGACGCTCTACCAACTGAGCCAGCCCGCCTCCCCGATGTCCCCTAATATTTATTTATTTTTTATTTTAATTAACATTTCATAAACTTCATATACCTATTACAAAAAAAACCACTTGAACTAAAAAAATGAGCATGTATAGATGACGATGAAAACCCTACTCTAAAAGCCCACTACCAGCGGGCACAGTTCCCAAAATGCTAGCCCCATTGCCACGTTGGATAGCAATACTGATCCTTTGGGCAACATAGGGGCCAGCATTTTGGTCAATTTTAATTAAACTGTTTGATTTTTCTGACAACCGATTTTAATGATACGTCGATTCGAGCGAATTTTGTACGTAGCGTAGATTGCCATGATTTAAATCTGCCATATTCGGCGCAAAATAAATAAATATTAGGGGACATCTTACACACGGCTTCTGACCCCAAACTAAGCAAAGCTTGTGATAGGGCTGCCAGAGACTGATATACTACATATACTTATTTTTAAATACATACTTATACATATAGTAACTAAATAACACCCAGACACAGAGCAAACACGTATGTTCATCACATAAATATTTGCCCTGGGTGGGGATCGAACCCACGCCTCCTTAACCCAGAAGTTAGGGTCACTAACCACTGAACCACCGAGGCTGTCGTATAGTAAGAAAAAGATATAGAAAATATATACATATAAGAAAATAAATGAAAATTAAATGAATAAGAAAAAGAATACGAATTAAAATGATTTCTTGGCCTTATAACAGTTTGATACACTAGGCAAGTCATTTTACATTTTAAATAATTTAAGCGAATAACAAATATCTATTTTTGCAAATAAGTGTATAGATATTATAAGCTAGAAGTCTGAAATACATAAAAAACCTAATTATCGACTTTCTTGTAAATTATACCTTTATAGGTATTTATAAATTTATTGTAAATACCTTTCCTGGAAATAAGATTTCCTTAGAATTGGAGATCCTGATACATTCTGAAAATATGTCTGCGAATTCTGCGATGCCAAATTTTTTGTTCTTCTTTTATTTTCCAAACGTTTAGAATTTAGCAAATATTAGAAATTCGTTTGATGTCTTTAGAAGGTTCGATTATTTGGAAGTCTTTGGAACTAAGACTAGATATAAATCCCTTGGCATAAGTTTACCAAAGGTATTTCTTTTAAAAGATTATTATTAGTGTTTTTTGCAAAAGGTTTCGATCATTCACTTGAAATCTTTTCTTACGGTCTTCGTAGGTAATGGGCTTTATTATACCTTTGCCATTGATATCTATTAGGTACATGGTTATTAGGAAGACGTGAGTGGATGAAGGTGATAAGTGCATTTTTTTAGATTTTGAGTAAATCGATGTTAATGTATTCCCAACTAGCAAAAAGTTGTGCTATAACAGTCGCGGCGACGTTTTGGTTTTACTGTTTAGTTCTATAAAAATCCCATAATTAGTGCTATAAACGTCGAGTCAACGTTTATACAACGCGAAAAAGGCGCAGATTATGGCACTAAAAAGTGCTGTAGAAGTGCAGTAACTGTGTAAATAGGACGAATGATTTGTGGAATAAACATCGAATAAAAGCAAAACGATCTCAGTTTAGTGCAGTAAAAGCAATATAGCTGCAACTGTACCGCTTATTGATAGAGTTGAAGTGTTTACGTTGCCACTAATCAGCAATAAAGTGAAGTAAACGCTGCAAATTTGCTACAATTCGACATTTTTGTTCGTTAAAAGCCAAATTTGCACTGTTATTCCTTTTTAAAATTAGAACGATTGCGTATTCTGTGCCGTTATGGAAATGCACCAGTCTTTGTGTGTTTGACACTTAAAATATTATAAAAGACCATCATCATCCATTTAGTAATTATTAAAAAGAATACAGTTTCTATATCTAAATGCTTCTATTTAAGCATAATTATATAGGAAAAATTACTGGCAATTTAACTTTGTCGATAAACTGTTATGCTTTATTTAACATATATGTGTGGGCCACGCGTCTTTTGCAATAATTTTGTAGATATATGTTATAAATTCCATTTAATTTTATTAATATGCTACTAGGGAGCCATTACGCGAACACTAGTAAATTTGTTGCTGTTATATCATACTAACTCGACTATTCGTCGAATAAATGTGACTGCGTTGCATTCATATGCAGCCATGTTTTGGGTGCTTTTTTTATTTTAGGGTTCTTTCTTAAAAAACATATAATTTATTCAATGGTTATTAATGGTTTTATTTGAAACACTAGTTATTTTTTCAAAGCTTTATAAAATATAATAGATAGTTCTTTATAAAATCCACATGAAAACACATTAATAAATAGGTAGTTAATATATTATTAAAAGGCTGATGTGCTAAACTGCAAAACCGGTCTTTTATTTTAAACCAACAATTATTATTAAATGATTGATTTTGTTCAGTGTCAGATTGCACATTTTTTATTTTCTGAAGTTTTAATATATATTTCAGATTTCTCCTTAGATTCATCACTATCCTATTCAAACAGATTGTCAGTTTCGTGTATAAAACTGATACTGGGTTATATGATTGGATCTTGTTTATCTAATACGGAAAAATATGAAAGAAAAATATAAGCAGAACCACCATATTTTATTACGGTTATAACTTTTTTGACGGATTTTCAAGAGTTTTAGCGACTGTTAATTATTGCTCTAATGAGCAATAAAAGTACCAAAAACTCTTTTACTCAATATTTTATCGAATAAAGGTGCTATAATAAAATTGTTACACTTGAGGTTCTGTAACTGTAATTGGAAAACTATAATTCGACTTGTGTTTTTACCGCGTTATAAAAGAAACTACGTTGCTATTTAATTACCAGGTAGCTAGTATTCGACAAATTTGCCGAATAAAAAATATGTCAGGTAATTGTCGTATAAACGCTTTTTTTACACATTAAATAGTAAATCAAACACTATTATAGCCCTCGTATAGCATTTATTTGTGACATAAGCCAGATACGGGCACGTCTATACGATTTGCACTAAAAGACATAACATAAACACTTTTACTGCACAATTTTGTACTTATGTAGCTACTATTCAACAACTATTCGATGTTTAGTCGAGTAAATGTTTCCTTATTCGACTATTTTGCTTGTTGGGTTACTACAATTTTCTTTTGTAAATCGCATTAATGATTAGTTATGCCTTAAATTTGAATGCAAAATAGTGTGAATGATCTTAAATTTTGAGGGTACGTTGGTAATAAAACTCTTGCGATATTATTAAATATTATATTTAAAAAAAACTAAACATAACTCTTTCTTCCATGAACTAACTTAAACCAATTTGTTCTTGATGCTCTAAAAAATTAGGGTGCTAAGTACGAATATTGATATTGACATTTATATTTTTTTAATAAACAGAACCAGCTTCTTCAAAAACTTAAGCTAAGTATTTGCAGTGATCTCAAGTGTCCAACATCTTACATATAAAAAATACTATTCTTGGCTTAAAATTGACTCAAAAAAATAGCGAAATTCTGGCTTTACGAACTTAAGTTGCTCTCGGAGATTCTGTTTTTTTTCTGCTGAAACAGTACCATACTTACCGGTCTTACGTGGAATTTCTAAATTCTCGGACACGTTCGATCTTTTTTTTAATATGTCCACCTTTTTAAATGGTGTCATTTCATCGTACGATTCTTTGTATAGATAACATCCATACTCCTCAACTCGAATCCATTTGATACCATCCCTAAAACTGATTTTTCCATTGCTTACATCTTTTTTCCTGTTTATCAAACTCCCTAAAACGAGATAATAACTGTTATTATCTCGTTTTAGGGGGCATGTTACACCCAACACATATGCAATTATGGTAAATCTTGTTCTTTTGTTATCCGATTTATAGTTTACATTTTACATGTTTTAATTATCGTTAACGCTTCATCGTTAACGCCTTACTTATTCAAATAGATTTTCCCCAAGATTGAGTAGGTACAATATAGGTACCTACAGGATTATTTCTAATCAATTAGTACTTATCCTTTTAAGGGCTTGTTTTATATTAAAACTAACAACTTAGTGCTGCGACTTTTGTCAAAACTCAAAAAAAAAATCAGCTGTTACCGTACATTTTGTCGCGGGTGAACAACATTTTTCTAAGGAACCACATTTTTTTTTAGTTTTGACAAAAGTCGCTGAACAGAAGTTGTTAGTTTTGATGTACAGAATAAGCCCCTAAAAGGATGCTAATTGATTAGAAATAACCCTGTACCTATACATAACAATATGTCCCTATCTTTTGGTGACTTTTGATAGATTTTTCCCAGCCAAGAATGAAACCTTGGACCCCCCAGCTGCAAAAGCAACACTGCCAACCAGGCTACGAGTGACTGCCTTCTAGTCGTCGCTGAGGGTCCTAAAATGGTCTAAGTCCTCAACACTAGGCCTCATACTAATCAGTGCCTAGCCACAAGCTGGCGGAGTGCCAGATGGTCACCGCCGCTGCAGTCTCCGCGCCGCATGATAATAGCCTGTTATGCTAAAACAGCCTATTATGCTAAACGTTTCCGTTATGCTAAATGGATTTTTCTTTGAAAATTCTGCAGTACTTACGTGACTTATTCTTTAATAGCTCTTGGTTTTACATATTATGTAACTAGTTGGTATTTCGTAAGGTAACCTGCATTTATGTACCTACCTAGGTCTCATGAATAGAATAATGGTTATACAGGGTACAATACAGGGTTATCCAAAAATGGTGTAATAAGCCGAAAGGAGGTGATACAGAGGGACCGACTTGAAATTCGAAAAAAATCAGCCGTTTCATACATTTTCTCGATTCCGAGTTGCAGTTTAGTATGGAACAGCTAATTTTTAGGGTTCCGTACCTCAAAAGGAAAAAAGGGAACCCTTATAGGATCACTTTGTTGTCCGTCTGTCCGTATGTCAAGACTCTTTCTCGAAAACGCGTAAAGATATCGAGTTGAAATTTAAACTGTATACGTATATTCTGTATACGGTTTCTTGCAGTTGTGTAAAAGAAAAACTTCTCAGTTATCGTACAAAAAAGTAAGAGTAGTTTATGTCGTAAAAAACCGCATATTTCGACACTCACAGAAATCAAAACCTACATGGTACTTCCCGTTGACATGGAACTGTGAAATTTGGCGAGAAGCATTATCACATAGTACACATATAGGAATAAATCTGAAAACTGTACATTTTTATTTAAATAACAAAAAAATAAGGCCTCAAAATTCACAAAATATGGGTTCAAAATTCAAAGTGGAGTAAATCGTATCATGTGAGGTATCATATAAAAGAACTTCATTAGCACATGTTAAAACAGGTTTTTAATTATTTTAACAATGTGTAATTTTCGATGTATGACGAGAAAAGGAAAAAAAAACTATTTTGTCGATGGTTATATTATAGAGATTTTAACAACTTACTTACAAAATTGGGTTTTGTCAAATTTTCTAGTCTCTACCAAGTACTAAGTGTCTACCCGTGACCACGGTCGATGCAACTCGGCCGAGACGTCGGGATGAGGAGGTATTTATTTATCTCGTAATTTTAGTGCGCGATTAGTCCCGTAGTATAAAATAATAATAAATTTTCTAGATGTACGGAACCCTCGGTGTGCGAGCCTGACTCGTACGTGGTTTTTTACTTTAGGTATTCGATAGAGAAAACACTTTTAAAGTTGCTATGGCGCTTTCATAATTGGGCCTTTGGTAAGGTTAGCCATCCTACCATTCTACCAACCATCACGCTGGCCAACTGCGGGTGGACAGACTAATTTATGAGCCTGTAATTTATTATTTACTTTCCAATTTAGCCCAAATACTACCAGTATAATTTTAATTGAATAATCTGTTGCCAAGGTTTTGATCACAATCAGTCCAGCCGTGGGCGACGAGTGGGCGACTTCCTTATCCCTAAGACTATAAAATGTACTAATTTCACGCCTTTATTACATGAGTGATAAAGACCAATATTGTACAGCAAAAGGAAAACATCCTTTCTGTAGTAATTTTGAATAGTGTTTATTACAAAAGTGGTAGAGGTGATTATTGTACAGCAAAAGGAAGTTAAGGATCAAAGAGTAGTTCAATTTACGTTTCTAGGTGTAATGGGAGCTATTATTGAGAGACAAAGTTATGTGGAGGCAGGGAGGGCGCCACTGCAGATTTTCCCAAGAAAACTCAAAAAATGTGTTAGAAGTAAGATAATTTATTTTTGGCTAAATCTTTTTAACTGATTTAAATAATCAAGTTATTTTTAGGTACCTTAGAGAATAAATAACTTTATAAATACTCTAAGAGACCTACCCTTACAAAGTTGATAAAAAGACTTTTGCTGGAGTTGTTAAAATTTTAATCCATATTCCATATCTGAGAGATGTAGCAAAATACCTACATTTCATATTTCGAAAATCCTCTAATAAGGCTCTATTTCTGAATCGATAGCCAGCTATCGTATGCGTAAATGATCACGAGTAAGAGCAGGAATGTGTATTGAAAATCTGTGTTAGTGTGTTAAAATCTCTGAATCTTTAAAAGTATGAGATTCGGTCCACAATGGCGAAAAAACATACGTAAGAAAATAAATACAACCTCCTGCTTTTGGAATATAGGTATATTTCAAGTCCTTGTAAAAAAACAGTAATTAAATATAAATTTATAGCGCTTTATCATAATTATATTGGGTATATTTTTTAGTTCAGTCATTTCACCAACCCATACAAATATCTTTGTAAAGCAGAGCCTGAACGGCTTGATGTGGATTGATGTGATTATGTCTGACAGATAGTAGTCATTGAAGATTCGAACGTATGCTTAGCGTTTTTAGTAGTACCTACACTGCACTTGCCTACATCAGCCCTTTAAAGCCTCTTAATTAAATGACTCTTGCAGCCGTGATGGTCAAGAGGTAGTGACACCCGCCTTACAAATCGTAAGGTCGTGGGTTAAAATCCCGGTCGTACCATTGAGTTATTTGGAATTTATGTACGTAATTTCACACCACTGGCTTTTCGGTGAAGGAAAACATCGTGAGGCAACCTGCATACGACCGTAAAAGAAATTCGATGGCGTGTGTGAATCCACCAACCCGCACTGGGCCCGCGTGGTGGATATGGCCCAATCACCCTTCGTGAGTAGGCCTACGTCCTGCAGTGGTAGTCGGTACAGTACAGTACAGCCCTTTAAAGGCAATGTTGGCCTACAACAGACAGAACCAAAATAACCGACATTGCCCAGTGGATTACCATGTTAAATTGGCAGTGGGCAGGGCACACAGTTCGGAGAGCTGATGGCCGATTTGGCCGTGAAGTTCTCGAATGGAGACCACGCAGCGTAGACCGCTCCGTCCACCGACCAGGTGAACTGACGATATAATGAAGATCGTAGGAACGCGCTGGATGCAGGCCGCTTCCAACCGCCCTTATTGGAAATCTATAGAGGAGGCCTACGTCCAGCAGTGGACGTCTCACGACAGACAGAAACTTAGTTTTTAGGGTTCCGTACCTCAAAAGGAAAAAACGGAACCCTTATAGGATCACTTTGTTGTCCGTCTGTCCGTCTGTGTGTATGTCAAGACCCTTTATATCGGGAACGCGTAAAAATATCGAGTTGAAATTTAAACTATATACGTAAACCTATGAATTCTTGCAGTTGTGTAAAAGAAAAGCTTCTCAGTTACCGTATAAAAAAGTTAGAGCCGTTTATGTCGTAAAAAAATGCATATTTCAACGCTCACAAAAATCAAAACCTACCGGGTACTTCCCGTTGACATAGAACTATGAAATTTGGCGTCTCAGAGTACACATATAGGAATAAATCTGAAAACTGTACATTTTTATTTACATCACATAAAAATAGGGCCTCAAAATTCGCAAAATATGGATTCAAAATTCAAAGTGAGTAAATCGTATCATGTAAGGTAGATATATAAAATAACTTTATTAGCACATGCTAAAACAGATTTTTAATTATTTTAACAATATGTTTGTACGGAACCCTCGATATGCGAGCCTGACTCGCACTTGTCCGGTTTTTTTTATAATAAGATAATATATTAATAAGCCATAGCATAGTAGAATAAGCCATAAGGGATGCCCTATTTGTAGGAATGGACGTTTTATGGCTTGTGGGGGTCTGCTGAGGTAATTAATGTTCTTTTTTCTTTAGTTCGGTTGTGTTACAATGCTTTACATTTGAATACCTACTTGGATACCTCCTTATGTACAGTAGAAAATAATATCATATCCTAACTAGACCAAAAAATCATTATGAAACAAATTATCGACGCCTAGCAACTGCTACATAATCTACACCCACCCTCATCGCTATGGCAACGGGGCCATCTCCACGCACTAAGATGAAAGCTGGTCAACTATCTCTGTCTAACTCGTGTGGCAGGTATCGCTGTCCCTGTCTCACGTGCCTACGCCCTAGACTGGAGTATCGACCGGTCTAGAAATTGTAGGTAGATATTAGTGCTTTAGGATCGGCTGTACCGAGTGTTAACCGTTGGTTAAAGCGATAGGAAATATTTTAATGTCTGACTTCTTACTTAGTTACTAATTAATTTATACGCCAGCACACACAGCTCACATTTTTTTTTAATGTAGAATAGGTCTACATTTGGCCTCCATGTATGATGCATGCATTTGATGATGCATGGAAAGCGAAGTTGTAGCCGAAGATGAAGTATGTAGACCTAGAAGATACCTATTCACTCTTGACTTGAAGATAGGTATCCAAATTGTAATTGTCAGGAAACAATGACGCAGGCAGGGCATTCAAATCCCCGGCGGTCCGCATTATAAAGGAAAAAGCGAAAGCGAAGCGAAAAGTAGGTATTTATGCGACTTCCGGCTTGTTCTGTCGTGAAAAGGAGATGAAGGAATCAGGTCGTGGAGTTCGAGCACATACTCGCCGAATTCTTCTTCAAATTATCCTAAATATTGTTAAAAAGATTTTATAAATTACGCGATTGAACTCATTTCCTAAAGATATAGATATCTCCATGATCCAGGGGTTCCAGAGGTTCAATCACAAACTAAAAAGACAAAAACACCTACAGTTCAATTTCTTCGTATTTTTCTGTCAAAGATAAAGCACGTTTCCATCAAAGTTGTGATTGATATTGTTTTACAGTAAATATTGTTGTACATAAATATTGATAACGTGAAATTGCCTTTACCTACTCGGCAGTAGTAGATACTTAGGTACTATTGGATTGATAGACTATGATGATAGAGTGTATTATCATCCACTGCGTTTTTTTATTACTGCGTATGGTGGGCTTCTCTGTGATTATGCATTCTGCCTCGGTCATGTGACATTCGTGTCTAAATTGGATCCACGATTTAGACTATAGGTATACCCTTCAATAAGGGGCTCATCAGAATACCAGCGTTGAGTGTTGGACCAGCGTTGAGTGTTGGGTCCTTCCAGCACTCAACATTTTATAGCTGAGGTGAGTCCCTTTCGACACTTTGTTTTTTTTTTTTTTTTTCATTAGTTATACAAGGTGTAACGGAAAGGCTGTATACATAAAACGTGGGTTGATACTATACCTTATATAGATGCTGTATTCGAAATTCCGAGACAAAATAACAACATTCACTTTTAAAAAAAAATTAAATATGACTGACTAGAAAAATCTTTTGCACGTAAACAAACATGTCACAACAAAGAGGTGTGGTCTAATTTTGATGGGCAAGGTCGTGTTATTGACCTCACAGCTGTTTAGTGTGATAGTGCTGTGCAAATGTGAATTAGTCATAGAAATGACTAGATTTTCAAAAAAAGATTAAAAATCAGCAAACGAACTTACACGGCTAAACATGCCCCCATCTAGTTTGTTACCGTTATCTGATTTGGTACTTTCAGTATGTATACAGTCTTTCCGTTACACTTTGTATAAGTTTTTTTGTACGTGTTATGCATGTGTCGAATAAAGATATTTCATTTCATTTCATTTCACTATAACATCGACTCGTCTCGATACTGGACGATCAACGAACGCTCCTATTACTTTGCGTCGGCTATCGTTCAGTGATAGTCTTAGCCTTACTCTACCTATCGTAGAGTATGTGAAATCAGAAATACCTATATTATAGAGTTTGTGCAAAAAGAGAACCATCGTGGCGTTTCGGTGAACTAACAAAAAGATTTTAATCAGCACCCAAGGTACCGACTGCTTGGTAGACGTGAGTCTACTGATGAAAACCCAATAATAATTGGTGTTTATCAAGTATCGAACACTTTTAAGCTACGCGTCCACTGGATCGGAATCGGAGCGTACGGAACGAAAGGATTTGTTGCTTTGTATTGATTTCGAGGTACCTACCTGCGTCCACTGGATCGGCATTTTTGCGCCTGAGACCGGAATTTATTCTGATGACGTCATCCGCAGTGGACGCGTCATTCGGATTCCGAACGTTTCGAGTTCTGACGTGTTTGCGTAGTTAAGCTATACATAAACAAACTTTTTTCGAGTCATATGAATGTACCCAAAAAATCTATTTTCATCTTCTAATAAATCAGAATATAATGTATGAAATTCTCCGAAAATTAATCTTTTTGAGTTTATATTATGAACCCATATCTTTCGTCTCCTCCTGATTCTCTCTTCCTCTTCTGATAAAATACAGCTAATTACAACAATATCCTCGTCACTATCGTCCATAATGCAAATGCACGTTAACAGTCAATGACGGTTTCTTTAAAAATGCCTAAATTGCCGATGCTGAATCCCAATGCAGTGGACGCACCTCGTCGGCATTTCGTAAATGACGACGCTCCGTACGCACCGTACGCTCCGATTCCGATCCAGTGGACGCGCAGATTTAGTTGTACTAACAATGACAGAGCAGTGTTGTCAACGTAACAAAGTTAGTAAAATAACACACGGGCGACCTCACTTCGAACGCTTCTCGTTTTACACAAACTCTACCTATTGGTTTTATCTAATTACATACAAAAAGTTTCTAAAAAATGCGGGGAACATTTGATGTTTACAGGGCCAAAAAGTCTAGTAACTAGTGACTAGATAATTATTTTTTGCAAAAAATAGCATGGCCGACTTCACCCGTGCTCAGAATCATTACATAGTATAAAACAAAGTCGTTTTCCGTTGTCTGTCCCCATGTATTCTTATATCTTTACAACTACGCAACGGATTTTGATGCAGTTTATTTTAATAGATAGAGTAATTCAAGAGAAATGTTTATATGTATAATACACCTGTGCGAAGCTGTGTGGACTAATTTCAAAGTATATTATTTCCAATAAAAAAAGAATTATTGAAATCGGACTACTACAAAAAAAGTTATGCGTGGTTATACATAAAAAATATACGCGTCGAATTGTATACCTCCTCCGGTGGTTCGTCGGTCAAAAAGTAAGTCTAGATTTAAACATTGACACTAATAAAACCCATGTTAGCTAGCTAAAATTATGCATTCTTTGTTTAGTCAAACTCTCTATGGTAATAAATATCAGACAGTGTACATATAAGCCATTTCAATCAATTTAAGATGAAAGCAACGTCAATCATTCCATCGTTTCCAAAATAAACTGCTGAGCCGAGCAGCGATTACCGTAATGATAAAAGCGTTATTGTTATCACATCAACATGCGTGCCGGATCCCATTGACCCAGTACCCTGGCAGTTCCGGCAACACATAACTCTTCGATCTCCATAAAAAAAAGTCGAATCGAACCAACAACTGTTTAGCAACGATGTAGAGAGTACGTTCGGAAAATGAATGAAAAAGTGAGCAAAGAACGCTAAAATATTATATTAGTAACTTAAGTGTATATTGTTACGAGATGGGGTTCTTGGATAGTCAGTTAAAACGCCGATTATTCACTTTGCACTTTATTGCACACAATCACTTCCTAAAAATCACAAAAACACAAGACACAACTGGTTCGCACAAACACTTTACACTGGCACTGATATTCACACAAGCTAGTCACTTGACAATCACTGGTATCGCACTCTAAACCGAGTAGTTATCGCTTCGACAGTAAACGAATAAATTGATCCCCAAGGGTCGGGCGTATTTATATTCGTTATTTCCTACAGTCTCGAACCTACGAGATATTTCGCAACATTACTCGATCTTAATAAACGCTATTGTGTTAACAAGTAAACAACTTGAAAGTTCGAGAATCCCTATTGTTTTTCAAATACGTAAACACCAAACAAATAAACTCGAGTCATAAAGCCATAAAACCGAATACAAAAGGAACCAATAAAAAAACGCAGAACAATAGAGCTTCCCAGAACCGGATCGCGTAAACACATACCTACAACGTTTGCCTACGGCGTTACAATATGAAGATGCAAAAGATTATATTAGTTCTTTGTATTGTAAGGCACTCATAAATAATGGTAGCTTAAAACGTAGTCATTGCGTTCAATTTTGAAGACTTAACTTGAAAGACTATTTTTTTTATTAAACTTAACATTTACCTATTACGCCGATAACGTGGACGATGCTATCGGCCGCTTCGTGCGACGGGCAACGGCTGCGGCACCAAAAGACATCCTAGATTATAACTTTAAAATGGCCATAAAAGATAGGAACGCGGCTGTTGCGGAGGTCTTGAGGCGAATGGTCGATAGTTATAGTTAATCGTAGATTAAGTTAGCATAAGAATTGCGTGTATGCCCGGAGCGCTCAGGCTCGCCTGGGCTGAGTGGGCGCCTCTTCTTGCGGCGGCGTTGCGTGGCGGCGAGCCCTCTTCCCAAAAATGTGGTCGAGGAGGACGATGGCTGGCGCGTGCGTCGACTCGTGAACGGGTGCTGCTTGCGGGGAAGGACAGCTCGGTGCATATACGTAACGAAGATTAGTAAAATATATTGTCTTCTTTGGAAAAAAAAAGTCGAAACATTGTTAATAAAAGGCACAGGTCCCGGAGTCTGTAGAGTGTAAAATACAAATAAAAAAAAACTTAACACTGTTTTTAGACTTAAACTAAGTAACTAAAAATACTTATACCAACTTATCTTTTTGCTTGTGGTCTAATAGACAAGGAGAGCAACACTTTAAAACTATAATTAGAACTGCAACTGATAAAATCTTTGAATGAATCAATTGACAAACCAAACTTTAAGCAGTTGATAAATCTTTGATTTTACTTAACTGTTGTTATAATCTTCAAATGATAAAACTAGGTATAGACTACGTATCGTATAAAAAGTTTACAAATCGGTTGAGCAAGATTAAAATAAAATTATAAACTGGTGTTTAAATATTTGTGGCACAGGTCTCGCCGCACTGCTACGTATCTACCATAGTGCGTCGACCGCCATCTGCCGGCGTAATCTATACCTAGACCTAACTATACCCAGACCTAGGTCTCTAGGTTTCATCGGCGTCGACACATCCTGCTAACGAACCTAGAATACGTAATGCTAGACTAAATGGTGGTATTTAATTTTCATCGCACAAAAGGTATGTAGCAATAATAGCAATAGCAAAACACGATCAAGAAAATCCTCCATATTCTACAGATCCGAATTAAAAATACTTAATCAAATGATAATTTGCTATTACAATAGGCACGATGACTAAAAATATAATAGTCCGTCAGATATAGACTGTAAAAAATTTTAGACACGTATTTTTAGGGTTCCGTACTTCAAACGGAAAAGAACGGAACCCTTATAGGATCACTTTGTTGTCCGTCTGTCCGTCTGTGTGTATGTCAAGACTCTTTATCTCGGGAACGCGTAAAGATATCGAGTTGAAAGGTGATATCCACAAGTGGTATATTATTCAGAGAAAAATCTAACCAAGATGATATATACATGATTTGAAAGCTTGTTTTATAGGCTTCTGAAAAATATTTAATTTAGATTTTTTCATATGTGCATTTTTTTAAATTGAAAAATAAGTTGTTTGAAAAATAATAATTATAAAGTGCTTCTAGCGTTATTTTACTTGCATTCAAAGCTGATTCTTCCACATTCACCTCATAATTTGCTAAAATTAAAAATTAGAATCTACCAGTGTGACCAGTTAGTAGGTACAATGTGACGAAAAACACTTTAAAAATGTGTCTAATTGGTAAAAATGCTTTTATTTAACAATTTAGGGGTTACTTAATCAGAGTTCCTAGAGATAAACTACCTATTGAGCAAAATATATTTATTTTTCCTAATAAAATCAAAATTTATTTTTAAAAAAATTGCAGGGCTCTTTTTTGTTTTTAACTGATGTCATAGACTCATAAAAATATGAACTTTCTCGAAATGTAACGAGTGTTGTGGTTAGATTTTTTGATTATTATTATACCAGCCTCCATACATTTTGTGAACATGTCCTTTACTGCATACTTTTACCTAAGGTCTCTTGTAGTTGTGTAAAATAAAAACTTCTCAGTTATCGTTTAAAAAAGTTAGAGCCGTTTATGTCGTAAAAAAAACGCATATTTCGACACTCACAAAAATCAAAACCTACAGGGTACTTCCTGTTGACATAGAACTATGAAATTTGGCTAGAAGCATTGTCTCAGAGTACACATATAGGAATAAATCTGAAAACCGTACATTTTTATTTAAATCACAATAAAATAGGACCTAGATCAACATAATATGGGTTCAAAATTCAAAGTGCGTAAATCGTATCATGTAAGGTATCATATAAAAGAGCTTTATTAGCACATGCTAAAACAGGTGTTTAATTATTTTAACAATGTGTAATTTTCGATGAATGACGAGAAAAAAGAAAAAAAAAGTTTTTATCGATGGTTATAGTAGGTATAGAGATTTTAACAGCTTACTTCCCAATTTTATGGAATTTTCTGTATTTGTACGGAACCCTCGATGTGCGAGCCTGACTCGCACTTGTCCGGTTTTTTTCTTCTAATTTTCTAATTATAATAATATTTTTTTTTACTTTTGCTAGGCATACTTAGATATTATTATTATTATATTTATTTCAGTATTCACAAGATAATTTAGTTATACATACATAGGTAGCTGTACTTACTTGTATCAGCTTTTTGAAGTTTACTGTTGACTACAAAGGAGTTGTACCTGATTTACAAGGAACTCGGTATTAAAATTCTAACCAAGATCATTTAATTTTTCTAGGAATGTACTTAAATTTGAAAGCTCCATGGAGTAATAAAAAATAATATATAGCCCTGCATTTTTTTTTTAAATTGTTATCTTATAAAAGTATATTGGAAATTCAAAATAATATTTTCTACGAAAATAAATAGGGCAAATAAGCGCTAGATAGCCCTTTCCGGGCTAAATCATTACACTAATGAATAAACACATACAAATACAAGGGGTTCACCTACAGTAAACAGTGCTAGATCTAGCTCCAAAAGGGCTAAGGTGGAAACACTGACCGGAAAATCAAATTAATATTCAATTTCCTTTGACATTGACATTTCTATTATACTTTTTTTTTTTAATTGGCTTTGAGTTTTTTCAGATTAGCGTGTTTCTTTACGAGATATCCGTTCCGTTTCACGTTACATACCCCAAATATATATTATCGATTTTCTAAATATTGCAGGGCTTTAAAAATATGTTTTTATCAGATAATAATTACATTTTGAATGCTCTTTATAAAACAGCAATCATTGATCTGGTTAGAATTTTTATTTATTTTAATACCGGTAACGGAACAAATCCTTTACCATAGAGACGTAATTGAGTCATATTTGAACTAGCCCAAGAAAAAACGTAGGTAGGTATTGCGCGAACGTAAAAATGTTTCAATGTTCTTTTTTTCAATCACCACCGAAGCAACGTTCGGCACGGTCAGTCTTCGGATGGGTGACCACGGGTGTTATTTCCAACAGAGCGCTACCGTAGCTCAGATGACACGTTAAATTGAAGGTCCCGGTTGGTTTAACCGTTTAACCATGGCAGAGGCTTTCAGGTGGCTCTAACTCTTAAAAACTCTGACAGCAGGGCTAGCCACCCGGCCTATACCCAACTTTCAATGTTTTTAATTACAAACTACAGAGCCAGTTTTTCGTAGTTTACTTAAACTTTCGTGTTCGCGTGTCGCTCCGTACATTTCGGTTAGTTCTTCTTCGTTTCCGCCAGGGGCGCTGTACAAAAATGTATAAAGCCATACGGAAACAGATGTAGTTTCAATTTATGTGTCCTGGACTAACGCAACCCGCCGAATTATGTTTCTATACGTAGTAAAAATAGGTTCTGCGCAAACTAGGTTCTGCCTGTAATAATAATTATTGTATCTGATGATAGGTACGTACTTATGTACTTTTGTTATATATTTTATGCTTTTGACATTCAATTTTTAATTTAGTTTTTAATTGTAACTTGACATTTATTTTTAAATTTAATTGTATTATGACATTTGTTTCTGTAATTTGACATTCCTTTTTTATTATTTTTATTCCAATGAAATTGTATATTTATGCAGTTTTATTTCAATTGTACTTAATTTTTAATGTAATTTGTTGGACATTCACAAGTATACACAATTGTATCTATGTTGAGAAATAAATGAAATGAAAAAGGTCATAATCAAGAAAGAATATGGCCGTTCGCGTCGCCTATAGAAACGCCCCGGCTGGAAGTATGTAGGTACGAGTAGGTATTCAGTGTCACGTCCTGTCTCCCGGGCTCGGCTCCTAACGATCCTGTAGACGTGCCAAAAGCACTTTAGGTAGAGTATACGGCATTGCGGACCACTGCAGGACTCCCGCGTCACATTGCGACAAGCCTAATGGATACCTAAGAGGTTTCTGAGGTCCTGGCTGACCGAGCGATCGAAGTGTTTTTACATCGACTAAATAGAAATTGGTTTAATACGGATGTTTGTATTCTTTAAAGGGCAAGTGCCTTATTAGGCCCAATCTCAGAGCAAATAAAAAAACAAGAGAGAATGTTGTGAACAAACAAGTGAAGCCAACCAAAACTACGCCTCGCCGTGTAAAGACAATTAGACACACATCCAGGTAACTATGAAACTACGCCTTGGCTTATCAGTCAAACTATGGCGGCGCAACAGCGACGCACTCACACATGTATAAAAAACCGGCTTCACTTGACTGTTCAACGACGTTCCCTCTGGATTTTTTTATTTGCTCTGAGGGCCCAATAGGCTAGTTGACTATTTTATCCCAAAAAACTTTTAGTTTAATAAAATATCAATATTGTAAATATTACATAAGTTTTTTGCATTTATAAAAAATCTCTCGAAAATTGGGAACAGTGTCATGGCGTCTTGAATGACGTCACAACTCGTCACAGAAACGTCAACTGCTACGACGATCAAGAATGATTATAGCCGGAAACATACTATCGGACGCGGCTTACGGACGCGACTGTTAGCCGCGACTTAGCAATGTGCACAGTCTTAAAACATCCGGTGTGCCAGATCGCTCTCGGACGTCCGAACGCTCTCGGACGTCCGAAGGTGACGTCCGCGACTTATGTCCGATAGTGTGCACGGCTCAGTGTACTTTCATAGTCTAGGTCGCGGCTGTCAGTCGCGTCCGTAAGCCGCGTTATGTAAGTAAATCCCATAGAGAGAATAAAGGCTTAGCGCGATCGGCGCATTTGCCATAAAAATCCAAACTTCTTGACGATGATGTTTCGCGGGTCGTAACGTAGCACTCTCTGATTGGTGTTCGCTGTCACGTGACTTAATACCTATTTTGTTAGAAATTATTTTCTAAAACCATTAACCAAGGCACGGTGACGGACTAATGAGGTTCATATCCTACATACTCTCAATGACCATGGCACCAACATCAGCAAGAAGTATGCAACGCCAGACTGGTAGCATAAAATATAAGCGTGAAGGAGGTTGCATTCGCGTATTGGCTGCCGTTGTAGGTATCTACATACTTGCTTGAATTCAAAGGAAAGATATCTGTTCTTAGCTAAAGACTGAGATAATGATGATGCGTCATATAACATGTATATTCATGTGTATGCTCCATTCATGCCCTCAGAACTGCTGGAACAAGGCCACCAGAGCAATCCTGCGTCAAACCGGCCATATTTCATGCATTGTCTATGGCCAATGGAGTGTGGTGCCGCCCGGAGACGAATTTATTTTTAAATTAACGACCGTCGAGTTACACGAGCTCTAAATGAGTATTTAGTACCTGACTCTAGACTCTTTAGTGTGTAAACTGTACGCTGTGAGCTATAGGCTATAGGCAAGGACTTTGTATACTATCTGGACTGCGCACAGACGAAATTTGGCTCAAAGTTAGTTTAGGAAAATTCAACCTTAATGCGTTGCAACAAAACATATATTCCTTTGAAATGGTATAAGAGAGACGCTGTGCCGAGTGAGACTTCCCAAAGTGATGAAGTTGTCCCGCTCGCACTATTGCCATTTCGAAACGACACTTATATATGGTAGAATTATTACCTGTAAAGCCGCGACTATCTTAACCATTTCTTAGTTTTTTAACAATGTAGTTTGATAAGATTTTAGTTAAAATTGCGAATAGATGCCAATAAAACAGAGTTTGATATTTATTTTGTATGAATATACCTACGTCTTTATGATTAACGGTTATTTTTTATTTTTGACTAGAGTATCACCGTCGATTGCAAATGGCGTACTATGGTGTATACAAAGAAGTGTAGTAGGGTGACTATGCTGGACATATTTCTTAAACATGCTGGGTGTACAATTGGTGTATAGTCGTGGTTGTCATTTTTAATTTTTTTAGGTTGTAGATTTCAAAATTGGCATCCATATTGGAATTAAAAATGGAAGACGTCACTTTTTTGAAAAAATCATGGGTGTAGTTTTCGAGGTTTTTTGGGGTGTAGATTTCAAAATTGGCATCCATTTTGGAATTAAAAACGACAGACGTCACTTTTTGCTAAAAGTCGCGATGGGTCACCCCCAAAAACCTCAAAAGTTGCTTTTGAGGTGTAGATTTCAAAAATGGCATCCATTTTGAAATTAAAGATGGCGGACATCACTATTTTGAAAAAGTCGTCATGGGTGTCGTTTAATAGGTTTTTGGGGGTGTAGATTTCAAAAATGGCATCCATTTTGAAATTAAAGATGGCGGACGTCACTATTTTGAAAAAGTCGTCATGGGTGTCGTTTAATAGGTTTTTGGGGGTGTAGATTTCAAAACTAGCGTCCATTTTGGAATTAAAGATGGTGGACGTCACTTTTTTGAAAAAATCGTCATGGGTGTAGTTTTCGAGGTTTTTGGGGGTGTAGATTTCAAAAATGACATCTATTTTGGAATTAGAGATAGCAGATGTTGCTTTTTTGAAAAAGTCGTCACAAGTGTTATTTTTTGAGAATTCGGCGGTTTATATTTCAAAATTGGCATTCATTTTGGAATTGAAGATGGCGAACATTACTTCAAAATGGATGCCAATTTTGAAATATACACCCCCAAAAACCTCTAAATCTACACCCATGACGACTTTTTCAAAAAAGTGAGTCCGCTATTTTTTATTTCAAAATGGATGCCTTGTTTACTACGGAAGCCTTAAAATTCTGTTAACTACGGAAGTCTATTCGTGGACAAGTTTTCGTGATTAAGATTTTTCGTGATAAGGTCTATTTGTGACAAAGTTTTCCGCGAAAAAGTGTTTGTGAAAAAATTATTCGTGGTTAAGTACTGACACGGGTTGCGTGATATGTGTCAAGATTACATCTATGAAATTTAAACGTTGTTCAACACCGTAAATATGGATTCCAGACCATTACTGTCGTCACAAAAGTGAAGGAACTCATCGAGATCTACATTTCCGATGACAGCTATCAAACTTAAAAGTGGTTTATCTCCGTCATTATCAATTCTAGACCATTGCTGTCTTAACAAAGGTGAAAGAACTCTTCAAGATCTACATTTCCTATAACAGCTGTCAAACTTGAAACTGAATTATCTCCGTGTATATTAATTCTAGACCATTGTTTTTATGGGGATTGGTTTTATAGAGATCTTCAAGGAAGGCCTTTGCCCAGCAGTAGGCGTCTTATTGCTAAAGCGACGACGATGACGAAGGACGATGAGTTAGGGGTAAGATAACTGCGATTCCTGCGTGCAGTAACATTCCAAAGAAAAATTATATCCCAAGATGATCGAGATGTTATGGTCATCCTACTTGGAAAAGAGACACAATCATCTGATGTGGTATCCTTGTCGGCACGTTTTTCTTTGCCAGTACTCAATCCTGTTTATATGATAAATCCATGGCTATAGGTAAACCGAGCTGAGTGTCGCTCATAGATCGGAGAACAAGGGAGATTTGTCATGGGCTTATTACAGTTCGAAACCCGGTGCATCCAAGGGGCTGGGACCCTTACCCCACCTACTTCACTAACACAAAAACCTTGTTCTCTGATCTATGGTGTCGCTTTAGATAACATCTAGAATGTTTTACCTAAAGAGCGATGTTGTAAATTCAACTATGTAGTGTATAATAATGTATGTATGTCATAGCTCCGAAATTAATCAATTTACTTATATTAGGAACAAGTATGTATAATGATCAGGTACGGCTTCTGCACTACTTCGAAACTACATTTCATTTCAAAACTATATTTTCAAATATCTAGATTTGTAAATTCGAAAAGAAAGTTTAAATGTCGAATAAACTGGTTTTTAGTATCCCTTTAGGTGTTTTCAATGATTCACTGCTGAACATAGGGCTTTCCACGAAGAGCAATTGGGCTCATCGACTTGGCTTATTGTTTTGTATTATATCCATCATTCCCAGTGTCACTTGGTGGATCAGCCATCGACAAACTTCTACCTTCTACAGATATCTAGTAGGTTGCCTCACGATTTTTTCCTTGTCTAAAACGTACCTAACCATAGAGAAATTGTTAGTTCGCGGAAAGAGGTCGAGAGTTTCAAAATAAACTGTATGCAACCAGCAAGTTCCATCTCAGACACCATCACCGCGTGGGTGGATCGCAGGCGCCAAATAATTGGTTAGTTAGTTTGGCTGATCGGTTTGTCTTGATTAGATAATGAGAGCCAAGAATTCAGATGAAATAATGGCTGCCGCGTATTAGGCAGCGATATCGTCATCATGTCAGCATTCCACTACTCGACATAGGTCACCCCTATGGATTTCCATTAAGACCAAATAGCAGAGGCTTGCATCTAGTGCGTTCCTGTCTTAATTACGGTCTTAATTATATAGTTTGTCCTACGCTGCGCTTGTTTGCCTACTACTACAATCGAAAAGACTGATGACTCTACATCTTATACAGGGTTATCCAGAACTGGTGTACTGGTGCCGAAAGGTGGTTCAGGCCATAATTATGAACAACTTTTACTATGGGGCCAACTCTAAATTCGCGGAAAAAAACAGCTTTCATACATTTTGTCGATTCCGAGTTGCAATTTTGTATGCCACAGTTGAATCTTGAAAGATCTTAAACTTTGAGTTGGCCCCATAGTAAAAGTTGTTCGTAATGATGGTCTTAATCACCGCCTTTCGGCTTATTATAGGCCATGCCACAAAAGTGGCAACACTACATTCACATGTTTACCTATTACGTAATAAATTCTCACATTATAAATGTTTATATGAGCCTGCGAGCTCGAATAATATGTATTTGGTATAATCACTTTTATTGTACTACCAGGATTCATGTACACTGGTATTGTACAATACAATACAACAACACTTTATTGACACCAACAAGAAAACATAACAAAAGAAACAAAGACAGAAAAGGCACAAAAGGCGGTCTTATCGCTAAAAGCGATTTCTTCCAGACAACCTCTCTTGTTTCTCTAGTTTCCTCGCATCCATGTTATTGTACTTATGTTTTGTTAAAAATTATGGTAAATAAAGACTTTTAAAAACTGAAAAAAAAACAACTGAACAAAAGTTGGCGGATATGAAGTTGGCTACAAGCTGCGCAATATCCAGTCCTGACTGAAGCTCACACAAAGCCGCGCGTTGATTGGATATTGCACAGCTTGTAGCCAACTTCATTATATTGAGAGGTTCGTGGATCGGGGCTTTTCAAATAAAGAGGTTTTCTATCTTCTTATAACACTATTTAATATTATTCTTTTACGTTTTACATTTTACGATACAACTATTTTTTACGGACATCTTTTTTACGAGAGGATGAATTTAGGGTTGCCCCAACTTAAACTAAAATTACGACTATATAAAATAATAATGATACCAGGGTGTGGTGTGAATTGTAATATCAATATTTAATACATTACCGCCAACTTGTGTAGCGCGGCCCATACCTACAGGGTACTTACTTATGCAGATAGCCCTGTAGGTAGGTAAATTACCCCCAGGCGAGGCCTAATATGAAAATCTACCATTATGGTAGTTAAAACACGCAATTTGGAACAATCAAATATTTGATATTTTGATAACTTCTTATCTAAAATCAGAAATCGCAAACCAAATGACTTGTGAATAATCTAATACCACCGAATATGGAAGAAACCAGAAGGACTTTCTAGTTGCATTTGAATGAAATAAGCTGTGTGGAAAATTGACATCATCATCATTTTCACTCCGCTTTAAAAGACCTTTGTTTATTTGGGGTAGTTAGTACAATACCTCAGAATATGAACTAGTTATTATTCTGGGGATTCTTCCTACTGTCTTAATGATTATATTAGATATCACAACGGTCCACCCAGTAGCGTAAATATACCATCTGAGGCCCGCGGCAAATTCTTTAGATGGGGCCCCGTCCCAGGAAAAATTGTGGCGTTGTAATTTTAATAAACCACTTAAGTATTTAATTAAAACTACCCAATACGATTAATAGTAAGTATTGTGTGTGTTTTAATTTAATATCTAATAATTTTTTTTTCTAAGGCAGCAAACGAAAGACTTTTGAATACAACTTTTAATTAGTTGCTAAATTTAGCTATATGAAAATCAACAGAAACAATATATTTTTACTTAAGTGTGAGCGCCGCGAGTGTCATGTTTTTGTGATAAAGATTAGAATCAAGTTAAGATCTTAATCAAGTTTCAGCGTGAATGCAGAAAGCGCGAATTTTATTGGACTTTTTGCTAAAGGGAAAATTTGAAGTTGAGATGAGATGCGAGCAACGGAAAAATGTTTTGCTAAATGAAGCGCGAGAGCAGCGAGCGCGAAAATTTTTCATGTTTTTTTTTCATTAGATTTTTTTCATAATTTTATATAATGAGTTCGCGGCCTCTTAGGCTGGGGCCCACTCAGGTCGGGGGCCCGTGGAATTTTGCCAGCCCTGCCATCCTATAGTTACGCCACTGGGTCCACCCTGTCAAAGAAGATGTAATAATACTGTGATGTAGGTACCTAGGTACTACGCTGTGTTTGCTAGTAGCATAGCTAGTTGGTACGTTTTCTCTACTCAAGCACTTTTTACCCGATCGTTCATCAGTCCTCCGTCCCTACATATGTGCCCTGTGAACTGTCATTTCAACTTGCCAATCCACTGGACTGTAAAGCTCGAAACATACCATCGGACGCGGCTTACGGACGTGACTGACAGCCGCGACCGAGACTATGAAAGTACACTGAGCAGTGCACACTACCGGACGTAAGTCGCGGACGTCACCTTCGGACGACCTTGAGCGTTCGGACGTCCGAGAGCGATCTGGCACACCGGATGTTTCAAAACTGTGCACATTGCTAAGTCGCGGCTGTCAGTCGCGTCCGTAAGCCGCGTCCGATAGCATGTTTCCGGCTTAACGGTTTTTTTCTATGGTTTCTTTTTAGATCTCCACATTTCTGAACCTGAAGAGACTTTTCATTTTTGTCTTTTAAAAGTTCATTAAAATTATTGAAGAAACAAAAGACGGACGAACTACTTCAAAGTTAGGTATTTACCAATTGCTTTCTATCTAGTAGTAGTGTAGTATTGTCATTAAATAAAAAAAGAAAAGGTATTTACCTATTCCTACTTAATTTTCAGCCGTGGTGGTCTAGTGGTAATGACACTCGCCTTACAATCGTGAGGTCGTGGGTTCAAATCCCGGTCCCGTACCAATGAATTCCTTGGAATTTATGTACGGAATTTCACACCACTGGCTTTTCGGTGAAGGAAAACATCGTGAGGCAATATCATACAATCATATCATACGTCCGTAGAAGAAATTCGATGGCGTATGTGAATCCACCAACCCGCACTGGCCCAACCGCCCTTTGTGGGTAGGCCTACGTCCTGCAGTGGACTATTAAAAAGGCTGGTACGGTACAGTACAGTACCTACTTAATTTTAAAGTACTTTTTTCGCTTCACTTTTTGAGCTCTAAAGTCATTCTGGTTTTTCCCCTATTCGAAATCTAATACTTTCCTAACTTGGAGCTAAATCGGAAAAAAGCACGCAAGTTTTCCTGATTCATGGCTGACGAGGAACGTTCGTTGTGCTTTGGACATAAAGAACATTTTGGGTTAATTGAATGAGGTTCCGCTTTTTGGGGTCCCTTCATTCCTTGGTCTGCACTAAAAACGAATTTGGTGATGCCATAGCTATCTCATTCAGACATTAGCATGTTGGTCTGTTAGAGCAAAATCTATAATAGGAGGAATAAACGGCTAGAATGTTGAACTACTAATTCCAAAATCTAGGTTAAGCGTCCATAAAAAAATATATAAAAGTTGATGTGCGCATCAAATAAGCACTGTGAAGCGATGTACTGGAAACATTGTCTTTTAGACGTAGGCCTACCTACCCACGACGAGTGACATTGGGGTAAGGAGTTATCACATTGTGAAAGCTAATAAATAGATACGAATATGAGATATTAGACGACACAGTCATGTTAACATTATATTCTTATGCGATGAGGGGGCGATAACTGACGTCCCGCATAGGGTGTTTCTCATGTTAACTCTACGAAAAAGTTTATTTTTTGTAAGGAACCCTAGACCAAACCAACTAGTTTTTGACCGGTTTCAGTAACATCGCATGTAAAGTTAACTTTACGGGGCTCGTGTAATACCCCATAAACCGCCATGTCGGTGATGTCGGCCAATTCTTCCATTTGCCATATTGTTATAGCTATTCTGTTTGTTAGCTGTGTTAGAAAGTTATGAAGTTATGATTAATAGGTGTGGTGCAAGGACTTTGTAATATGATAAATCCATGGTGTGGTGTCATCCATCTTGGTCATGGAGTCAGAGTTTGCTGTTTTGAGGTCGTAATAGGTACTTATTTTTATGAGTCCTTATTTTTATGGGATCTTTGTAAAATTAGCAAAAACCATTTAGATAGTTACACCTATGGTGCATCTGTCTTCGGATGGGTGACCGCGGTCGCCGCGGATGGCATTTACAACTGATGAGTTAGACCAGCTTTACACGTAAATTGAAACTACAGCTGTTTCCGTATGGCTTTATACATTTTTGTACAGCATTTCTGGTGGAAACGAGGAAACCAAAATGTATGACATGGGCTAGAATCTTAGAAGAAAAAAAATCGCCCTTATTTTCCACCATAGACAAATGGTAATTTGCATTTGACTTTCCAAATTACATTCTCTATGCTTATTCGTGACTGCTCGAGTTGCATCTGCATCGGTATTGCGGGAACGCTTGCGCACACTTCCACTACCCCAACTGCGATGAAAAAAAACTATGCAAAACCTGGACTAAGGGCTCTGAGCGCTGCCCATCGACTTGAAATTGTTTTTCTTCATTCCATAATATCAATGCGCTGACGTGGCTCGAATGTCACCAGTGGCGTACATATTTTGCCACCAGTAGGCTGGTGAATTTTGCTGGTAAATCCGCCACTGAATGTTACGTGAAATTGTGAGCTCAGTTATTTAAACTATTTATGGAACATATTCATATGGATGACAGGCCAAAAGCAAAAAAAAACTCACTTCAGGGCTAGTTGGCTGCTCAAAGCCGCACTTCTCACCCTCGCTGATAATCATAGGTATATGAATTTGCCTCTGTGCAACGGCTCGCCTCGTGTCCAGGCGTTTGATCCGATCTATAATACCATACTTATTATATATTCTTTGACCATACCACAGAACAATGTTCGATAGACTCCTCTTTCTTGGACAGTAGAGTAATAATTGATGCGCATTGCGTGTGTAAACGCAATAAAGAATGCTTTACGTAACGTCTGGATTGGAACCGATCTGTATCAGGCAGAGGACGCTGTAGCCAGATGACATCAGTTTTATTCCTAGCGACCCGATTACAATCTTTTTCTATAGATCTATACCTACGTAACTTGAAAGATCTAACCACTAGTAATTCAATTCATTTATTGCAACATATGTTATTGTTTATTTTATGTTTGTAATTTGTAGATGCGGTTCTTAGATTACATGTTATAATACTGTCAAATACATATGACCCTTTAAGGGTATCTATGGCAAATTATTTATTACATTGGGACGGCTCATTGTTAAATTATCATTACAAAGGAGTTTGTGCATTTGTGGCATATCCACTCGGCGCCAATGTTTTTTTTTCAAGTTTCCGCGCATGATGAAAGTAGTCTACATGAGTAGAAAACACTTATACACACAATAAATGTTTCGTACTATGGTACCCTAGTGTCACGTTCTCGAGATATTGGGATGTAAAGATCGCTGTACGAGAACTTTGCGATCTTTTCATCCAATTAACACACCACTAGTTTGCCCAACTATATGAATAGAGCTACAAGCTGATCAAATTCTGGATGAAGCTCGCACAAGCTGCGCGAAGATTGGGTTTTGCGCAACTTGTAGCCAATAAAGCACGTAGTAAATAGCCATTAAAATACCAAATCGATGGTAAATACCGATCTGCTTTATGTGGAGCATTATCCACAACGATAGTAGTTATGCTGGCTGCTTTCAAGTCGAAAACCTTCGCATATTAGATTCAAAACGAACGTTCGTTTATACCGTTGCTCTACTGCTTGGCACAACTAGTAGATAAAAAGGAAATTTTAATTTCCTGTGACACTACGCATAATGTTTGATTCCAAACGAACTTTTTATCGCTCTACAGCTTGGCACAACTAGTAGATAAAAAGGAAATTTTTAATTTCCTGTGACACTACGCATAATGTTTGATTCAAAACGAACTTTCGTTTATCGCTCTACAGCTTGGCACAACTAGTAGATAAAAAGGAAATTTTAATTTCCTGTGACACGACTGGGCTAGCTATTTCAGGTTTTTAGGACATACATGATAAATTAAAGATACCAATAGTTGTAAAATATATTTATTTGGTTGTTGGCAGGTGTGCCTACGCGTCGGCGATGGTGACTTCGACCTCCACGCCCGGCTCGATGTTGATGGAGGTGATCTGCTTCACGATCTCGGAGGGCGAGTGCAGGTCGATCACGCGCTTGTGGATCCTCATCTGGAATCTGCAAAGCAAATAAATGCCATTAATTTGTGATTAAGTTTTGTCTATACTTACACGTTCAGATTTCATCAACCTGTGTCGACCCATTGCAGGGCACGGTAATGATAACTAACAGTATTCCATCTTCATATACTAAGCGCCACACAACTCGGCGGATGAGATGTTAGCCGCAGATGACGCTTTGCCGTGATTGGTACGTGTCTGCGTGTCGAAGTGTGAGCTCGGGCGTAGCGAGCGCGCGGGAGGCATGAGGTTGGCGGGCGGGTGTGCTCCGGCGTCTCGTCTCTCTGGCTCCCGCGCATACCTATATTTCGACTTTTGCGCAGCGTTCTGAGCATAACTTCCCATCCGCCGATTTGTATGGTGCTTAATATACAAACGATCGGAATGCGAATCATATCTACACGCCTCGGAATGTGGTATACTTTCGGTACGGTTCGGTAGTCATCCGCCGCGCGCCGTAGTGATGAACAAACCAGTGGTTTTGTAACTAGTAAGCGTGCAATTTACGTTTTTATGGTTCCTCGTTTTACTACAGAACCAAAACATCAAAAACGCAATATTATGTATTTTTATTGAACACTTCCTTTTTAAAACACAACAAATTTCTTTTTTGTAAAAAATATAATAATTTTTCATCATACAAGATGATTCAAAACTAGAAAGAAACTCAAGTAGATAAGAAGTAGATGAAATTAAAATAATGAAGGGCACACGCGTCGCGAGATGGTTCAGCTTGCATGTCGATCTTTCCAAAAACCAAGTTAAGCCTCTCAATCGAAACTCCTGGCAACAGCTCGCAGGAACTTACAAAGGAATCTTTACACTATTGGCTTTTCAGTGAAGGAAAACATTACTTAAAGGGTGCCAAAATGTGTAGTGCTTCATCAAACTCATTTCGCTGTAAGTGCCACCTAGTACACCTTGCCCCTTCCATGAATAGGTTTATCATAAAATAATACAAAAGTAAGCCATACCTGTCCCAGGTCTTGGAACCTTCACCACAGGGGGTCTTGCGGGTGGTGATGCGGAGGATCTTGGTGGGCATGCGCACCGGACCCTGGAAACAGAGACAAAGACATTTAGAACTGATATTTAGTAGTAGTAAACGCGCATATTAAGCCCGATTAGAGGCGCCATCCTAATTATAATAGCTAAATAGCATAGCTCTGTTTCTTTTTCACTTTAGGCATTCGATAGAGAGAACACTATTTAAGTTGCTATTAAATTTACGCTGGCGCTTCTGTAATCGGGCTTATTATCCTATCAAGTAGGATGTCAGTACAGGATATACCGCCTTTAAAATCGAATAAAAATAGTAGTGGTATTATTTCGAAAACCAACAATGCACACCATATTCTCAACAATAGTGGTTTACTTGCCAGAGGATGCAATCTCAGCAAAGACTATAATATAATAGGGTATTTGACTAGTTTTTGGAAATCGTTTTAAATTATTCATTAGTACATACTAAGCACACTACATTTATATTTCCGAGAGATCTACTGTATTAACAATGAAAATCAGTGTTGAAGAATAGATATACGCTAGTTCACATCTAAAAATTAACAAAAAATACTTTAAAAGTAACTTACAGATCCAATAATATTGCTCCGAAATCACAAAACACAAATTACACAAACAACAGTCAATCGAGAAATTCTTGTTTACCAGCATGTGACGTCACCAGAGTTGCGTCCCTACTTAGAGCATTTAGGTCACAGATAAAATATCAAAAAAATATCGTATTTTATTTCGTTCGATTAGAAAATTAGACATTTTTTAGTTTAAATAAAGTGACAAATGTCTTTTTCAGGCTATTATCAGTATGGATTACTAATAGAATGTTTCCAATGTTGTCAAATAGCCTATTACAGAGTATTTAAATTTCTTAACTATCCTCAACGAGTAACATTACAGTTTACATTATGTTACTTACATATATATTTACAATTATTACATAACATGTAACTTCCCTATGAGCAGTATAAGGTACAGAACACAGACACTGCACTTTGAGGAGTCGTGATCTCACGCCGCAATGGTGAACTCAGCACTATGCATAGTGCTGGGTTTTCATCTTGGCGTACACATGGTACCTATCAACTTTTACATTTAAGGCTAAGATCTTTTGCTCCAGCTTTAGGCAAAAACTAAACTATACTATTGTATTCTAAGCGCCACACAAATCTGCGGATGGGAAGTTATGCGCAGAACGCTGAGCAAAAGCCGATATATAGGTATACGCGGGAGCCAGAGAGACGAGACGCCGGGGAACACCCGCTCGCTAACCTCATGACCCCCGCGCGCTCCCTACGCACTACGACACGCGGCTTTGGAATTGTGCACACATGCGCAATAATAAGCCAATCACGGCAAAGTGTCATCTGTAGCTAACATCTCATCTGTCGATTTGTGTGGCGCTCAGTATAGCATAACCACATAGTATATCTTCCAAGCCGATTTCGGCTACGGCGATCAATGGAACTAATCAATGGTACTACTGACAGAAAGCCAACCATTTTCCATACATGGGTATGGTCACTGATGGGTCCTCACATGGAATATGAAAATTACAAATGTGACTGATATAGCACACCAACCAAAGAAATCACACTTGCTTGGTACTAGGTTAAATACTGATATTATAACATGATCTAGATTCTAGAGCATTGAAATTAAAAAATAAAACAGTTTTATTCCCTTACCTTCACACGAAGCTTCTGCTTCTTGGCTCCGTTGATGAGGTCTGCGCACACCTTCTCCAGCGAGCGCACGTTCCTTGAGGTCAATGTGATCCTGATGCGGTGGATGGGGGAGATCTCTGCCTGGGGCTTCTCCAGGTCGCCCTTGCCTGACACTACAGCGGCTGCCTGGAATTATTTAGCCAATGATTAGAGGAAAGGCACAAAAAGTTAGGTCCTGCTTAATGTGACCATACGCCCCGCTTTCAGGCAGTCTGCCCCAGTGTCTGCTGCGAAGCAGACATGGTCCTGCTTTTGCAAACAGACCAAACGATAATATAACTAATATAAAATAACTGAAAATAACCATAATTTTTTCACGTTCCCTTCGCTCGCATATAATACCGCTTTGAACCGGTCTTATTGAAGAGCCATATGGGGATTATGTCTAGCATAGGACACTCCTATGATAGCTGTGATTTTTTACTATACAGCTATTTACAGCGAGACCTTAGCTATTTAGCTAAGGTCTCGTTAGTCATACTTACTGATACTTTTATACAGGTTATCTACTTATTCACCTATCATGAGATCATCATAATTTCTAGATGCACAGGGCATAAGCCTTCCTCGATGTAATTCACCTCTGTCCCGTACTAATTGCACCCTACTGCTTGTTTGATGTCATTTTGAGATTGATTAAACGTGTAGCTAAACGTTATTTAAACATTTTGAAGGTGTGTCTTTTGGAATAAACTACATAGGAACTATACAGGAATGCGACAATGTTCTTAGCCAAAGAAGCAGAAGAATTAGACTTGGCGCCAAAGTTGCTTCCTACCTATTTCTAGAAGACAGGCTTAATCTGGTCCATCTACTTATATTAGATCCTGAGAAACTTGAGAAAGTACATGTGAGATATTATACAAAAGAAGGCAATTTTGGAATTCGAACTGCACGTGTAATCAACCTAACCTAAAAATTGAGTCATCTCAATTTTGCGTAAATTGGCCAAAAATATAAAACTATGGTTTTAAACGCTGGAGAAATTGTTACTTACCATTTTGTTGCGATTTTCCGGTCGAGATAAACAACTTTGAAATCAAAAATTGCTCAGCGCTGAACCGGAGAACAGCTTCGTTTCACTTCAATGAAAGAAAGGGAAAGAAAATATGCCAAGTTGACAATTTATTTTCAACTTTGATTGCTTAATTTGCATGACGTACATTTTTTTAATTTTTGGCGTTGTTACTTGTACCTTGATTCACTATTTTAGGCTTATGCAGATCTGATAGTTATTTGTAGCTTAACATCTACTTTCCTTACTTATTTAAATAATAGGTCCAATTATAAAAGCGCCATCTTAATTATAATAGCTAATTGACATATTTTTGATTCTTTTACACCTAAGACATCGATAGAAAAAACATTTTTTACGTTACTATTAACGATGGCGCCTTCATAAATGGGACTATTATTTATCATTAGAGAACATAATATAAAGCGCAGAGTAGCCTTCTATGTACAAAAATAGCAATTAATTTATTTTAGAGCCAAATAACGTGAACCTATTCGAAATAAAAAAAAATGAATTAAGTTGTGTTGCAAGTTGCAAATTAAGTTTACCCATGAAGAAGAAAATCAGTATGTATACTGTGGTATCTATACTGATCCACCGTTACCAAATAAACTGAACAATCGTAATTTGTAAAGTCAAATATCTTTGTTATCCAATTCTGTAGATTCTCAATAGAATTTAGATAGTACTTTAAGACCAACCAGTTACAAATCGTTGTAATTTTATTTTCTCAACCTATGCTGCCCAGTCCCACTTTTGGACAAAGGTCTCCCCCGCTTCCTTCTATTTATCGCGTTCTGTAGCCAAATCTCGCCAACCTTCCCGAAAAATGCCGACATGTCACCGTTTTTTAGGCTTTCCCTGCCCTCCGGTATCCACGAACCTGGCCCATCTCTCGGGGTGCATACAAACCACAAGACCCGCCCAATCCTAATTTAGTTATGCAGTTTTTTGGTCTACGTCAACTACACACTGAATAAAAAATTAAAGTCACTAATTAGATACTTAGAATATTTAATTTAATATTTTGGAGTAACTTATAAAATAATAGAGAAACATTAACATACCAACGAATAACGTAAGCAATTTACTGCACCGTTTTTTACATAATTACGTCACTGTAGCTCTTTATACATTATTCATCATAATATTTTTGACTTGCTTGTCGAATTTCCTGAAACAGAATAAAAAAATAACAAATAATTACGTGTAACGCACTATTTTAGACACGTCAGTTTATTGAATTATAATAATTACTTGTATAAATGTAATAAATGTTTGTGTTATATGTTTGAGTTTCATGAAAGTAAAATAAAAACTAGATTTACTAATGTATGTAGGTTCCTACACTTACTTTTTGTAATACATACAGTGTAATTACAAAAAGTAATCGTAAACGCTCACATTTATCAATTTACACTTATACTTACGTAGAAGTTATTTGATCTCCAGGCAAGTGGAATGGATTACAAATGGCGTCAGCATACAGGGCATGTAGTCTGCGTAAAGCGGTTCTCACTTCAGCGTCTCTGATGTTGCTACCACTGGGCGATGTTGAGCTTGTGACTAGTACAAGTTTAATACGGGTGTTTGTAACGTAACCATAGCTGGAAAATACAATATTATTTAAATTATCGCAAAAAAAATTGACCATTGTGTATCTAAATTAAAGGAAAGCATACATGACGGCTCATGACGCATGACGATTAGGACGCTGGATGCAAACCGCTTCCAACTGGTCTTATTGGGGATCCATAGGGGAGGCTTAAGTCCAGCAGTGGACGGCCCATGGCTGATGGATGGTACATGACGGGTCCAAGAATAGCTACAGCAATAGCCAAAGCCTTAGCTATCTGACACTCGAAAGTATTGTATTCTATTTTAATACCATGATGATTATGTAATTACTTTAGCATCACATTCAGTAATAGCTTTTTTTAAATGAAACTAGGGTATCTATAACGTAGATTTCAGCTGCTACTAGTAGCAACAGAATTTTCGAATTACAGCACTTACATCTTGTGAGTGTCGGTGGAATAAAGCAGACCCAAATACAAATCGCGCAGGTCTGTACGCGCTGCGTTTGAATTAGGACCTGCATTGTTGGCATTAGTAGATGCGAGGCGTTCTTCCAAAGCATCTAGAGCAGTGTGGACGAGCCATTGTCGCGATAGTTCGTTATCTGTATTTGTATCATTGCCAATGCCACCTATATACAACGGCGAATTCTGAAAATAAAAATAATAATTACCCATCAAAAATTGTATTTTCAGATGCTGTTAACCCTAAATCTAGCAAACGTCAAATCGACGCAATGACATGTAGTGACAACGTAACAAAATAAGTGACGTCATCACAAATTGTAATCAATAAGTAATTAGTGTACGTGTAAAAACAAGAGTGGAAACTTTAGATGTAAACTGCGTTTATTGGATCAAATTGTAGTAAAAACGTTAGAGATTATCAAAAATAGGACAGCATTGAGTAATTTGCAGTCTAAAACTTACATCTTTTCCAATAACTGCTACACAAACAGCCATCGTGTTGACAAATCAGCGGAACTGGCATCGCAGGTACGGCAACATAACGAATGAAAATCGCAGTTTTTGCGGGAAAAAATCGAATTTATTCGATTTCGATCGAGGATTTCCTAGCAAGTTTTCAGTTTTAATATTATTTTCGTGTACAGATTTAAAATTAAACCTGAAACATTACTATAACCAGTCCAGTTAACGCTATTACCTGTTGTATAGTGTTGTGACTATCCAAATTAATGTACATTTATCTAAACAGTGACTCAAAATGGCCATTAACGACGACGTCGACGACCTTCTGTACGAAATGAACGAGCAGGGAGAACGCGTAGTCGTTCGCTCAACAGAATCAAGACGCCGCGCATTCCTTCGCTTCTTCAATTTGACCAAACGTCCCGTAGACGTCTGGTGGCGTGACTTCCAAGGCGCCAGACGTCACTACTTCCTACTCGAACCCAACACAGCACAAGTCGTCGACACCTACATTACACACCCTTGGGAATTCACAGACGTGGCAACAAAAGAACGCTACTGCATTAGAAATAGCTACGTTTTTCGTGCGCCGGAAAACATCGGCGGCATGAGGTATAGAACTAACTGGAATATCACTGTGAGTGTGCGTTCTCTGCGTGATAGTGCCTTACTAGCAGTTGCGTTAAAAATTCAACGACCACAGCTTGTTTCTGAGTTAGAGCTGCCCCGAGGGTTGAAGTATGAGCTAAATGAACTAGTACAGAAACTCTGTGAGCCACAATGATTGTGTTGGTTCAGTGTGGGAGGACTGTTTTTATTACTCTTTGCTATGGATGCTGTATGGAATGTTCTAGTTTATTATCTGTTGCGGATGTTTGTCGTTAATTGATAGTGACATCAATTTATATTTAGAAATGATGGTTTAAATGGTGTTAACAGTACTGTAGTGTACTAGCCTTTTTTAATAGTCCACTGCAGAACGTAGGCCTACCCACGAAGGGTGATTGGACCATATCCACCACGCTGGCCCAGTGCGGGGTGGTGGATTCACATATGTCATCGATTTTCTTCTACGGACATATGCAGGTTGCCTCACGATGTTTTCCTTCACCGAAAAGCCAGTGGTGTGGAATTCCGTTCATAAATTCCAAAGAACTCATTGGTATGGTACCGGGGATTTGAACCCACAACCTCACGATTGTAAGACGGGTGTCACTACCTCTCGACCACCATGGCTCTGTGTGCAGTGTTAACAATGCATCGGGCATTTTGTTAGGTTAATACATTGGTGCTCGTAGTTTTTTAATAAATCTCTTTATTCATGTGCCAGCATAAGTTTAGAATTTTATTATAGGGTAAATCAAACTTTTTGGTAGCTGTGATTATGATGTAAGTGGTTGCATAGTAGCAATATATTCGTATGTTAGCGGTGCAAGAGAGGGGATATGCGCAGCTTGTATTATAGGTAATTTCAAAGCCGCCCAAGAGGTTTGCGGCCGAAGAGCCTGCCTATACTCATAGATAAGTTCTAGTTTTAGTTTCGCATAACACTTCATAAATTGACGCGCTCGCAGGATTTGAACCTGCATCCTTCTGGGATTCCGGCCCAGATGCTTTGTCAAATTAAGCTTGAAGGTTGTATTCCGAATCTGCCAAATTAGTGAAGTGTTTTATCATTTTTACTACCAAGTAAGCGCCATCTGTGAGTTTCTATAAACCTATTGTGTGAAGCACGATAAAAATCATTTCATTAGGTGAGGATTATTCTGTATTCTTCAAAATTATTTTATTCACAGATGTCCACTGCTGGACATAGGCCTCCTCTATGGATTTTCAATAAGACCTCATCAAGAAACAAGGATGCAAGTTGCTTCCAAGTAGTCTTATAAAAATCTTTCAAGAGCAAAAACTTTCAGCGTTCTCTGCAGAATACAAAAAAAAAAACGTTATAAATGATGTATACAGGAATTAATATGATATTACAGTAACTATAAACCGAATCAAACTTCTTGTCCGCTCTGAAGTTAGCTACAAGCTGCACAAAACCCAATGCTTGCATAGCTGTTTTGTGAGCTGTGGTCCAGATTGGGTTTTGTGAGCTGTGAAGTGGTCCAGATTGGGTTTTGTGAGCTGTGGTCCAGATTGGGTTTTGTGAGCTGTGGTCCAGATTGGGTTTTGCGCAGCTTGTGGCTAACTTAACAGCTGCCCAGAAGTTTTATTCAGCCTATACAATAGTTTCTGTGTTGTCTATACATTTTTTTACATAACTGGTGGAAATGAAGAACAAAAAATGTATGGATTCACACTAAAATTGTAAGTTTTGGTTTAGCAAACTCATCTGTATGTACATACATATTATTTGCTGAAAAGCAGTGGTGTCCTAGAGGTAGTGACACCCGCCTTACAATCGTGAGGTCGTGGGTTCAAATCTCGGTCCCGTACCAATGAGTACTTTGGAATTTATGTACGGAATTTCACACCACTGGCTTTTCGGTGAAGGAAAACATCGTGAGGCAACCTCCATATGTCTGTAGAAGAAATTCGCTGGCATATGTGAATCCATCAACCCGCACTGGGCCAGCGTGGTGGATATGGCCCAATCACCCTTCGTGGGTAGGCCTACGTCCTGCAGTGGACTATTCAAAGGCTGATACAGTACAGTACATATTATTTTATATTCTTTACTCATACTAAGGCTTCTGTTTGTTGTCTATTTGTGTTATTTGCTTTTTTTAGGGCAGGTGCCCCGGTTGTGGCCATCTTAGTATCATTTGTGGCCACTTTGAATTTTAACAATTAATTAGACAATTTATGTTCAAATAATGAATCTCAAATTATAATTAATTTTATATACAGGGTTATTTCTAATTAATTAGCATCGTTTTTTTTGGCATCATCAAATTGGCTAAAAAAAATTGATTATGAAGGTATTGAAGTTCTACTTGATAGTTTGTTTATATAATGATATTTTAAATCAAAATTATGCGTTATAATTTACAATGTATTAGCATATTTTTTTCTCATTTTTCAAGTTAATGTTTTTTATTATTTAATCTTTGTTTTGTATTTTTTTTTATGTTAATGTATGAATTAGTATGTGTACTTTATTACTCAATTCAAATTTTTAAATTTAAATTATAAGACTTCGTTTTTTTCCTAAATTAGTTAAGACAATTCAGTTTTCTTTATTATTTTATCTTTGGTTTGAAATATATATACGTGTAGAGAAACGTAGTTCTCGTCGTGAATGCATTATTAAAACACTTATAAATCCGCAAACATTAAATATATTTCAGGAGAAAATCAACATTTTTTTATATTACATGACAACCAAAGCAACAACTGACTATCGACCATAAATATAACTTAAATAGAAGTTTTCATGCGAAACTCATAGAACCTCTTTTCATTTAACACACCTCCTTGAGTTTTGCAGGAAAATTAAACTTACTATTAACACTATTGTAAACATAAATTCGTTAATAAACATTTAACAATCCTCGCATTGAATGAAATTTATTTTTGCCTAAAGACTTCGTTAGAATGTCTGCTAATTGATCATTCGTATGAATCTTCGTTACATTTATTATCCCTTTCTTTTCGTAGTCATTAACAAAATGATAGCTAACATCAATGTGTTTTGAATTTTTACAAAATTTACCGTTTTTGGAAAGGGAGATGGCACCACTATTATCTTCATAGATAGTAATTGGTTTTTTAATTGCAATATCTAAATCTTTTAACAAGCCTATCACAGGTAAAACTTCAGTTACACAATCGGCTAGCGCATAATATTCCGCATGGGTAGATGCTCTTGATACAATCTTTTGTTTATGTGTCTTCCACATTACTGGATTTTTACACACTCTTAACACAATACCAGTAGTTGATTTTCTATCATTTTTATCCGCTGCCCAATCAGCATCCACAAATGCATCTAAGTTTTCTTCATATTCTGCATTGTAATTTAGTGCCATATCACGAGTATAGTACAGATATTTCAATACACGTAATGCGTATTTATAATGTGTGTCACTGTAAGCATTTTGAAAACGACTTAAATAATTCACGCTGTACGAAATATCAGGTCGAGTTCCACTTGCAACATATAAAAGAGCGCCAATCAAATTTCTATACCTAAGATTGCTATTATTTACCTCTCCTGGTTCAATATCTAAGTTTTGCTCCATAGGCGTCTCATATTTCTTCGAGTCCTTGACGTTATATTTTTCTGCTAAGCCTTCTATATACGTCGTTTGAGTCAAAGCCATTTTCTTTAAGTCAGGGTTATAATCAATATCGATTCCCAAATATTGTTTTACCGTTCCCAAATCTTTCATTCTAAATCTATTACTCAACATATGTTTCAATTTCCTGATAGTTTCTTCACTAGCTGCACAAATTAAAATATCATCCACGTATAAACATAGATATACTCTCTCATTATTAATGCATCCCGTATATAGACAATAGTCATAGTCTGATCTTTTGAACTCAATGCTCTGCATAAAGTCGTTGAAACACTCATACCAATCTCTTGGACTTTCTCTCAAACCATATAACGCTTTTTTTAGCTTGTAAACTTTATTATTTTCAATTTCAAATCCATCTGGTGGATATATATAAACTTCTGATTTTATAATTCCATTCAAGAAAGCTGTTTCTACGTCCATACTTTCTATCCGCCAACCTCTGACACATGCGATCGACATCAATATCTTCATTGTTATCATTCTAGCTACAGGTGAATATATTTCTTCATTTTCATCATAAACTTGTTGAAAACCTTTCGCTACAACCCTCGCTTTATATCGTCCATTTGATTTTATCCTGAAAATCCATTTCACTTCAATTATATCCTTGTTCAATGGTTCATCAACAATTTCCCATGTCTCATTTTTTTCTAGACTATTAATCTCATCATTCATCGCAGCTGTCCATTTCTTCGCTTCTGGGCTATTTATTGCCTCTTGGTAATTTTCTAGTACTCGGGCATCACAAACATTTACATAAACTACATGATCATTGAATTTTGCTGGCAATCTTTTTTCTCTCCTTGGACGATCTGGTTTGTTCACCTCCTCAACATCTAGTTTCTTCTTTTTATCTTCTTCATCTTCAATAGAGTCATAAAATTCATCATTATCACTAGTTTCTTTACTTTTCGATTTTACGTTTTCATTATTTTGTATTTTCATGGTTCCACCTTCTTCGACAATACTCATTTCTTCACTTTTCACTTCATCATCAGTGTCTGTATCTCGAAATTTGATCACTTCTGCCTCTGGGTTTATGAAAATAACATATCTGCTAATAACAACATTTTCATTTACTAAAACTCTGTATCCTGTATCTGTGTAACCAACTAAAGTTCCTTTAGTGCCTTTCGGATTCAGTTTTGAAGTCCTTCGTTCCTCGGGAATTCTAACAAAACATTGACTTCCATAAAGTTTCAAATTCCTTATGTCCGGTTTTCTGCCAAGAAGTATTTCATATGGGCATTTCTTTTCTGCAGTATTGGTAAGCAATCTGTTGCCAAGATATGCTGCTGTTAATATACATTCAGGCCAGTATTTTTTATCCATTTTAGCTTCCGTCAGTAAACATCTGGCTCGATCCATCACCGTTCTATTATATCTTTCAGCAACGCCATTTAACTGATGTGTGTACGCTGGACCTGGCTTCAAATATATTCCACGCTGTTTAGTAAATTCATAAAAGTCTCTATTTAGATACTCACCACCTCTGTCACATCTTATTTCCTTAATCCGCTTTCCTGTTTGATTCTCCATTGCATTCACGTAGGTTCTAAAACAATCAAACACTTCACTTTTATTTTTAATTGTGCAAACTGTTGCATGTCTACTATAATCGTCTATGAAAGAAACAAAAAATCTCTGTCCTTTGTATCCCACTGGTGTGATTGGTCCGTTTACATCCGTATGCACTATTTCCATCACATCACTTGCTCTGCGCCTATTATTTTCAAACGGCAAGTTCGTCATTTTGTTTTGTAAGCAAATTTCACATTGTACGTAATTTTCGTTAAGATTGTCGGGTAAACCGTCTAATAATTTATGTCTACACATTTCTTTTAACTTTTTAAAGTTAACATGACCTAAGATTCGGTGCCATTTCTCTTTCATTGACATTGACATTGTTTTTTCATTTGTATTAACAACTACATTGTTACTTACCTTCGCTTCTAAATCATACAGCTTATTTTTTTTCTTTGCAACAGCTACTAAAATGTGATTCGTGTTATATATCTGGGCCGTGTCATTTTGAAATTTTATCATGTTGCCTTTATTAACTATACTTGAAACGCTTAACAGGTTTCTTTTCATATTCGGCACGTAATAAACATGGTCAACGTCAATTTTGTGAAAAATGTTATTTACCTTACAACACATAGAAACCTTTCCAATCTTTTCTGATTTCAAAGCAAAACCATCACCTACTTTAATGTCAATAGCTTTATCAAGTGTTTTGGACTCGCAAAAGTATTTGTCATCATTTATGATGTGGTCACTACACCCACTATCAAGTAACCAATTAAAAGTTTCTGTACTCACTCCTTCTGAAGACATCACCTCCACGTTAAATCCCGATGTAGAACCTCCGGCTGTATTGGATTCAGAATTGTTACCTTGTCCTCTTCTATAACCTCCATATCTGCGTCCGCGGTAATTTCGATGACCTCGTCCACCACGTTGAAATCTTGGGTAATTTCCACGATAGTTACTGTTCCTCAACTTCGGACAATCTCTCTTAAAATGACCTTCTTTATTACATCCATAGCATTTTTGGTTAATCGTACTACTGCTTGCAAATGTTTCCTCTGTTTCCTTATTTTCATTTTTTTTGTGCTCCAAAATTAATTTAGATTTTATATATTCTACCGTTTGGTTCATTTTGGGCATCGCATCGACTATGTTTACTATATGTGCAAATTTTTCTGGTAACGACAGCAATAAATAGTTTAATCTGTCTTCTTCACTTACTGTTTCTCCAGTTCCTTTCAATTCATTCACTTGTTTCTCAAACAGTTGAAAAAATTCTATAGGGTCTCCATCATGGTACTTCGTATCTAGAATTTTTCTTTTTATCAATAATTTATTCGCACATCCGGTTATTATATAAAGATCGTCTAGTTTTTTAATCATTTTATAGGCTGTCTCTTCGCATATAATTATGTCTAGCTGGGAATTGCTCATGCTGTTCACTATATAGTTTTGCGCCTTCAATTCCATTTTTCTCCATTCTACATCCGGTATTTCTTCCAATTTTGTTGCATTTTCTATGACTTGGTCGCAATTTTTCATTTTTAGAAATAATTTCAGACGAAATTTCCATTTATCATAGCACGTCCCGTCGAATATTGGTACTCTAAACTCATCTTTACCTTCCATGGTTTTCCACACACTTGAAAAAAAAAAGATTCGTTCACTCACTCACAAATCTCCGTGTTTCGTCTTTAAAGCTCCTGCTACCATGTAGAGAAACGTAGTTCTCGTCGTGAATGCATTATTAAAACACTTATAAATCCGCAAACATTAAATATATTTCAGGAGAAAATCAACATTTTTTTATATTACATGACAACCAAAGCAACAACTGACTATCGACCATAAATATAACTTAAATAGAAGTTTTCATGCGAAACTCATAGAACCTCTTTTCATTTAACAATACGAGTATATATATTTTTTTGTTAATGTATAAATTAGTATTTATAATTTATATCAGAAATAATTTCTTTTTTTTTCAATTTTAACTTTGAAAGATTACGTTTTATTTTACTAAATTAGTTTTTTTTTCTACTCTTTATTTACATTTTGGCATGCTTTTTATGTTAATACTAGTTTTTACCTGCGGCTTCGCCAGCATGATATTTTGATTTTTGACGCAATATCATTTTAATTTATAGCCTATGTGTTATTCTGATGTATAAGCTATATTATTGCAAAGTTTCATCTCAATCCGCTCAGTAGTTTTTGCGTGAAAGAGTAACAAACATCCATACATCCATCCATCCATCCATCCATCCTCACAAACTTTCGCGTTTATAATATTAGTAGGAAGTAGGATGGAGAAGCCACTGGCGCCTGAGACACAGTCTTAGACTAGTTCAGGAGCCTATGGATCATGTATCGCTGTAACACATTTACTATGTCAAAATAAATGATTTGTTTGTTTGTTTGTTCGTTCGTTTTAGGGGCTTATTCTGTGCATCAAAACTAACAAATGTATAGAAAACCCGCGACCAAATGTATGGAACAGCTGATTTTTTTTTGAGTTTTGACAAAAGTCGGTCGGTTTGATTAGAAATAACCCTGTATATAAAATTAATAATAATTTGAGATTCACACAAACAATATTTGTTGTTACATCACAACATATATAAATCAAAGTCGCCTCCAGCTGTCTGTCCTTATGTATGCTATTATCTTTAAAACTGCGCAACGGATTTTGATGCGTTTTTTTTTACTACATAGAGAAGCTAGTTGTTTATATTTACCATTTATGCAATAATTTTGACACCAAAATGGCCACAAACCGGGTCACTGGCTACAACCGGGGCACCTGCTGTACCTTAATAATTACTAAGAAAGACTCCAAAAAATATTTTTATTATATAATAATACTAAAAAATTATTCCTGCTCAACTGTAATGAATTCAGGAAAATATCTTTACCTATTATTGTTTAAACTGTGCCATTTTAGTACCTAAACATGAATTTTACATTTTTTTAAATAATAGTATGTAATTAAGATTTATATTAGTAATTGTGAGTTCTAAGCCCAACTAAACTGTGTAAATAATATATTTTTACATGTTTTTATGTATAACTTTTTATTTATATCTGTCGTCTCCCTTTCTTTATTTAGTAGTAGGGTTTTATTATGCTAGAGAGTATTGCCATAGTATTATGATATCTTCTTTGATTTGGTACTGCTCAGGCCAAATACCTAAAATCAAGATGGCATAGTCTGTGCATCTATAGCACAAGGCGAACAGCGCGGGGCGTGTGCAATCGCTATACTAAGCGCCACACAAATCGACGGTTGAGAAGTTAGCCGGAGATGACACTTCGCCGTGATTCGCTAATTATTGCGCATGTGTGCACAATAACTATACAAATGGCGAAGTAGTGAGCTCGGGCGTAGGGAGCGCGCGGGAGGCACGAGGTTGGCGGGCGGGTGTGCCCCGGCGTCGTCTCGTCTCTCTGGCTCCCGCGCGTACCCATATTTCGGCTTTTGCGCAGAACACTGCGCATAAAGTCCCATCCGTCAATTTGTGTGGCGCTCATTTGCTTATAGATAAGACGGTGTACAGACCATCATTATAAATAACTTTACTATGGGGCCAATCCATAAAGAAAAAAGCTCTTTCGTACAAAAATAAGAAATAGCATTTTTACTCGAATTCCGGGTTGGTATCGTCCCAGTCGAATCCAGAGCCCTTAGTCCCGCCCCCCTACCGCCTAAGCAATAGCAATCGCTTATGACTTCATTTTAGTCATTTGGCACCGCCTATGTGACGTTAGCCATCAATTGCTTTGCGCGGATTGCGAAAGCAATCGTTGAATGAACAACTTTGATGGCTTACGTCACATAGGCGGTGCCAAATGACTAAAATGAAGTCATAAACGATTTTGCTATTGCTTAGGCGGTAGGGGGGGCAGGTTTTGCAGTTTACTTAAACTTTCGCGTAGGCGTGTGGCTCCATACATTTTGGTTAGTTCTTCCTCGTTTCCGCCAGGGGCGCTGTACAAAAATGTGTAGAGCCATACGGAAACAGCTGTAGTTTCAGTTTACGTGTAAACCTGGACCAACCCTCAGGTTATTACATGTACAAACCAACTTTCCACTGATGTAGCTAATATAAATCTCACTGCACAGTCATGATCTCGCCGCTATGTAGCGGGGCGCGGGGCGGCGAGCGGTGAGAAACCAAAGTATAGGCCGCCCGCATCACACAAGTTGGCGGATGTAAAGTTAGCTACAAGCTACGCAATATCCAATCAACACGCAACTTTATGGATTAAGATTAACTATAGAAAAACTGGCCAGAATAGGACACTTCTACAACATATGGATTTCAAACTGTCAATGGCCAAGCGATTGCCTATCCTCATGGGTAGTATCTTGTTTAACAAGTTCCCGGAGTGTGTTAAAACCACCATTAGTGATGCAGTGTTTTTAAATAAACTGAAAACGCTTCTATTGGAGAGAACTTTGTACAGCATAAAGGAATATCTATCTAATGACTATAGTGACCTCAATACCTGATTAATTACCATATTTTGACATTTTTTATTATTTTCTTAGAATTTGACATTATTTCGATTTTTTATCCACTTTATTGCCCCTTTACAGCATTATTAAATAATTTTGTACTTGCATTAAATGACGAGACCTATTGTTGGCGGTACTATGTATTATTATACAGATTTTGTATTTTATTTATAGTATTAAGCTCAATACGTCAATAAATGATTCTGATTCTATGTGAGCTGCAGTCAGGATTGGATAGAAAGATAAACTCTTTATTGCACACCAAGAAATAAACACAAAGAAGAAACATAAACAGTGTAACAATGGGCGGCCTTATCGCTGATAGCGTTCTCTGCCAGGCAACCTTAGGATGGAGAGGACAGAAAGCGTATAAATAATGGCATTAAATAAAATATAAATTAGATTACACATCACAAACATATACATACTAATAAAAAATGATATAAATACTTAAAATACCTAAAAATAAAGAAAACAATAAATAAAAAAAGTAATGATAAAAGAAACCTATGACAAAAAAATAAACTAATACTTAATATAAATTAAAATTTACTACTTACATAAAAGAACAACAACAGTTACAAAGTTAAAGAATCAACATTTTCTGCAGGTAATGGTTTTTAAATATGTTAATTGATTGAGATATCCAATATCCGTTACTGTCAGAAAATCTGACAGTAACGGATATTGGATATTGTGCAGCTTGTGGCTAACTTCACATCCGCCGACTTATATGATAACTGAATGCCCTATAGCTGTCCAAGTTTACATATAAATTGAAACTAATTGTTTTTGAATGGCTCTATACATTTTTGTACAGCGCCCCTGGCGGAAATAAGGGAGAACTAACCAAAATGTATGGAACCACACGGGAATGCGAATAAGTAAACTAGGTAAACCTGGACTAAGGGCTCTGGTCATACTGAAGGATTATAGATGGGCTATTTAATATGATACTAGCTGACCCGGTGAACTTCATTTCACACAATACCTCAATATATTTTAGCCTACGTGTTATTCTGATGTGCAAAACATTATTATTCATTGCAGTTTTATCTCAATCCGTTCAGTAGTTGGCTATGATAGGTTGTAAATAAAATGTGTGTTTATTGGTGATAGAATCTCTAACTATGCCAACTTAAATAGAAAATGTAACATAGTTTAACTTAGACAGGTAAACTCTAAAATTTATGTTACCAAAAATTGCATGTCCGCTAGGACAGACTGTTGTTACTTAGAAAATTTGTACCACCATTTTACACAGTTTGTGCAATAAATTTTTACTTTACTTTACTCAGTAGTTTTCGCGTGAAAGAGTAACAAACATCCATACACACTCACAAACTTTCGAGTTTATAATGTTATTATATTATATTAGGATCTAAAAATCAAAATGCAATAGTACGGGTATAAAAAATAATTTATTACAAAACCATAATATTGTGATCACATGGGCAAGTTCAGTGTTAGGGAACATGGAACAAACCAGACTAGATGCTTCTGAATGTAATGCGCTGTGTACACTATATTGTCTACACTATTCACTCTTGCTATGAAAGACAGAGAACGCTACAAACCATTATATTTAACTGCCTTAAAAAAGGGGTTCTCAATTTGACAGTGTTTTGCAAGTAGGTAAGTAACGGGATTACTTCGTCCAACATTTATGAATTGTTTTGAAGATTATTTTTTAGTTGGGTCATACTTCATGATGTGGTCCCATTTGAATTTAATCGAAATCGGCGGCCGTATTGTGTACGCGGCTTCGCTTTTCTGTAAAAATAAATAGCCCGGGAGGTTAGCGCAAAAATTGCAAATACTGTTTAAAATCAAAATTTTAGGTACCTATGACGTTATCATGGTGGTGTACAACAATACTCCAGTCCGTTTTCTGGGTTCCTTAGCGTTTAGTGGGGCTACCCGCTTGAATTTTTAAATTAGTATCTTGTAACTACTTCTAAAAGCTGAAAATTGGTACGGGTAGAAAAATGAGCCTGTCAGTTTAAGTGGTGGCTTCCTGACTAACAGATTCCTTTACACCATCATAACAAGGTAATATCAAAAATTCAGCTTTTTAGAAAGTACTTACATTTTTTGCGCTTACCTCTCGGGCTACACTAATGTAGTAGTAAGTAATAACGTTAAGGTAAGCTGTGGTGGCTTAGAGGTAGTGACAACCGCCTTGCAATCGTGAGGTCGTGGGTCCAAATCCCGGTCCCGTACCAATGAGTTCTTTGGAATTTATGTACGGAATTTCACACCATTGGCTTTTCGGTGAAGGAAAACATCGTGAGGCAACCTGCATACGTCCGTAGAAGAAATTCGATGGCGTATGTGAATCCACCGACCCGCACTGGGCCAGCGTGGTGGATATGGCCCAATCACCCTTCGTGGGTAGGCCTACGTCCTGCAGTGTACTATTGAAAGGCTGATACAGTACAGTACAAGGCGCGAGCAGGAGAAAAACGCATACACATACGAAATACGCTTGTTTAGTAGTTTATTTAAAATCAACAGTAGAGCTTGTGCAAAAAGAGAAGCGTCGCAGGTGAGGTCGCCCGTGTGCCATTTTACCTCTATAATCTAAGCATTTTACTAATATTGTTACGTTGACAACACTGCTCTGTCATCGCTAGTACAACTAAAAGTGTTTGATACTTGGTAGACACCAATTCGGTTTCATCAGTAGACTCGCGTCTACCAAGTAGTCGGTCCTTGGCTGCTGATTAAAATCTTATTGTTATAATAAATCCAACCGTTTATTTTCTTTTTGACAGCACCAATAGAACGTAACTGCGTCATGTTACGCAAAAGTTCACTTTTAAATGCGAGGTTTTAAAAATATGACAACTGCCTAAGTTTGCTACACACGATAGCTATAGAACGTAATTTTTTAAAAACGTTTGTTATTTTATGTAATTTATAAAAAAAACTACTGCACTTATGGACTCATTTGTCAAAGAAGATTATTATACGGGATCAAGGAGCAAACTTAGGCAGTTGTCATATTTTTAAAACCTCGCATTTAAAAGTGAACTTTTGCGTAACATGACGCAGTTACGTTCTATTGGTGCTGTCAAAAAGAAAATAAACGGTTGGATTTATTATAGTTCACCGTAACGCCTCGACGGTTTTTTTTTTGCACAAAGTCTAGTCTAAAAATGGCATACATCAATTCGAGCATGCTATTCGCATTTTTTGTAAAAGATTATTTAATGATTACAATTTTGTTTTAAAGTATTTGTGACTCAATTTACTACTGGTTTTTTCCATGTTCAAAGCTATCAAATCATTTCTCCTTATGCATATGTGCTACTAAGGCTAAAGCCCCACCGGGAATGAATCTCATAAAGTTATCAGCGGTCAACGGTCCCAGTGCATACATGCCCTTAGGAGCGTTCAACATCTCATGAGAACTTTTATCTACCGCTATAGGATTCCTGCTATCCACAGTTTTGTCCGGATCGACTCCAAACCCTATTCCGTTAGCAAAAAGGTCTACTTCACATTGACATTCATCTTTGATAATACATTTTTCACCGTCACATATACATTTTTCATTCAAGCTCAGATACTTTGACTTGCAAATTTGAATGCTCTGTCCTAGGACTGTTTTTAAATACAGCCAGTGGTTTTTGAGGAAACATTTTTCATCCATTTTCCTTTGAGCTTTTTCTGTTAAGCATTTCTGGCAAGTTTTGTCTGTGACATCGATGCAGTTAAGGTTGAAGTTTGTTTGTAAGAAGTTCAAGTCTGGTTTTGATCCGATGAAGACTGAAATCATGTTGACGAGGACTTCTGAGGTTTCATTGGTGGCAACATTGAGGAGTTTGACTCTTTTGAGGTTGAGGTTGTATTCTTCAATGTCTTCGGAGTTGAGGTTGAGGTTGGAAGGCTCGGGAGTGACGTCAACGATGACGTGTGATGGGTAGGAGGTGTAGTTCTTGTGGTGGCCTGATGCTCCGTCGCACATCATTTTGTATACCTGAAAGAGAGATAAAAGACATGATAAACTTTACATTTTCTTTGTAATGAAATGTAAACCTATACAGTGTTGCTGTTATCTGCTTGCCCTATACTAAGGGGATGATTTAGACCATCATTATGAACAACTTTTATTTAGGAGTAAACCCAGAATTCGGGAAAACAACTTGCTGTAAGTATCATATTATTTGTCGAATGCAATGTTACTGACACTAACAAACGGATTGGCAAGCTAAAATGGCAGTGGGCAGGGCACATAGGACTGATGACTGATGGGGATCGAAAGTCCTCGAGTGGAGACCACGTACCGGCAAGCGCAGCGTAGGACTTCCACCTGTAAGGTGGAGGACCTCATTAAAACAGCAGGAACACGCTGGATGCAAGCCGTTATCAACTGATCCTATTGTAGATCTTTAGGGGAGGCCTATGTTCAGTAGTGGACGTCGTATGTCTGAAACGACGATCGTTTTATATGGCTCCGTTGGCAGGCTGGCGAGGGCGTCGGCCGGAGTCCTGTGCGGGTGGAGAGTATATACCTGCGAGTAGTCAGGGTAGGGCTCCGTTGGCAGGCTGGCGAGGGCGTCGGCCGGAGTCCTGTGCGGGTGGAGAGTATATACCTGCGAGTAGTCAGGGTAGGGCTCCGTTGGCAGGCTGGCGAGGGCGTCGGCCGGAGTCCTGTGCGGGTGGAGAGTATATACCTGCGAGTAGTCAGGGTAGGGCTCCGTTGGCAGGCTGGCGAGGGCGTCGGCCGGAGTCCTGTGCGGGTGGAGAGTATATACCTGCGAGTAGTCAGGGTAGGGCTCCGTTGGCAGGCTGGCGAGGGCGTCGGCCGGAGTCCTGTGCGGGTGGAGAGTATATACCTGCGAGTAGTCAGGGTAGGGCTCCGTTGGCAGGCTGGCGAGGGCGTCGGCCGGAGTCCTGTGCAGGTGGAGAGTATATACCTGCGAGTAGTCAGGATAGGGCTCCGGCGTCAGGCTGGAGGCCTCGGACAGAGTCATGTGCAGGTGGAGAGTATATACCTGCGAGTAGTCAGGGTAGGGCTCCGTTGGCAGGCTGGCGAGGGCGTCGGCCGGAGTCCTGTGCGGGTGGAGAGTATATACCTGCGAGTAGTCAGGGTAGGGCTCCGTTGGCAGGCTGGCGAGGGCGTCGGCCGGAGTCCTGTGCAGGTGGAGAGTATATACCTGCGAGTAGTCAGGATAGGGCTCCGGCGTCAGGCTGGAGGCCTCGGACAGAGTCATGTGCAGGTGGAGAGTATATACCTGCGAGTAGTCAGGATAGGGCTCCGGCGTCAGGCTGGAGGCCTCGGACAGAGTCATGTGCAGGTGGAGAGTATATACCTGCGAGTAGTCAGGATAGGGCTCCGGCGTCAGGCTGGAGGCCTCGGACAGAGTCATGTGCAGGTGGAGAGTATATACCTGCGAGTAGTCAGGATAGGGCTCCGGCGTCAGGCTGGAGGCCTCGGACAGAGTCATGTGCAGGTGGAGAGTATATACCTGCGAGTAGTCAGGGTAGGGCTCCGGCGGCAGGCTGGCGAGGGCATCAGCCGGAGTCCTGTGCAGGTGGAGAGTATATACCTGCGAGTAGTCAGGGTAGGGCTCCGGCGGCAGGCTAGCGAGGGCATCAGCCGGAGTCCTGTGCAGGTGGAGCGTGTTGAGGCCAGCCCGGAGCGACAGGGAGACTCCGTCCGCCGCCGACACCCCCGACCCCACCACCAGGACCGAGGGTAGCACTGCGGACGATGATGCTGGAACAGATAGAACACATTCATGTTAATATTTTGCATACGAGTATATCTCTGTTATATTAATCGACTGCCCTGGGTGGCTCAGTGGTTAGTGAGTCTGACTCCTGGGTCAAAGAGGTATAGGTTCGATCCTCACCCAGGGCAAATATTTATGTGATGGACATAGGTGTTTGTTCTGTGTTTGGGTGTTATTTAAGTCATAACTATATAAGTATGTATTTAAAAAAATACATTGTAGTATATCAGTCTCTGGCAGCCATATCACAAGCTTTGCTTAGTTTGGGGTCAGAGGCCGTGTGTAAGATGTCCCCTAATATTTATTTATTAATAAGATCAATCCTACTTTATATTATAAACGTGAAAGTTTGTGAGGATGGATGGATGGATGTTTGTTACTCTTTCACGCAAAAACTGCTGAACGGATTGAGCTGAAACCTTGCAATAATATTGCTTATACATCAGAATAACTCATAGGCTATAAATTAATGATATTAAGTCAAAAATCATAATATCATGCGGGCGAAGCCGCGGGTAAAAACTAGTACTCAATAATTGCAACACAGTGTTACCAGAACTAGTACACATTTTAATTTTGAATTTATTTCATTGCCTTTTCGAATATTAGTATTTTGTAGGTATATTTGCGGAAGCCGGTATATTTGAATAAGTATATATTTTCAGTAACATTTTTGTAAAAAAGTATTCTTTTATATGTGTATATATGTAATCTTGTATATATTATTTTAGAGTTGAACCATGTTGTGCCAGCAGGCTGGTAGCTCGCGCGACCGCGGCTAGGGAATGGAGCGAATGCGGCGCAGCTGTGGGGCGAGTGTGTACGCTCGTTCACATCTACGCGCGAGCATAGAGAGCAGTATTAGATGTACTCACTATGTTGGGCCAACAGACTAGTAGCTCGCGCGACCGCGGCTACGAAACGCAGCAAATGTGGTGCGAGTGTGTTCGCTCGATCACTACTACGCGCGAGCATAGAGAGCAGAGTCAGGTGTTCTCACCATGTTGGGCCAGCAGGCTGGTAGCTCGCGCGACCGCTGCCAGAGAATGGAGCGAATGTGGTGCAATGTGTGGCGCGAGCGTGTTCGCTCGCTCCGCCCCGCTCGCCACTACTACGCGCGAGCATAGGTAGCGGAACTGAGCGCCCGATGACTTGTCATATCTGGAAATTAATAGAAAATAGGTTAGTTTACATCCTTACTAAATCCGAAATTAATATTATAAAGTTTATTGGTTTGTCCTCTTTCACGCAGCAACGGAGCAGTTCAGATCATTTTATTCGCACATAGGTATTATTTATGAATGTCAGAAGAACGGATTGACTTGATTTTTGGCATGGATGTAGTTTGAAAGACGGAAAGTAACACGGACTACTTTCTATCCCAGAAAGATAAAATGTTCCTGTGGGATAGCACAAAGTATTAAACTACCACGCGAGCGAAGCCGTGGGCAAGAGCCTAGTGATAAGTAATTCATAGCACAGTTTGACATAATTCAGCACGGTCAGTTTTCAGATGTTTTTTCCACCTATAGAAAGCCACATTCTATCCATCCATCAGTCATAAGACGTCCCCTATAGATCTCCGCTTACTGATACTGCGCTTGCCGGTATGTGGTCTCCACTAGAGAACTTTTTGACCGACCCCATCGGTCATCAGGCCTCTGTGGTATGTGCCCTGCCCACTGCCATTTCAATTTGCCAATCCGCTGGGCTATGTGGGCAACCTTGGTTCTTCTACGGATCTCCTCATTTCTGATTCGATCTCGCAAAGCACACATAAGTGCCACATTAGTTGAAAAGAGATAATGCAAAAATATATTAAACTTAGGCCATTACCTCATATAGTATTATTTTTATTTGCTTTATTTGTTTTGGTTTAATAAAAATCACAATTTAAAAGTATTTCATATTTTCAGATACAAATATCTTTAGACAGTGCTTGTAAAATATGGCGCCGTGATGACGGCCTTGAACAAAAATAAAATTAGAATACAAAATTCCACTGTAATTAAGCATTAAATACCATTGTTTATTCTGTGAATTTATTTACCATATTTTAAAGCTTTTGCTGGGCTACTGTACATAGTCTGAGCCCACTTTGCAAGATCTCCTTTGTAATAAATTTTCCAGATCTCCTTTGTAATAAATTTTCTAAATTATTTGAAAGAAAATTAGAATACGAAATTCCAGTGTAATTAAGCATTAAATACCATTGTTTTTTCTGTAAAATTGTTTACCATATTTTAAAACTTTTGTTAGGCTACTGTACATAGTCTGAGCCCACTTTGCAAGATCTCCTTTGTAATAAATTTTCCAGATCTCCTTTGTAATAAATTTTCTAAATTATTTAAAAGAAAATTAGAATACGAAATTCCAGTGTAATTAAGCATTAAATACCATTGTTTTTTCTGTAAAATTGTTTACCATATTTTAAAACTTTTGTTAGGCTACTGTACATAGTCTGAGCCCACTTTGCAAGATCTCCTTTGTAATAAATTTTCTAAACTATTTGAAAAAAAAATTAGAATACGAAATTCCAGTGTAATTAAGCATTAAATACTATTGTTTTTTCTGTAAATTTGTTTACCATATTTTAAAGCTTTTGTTAGGCTACTGTACATAATCTGAGCCCACTTTGCAAGATTTCCTTTGTAATAAATTTTCTAAACTATTTGAAATGTGATATTATGACGTACCCAGTAACGCAGTATCTAGCTGCCAGGGGGCAGGCGGGCGCGTCGCATCGGATGTCATGTCGCGGCGCGCGCGTTACGGAAGTTACTACAACTCCGCAACGGAAATAACGCTGTAAAGAGAAATAATTACGGTAAGTAAGCTTTAGGTAAAATGCAGTAAATATAACTGGATTGGTCACACGCTCCGTAGGGCTCCAGACCACATTCCAAAACCAGCTTTGGACTGGAACCCGCAAAGAAAGAGAAGACCCGGGCGACCATAACGATGATCATGATAATAATTTGCTACTATTATGTTTAATCAACATAATGTTAAATAAAGGTCCTTGAAAACCGGCAGCGATGCGAGCTATATTAATGTTTAGTGCCATATTTAAGAATATTATTTCACGCAAAAACATATTTTTGTGTATCGCCGTTTTATTATAATATCTCTTTTTTATTTCACTAAGTAGAAAATATTTAGACTGAACTGGTAATACTAAGAGGAGGTCTACGTAGTCTACGTATCAGACAGGAATCTTCAAACAACCAATAGTGGGCTGGTATTTTAGAGTTTGACATTTATTTATTTTTTAAAACATGGCGACCAGCCCTCTTTTGGTTGTTCAATATTGACAATGTCATTTCCTTTTGCTGTTTCTTAATGTCACTGTCAGGTTTTTTTTTCAATTTAGGCTTAATGCAGTTATTTGGTGTAGCACATAGTTCATTTTTCTAATGTTTTTAGAACCCATTTGAAAATTAAATGGCGATGAAAAAAATTCTAAAAAATATGTGTCTGAAAAGATAATTATATAAGCTTTCTATTGGTATAACTTTTGTTTCTGCAAGATTTCAAAACCCGCATCTTTTCCATATCCTTTTGACTTTTTTTTATTTCTAATAGGTTTGCTTTTGACCACACACCGCTGATGTCAAGCAAGGTCTAGAGTGTAGCACGCTTACCTAGAAGATACCTATTTACTCGAGATTTGAAGACATCTACATTGTACTTTAACGGAAAAACAGACTCAGGCAAAGCGTTCCTCATTCTGGCAGTTCGTATGAGGAATGTGGACTCAAAACGCTTGGTTCTAACGCGCGGAATGTCCACCATAAAAGGATGGCGCTTTGGTCGCGTCTGTCTAGCCGTACGATAGAAGAAAGGGGCAGGGGGGACCAGATTGTGCAACTCCTGGGCGCACTCTCCGAAGTGTATCCGATAGTAGGCAGACAGACACGCCAGCCTACGTTGATGCTCGAGACTTTGCAGCTTCGACTCAGTCAAGGTTTCGTTGCCTATCAGCCTCCTGGCTCGCCTTCCAATGGACTCCAAAGCCTCCAACTGGTATTTGGCAGAGCCATCCCAAAGGTGAGAGCAGTATTCCATGCAAGACCTGACTTGTGCTTTATAACGACTAAGCAGTTGCTCAGGTGTGAAATACCGTCTCACCTTAGAGAGAACACCAAGTTAGTTAATTATAACTTTTAATGTATTTTGCGCGGATCGATGTAGCATTTTTTACATTATTGTTGATTTATCAAAAATGGCTCAGCCGATTACATAATAAAACAGCCGATAAAATTTAAATGGGACCAACGTCGAAGTATACTCATTCCAATAAAAAAAATCCATGTAATAAAATATGCGTTATAAAATATACGCGTCGAATTGAGTACCTCCTTCGTTTAGTCGGTCAAAAACACACCTGACGGCGTTCTAACATGGCGGACATCCGGAAAATTGGCAAAACATGGCCGGAGGTGAAGCGTGAAGCTCAAGACAGGCTGCTATGGAAAGTCTCTGTGGACGCCCTTTGCCCCACCCTGGGGACCTAGGAATTTAGGTCAGTAAGTAAGTCAAGCTTAGGCATACCTATGCCTAAGCTTGACTTACTTACCCGACAACATATCCTACACTGTTGAAAAGGCAGGTAAACTCTGTTTTGCTATGGGCGCCTGGTATTTTTGTTATATTGGGGCGTTGATGATTGGCTACTGAATCGGTCATTATCCAATCATCTAACTAACAAATTAGATGATTTGCTAATGACCGATAAAACGAGAGTGATCGTTATCGGTCATTAGCAAATCATCTAACTAATAAACCTATATACAGGGTTATTCCTAATCAATTAGCATCCTTTTAGGGGCTTGATTAGATATAACCCTGTATAAATGCATTTTGTTCATTTAAATGTGTATGACTTGGACTACGTTTGGACTTGACCGTGACTACGACAGTGACTATTTTGATAAAATATCAAAAAAAATGAACTCTGTTGATTACGATTTAAAACTACGGAGCTTGTTGAGTGATACCAGCATTTATAAACCGGTATCATATAATCCTACTGCCAGAGTGACTCGTCGCATTCGAGCCGTAATAAAAGATTTCAAGGAGCTTTTCACGGAAGACGTTTTCGAAAGCTTACACAGACCAAGGGTTATTCAATGTCCGAAATTCTCCGAATTATGGGTTACCAAAAATTCATAAGATTGACACGCCTTTACGACCTATTGTAAGTCAGATAGACTCGCCTACCTACTATTTGGCGAAGTATGTGGCGTCAGAATTACAGCCATTGGTAGGTAGGACCTCGTCTTTCGTGAAGGATTCCCGTCATTTTGTCGAAATCATTGAGAGCCTAAATCTGGAACCAGATGACATTATGGTGAGCTATGATGTCGAATCTTTGTTCACCAAAGTTCCGGTAAAGGAGTGTCTCGAAGTGATCAGAGAATTGTTAAAAGAGAACCACATCTCAGAAAACTTAATGATACCGCTGAGGAACTGTCTTGAAGGTAGTTTCTTTCTTTATCGTGGACAGCACTACCTCCAGATTGATGGTGTTGCCATGGGGAGCCCGCTGGCACCGGTAATGGCAAACATCTGGATGGAACATTTTGAAAAGTCCATAAATTTACAATCAGCTGCGATAAAGGTTTGGAAGAGGTATGTGGATGACGTATTCTGCGTAATGAAGGCAGACAAAGAAGGGGTTGACCAGTTTGTGGATTATCTCAACTCTATTCATCCTAACATTGAGTTCACTTATGAGATGGAGGTGAAGAAAACTTTGCCATTCTTAGACGTCAAGGTCATGGTGAGGTCCGATGGCTCCTTGGCACACACAGTTTACAGGAAGCCCACGCACACAGACAGATACCTACACGCAACTTCACACCATCATCCGCGCCATTTGCAGTCGGTGGCAAAAGCGCTGCTGGACAGAGCGGATGCCCTCTGTGACGCTGAACATGTAGCTACTGAGAAAGCGCATGTGCAGGAAGTTTTAAAGAGAAATGGTTATAATGTGAAAAAGCGAGACCTAGGTAGACGCAGGTATCGGAAACACGGTTTCGACGTTGAAAGGCAGCCGGCTTTCATGCCTTATGTTAAAGGAGTGACGGATAAGGTGGGGACTTTGTTAAGGGATTACTCCATCAAGACAGTGTATACTCCCTTATCCAAACTACTGGGCCAAGTCAGAACGCCGAAGGATGTCATTCCGTTTCAGACTCCTGGTGTATATAAGGTGGATTGCAGCTGCGGTAGTTCCTACATAGGTCAAACGAAGCGTACTATTGCTGAACGGATCAAAGAACATATCGCGGCAGTAAAAAACCGCCAGATACAGAAGTCTGCTATAGCTGAGCATTTGCTTGACGGAGGTACTGGTCATTGGATCGAGCTCCACGACCCAAAAGTCCTCTCCACGGATCGACACTATTTTTCAAGAATAGTTCGTGAAGCGGTGGAAATCAAAAAACATAAGAATTTCAACCGGGAGGATGGATTTAAGTTATCGGCGTCGTGGAATCCTGTTGTCAACAAATGCAAATCGCGTAGTGTAGGTAGAAGGACATTGTTAGATACCGTCAGTGTTGTGTGTCGTAATGACAATTTTTCAAGTTCAAATTCAATTGGCGGTACCAGCTGTTCTACATTCCAGTCTACCCGTGACCACGGTCGATGAAACTCGGCCGAAACGTCGGGATGAGGAGGTATTTATTTATCTCGTAATTTTAGTACGCGATTAGTCCCGTAGTATAAAATAATAAAATATCAAAAATTATTAGAACTTTATACTTGACACTGGAAAAAGAAGAAGAAGAAGAATTTATCTAGCCGCAAACCACGACAGATATGGATTTTCATACAACTTGTGCCAGTACAGAAATTTCGAATTATCTAAAAGGTTGTCAAAGTACTTCTCACATCTCCAAGCGTTTTTGAAAAAGTAACATACAAGCCTTGGCCACAACAGTAGGCATGATGACTGGGTAAAAAAAACATGATTATAATTGGTCCGTAAGTTAGATTATCAAAAAATATTGGTCACGTATTTTTAGGGTTCCGTACCTCAAAAGGAAAAAACTGAACCCTTATTGGATCACTTTGTTGTCCGTCTGTCCGTCTGTGTGTATGTTTATCTCGGGAACGCGTAAATATATCGAGTTGAAATTTAAACTATATACGTAAACCTAAGAATTCTTGCAGTTGTGTAAAAGTTTCTCAGTTACCGTATAAAGAGCCGTTTATGTTGTAAAAAACGCATATTTCAACGCTCACAAAAATCAAAATCTACCGGGTACTTAGAACTAGCGAAGAGCATTGTCTCGTACACATATAGGAATAAGTCTGAAAACTGTACATTTTTATTTAAAGCACATAAAAATAGGGCCTCAAAATTCACAAAATATGGGTTCAAAATTCTAAGTGAGTAAGTCGTATCATGTAAGATATCACATAAAATAACTTCATTAGCACATGCTAAAACAGGTTTTAAATTATTTTAACAATATGTTTGTATGGAACCCTCGATGTGCGAGCCTGACTCGCACTTGTCCGGTTTTTTTCTTTTGTTAATCAAAACAACAAATGACAAAGATAAACCTTGTCAAAGTTTAGGAGTAGTGGGGGTAGTGACGTCATCTCTCTCACAGAAGTCTATACATTTGTATAGCACTTGTGACGTCACGCGGAACTTTAACAGGCTATATCTTCATCAATTTTTGTTTAATTGACAAAAAAAAATACGTGTCTGATATTTTTTGAATCTGACGGATTAATTATATTTTATGATTCACGCATGTCCATCAATGCCACTGTTGCTGGCCACTGCAGTAATGTACTAAGGGTCTGAGAGTTACCTGTAGTCTACACGCGGCTACGTAGCGCCGGCAGTAGATGGCCACGGCGCGCGCGGAGAGGCGCGCGTGGCCGCGCGGGGCGTGCGGGGGGAGCGTGAGCCACGCCGCCGGGGAGAGCGTGCGCACGCCGGGCGGGAACGTGTGCCACGCGCCGCCCGGCGGACCCCGCCCCAGGACTATATGATCTATCTGTGAAAACATAGATGAACTTAGGTTCTAGGATTCTGCAAAAACTTACATCACACCTTCGATGGAATACGAAAGTCTAAAATAGACTTCTGTCACTTTAGGCGGAAATACCGTCGCATCCATCCTTATTACATTACTAATATTATAAATCCGAAAAAAAATTCACAATTATTCAGTTGATTTCAATTTGTGATGAAAGTCGGAAAGATTGCCATCTTTTCATATCCATTCCCTCAGACATTTTTCGATTTTTTCAGTAATTTTAAAACGGCTACGACCAATGCAAAGCACCATATATATGCTATGCCTGTCATGCGCGAGCGTAGCGAGCGCTCAAATTTTCCGGTAATAATTTCAAAACGAGTATGAATAAAGCAGATTACTCCATTAATTAGTATGGTAGCGCGAGCGTAGCGAGCACGATTTTTTTACACATAATAGAGTACTATACTTTTTGAGCATGTGTAGTTAACGTGAAGTTTTTTTAGTAATTTGAAGACATATCCGTCGTGGCTATTCTAAATATAGTATATAGTGTATTTACCTGTTTCTCAGCGTCAAATCTCCATTCAATGAGCGAGTCGGTTTGCAGGCCGAGGTCTGCGCAAGGCCGCAGGAGATTGTCCATCTGAAACGAAAGAAAACGGTCACAATATCCGGTATAAAAACTATTATGCACTTTGTACAAGGTACCGGAAAAAATCAATTGAAATTGGTATATATTTCAATTTTTTTAACACTTAAGAGCACAATAAATTAATACTCTTAAAAGGGCAAAAAACTTTTCTAATTCATGTGCAAGGTTTCGGAAAAAAATGAATTGGAATTGAAAATAGAAATTGAATGGTTTTTGTACAACTTTTTACATAATCACAATGAATACTCCTAAAGGGGTAAAAACTTTTCTAATTCCGTTATAAAAAGTGTTTTGAATGCATTTATTGTGCAAGAAAACTTTAGGGAAAATAGAAATTGACGCTTTTTTTCATGTACAATTCATTCTTTAAGTACTATCTAAAGTGTAAAAAATACATTTCCGGTAAGTACTTATTTTAAATGCAGTTCCTGCACAGAAACTTGATAAAAAGATTTTATTATTTTTTATACACATAAAAAGCATTACAGATAAGGATTTTATAAAGTAAATAACATCGTACCTAGAGGGTAGATAAATGTATGATTTCCGGTATAATTTTATTTTCTTAAGATTCGACTTCGTGTATGACAAATAAAATCATTGAAAAAGGATTCACTATATGAGACGTCACCTGCCGGTCCTGCCGGAAGACCAGCGCTGGTTGGTCCACAACCAGCATATGCTGAGGTAACCAAAAATAAAATTAAGTAATTAAGTAGGATAACTTTCTTTTTGTGATAAACATTTCAAAAATTGACGCGTTCGCAGGATTTGAACCTGCATCCTCTGGGACACCGGCCCAGATGCTTTGTACAATTAAGCTAAATCGCGCCCTGCGAATCCGCCAAATTAGTGAGTGTTTATCATTTTTACCAACTACTGCATTGTTGGAAGCGCCATTTGTGAGAACTGCTTTAAACCAGTCAGTCACTTAATGTGAAATTATTAGAACTTCTTACCATTAACGAGAAATGACGCATTGCTTAATCAATGAAATTATTTTTATCGTGCTTCACACACTAGGTGTATAGAAAAGTTTCTATACACCTAGTGTGTGAAGTAGGATAACATTGTAAAATAATTAAGAGTAATTGTTTATGATGTTTATTTTGTTTTGTTTTACTGTGTTATTTGCTTTGTGGTTTTGTTTAATTTTATTTTTGTCCTAATAAAGAACTGTCTCGAATTCCGTAGGCCCCATAGTAAAGTCGCGTAGTATAAGAATTTATAAATTAAACAGTAACGCACCGACTCGCGTTTTTCTAAATTTTTCCATCGTAATTATGATGTACGATGACAATGTAGTTTGTCTGCGCGGTCGCAGGTTATCACCCGTCTACATCCGCGAGGTTATCAGGCTCAAACATTTTGTACTACAACTGCATTTGATGGAGAATTGGCACAAGGAATCTAATAAGCAGCGTAAGACGTCCACCCACAAGGTGGACGGATGACCTCATTAAGACTGTGGTGTGTTGCAAACACACCTTTAATTTGACTATTTTATAGTCTGTGATGGAACGTGGGCACAACACTATTTTATTCGAAACAAAACCAACCCACGTCCCATCACTACACAGGGAGTGTATCTTTGAACTTCTTCACCAACCAGAAAAACATAATTATTCTTGTATACTAAGCGCCACACAAATCGGCGGATGGGAAGTTATGCGCTATTTAAGTATAGAGCGCTGCGCAAAAGCCCGAATATAGGTATGCGCGGGAGCCAGAGAGACGAGACGCCGGGGCACACTTGCCCGTCAACCTCATGCTCCCGCGCGCTCCCTACCCGTGCTTAACACTTCGCGACTTGTGTCGGTATTGTGCACACATGCGCAATAATTAGCGAATCACGGCGAAGTGTCATCTGCGGCTAACTTCTCATCCGCCGATTTGTGTGGCGCTTAGTATACGAGCCATGGCAACGCTGAGTTGCAAATGCCACCCGCGGTCACCCATCCGAAGACTGACCGTACCGAACGTTGCTTGGTAAGAAAGAACAGTGAGCACATTGTAAAAATGCAATATATGCTTAGCGAGGTCCGAACTGCTCCGAGGAAATCTGTCGTTATTCCTCCTGTATGCTGAGTGTGAGTTTTGTCGTAAACATGACGCGCTTTTCAGCGAGCGCGCAAACATGTAATTTGTATGAACTTGTTGTGTTTCAAAAACGCACCGCTAGTGGCGTTGTACATTTCTTCATACAAATTACATGCTTACACGCTAGTCGAAGCGCGCGTCATGTTTACGACAAAACTCACACTCAGCATACTGTTTATACACTACTACGCTACGTCTAGAAAAGTAACAAAAACTACTAATTCCAAGATAGCCGCGGAAGCACGCTTCAATGATCCGAATCAAAATAGGCCTGTTCTCCGACCCTGGTTTCAGATTTTTATATGCCTTAGTTGGCCACTGAGCCATAACTTTTGTAATACAGATGGAATTAAAGCGTCTGTGAAGTAGCTCCAAGCTGCGCTGAATCCCACATTTCATCCCTGCTGAGCTATAAAATCTGCTACTGCCGCAGCGAGTCGCCTTGAGTTCAGACGCCAAAATATTTGAATCGCATTATAACAGAGGTATTAACATTTTTTTGAAGTGAAAACTTTGTGCAGTTTTTGGGATGGGTACAAAAATTAAACTCGCGTCAGGACACGTGACCTGATCGAAAATTCGTAAGACGGCGCAGGGCGCCTGCGCGAGTGTGCGTTTTTTTTTTTTTTTATTTCTAATAGTTTCGCATTTGACTACACACTGCCTGATGTTAAGCAGATGTGCGGTCTAGGGTGTAGGGTGTAGCACGCCTACCTAGAAGATACCTATTTACTCGGGATTTGAAGACACCCTCGTTGTACTTTAACGGGAAGACAGACCCAGGCAAAGCGTTCCACATTCCGGCTGTTCATATGAGGAATGAGGATTCGAAACGCTTGGTTCTTTCGCGCGAAATGTCCACCATAAAAGGGAGGCGCTTTGGTCGCGTCCGTCTAGCCGTACGATAGAAAAAAGGGGCAGGGGGGACCAGATTGTGCAACTCCTGGGCGCACTCTCCGAAGTGTATCCATATTAATACTCGTAATGTTTGAAATAAAATTTGTTTAGTTATTTATTATCAAAATTTAAAATCTGTGCGTGTGTGATATTGTATTTTACCATATGAATGACAGAACTTTATGCGTTCAAGTTTTCACTTCTACCGGCGAGCAATCCGTTTTTTTTTGTTATAATTTTTTTAACGTGCTATCCGAGCCACGACAGCTCACAGTCCGAAAAAGCCGTTAAAGAGTGCACATCTAATACTGGCTACCAGTGCTATCACGCTATCTCAGTGCGGGATGGTGGATACTGAACAGCGAAGGGTTAATAAGCAAATTAATTTTCAAAAAGTGGAGTTAGTCATTACTGTCATTAGGTTTATTTTTAAAAGGTTTTGTGATTAATTCGCACAATATCATTGTATTAATTAAACTGAATTAATATACCAAAACAAGTTTGAAAGCATTTTAACTTGAAGGTATATTAATAATTTAAATAATTTGATTATGTAACCAGAACCACATAATTCAATTATTCAAGCTAGAATCTGTGCAAAAAACAAGTTAAAAACCCGTCTACTCCGTTATCAAAAATTTAAAATAAAAATACTCAAAACTGGCCAGCAACTACGCTTCCATAAATAAAAACCTGTCGCGATCTATCTTAAGTCGAGCGCAGACGAGCGTGTCGTCACTGCCACAAACGCCAACTCTAGCTAGAAGCGGCCTCTGGCGACTACCGTACGCGAATGTGTCATATTTAAAACAGAAAAAATGCCAAGACGATGATGATATTGGATTTGTTTTTAGATAAAACGTAACAACCGGCTTCAAAAAATGCTATACGATTTTCTACATGAAAAAAAAAAGGTAAACAACTTAAGTAGGTCATTTCGTAAAAGACCATTTCGTTTCGTTTTACCATTCTGTGTTTTATTTACACATAAAAAACAGAAGCGATTACAAATAGCGGAATATATAACCATAATGATAAAATTAAAATAGAGCGATTCTTTGAGGGTTTATTTAAGTAATAGCTCTGCTAATAAACGCTATTCGATTTTACATTTTATCTGATTACTTTCTGAGGTGTAAAAAATACAGCCGAATATCAACAAAACACTGCCTTTGATTTTTTTACTGTGTTCTTTGAAACCATAGAGATACCAGAGAGATAATGTGGTCGATCGAGAAAAGAAAGAAAGAGTTGCAATGATGAGAAAGAGACATGAAAAATATTTCGATTTAGTTGCCGTTTTTTCCTCTCAGTAATGTAAAATTTCAAGATTTTCTAAACATTTTTGTGGTTGATAATTGCCTCAAGCGACAACAGCACTATCTCTCTAGTGTATCTTATATATTATTATTATTATTTTATTTATGTATTAGGATGTAGGTACTAAACGTATTCGAATTTTAGCTCGTTATATAAGTATTTATTATTTGTAATAAGTATTTCTTTTTTGTCTACTCTCTTTTGCTACTCACTCCGTATTTTCTATTTTTTAATGAATTCCTCTCCAGAAGAAAGGGTTGCCTGGAAGAGATTGCTATAAGCAATAAGGCCGCCCTTTGTTGCACTATTTTATGTAGCTTGTTTTTTTTTCGTTCTGTGTTTTCTGAATTGTATTTTAGTGTTAACAATAAAGTGTTTATCTATCTAGGTATCTCTCTAGTCGTAATAGCTCTGTGTTTGAAACAGTCAAGTGGCAGGCGTATGTTGCCGCGACAACGCTCGTTTGCAACAGCCATAGGCACATAACCTTGGAAGAATAAAAAGTGGCGATACTCTAGAGGTCATTGTATCGAGTTTTTTTATGAAAATAAATGAGAATTGTAATTAATGCGACCGGCGCGGGCGGATAAATTCAGGCGTCACGGCCGGCGGGAACGATCTAGAATAGAACTTATTGCGTTTTCTGTATTTGCCATTTTATCGTATCTCATTATATTAATTTATGTAATTCTTAAACATATTTTAATTTTAAACATGCTTTTTTTGCAGTGCTAAAACGTCACAAACGTGGTCAAATATTTAATATTAATGTTTAACGATGTTAATAAAATTAAATGTTTAGAGAAGTTTTGTGTAAGTTTCACATTTATTTCTTGTGTTTCTGTGTGTCGTAGTACTTTAGAATAGTTAAGCATCGTTCCATTGAATCTTCATCATCGATTGAAATCAATGAACTCACAAGATACGCCTTCAAAAAGAAACTAAAGGACTGGCTACTGAGTTTGTCTTATGCTCAAACAGAACACCTTATAAATTGCTTGTATGGTGAATAGCCTTCAAACAGGATGATACCCAACCGTTTCTGATTAATTAGCTGATTTTTTCATACTTTATTCATTTCATAAAAAAAAATACAGTCTATATTTTTGTAGGTTTTAAATACTTTTAAATCTTTCCGAATTCTGATAACCTTGCACTCGAGCCCCATGACACAAGCCTTGAGCTTAGTTTGGGCAGTATCATTATATCTTCTTTGGTTTGGGGCTCACAGTTCATCTATTTGGAAATGCATTTTTAATATACGACAACGCTGTTATGTTATACATAATCGAAATCAACTGTATTCATTGGTTACTCGCTTTATGTACTTCAGTAGCTAAGTATTTTTCTTATGGTAATAAACTTTTACTTTACTTTATCGTTAGGCATAGTCAGGCTTCGGATGGGTGACCGCGGTGACTTACTGCTGAGCGTTGCCATGGCTCGGGTCTCACGTCATAAGGTGAGTCCTGATTGCTGTAACAGTTTAGCGATGATAGAAGCCTTCAGACAGTTTAAATACTGACACCAGGGTTATACGTACGTACTTAGGTAGGTACATCACTTTCACTACATAGTATAAAACAAAGTCGCGTCCCTCTGTCTATCCCCATTTAAAACTACGCAACGGATTTTCATGCGGTCTTTTTTAATAGAGTGATTCAAGAGGAAGGTTTATACGTGTAATACACGGGGCGGGTCGCTAGTAATATATAAGTTTCAGTTATCTACGCCTCTCATGTTGGATTGGGGGTTTAAAAAGCCTCAACACATTGTACAAACTTAACACGGACTGCCCCAGTGTAACTTTACGCCCGAGATAAGATACAGCCCTCACTACAAAATATCAAAGAGTAAGTAATTATCATTAATGAGCACTGTGATTCAGCATTAGCAATCATTTCGTTATCAGTTCGATTTTCGAACGTTTCGTGTATCAGCACCCCACATGGAGATGGCGTGTTTTTTTTCATATCTACAATAAATATGTATAGTCGATAGCCAGCGGCTTGGCAATTTGAAATGGCGGAGGCCAGGGGACTCATTGAACTTCGAACGCCTCGGAACGTTTACGGAACTATGACAGATTGTATGAAAACACTCTATATTATCTATGGAAGTTATAAGTGAGCCATACAAGTTCCGTATACGACCAAGGCGTGCGAAGTTAAAATATGAGAGGACCGTTTTTTGAACTTCGAGCGCCTAGGAACGCATACGTAACTTTGACAGATTGTATGGAGAATCTTTATGTTCTTCTTCTTCTTCTTTTGTTTGGCGTCGCATTGTTGAGCATTTGCCAGTGTCAAGTATTAAGTTTTAATAATATTTGATATTTTTTCAATATAGTCACTGTCGTTGTCACGTCATAGTCCAATAAAGTCGCGGTCATGTCCAAACGTAGTCTAAGTCATACCTCAGTAAAGCAGTGGAGACTTTACTAGAGGTGTCTATGGAGTTTTGGTAACAACACGGAACGACATGATACGTCACATTATATCACTTGCCCACACTCATGCACGTAATTCAGCTCATAATCAACGAAATACCACAATTTTTCACTAATCATCGCTGATAAAAACACAAGTTTAACAAAATAATACAATGAAACGACATGACTTTTCCGCGTTCCCGCCAAAACTCCAATCTTTATGTTGTCCATGGAAGTTGCGAGTACTCCATACACAGAGCTATTACAAAAAGAGAGATAGCGCTGTTTTGGCTTGAGGTAATTCTCAACCGCAAAAATGTATGGACAATCACTATCACTAGTTGTCAACTGTCAAATATATGTTTGTATTGGAATTTGACACTGTCGCGACAAAAACACGGAAACTAGCCACTGAATCGAGATATTATTCATGTCTCTTTCTAACTCATGCCATATTAAATGAATGCATCTCTTTCTTTCATTTCTTGATCGAGCACATTATCCCTCTGGTAACTCTGTGACTCCATACAAGACTCCGTACGATCAAACCGTGCGTAGTTCAAAAAACGCTCCCCAGGGCACATAGTACGTAGGACTAATCGCCGCCGATGGGTTCCGTCAGTTTCGTGAAATGTTTCTATTTACTGGTTACGTGGCACCTCGATATAGGAAATTCTTACAGGAAAATGTGAAGTGAAATATTGAAATTATATGAAAAGGACCTACCAGTAGGGGTATGGGGTTCTGGCTCCTGCCCTCCAAACCCTCAGCGAGCTCCATTAGATCTGTCTCGTACAGGCTCTGACCTTCTGGCAGGTTTGATAATCTGAAATGACACAAATTATACGTTATTATTTTAATATTGCAGCTGGGTCCTGCCCCTATGAGTTCTGGCGTTTGGCATTTTGGAATTCATGTCACACCACTGACTTTTGCGAAGGTAAACATCGTAAGGCAACCTGCATAAGTCTGAAGAATTCGATGGCGTATGTGAATCGATTAATCTGCAGCAGGGCCAGCATGTTGCAGATGGCCTAATTACCCTTTGAGGATAGGCCTATATTCAGCAGTGGACTGGAAAAGACTGGAACTGAACGATATTGCAGCTGAATTGTGAAATCTGCCGAAACGTAACTCGCCTTTGATCACTACTTCAGCAAAATGGAAACACAAATATACAGGTTATTTGCTTACCTTGGACAGCTTGGACTAAACCAAAAGGGGATGATTAAGACCCAAGACCATTATTATGAATAACTTTTACTATGGGACTAACTCGACATTCGAGAAAAAAAATCAGCTGTTCCGTACAAAATTCAATTTGGAATAGAAAAAATGTATGAAACAGCTGATATTTTTTTCTCGAATTCCGGGTTGGCCCCTTAGTAAAATTTATTCATAATGACGACGTGAATCACCTCCTTTCGGTTTAGTACACCAGTTCTGGAAAACCCTGTATTCCTAGTTGAAAAGAGTATTAGTATTTGTTCTTACCTTGCTCTGAGCATGTCATCGATGGGCACGTCTTCTGGCAGCGGCTTCAAGTAGGGCACGTTGCCTGCCAGCATGAACGATGTCACCATACCACTGGGACCATTTCCTGGGGAGTCGCAGACAAAGTCAATGAGTAAATAGCTCCTACCATCTACATAGCTTTTCATGCAAATTCGAGAACACCATTTCAAAAATAGCTCTGTTAATGCCAGTTCAGGATTAGGTCTAGGTAAACATTGTCCGATGAACGATGGGGTCGCAATTTTTAAAATTTAGTTAACTAGCCTATTAGCGTAAGATGGAGGAGGAGTATGCCGTGCAATGCGCCGAAATAAACTGATGATGATGATTAGTGTCACTCATTCACCATCTAAGCCACTAGAGCAGTTATGCCAGCGGCCCAGAGCCACGCTCTGTTATTTTAAGGAGCTGGCCTGGCTCGGGTAGACGCTGGAGGGGGAAACGCACAAAACACCCCATGCGGGACGTCAGTGCAGGACTTATCGCCCCTACTTCAAATGAGAATGAGAATGAGATGGGGTCACAAGTTCTCGAGTGGAGACCGCGTATCGGCAAGCACAGCTTAGGACGCCCACGCGGTGGACAGATGATCGCAGGATCACACTGGATGCAAGCCGCTTCCAACCGCTCTTGTTGGAGATCCATAAATCTATGTCCGGCAGTGGACGTCTTATGGCTGATGGAAGGATGGATGAAATATTGTCCATCAATATCATGTTTTGACAAATTGACAGCAAATCCTATCATTGTACTAATGGTAAACAAAACTTTTCAGTATTTCCGTACCATGAATTATTTCCATTGTCGGGTTGGAAAATCCCCCAATTAGCTGTCAATCAACATAACATCTAATGGGTCAGAGTTTTATTACAGTGATGCCTATCACTGTAATGAAACTAAATCGGCGGGGCAGAGGGTCAATTGTGTGCCGTCAACCGTGTCAACCGTGCTCTCCTAGATGCTTCTTCTCTAAGATTGGAGTCAAAAGTGACTATTTGATAAGGCTGCCTAAAATAGGCCCTGCAATAGCTAAATGCGTAATGGCAAATATGATATACTCCAGATAACCATGCAAGGAAAAATCCAAGTTAAACGACCTCCCGGAAGAAAATCGTAGAACTTCGGGCTTCATAAATCTTCTAACATGGTTCAATCTGAGCACAAGAGCTCTATCCAGCAGTTTCCAAAGTCCGCATAGCTTCAATGATAACTGACCTCGGGTAAGAGCTGGCACTTCAAGAAGGAGAAAGGCCCTGGAACCTGGAACTGGGTTTTGGATACGGTTTTGGTGTTTCCTGCTTGTCGTAAGAGCCGATAAAGAAGGTCCCTTGAGGATCGAATATGGTCGCATTTGAAGATCAGAGCATCCATCCTAACGGACCCCGGGAATAAAACGGCGCAATGTGGAACCATAGCCACGTTGAGTTTTTGTATTCAGGAAAGAATTTAAAAGTTTTTTCCACCAATTATTTCCTTGGAGTGGAAAAAAAAGTATGACTTGATATTGACAACTGGTATTAAAAGTGGATAAAATAGTTATATCCCTTTGCTGTACTAGGGGTGCAGGAGTGTCAAGTTATATGCTAAAGTATACTGGTACGTTCGTACGGAAATCCCAGTGCCCTCTGACAAGCAAAGGGAACGGACTCCGATGGGGTATTAGTGGGAGTTTTTAGACTGTCTAGTGGTACATTGCATAGCAACATAATATTATGGTCCATTGCAGGGGCCCATGCCTTCTAGATCCCTGTACTCTGAAATCGGAATCAAAGTGACAGTTCGATAGTTGGCTACAAGCTATAACGTTTTGCGCATGCCCTATCACAACCACCGTTTAACTAATCTCCCGTCCGCGTCCCGGGTCCGGTTACAAGTTAAATGACTGTTGATTGGCCGTTTAATTTATCAGGACACATGTAAACTGGTGCGTAGAAGTTATTAATCATGGCGACATCTGACCTGGGCGCTAAACTTTGTCCGAGATAAAATTGCCAGACTGGGGGACCTTAGTTACAGATAGATTCGAAGTGGAGATGAAATCATCATGATGGGCTGAATTAAACTTCATGCCAGCTGTGATGTTAGCTACAAGCTGCGGATAACCCAATCCTGATTACTGTACCAGCCTTTTTAATAGTCCACTGCAGGACGTAAGCCTACCCACGAAGGGTGATTGGGCCATATCCTTCACGCTGGCCCAGAGTGGGTTGGTTGATTCACATACGCCATCGAATTTCTTGTACGGACATATGCAGGATTCATCACGATGGTTTCCTTCACCGAAATGCTAATGGTGTGAAAATGTGTACATTCATTTTAGAGAACTAATTGGTACGGGACCGGGATTTGAACCCACGACCTCACGATAGCAAGGCGGATGACACTACCACTAGACCACCGCTTTTCCTGACCGAAGCACACTTAAATTAACAGCCGCCGAGAAGTTTCATTATTCTATATCTGCCGTGGGACTTCCACAACTGGCCATAGGCCTCCTTATGGATTTCCAATATGACCGGTTGGTAGCGCCCTTGCACCCAGCGTGATCCTGCGGTGATAATTAGGTTATCGGTCCATCTTGTGATACAAGGTTTCCATTTGAGAACTTTACGACTCCATCAGCAATGTAGTAATTTATATTTCACCAAAATGTTAAAATCATTAAAATCATATCTTTTTTCTTTTTACCGACTTTCAAGAAGGTTCTTTTTTTGTGTATGTTCATCGATATTTTTGCCAATTGTGAACAGATTTAAAAAAAAAAATTTTAGTTTGAAAGACTATTTTTTTGAGGTGGTCCCATTTAAATTTTATCGAAAACGGCTGAGCCCTTTTTTGATAAATCAACAAAAATGCACATGGATGTCACATGTGTACTGTACTGTACCAGCCTTTTTTAATAGTCCACTGCAGGACGTAGGCCTACCCACGAAGGGTGTCACATCGATTCGTGCAAATTATTCAAATTTTGTACACGGTGGAAGTCAGAGTTGCGATTTTTTGCGAAAAATAATTATTGACAGATTATTGTTTAGTTATTTGGTACGCACCTTTAGTTCTGATGACAATGCAATTTTAAGTATCAAATAAAACTGTTTAACTTGCAAAATTGTTTTACCAATATCTATTTTCAAGCATTAATTAGGTAGGTACATATTGTTAGTAAAAATACTGAAAACATGTTTGACCGACGTACCGGAGGAGGTACTCAATTCGACGCGTATATTTTTTATGTATAACTTTTTTCATAGTAGTCCGATTTCAATAATTATTTTTTTTATTGGAAATAGTGTACTTCGAAATTGATCCCATTTAAATTTTATCGAAATCGCCTAAACCATTTTTGACAAATCAACAATAATGTGAAAAAAATGCTACATCGATCCATGCGAAATATTCGCGAATTCTGTACACGGGGTGAAGTCGGCCATGCTATTTTTTTTTGCAAAAAAAATAATTATGGTAATGATAACTTATGTATGTTAGTTGTAACAATTCTCGTGGTAACAATGAGCAATTAGTTTTTTTAAAAGTATTTTTAAGAGATAATAAAATTGTATTGTTTACGTTACTTTCGCATGGTGACACGATAAGAAGAGGATATAGTGTTAATTATTTTTAACGAATACCTAATTTATAATTTATTTAAGGCCGTGTTGGTCTAGTGGTAATGACACCCGCCTTACAATCGTGAGGTCGTGGGTTCAAATCCCGGTCCCATACCAATGAATTACTTGGAATTTATGTACGGAATTTCACACCACGGGCTTTTCGGTGAAGGAAAACATCGTGAGGCAACCTGCATGCGTCAGTAGAAGAAATTCGATGGCGTATGTGAATCCACCAACCCGCTGCCCTCCGACCGCCTAAGCAATAGCAATCGTAATAGCAATCGTTTATGATTTCATTTTAGTCATTTGGCACCGCCTATGTGACGTTAGCCATCAAAGTTGTTCATTCAACGATTGCTTTCGCAATCCGCGCAAAGCAATTGATGGCTAACGTCACATAGGCGGTGCCAAATGACTAAAATGAAGTCATAAACGATTGCTATTATTCGGTCGGGGGGCAGCACTGGGCTAGCGTGGTGGATATGGCCCAATCACCCTTCGTGGGTAGGCCTACGTCCTGCAGTGGACTATTAAAAAGGCTGGTACAGTACAGTACCTAATTTATATTTATCATTCTTTCATCTACACTAATATTTTAAAAAGAAGTTGTTGGTTTTTTAACCGACTGTCAAGGAAGGGTTTGATAGTTTTAATGAATGGGCTCTAGAGTTGCGGAGTCAATTTCGAAAATTCGTTGAGCTGCAGAAAGCAAAACCCCGTCACAGGACATTGGGAAATAGTAGAACTATAGTTAACAAGCTATATTTTTTAGGGTTCCGTACCTCAAACGAAAAAAACGGAACCCTTATAGGATCACTTTGTTATCCGTCTGTCCGTCTGTGTGTATATCAAGACTCTTTATCTCGAAAACGCGTAAAGATATCTAATTGAAATTTAAACTGTATACGTATATATCTATGGTTTCTTGCAATGGTGTAAAAAAATAACTTCTCAGTTATCGTTTAAAAAAGTTAGAGCCGTTTATGTCGTAAAAACCCGCATATTTCGACACTTACAAAAATCAAAACCTACAAGGTACTTCCCGTTGACATACTCGTAGAACTATGAAAGAAGGATGCGCGAGCCCATACATACCAGGACCTGTTATATACGAACAGACTAATTTTTCCTCACTTATTTTCTAAGAATGATATGTTCACCAATGTGATTTATGACGCTTCTAAAACTGTTCAAATATGTACAATTTGGCTAAAATTGAATATAAAATAAGGAAAAACGAAAACAATTTTCAAGCTATAAGTACCTATTTATAGACATGTATACACACTAAAGATTATGGATTGCCAGGTTTGTTATGTTCAGAGTGCTAAAATGGTGCTCGATTTTAAAAACTTGATGTCATGTATTTTTAGTCAATATTGTCTCAATGATATTTATATTGATTTTTAAAACAGTGCATGTCATCTTGTCTGTAATATCAGATTACTTTTTGGAGTTCATCGATTTATAAGACGTTGTCACGTCAAAAAAATCAATGTCTAGGACTGATATAAAAAGAAAATGAAAAATGGAATGATAAAGAAAATTCGGTATTCATCCATTTCATTAGCAAAAGTACAAGAACCGCAACTATAAGTTAAGAATATAAGTAAAGTAGCTATTCGAACCTCGGCTGCAGCCTGCGGATGCAGGTTGCGAATGGAGGTAGCACACACATGAGCCGCTGCTTGTATCCGCAGTCGGGAATGATTCCGATGCTGGTTGCCTACGTCGTACATCGCAGGTACGTTGGACTTGTTTAAACAGGCTAACCATACTTGCAGCCGAGGCTCGGTAGCACATGCTGCCGCAGCCGTGTTCGGAATCTTTTTGTAGAAATTCATACAACTACGTAGATAATCAGAGCCCTTAGTCCAGGTTTTGTGTTGTTTACTTAAACTTTTGCGTTCGCGTGTGGCTCCATACATTTTGGTTAGTTCTTCATCGTTTCGGCCAGGGGCGTTGTACAAAAATGTATAGGACAATATCGAACAGATGTAATTTCAATTTATGTGTAAACCTGGGCTAACGCCTCAGTCGTGTAGCCAAAGCTGGCCTAGTGCAGCTGCTGCTAGTGTAGTAAAGCAAGTGAAAGATTCGAATAGCACCCTTAAGGATTATTACGAGTAATATTAAAATTGCCACGAATTTCTCGGATAACTTCAACTACTGCTTTTTGTTTTTAGTAATAAAGTATATGATAAAAAGTACATATAAATATAATAAGAATATTATTTTTTTTTGATAATCTTTTAGTATACAAAAATGTATGTTTCTATAAAAATGTATAATAACACCTCAGTTCGTAAATATTACGGGCTAAAACGAGTTAATGCAGGATTATGTGCCAATAATTAAAAAAGAAAATAATTATTACATCAACATTTCCAAAATTGCTAAGTCTGGATACCGAGACGAAGTCTGGCAACACTAAATACGTCATCTGATTGACTGAATTTGACATTACCTTTTTTTTTGACAGCAACAGTAATAAAAGATTGATTTTTTTTTTCAAATAATTCGCCCATTTTTGGACACTAAAGCTTTTAAAACCATACCGCCACTTCTTATGTATGTAATCCGTAATGTAAAAACAATAAAAAAATCATTGTAATTTTTCTGGTCGGTTAATTTTAATTTTAATTAGTGATATGAAAACAGCAAAAAATCCCTATATTTTTGAAGCACATATCATTTTTAGAAAATATGTTTGGTTTTTTACTAACAAAAAAAAAATAAAAAATATTGACAGGTTAATTCCGTGCATCCTTCTTTGGCGAGAAGCATTGTCTCAGAGTACACATATAGGAATAAATCTGAAAACTGTACATTTTTATACAAAACACAAAAAATAGGGCCTCAAAATTCACAAAATATGGGTTCAAAATTCAAAGTGAGTAAATAGTATCATGTAAGGTATCATAAAATAACTTCATTAGCACATGCTAAAACAGGTTTTTAATTATTTTAACAATGTGTAATTTTCGATGCATGACGAGAAAAGTGAAACAAAAAAAAAACTTTTTGTCGATGGTTATAGTACAGAGATTTTAACAACTTACTTCCCAATTTTGTGAAATTTTCTGGATTTGTACGGAACCCTCGATGTGCGAGCCTGACTCGCACTTGTCCGGTTTTTATTTCTAATGAAATTGTACTTACCAATAACAACCACTTCTTTGTACATAACATCGTCAGCTACCGTGTGGTGGCATTTCATACTGTCCTTCATCTTGAATTCTGTCAGCAAAGCCTTCAGCTTTCCTTCCAGCTTCTCTATACTTTCTACTCTATCAGTTGCCTCTAATATACTATTAAATGCAGTCTAAATAAATAAATTATCACATACGAGATAACTATAATTATGTAGTTTCACTGTAATTATAGCTGTAATTCTAATAATTGTATTTTCACGGCGTATATCTCCAATAATTGCTATTAAACTGGTTATATTCCCAATTATTGCAATTATATGACCGATGTTTTCAATTATTGTAATTATACGATCTATATTTCGAATAATTGTAATTATATTGTTAATATATTGATTAATTACAATTATATCTCGTCTTTTGTTTAAGCACAGTCGCCGATATGCAGTTTAGAGTCTTACGGACTTGTCTTTAGGGTTTATTTTAATTTTTTCTTCTTTCGCCTAATGTTTTTGTAATAATTTAGGGGTGCCGTGTTGGTTTGTGTTGGAGCCACTTTTCTTGAGTGAATGGTGAACGTCTTCTCAAATTTTCTTTATATATCTGAAACAATAACAAAATGTTGCGTTACATTGTGCAATAGCATGGTAAATTAATACTAACTATGATTCGGCATTTTATAATCATTATTCATTACGATGCAGAATTTGAAATGACAATAGGTAGTTTTTGTGAAGAGTCGGCGTCGTTTTATTATTCCTGTCATTGTGCTGTATATTATTACACGTAGTATCAAAGTGAACTTTTTACAGTAAGGTAAACGTACCAATGTACGGACGTTTTTGAATTTCGCTGACTTTGAAATAATACTACGCTGATACAAAAAGACTTACAACAACAAAGTGAATATGACCAGGTAGGGCATTTATCTGAGTTTTATAATAATTTAACTTTGTTAAATTTGATTCAGCTTTAATGGGAATTAATATCCAAAATGTAAAATAATACCCAAATGTACCAAACCGCGGACGATTTGTACTAATGCGCGGAATGTCGTCCCAATTCCTGGACGCTATACAAAATTGAACTCTATTAGCTTTATATTAGAATCTAATTTGCCTTTCTATTGTATTATTATTTTTATGAACTTTAAAATCGACCCAAATCTTGGACAAATCGTCCCAATTCCCGGACGCTATACGAATTAAGACTCTATTTGATTTACATTAGAAATTAAATTTCTTATTGTAATTTAATATTGTATTATTACTTATTATTATTACAGAATATTTTAGTTTAAGCGATTTAGAGTCTCGTAAATCAAAGAAATAATAGTTTACATGCAATAAAATATATTTCAAACAAAACAAAAATCACATTATGAAAAAAATTGCTGAAACGTTAGATAGTTAACACTAATAGCACTAGTAAAGGAACCTTATTAAGTCCGTTGCAAGATAAGCGGCTTAAATGATTCCCAAGGTAATGTATTCAGTCTTTCCATATGAAATAAAATGCGTACTCTTATAAAATTATATCCCACAGTCTCTAAGGCAACCTCAGTAGTATAGTTACCTTTAAAACACGGCGTACCTACTCGTACATATTACAGAAGTGGCGCTTCATCTGGCGGTCGAAGAATTAATGATTTTAGTCAGAAGTCTTGGTACGTCCTTTAAGAAAGAACTATGAAAAAGCTTGCCCGTTGAAAAACAAGAACTTTAGTTTTACAGTCCTAAAAAACCAATGGTGGAATAATAACCATCAAATAAAAGGTCAGACATGTCTTCAACAGAGCTATAAGCACTGATGCACCAGTGAACTAACAAGAGTATACAAATATGCGCCATCTATTAAAGGTAAAGGTATGTTTACCTTTACCATAAGCCAGAAAAACTCACGGAAAACGTTTAGCAACTCTATAGAATCTGAAAGTAAAACTACGTGAATCAGAAAAAATATGTCAAGTGACTCAAAATAAAGCTAGGCATTTGAAGACGCCTGATAGTACTTATAAAATCTCAGAACAGAAGCAATTTGAATTGCTTCTACAAACGTACTTTTATTGACTGTCAACTGAACTACACAGATGGATGTGAACCACATAAATCTGGTATGGAAGACTGGGGATTTTGCAGACTTTATTGTCACATAGGAGACTCTTTTATGGGCAATAACTACTTTCCAACCACACAAGGCACCCAAACTATGTGAAATATGTCCAGTTCTTTTCCAATAGGGCCTAAAAATGATAAAATACATTTAATCGCCATATTTAGATCGTGTATGGCGTGGATTTTTCAGATATATACTTAAAACCTAGAGAGAAGTAAAAGTGGTCTTACTGCCAAAGCCAAGAAAGATCGATTACACAAATCCAAGGTCGTTTGCAAAAATAACCTTAGCTTTTTCTTATTGAAGCACATAAGAGGTAGACCCCTAGCAAAAAACGCAGTCCACAATAATCAGCATGCCTATCAATCAGAAAAATTAACGGAGACAATCAGGTGGAGAGCACTCCACCAAGTTACCCACAAAATCGAATCCGCACTGGAAATCAAACAGTTCTGTTTAGCCATCTTCATTGACATTGAAAGGGCGTTTGTTCAGACTATTTTCATGAATATTTAGGTAAGTTTGCAAAAATAGTAAATAGTGGTGCATTATCACAATACTCACTAGCAGAATATTCAACTTTGAAATGGCAAGCACGACGCGCTCACACAAAGTCGCTCGAGTCGCAAAAGACTGCCCACAAGGAGGGATCATGTCATTTTTACTAGTTTACTAGTAGTCTAATTTGTCGCACCCCTTAACAAAGAAGGCATTGTCAGTGTAGCATATGCTGAAAACCTGGTGATAATAGTGGACTTTTTAACTTTCGACTTCGTGTTAGAAGATAAAATGATAAATGGTATGAACGCCAGGGACTCTCCGTGAATCCACCACTGAAATGGAGTTAGTGTTATTCACACAAAAAACCAAGAAAACAGATTTATTATGATACTACTAGGAACTCTAAGTATAATACTACTAGGTTAATTCTAATCAAGGAAGTTAAATATATAGGTATCTGGCTAGGCTATTAACATCTGTGGAAAAATACTCGAATATGTCACCACGAAGGCAACAAAATTGTATGGCAATGCACTAAAGCGGTAAGAAAAGACTGGAGTCTAACAGATAATCAGATACCAACACGCGCAAAATACAATTATGCTAAGAAAAACGCAGAATAGCGTGCTCTTTAATCAGCAGATGTATGAAAAAGACACACTCAGCTGCTGTTGAAATAATCTTAGAGATCAGACCGCTGCACCTGCATATATACAGCAGGAATCGATGATTTCGATCGATGATATTATAGCTAGAACACAGCTCGACAGAGAAAAGTATGAGATAGTCATAGAGAACGATTTATCTGACGATATATTGCTATCTTGGAACATATACGCAGATGGTGAAAAAAACAAGCTTGAGCTAAGAGAATTCTTTGCCAAAATAAAAAACTGAGCACGAAAAATACTTAAGATAATCTTTTAAACCCAATGTAAAAATATATAGAAGCATAAACTTCAATATTTATGGTTTTAAATATATCTACGTCGTAAATCGATAAAAAAGTTTTTTCATCATGTATAAAAATACAGTTTAAGCAATACTAAAACAAACTGGTTACAACTATTGCTTGAACCAGCCCAAAATAATTCTTTATTCAAAGGAATAAGACGCAACCGAATTATAATAATTGCATTTTGTACGATTTCGAAAACGATATTATTATATGCAAGGAAAAACGAGACTTATTTCAAGGCAATAAGGTCGAGATCCGAACTTTGGTACAACAGTTATTAAAGAACTGATGTGTGTCCCACTTCTCGGACGGAAAATGTGATTATTGTCCGTGCATTGGGACAAGTACAGGTTTAGTGAGTACCAGTAGGCGGATACGCAAATATTATAAATAATCATAAAGATTATGTCTAGATTATAGGTTATAATATTAGGTAATTTATCTAAGTATCGTAATAAAATAGCACACTTACTGTATCAAATTAGACAACTAAGAAATGAACTGAAGTTGATGATAAGGTAGGCACCAAATTCAGCTACTGAATTAACAGATTAACGAAAATTTTACGCCACCGCACTTTTGAGATAATTTGGTTTAAACACCATTACACTACGTGTACTGTTTTGCCTGTATAATACTTTGAAACATAACCAAGAATTTATTGTCATTCATAAGATTAAGTTAAACTTTCTTAGAAAATTACAAAAATTAAAAAACCGAGTAACGTCCGCGTTCTGGGACTCGTCCGCAGTTACGTACGTTTACCTTATTTGACTTTTTTAATACATTATTGGGGTCGTCCCAATAATGTATTGAAAAAGTCAATAGGCAAGATGTGTATAAATATAATTAATCCGTCAGACAGATTTTAAAAAAAATATTACACACGTATTTCTTTTTGTCAATTAAACAAAAATTGATGAAGATATAGCCCGTTAAAGGTGAGTATAGACTACAACATTTGTATGTAATGTAACGTTCTTACGAATGTAACAATACAGGTAAAGGCTGAGTGTCCAAAGCATTTCAATGTAATGTAACGTTCCTGCAAATGCTCGGCGCTTTGTTCGGCGTAATGTTCGCAGCCAGTGTGCATTTACCCGTAACATTTCGTTGTACCTTGCGTTCAAATATCGGACGTACAATGTCGCACCCGCGCATCGCCCGCGCTTGTGCAAAGGCTCTACAAAATGTTACACCAATACACTCGTTGGTTTAAACAATTGCTGTAATAACAAAACGGCGAGCGTGCTCGACGTCTGGTTCGTGAAAGGTGATACATTAGAACATATTATCATAGAGCGGCTCGGTGTTTTGTTACAAGTAAATGTTGTAGTCTATACTCACCTTAAAGTTTCGTATGACGTCACATGCAAATGTATGACTTCTCATAGACAAGTGACGTAACGAGCCCCCACTCCCGAACTTTAACAAGGTTTGTCTTTGTCATAGAATGTTTGATTGACAAAAAAATACGTGTCCAATATTTTTTGATAATCTTACTCACAGACTTATTATAATAATATTTTTTGTAACGTCATCATGACTTTTCCAGTTGCTAGATTCAATCGCTGGACTGAATAAATAATTTAAACTGGCCGAGTCGTTGCCCGTGGTCCCGTTGGGTTGACCCATTACCGGGTCACGGGTAATTAAAATTACCCGTGGTCCCATTGCATTAGGGACTTCTGACTTTATCGATAGAAAATGGAAACCATCAGTACACGGAATAATTGAAACGGAAATACCAGTGCAAATCTAAACTAATAATAAGTATTATATCTGTTTTAATTTCAATGCGTAACTTACATACGAATAATTTTGTCAAAATGAAAAGGAACTAATTAATAAAGATCCTACTAGTGATTACAACATGATTAGATTCAAGATCATTTATTTGTGAAAACATGGTAATCGTGTACAATACACAAAGTCGCAAACAGGTCTAAATATAATAGAGAACGCATGTTTTTAACTAATACAGGAAAAAGGTACAGGTAAAGGTACTCTCTTTGTACCGATAATTTTCATTTTCAATCGATTAAGTCAGAAGTCCAGGGAACAAGCCCTATTGCAATGGGACCACGGGTAATTAAAATTACCCGTGGACCCGGTAATGAGTTAACCCACCGGGACATCGGGTAACGACTCGACCATTATAAGTATGAAAAGTGAACTTTGATTTTTACTGTTATAAATACTTTTAAATTTTTGGGACGTAACTTTACACATTACATTGACATAACTTTATCAATATCTATATGCCAAATTAATTATAATATCGTGTGAGTAGCGATATTAAAGAATGTTTTGAGAACATAGAAGTCCAAGAAAATCGTCATTATTACACTGCAACAAACTAAATTTATCGCCCAACCCATTAAAAGATAACTACACATTATATTTAACTACTGCCAACAGTTCACATTAATTAATGAAAGCCTACATTGTATTCTGACCATGGATGTAAGAAAGAGGATCTACCGTGCGGCGAATTTCGCCCAAGCTCAATTAAATTTAATTTCTTACCAGAAATAAATAATAATACGCAGCAAACAATTCTATCGACGATTAGAATTAGGTAAATATACAAGATCATTTTATGCAAAAAATGATCTTGTATATTTGACCGACTTCACCCGTGTACAGAATCATCAAATAGTATAAAACAAAGTCGCTCTCCGCTGTCTGTCCTCATGTATTCTTATATCATTCAAACTACGCAACAGATTTTGATGCAGTTTGTTTTAATAGATCGAGTAATTCAAGAGAAATGTTTATATATATAATACACCTGTGCGAAGCCGGGGCGCATCGCTAGAACGCAAAATATTATGCATGCACAGATCAATGTAAAATTTTTCACAATATTGTTGATTTATCAAAAATGGCTCAGCCAATTTCGATAAAATTTAAATGGGACCAATTTCGAGGTATACCCTTTCAAATAAAAAAAGAAATATTGAAATCGGACTACTATGAAAAAAGTTATGCGTGGTTATACATAAAAAAATATACGCGTCGAATTGTATAATCTCCTGCGGTGGTTCGTCGGTCAAAAAATAGAATTACCAGCTACTTTGATTATTTTTATGAGCTTCGGATTTCTAAACAAAGCTTAGTTCGTGTCTTAGAAATTCGTGCGACCGTGCTGCCCTCACAAATTAGCATAAAGTTGTTTTTCTTGATAAATAGGTACTGGTCAGCTGCCTGTCATATTAAGAGAAATTTCTTGCTTGATATTTGAAAATTAGTGCAAATAATAAGTTCGTTTAGATCGGATATCTAGCTCTGGTGCCAGTGGAAAGAGAAACACAACTACGCTATGAGCGCTATTAGTTCAAACGACACATCAATAGATAAAAAAGTAAGACTTTTGATGCGATTATTTTGTTGAAGCGCTGCAGTAGCCATTTTAGGAAAGAAAACTATCAGTTCGCAACACTTCCGCTCCCTTCTCATTCTCACATCCATGGCTTGGACACGTTTGATATTATACATATCTAATTTTGTATAATTTATGCTAGATATCGATATCGTAAATAATTATTACGATAAGGCCTGATATAGGTTTACGACGGCCGCGGGGGGCGATCGATGAACTTTTACAATATTCATTTATATTAATATGTCAGGATTGTCAGGTCGATCATTGCTTTTTAATACCGTCTCTTTATGAAAGTCGACTACTGAACAGGCCTACCCGCGAATGGGCATGATGACTGGCTAAAAAAAAAACATAATTACAATGAGCTAGATTATCAAAAAATATTGGATACGTATTTTTTCTTTTGTCTATCAAACAACAGATGACAAAGATAAACCTTGACAAAGTTTGGGAGTGGGGGTCGTGACGTCACCTTGCTCACTGAATTCTATTATATTATTTTGTATGATGGGTGACCGCGGGCCGGATTTACAAATGAGTGTAAAACATATAATACCGTGGCTAGAATGACGTGTTAACTAATTAAAATGTATCTTATTGTATTGAAATGTAATCAAATGAATCATTATTTCCACGTTTCCAGAAGATAATTAAAACATACATTGTTTACAATTGTTTATATCATGTCCTTCACAAGGACCTGTTCCACCATTGTTATCTATGTTATCAATATTATCTATTCGTGACATTTATTATTTGATACCAGTGATGACGTCACAAATGTTATACTTAAATGCATGACATCAGTTGATAAAGATCTGTCGACTCATGGTGCAAGCAAATACGTATATCGTCACAGATTCATGTGACATTTATTTATTATTTTTTCACCATTTCCAAAGACAAGGTTCCGTTTTCTTTACGATTTAAATTACCGTTCCACAGACTCCTGGGTCAGTGCTTTTTTACCAACTTCCAAAAAGGAGGAGGTACTATGTTCGTTTGTATGTTTTTTTGTGTATGTTCATCAATAATGAACCGATTAAAACAAATATATTTTTTAGTTTGAAAGACTATACTTACCTACTTCCGAAGTGGTATTTGGAAATTTTATATATCAACAAAAATTTACATGGATGTCACATCGATTCGTGCAAATTATTCGAATTTTGTACACGGTGGAAGTCGGTGCTGCGATTTTTTAACGACAAATAATTATTGTAAGTTGGTTTGCATTTGTTTGAGAATGCGACTGTATCAAAAGTGTGCAAATATTGATTAATGGGATTTGTGGACAAAGTCCAAAAATCCCTTGCGGAAATGCGGAAGGTGATTTATGGACAAAAAAAAGCCCGATTACAGAGGCGCCAGCTTAAATTTAATAGCAACGTAAAAAGCGTTCTCTCTATCGAATGCCTAAAGTGAAAAAGAAACAGAACTATGCTATTTAGCATATATAATTACGATGGCGCCTCTGTAATCGGGCTTAAATTCCACTTATCCCACAGGGGATCTTGTAAGGGAATTTGTGGAATAAGCCCAATAGAGATATTCATCGATATTTCCGCCAATTATGAACCGATTTCCTAAATCTTTCTTAGTTCGTATACTCCCAAAGTTGTAAAATTTAAATTTTTACGAAATCAGCGGAGCGGTTTTTGAGATATCAACAATAAAGTAAAAATTGTATACATCGATTCGATCGACCTTTTCAATGTTTGTACACGACTGAAGTCGGTGGTGCCAATTTCAAAATAATTATTTATCTATGAAAACATGCGCATCAAATGCGTGCCCCAGGTTAAATTTCTTCGCTACGCTAGAAACATATTTCTACAAAATTCGCAAAAAAAGTGTCTTACAACTTAAATCCCACGTTATTTTATTTCAAACTAGTTTTTACCCGCGGCTTCGCCCGCATGATATTTTGATTTTAGACGCAATATAATTATAATTTATAGCATATGTGTTATTCTGATATATAAGCTATATTATTGCAAAGTTTCATCTCAATCCGTTCAGTAGTTTTTGCGTGAAAGACTAACAAACATTCATACATACATCCATTCATCCATCCTCACAAACTTTCGCGTTTATAATATTAGTAGGATAGGATATTTCAGATAAGCCTAAAAATATTAAAAATGCGACAGTTTGTGAGTATGTTTGTATGGATGTTTGTTACTCTTTCACGCAAAAACTACTGAACAGATTGAGATGAAATTATGCAATAAAAATGCTTATACATAACACAACAGAATAACACGTAGGCTATAATTTATAAAGATATCGCGTTAAACGAAGTTCGCCGAGTCGGCTAGTATAACCATAAATATAATAGTACGATTGCGTTGTCTATTGTCATCAACGTCTGACCACCGTCGTTTGACCTTCATTCGCGCAGTAGGTTAAATTTATTGAAACGCGTCTGGTTTTGCGGTTAAACTGCCAAGTCATGGCGTGCTAGGTATTAGGTAATTGTTTTAATTTAAACAAACATTTAGAAAAAATTAGTTTCATTTAGATGAATTGTCAGTATCTTTAAATGTCTCGTGCAACTCTACATTTTGGTTGGATCTTAAAGGGGATGATTCATATGATTGTAGTGAATACCTTTAACAACGGGGCCAAAATACCAGTTCGGAAGCCTTTTAAAATGGTAAAAAGTGAAAAAAATAGTACTTACCTAAGTTTCATCTCATTATTATTTATTTCTTTATATCGATGAACATATATTCAAAGAATTACATACCTACCGATGAACATAGTACCTCCTCCATTTTGGAAGTCGGTTAAAAATATTTTTATCGTTACGATTAAACACGTTATCATTATAGTAAAGTTTAACGATGGTAATATTTTAACATATTATTATACTCATTAGCATTTTTACGCACATTTTTAAATAGAACTCGCTTTTTGTAACTGCGTATGCGGAAGTACGGAACTGTGGTGTTTAAAGCTGTAACACCAGTTGCTTTTAGGGTTCCGTACCCAAAGAGTAAAAACGGGACCCTATTACTAAGACTTCGCTGTCCCGTCTGTCCGTCTGTCACTAAGTTGTATCTCATCAACTGTGATAGCAAGACAGTTGAAATTTTCACAGATGTAATTCAGTTGCCGCCATAACAAGAAATACTAAAATGAGAATAAAATAAATATTTAAGGGGGCTCCCCTACAACAAACGTAATATTTGCCGCCGTTTTTTGCGCGATATTATATTATAATAAATGAGTTCGCATACGGTACGGAACCCTTTGTGTGCGAGTCTGACTTGCACTTGGTCGATTTTTAATTAAACTATGGATGGATTCTAGATATGTAGAGTATCATTGTATTCATCATGGTCAACTTTTTTGAACTTTTAAAACAACTACCAATACATACAATAGTAAAAAATACTGTATTTTGCAATTATGTTTCGTAAGCATTTATGGTTTATCTTATAAAATACTAGCGACCCGCCCTGGCGTCGCATAAGTATACATTAAACATATAAACCTTCCTCTTGGATCACTTTATCTATTTAAAAAAAACCGCATCAAAATCCGTTGCGTAGTTTTAAAGATATAAGCAACCGCATCAAAATCCGTCGCATAGTTTTAAAGCATGCTTATATCTTTAAAACTACGCAACGGATTTTGATGCGGTTTTTTTTAAATAGATAAAGTGATAGGAACAGACAGACCCCTGTCTGTCTGTTTTTGCGATTTTGTTTTATAAAATGTAGTGATGATATTTTTGACCATAAGTACCTTTACAAGTTTTTTTTTTCGAAATTAATAGTAAGAAGTTTAATTTCGCTTTCATAATATGTTTTGGTTCGTCGTCATGCGACCCACTGGTGAATCGCATAGTAGTTAGATAAGTAATTTGGGAAACCCTACTCTAGGCATTTAGGCACTCAGTTGAATACTTTGTTTAGCAACACCTACTAATTCTTTGGTGTCATATGTAAAGAGGCCTTACCATCATCAAGGGAGACGCACACGTAACATTACGTAACCGTAACGGTATTGCGCCGTTTTTACCGAATATTTCTCATACTGCGATAAAGTAGCCAAATGCCAACCTTGAGAATTGCCGTCTCATGTCCGATTATCAGTTTTCTGTTAATATTAATAGAATTACTCGTATATTCTGATTATTTTTTATAAAAGCTTATTTGCGAATAATGACGAATTTTAGCCGACTTCAAAAACGAGGACAATCTCAATTGCACTGTATTTTTTTGACCGATGAACCGGAGGAGGTACTCAATTCGACGCGTTTTTTATGTATAACCACGCATAACTTTTTTCATAGTAGTCATTAGTAGATTTCAATAATTATTTTTTTATTGGAAAGAGTATACTTCGAAATTGCTCCCATTTAAATTTTATAAAAATCGGCTGAGCCATTTTTGATATATCAACAATAATGTGAAACATGCTACATCGATCCGTGTGAAATATTCGCGAATTCTGTACACGGGTGGAAGTCGCTCATGCTAATTTTTGCAAAAAATAATTGCAACCTCAAAACTTATTACAGAAACGATGTCGATGGTTCTTTTCAGGGTTCCGTACCTTAAAAAGAAAATGCAACACTTATAGGACCAGTTTGGTGTACCTACGTCTGTCTGTCAAGTTTTCATCTGTTGATTGTGTTAGCATTTGCTTGAACATTTTATTTCTTAAATATTTTAGTTTTATTGAGTGGACGGTAAATTATAAGGATAAAAACTGGCAACCCGAGGGGGTTGTCAACATTGGACGTTGGGTGCGGCCTGATATTCGAGGATTGAGAGGAAAAATAGAGAATACTAGAGGCTAATACATAGAAGAACGAAGGAAATTATATAAATATTACACCACAGAAGGATTGTTTCAATATTTCAGAGGTGGTATTACTTGGACGCCCTAATTGTACTTGAATTGTTCCACTGACCGAAGAGTAGGGAGAAGCTATGTCTGACACACCACCATTAAAGGACGCCCCAAGGTTGGCCAGGAGTCCCGTTAGGAAGAACAAAAAGAGGCGACGTTATAGATCCGTGACGGAAACCGATAAAAGATCTTCACAGAAACGTCATACTTGGCGCAGCCGCTCCAGACGCAAACGCACTGAAACTTCTAGTAGTGCGACTAGCGACGAGTCTGCATCCAGTGGTTCTACAAAACGACGACGAAGATTTAAAAGTCGCAAGCGTCGTCTGTCACCGGATAACTCCTCGTCATCGACGAGCTCCGTCGACACTCTAGCTACTTACGACGATTCTGGTAGTGGAACTTCGTCAAGTAACACGGTGATTAGAACAAGTCGAAGTAAGAAAAGAAACCGTGGGAAAAAGAAGAGAAGGAGATCGTTATCCCCCCACGATGGATCTAATTTTTTTAGGGAAATCACGAACTTGATAAAATCAAATCAAAGCGGCACTTTTGACGGCGCTCATAAAGTTATCCCTGAGTTTGACCCCGATGCAAATACACAAACAGCGGAAGACTGGATCCGAAAGGTCAATGAAACTGCAAAAATATATAAATGGACAGAAAAACAAATTATATACCATGCCATCCCAAAACTTGGCGGGTATGCGAAGTTATGGTACGAAGGGCTTAAGACCGTAAATCTTAGCTGGCGGAAATGGTGTCATAAAATTAGGAAAACATTTCCTGACGATCGAAACTACGCTGATCGCCTTTACGAAATGTTAGGACGAAAGACTAAGCGAGATGAACCACTGGAAGAATACTTCCATGATAAAATGCGTCTTGTGAAATCATGTAAGATAAGCGGTCGGGAAGCCGTAGATTGCATAATAAACGGCATCTATAATGACAACATCAGACTAAATGCACAAGGTTCTGGCTTTAACAGACCTTCTCAACTATTATCTTACTTACGTCGAATTTCAAGAAAGAACGATCCTTCGAAAATTCACTCCAAGTGCAAACTCTAGGAGTAATTATGAACAAAAAAATCCTGGGAACTATTCATACCGATCAAAGACCAATCCAAATACAATAGATAAACCAGCAGTTCGGTGTTTTAACTGCGGTGAGTCGGGTCACTACGTCGCAAAATGTCCCAAACCTGTACGAAAATGTGACAACTGTCATCGAATAGGACACGACTCACAACAATGTTCTCGATCAAAGCAAAACACCTTACGAACGATTAATCAAACCAATCAAAAACAGACTAATACGATTATCGGCGAGGAAAGTAGAAGAGTACTCAGTATAACCAAGGACGACACACAAAACGGTAAATATTTCAAAAATATTAAACTAAATGGAGAACCGCGTTCTAGTTACATAGATTTTGGTAGTCAATGTACACTCATTAAATCTAACATTGCTAGGGAATCCAATTTAACTTTAAATATGGTAGGCCTCCCTCTTATAAAAGGATTCGGATTTAGTAGCATTGCGCCCCTTGGCCGAGTAAGGGTAGAAATTGAAGTAGATGCAGTACAGGCAGAAATTGAAGCGTATGTAGTTCCAGACGAACTACTCCATACGGACGTCCTTATAGGACAAACGCTCACTGAGTTACCGTCAGTGATTGTATACAAAACGAGCAAAGACCTAGTCCTGTACTGCGACGATACCGAACTCTCTCGTAAAGATGTAACGAACCCCACTGATGTTGTGGTTGAAGGGGTTATGGCTATCACCGTACATGTATCAGACCTGAATCATAACGGACCTTTGTATATTCCCGGTCATGTTTGTTTGAAGGATACGAAGGAATACTGTGTCCTTCAGGGAGTCTATCAGTTTCAAAATGGAACCGGACATATTGTTGTAATAAATCTTTCTGATTCACCCATCACATTCCCCAAAAATAAGATAATTGCTAGAGCCGTAGTGTTGCCAAACAATATATGTACCGTGAATACACGCTTGGAAGCGTATGTCAAATGTCAACTCAATTGCTGAAGAAGTTTCAACGGAAGTAGGTGAAGAGTCACAAACCCCGATCTCAATAGAAATGGTTAACGTCGGTCCCAAAGTATCAGACGTGCAGAAACTCCAATTGATTGCACTCCTTAACCGTTATCGGAAATGTTTTGCTTTTAATATGGGTGAGCTTGGGTTGGCCAACATTTCTGAAATGACGATACGGCTTAACGACAATACGCCAGTTATTTATAAGCCGTATCGACTTCCTTTTAGTGAACGAGCCGTCGTAAGGGATATGATAGGAGAAATGATGGCCCACGATATAATTAGAGAATCACACTCGGCTTACGCGAGTCCTATAGTGTTAGTCCGTAAAAAGAATAACGAGTACAGACTCTGTGTGGACTACAGATCTTTGAATAAGAAGACGATAAAGGATAGTTACCCAATGCCCGTCATCGACGATCAACTGGATCGATTGAGTGGCAAAACTCTTTTCACGAGTCTGGACCTAGCATCAGGCTACTATCAAATACCAGTACACGAATCGTCCCGTCATTTAACGGCATTTGTAACACCAGACGGGCACTACGAATACACCCGGATGCCGTTTGGGCTAGTTAATGCTCCAGCGGTGTTCCAAAATATGATAAATAAAGCTCTAGGAAATAGAAGATTTGACTTAGCAATACCTTACTTAGATGATCTTCTGAGCGCTGCGAGTACGTTTGAAGAATCAATCCAAAAGCTTGAAGAAATTTTGGCCCTGCTCTCTAAGGCTGGGTTAACGCTTAACCTAAAGAAATGTTTCTTTCTTCAATCGAAGATTGACTATCTAGGATACGAGATTTCTCAAACCGGACTTAGACCTGGTGATAGGAAAACGCGAGCAGTATCTGATTTCCCAACCCCAACTAACGTTCATCAGGTACGACAGTTCGTCGGATTAGCCAGCTTCTTCCGACGGTTTGTACTTAATTTCGCCACGATAGCCAAACCATTGACCAAACTAACAAAAGCTGACGTAGCATGGCAATGGGGATCCGAACAAGAAACCGCGTTTCAAGAAATTAAGTCCAGACTGACAAGTAGACCTATTCTAGCTCTATACAACTCAGACCTTGAAACGGAAGTACATTGTGACGCCAGCAAAATCGGGGTAGGCGGAGTGTTGCTCCAACGAAATGAAGAGGGTAAATTGCGTCCAGTGGCATACTTTAGTAAACAGAACACACAAGAAGAATCTTTCTGGCATTCGTATGAGCTTGAGACTGTGGCGGTAGTGCTGTCACTGAAGAAATTCCGCGTCTACCTTTTGGGATTGGAATTCAAAGTCGTAACAGACTGCGCTGCGTTACGTGCAACATTGAGTAAACGGGACTTGTTACCAAAAGTAGCAAGCTGGTGGCTCATGTTGCAAGAGTTCAATTTCACCATTGAATACAGACCTGGTCATAATATGCAGCATGTAGATGCTTTAAGCCGCAACCCCATATCTTCAGAAGATCAAGAAGAATTAGACGTTTTGCATATTACAACTAACGATTGGTTACACACCGTTCAGATGACTGACCCTAGAATTAGACACATTAAGGTTATTCTGAACACCAGTGAAGAAGAATTGAAAGACATGAAAAAGAACTATACTATTCGTGATGACAAACTGTATAGAAGAGTCGGACACAAATTGAAATGGGTTGTTCCACATGGCGCGAGATGGCGTATTTGTCAGATAAATCATGATGAAACTGGACACTTTGCCTTGGACAAGACTTTGGAAAAAATTAGCGCTGACTACTGGTTCCCAAAAATGAAACACTTCGTCAAAAAATATGTCGCTTCCTGCATAAACTGCGCATACAATAAGGAGCTGTGCGGAAAGAAAACCGGATACTTGCACCCCATACCAAAAGCACCATATATTTTCCACACGCTCCATATCGACCACTTGGGGCCTTTTGTCAGAAGTAAGAAGGGGAACTCATACATTTTGGGTGTAATTGACGGCTTCAGCAAATACATCTTTGTGAGAGCTGTCAGAGACACTAAAACGAAGACAACTGTCAAGGCCCTCAACGAAATATTCTCCAACTTTAGTTACCCTAAAGTTATTATTTCGGACCAGGGCAGTAGCTTTACATCCAAGGAGTTTAAGGACTTTGTTAACTCTCATGGAATCAAACATGTCCTTAACGCTGTGGCGACGCCACGCGCTAATGGACAAATTGAGAGATACAACAGGACAATTCTGAACTCGTTGGCTGCAATGAACCACGGCATTGATGAAAGAGATTGGGACACCAATGTTCAAGAGCTACAGTGGAGTCTTAACAATACATTGAATAAAGGAATTGGCAAATCGCCCGCGGAAGTAGTGTTTGGTCAAAGGACGTCGGGTCGATCGGAGAATATATTAAAATCGGCACTGGGGAATAGAAACGAAGACGATCGAGAAGTAATCAGAAAGACGGTTGAACAAAAGATAAGCAAAACACAGGAGAAAATGAAAGATTTATATGACAGGAAAAGAGCTCCTACTAAACTATTTTCTAAAGGGGATTTGGTGATGATACCGAATCGAAATGCGGAAATAGGAAAGAGCAAAAAGTTGATAGCCAAGTTTCGCGGTCCGTTCAAAATTACCGCTGTTCTCAACAAGGATAGGTACGAGGTGTCTAGTATAGACGGACACACGACTAAAAAGTATAAAAATACATATCCAGCAGACCATCTGAAACCCTGGATCACTTTCAATGAAACAGGCAACGACGACGGGGCGGATACGATCAATGCATCTGCCAGCGAAAATGAATGTAGTAGTGAAACAAATACTGACGTTGACAACAACTAGTAAGTTAGGAACAGTTAGTAACTCACTATTTAAGGTCAGTGGACAAACCTCCTAAGTCATAATACCCTAAACCCTACATTTTCAGCTTAGATTCTGATGAGAAGCCGACCAACCACCATCGGTGAGATAGTACAGTACCCGAGGGTGGCACGGACACTACAAGACCGAGGGTGACAAGGCTTCTAAGAGCCCTAAGGGATAAGGTTTCTACGAGCCCTGAAGGGACAAGGCTTCTACGAGCCCTGAAGGGACAAGGTTTCTACGAGCCCTGAAGGGACAAGGTTTCTACGAGCCCTGAGGGACAAGGTTTCTACGAGCCCTGAGGGACGAGGTTTCTACGAGCCCTGAGGGACGAGGTTTCTACGAGCCCTGAAGGGACAAGGTTTCTACGAACCCTGAAGGGACAAGGTTTCTACGAGCCCTGAAGGGACAAGGTTTCTACGAGCCCTGAGGGACAGTTTCTACGAGCCCTGAGGGACGACGTTTCTACGAGCCCTGAGGGACAAGGTTTCTACGAGCCCTGAAGGGACAAGGTTTCTACGAGCCCTGAAGGGACAAGGTTTCTACGAGCCCTGAGGGACAAGATTTCTGCATTCTCGAGGAGAGATAATGCCTATACAAGCCTGAAGAGAAAAGTGCACTACAAACTTGAGGTTATCGAAACTTCCATAATGAAAAGTTGTAGCAATTAATAGAAACCGTAAAAATATAATGTTCCTAAGTAGTCAACCGTAATATAGTAATTTAATTCAGAAAAGCAAAGCCTTATAAAACTGCATCAATCTAAAGACTGATTATTGTATTATAAATTGATTTGAAAAATAAAAAAATAAAAAAGGGGATAATCTATTTTACCTGCCTATTTACATGTTATTGAACTTAATCATTAGATTACTAATGACCATTAGATATTATAAACTCTGTGTGATATGTACTATGTAGGTACCATATTCCATTTACTGATATGAGGCTAACTAAAATTGTATCGGTATTGAAATGAATAACTATACCCAAGAATGAATCTTACATTGTTGCAACTATATGTTATACTGTACATTAAAGTAGTATTATATTATTCAACCCCTAAATTCAATCCTGGGATGATGAACATTGCCTTATATCAAATTTAGCTTCTTCATTTTCTCGGCACCTGGATATATATTCAGAATAACTGGCACTGTTATACCTTGTATTTTTTTTTTTACACCTGTATTGTTTTCTAAACTTGTTAAATTATATATAATTAGTTACTTGTTATACTGGATTAATACCCATGTACATAACCAGTGCCTCCAAAAATATGTATGTTCAACACATTGCCCAATATTTGGATGTAATGTATTTGATTGTTAGAATTGCTTGGTGTTATAATTCTTATTTCTATTAATTTGTTTTGTGTTCAAGTATTTAAATTGTTACCTTTTGAGTATGAGGCCATACCCATACGCAGCAGGAACGCCGAAAGCTCAGGAATAGGGACATTCCTGGTACCCAGAATGGCCGACTGTTAGCATTTGCTTGAACATTTTATTTCTTAAATATTTTAGTTTTATTGAGTGGACGGTAAATTATAAGGATAAAAACTGGCAACCCGAGGGGGTTGTCAACATTGGACGTTGGGTGCGGCCTGATATTCGAGGATTGAGAGGAAAAATAGAGAATACTAGAGGCTAATACATAGAAGAACGAAGGAAATTATATAAATATTACACCACAGAAGGATTGTTTCAATAATTGACCATTGAAAAAATACGATAAGTATTTTTTTGATAATTTAACTGACCAATCGTGGTGGACTTCGTGGGTAGTCAACGTTCGGCACGATCAGTCTTCGGATGGGTGACCGCGGGTGGCATTTTACAACTGAGCGCTACCGTGACTCGGATGATACGTTAAATTGTAGGTCACCGTTATTTTAATAGTTTAGCCATGTCAGAGGCATTCAGGCGGGTTAATAACTCTAACACGAAAGTTTTCGTCTGTTGATTGACTAAAGAAAGAATACGTATTTTTCAATGCTTGTTGCTGCGCTCATGGCGTAGTTTGACTAGGTTGTATTCGCATATGTTTGCTCTGCTATGTGGCGGGAAAAGCGGGCTGCAGTAGTCCTTGCGAAGCAGCCCTCACTAGGAAAACCCGTGTGGGTTTTAGTGAGGGCTGCTTCGCAAAGCTTACTATTTCGCATTACTGTTAATTATGTTTATCGCCAAAATTTGTCATGCATACCTACCTTAAGATTACATTTCTAAGTACCCACATCTTTAAGTTCGTGAATTGTGTATGATATGTGTTATGTATGATAAATAAATAAATGAAATGAAATGAGGTGTTTGTCAGCGATCACCGAAATTAAGCAACGTTCGGCAAGGTTAGTCGTCGGATGGGTGACCGCAGGTGGCATTTCTAATTGAGAGCCACCGAGGCTGACGTGGCTCGAAATACGAGCTACGTGGCTCGAAATACGAGCTACGTGGCTCGAAATACGAGCTGTACTGTGCTGTACCAGCCTTTTTAATAGTCCACTGCAGGACGTAGGCCTACCCACGAAGGGTGATTGGGCCATATCCACCACGCTGGCCCAGTGCGGGTTGGTGGATTCACATACGCCATCGAATTTCTTCTACGGACGTATGCAGGTTGCCTCACGATGTTTTCCTTCACCGAAAAGCCAGTGGTGTGTAATTCCGTACATAAATTCCAAAGAACTCATTGGTAAGAGACCGGGGATTTGAACCCACGACCTCGCGATTGTAAGGCGGGTGTCACTACCTTTTGACCACCACGGCTACGTGGCTTGAAATAAGAGCTACGTGGCTCGAAATACGAGCTACACAGGTTAAATTAAAAGTCTTGGTTATGTTAACAGATTTTGCACGTCAGTAGGTGGTTATTGGGCATTCTAAATCAAAGTGATTTAGAATGCCCAATAACATTTGGATTTAGAATTCCCAATGACTTTTTTGATTTTTTGAAAGTGATTTAGAATGCCCAATAACATTTGGATTTAGAATTCCCAATGACTTTTTTTGATTTTTTGAAAAACACTGTAATATAGAATGCTCAATAACCAATTGGAAAGAAAAGCAACTCACTTAGCGCCGTGCCAGCCAGTACTGCACACAAAAAATAAAATCATTATCTAACCATTACTCCACTACTACAAAATGTTGTGGCCGATTGCTCAAGGAATTAATCAGTCTCTAGACCGTTTGCTCGTGTCAAATATTTGGCACCTAGAAATGATATTCCTTCACAACACATATTTTTCCTAAGTAAACTCAAATCAGCACAGTTTTGTGAAAGATTACTTTGACTATTCAATGTGGCCGGTTGCTCAGAAAACATTTCAACAGCCGAATCTATTTATAGATAGTTGTTGAAAATTTTCTCACAAAGTTGGGGTGTCTTTATTGTGTTGTGGCCGATTGCTCAGGGGATGAATCAATCTCTAGGCCGTTTGCTCGTGTCAAATTTTTGACACCTAGAGATGATTGTTCCCTCACAACACATTTAAAGCAAACCCAAATCAAAGTTAATCCTTCATTTATCACTGCACCGACTCGCATTCAATCATACCAATTACAATCTGGAGCGCGATTATAAACGAACTGTAAAACTGCTGAATGCGTAAAACCCGGTGTGACACTCGCAATACCATACTTCGCGTATTTTGCGATACATTTTGATTGGGTTATCATAATACATTTATGCACCATGTATTTATAAGTAATTATACACTTAATTTATGATTATAAAAAAGAGAATATGAAATACTTCGTATTACATTAGTAATAATTATATTATATTATTAATAAGCTTTTCAAAAACAACAAAAAATCTATTTTCTCTTCATATCATTATGCTAGAAAATCGATGAATAAAATTGGGTACATCGAATTTAATTAATTAAAAAAATAATATCCGCTACCTATATTATTTCCTGAAAGTAAGAGAATTAAATTCCAGTCTCGCGAAAATTATGGGCATCCCAGCATAATATCAATAGGTAATGCAGGTTTTTTAAAAGCAAGTCAGCTTCTGTGGAAATATCATGTTACGGCGTATTTGAAGTAAATTTGATATTTTGTTTGCCACAATCGGATAGGTAAGTTGCGCAAATGCATGCATTTGTATCAGCGAATAATTGAACAAAAGGTGTTAAAAACATTTTTTCAAAACTAATGTGTTACTCAATTTATATTAAGTAAAAAACAGACTGGCTGGCACAGAATGTAGTATAATGGACTGAGATTCTGGCGTTGTGGTTTCGATTCTCTTCAGCCAATGCTGTTTTTGCATTCTACTAGATAGATCCATTAAAACTTTTAATACAAAGACATTTTTTTAATACTATACCTAAAATAATTACATTAATAATACACATGTTTTCAGTAATGCATTATGATCGTTTTGTTGAAAACTGCTTGTTAGCCACAAAAATTAGGTAAGTATTGCAATTTCATTTTTGCGGAAATGTTTGCCACCTCTGCATTTTTTCTTTACGTATAAATGAAAAAATGCATTAGCTCCCATTTCAATTAAGTTGCTTCATTCTGCGTGATCAAGTACTCCGTGCCTGTCCACTGCCGCATAACCTCAAAACTGGTTCTTTGAAAATCTGCTGCCGAACAAATCTTGCAAGATAAGGATCCACTGTGTTGAAATAATGTTAGTAAGTTTTTAATACTTTTCCTCTTATAGTAAAACAGAGTATATACTCTTTAAACGCAATTATAATTCATTATTCACAAAAAAATATCTATAGTTTGGTTATTTACACATTTGTCCTCATTTTTTTAGGTCGGATACCGAATATTTTGATACTCGCAAGAAGGCGCGCCAAGCAAAACGGGATTTCAGTGATTCGGAGGACGAAGTTCAAGCAAGGTAATATTTTTATTTATATTTTTTTTCCTGAGTATTATATTTTCATTTTACAAGTTCTTTATTTACTTTAATTGTTTCAGCGCGAAAAAAATTAAAAGCAAGCCCCAACGTCGCCGAGCGCATAGCCCAAACGCCTCCGATTCAGAAACAGAACTCGCTGCACGGTAATTACGACTACTAAACCATAATAATATTTACCTACGGAGAATTTAAATAAACAACTTTCGCTATTGTTGAATCAGTATGTAACCTAACGAATTTCACATGAAATTATGCATTAGTTTAAAATATAAAAATATTTTATGCAAGTATTTATTTAAATGACACATACCTATTTTTGTTACAGTCCTTCGAAGAAATCTACTAAGAAAATCAGGGCAAAGCCGAAGCAGCGAATGCGGCAAGCGCCTAGCCCAAGCATCCAAGATTCGGACAACGAAGGTTCTGCAAGGTAAATACTTGTTAATCCATTTTTTTTCTGTTAAAATAAAAACTGCCATGTTTTACATGAATCTCGCCGTAAGTATATTTTTATTTATCATGGTAGTTTTTAATATTCGAAAATTTTAATGGATTAGTTTCTTGCCTATCTCGTATTTTAATTCTGTTTAGTTAGCTCAAGAAACAATTAATTGTTTATCTACCAATTTTTAAAAGGTTTTTAACGTATTTTAAAATAATTTATTCTCCTTGTTATTACAGTAAGAAGAAAAGTTCAAAAGCCCCAGCATCAGCAAAGAGAACGTCTGCATCGGGCAGAAGCAACGTCCTCGGTTGGCTGAACAACGACAGCGACAGCGGCTGGAGCAGCGAGCCCGAGTCAGTACGGAGGAGCCCGCCGCCGCCGGTGTCTTCATACACGCGACGCGTCGCTGACGGAGTGCTGCGCCGCACCGCGCAGCTCAATGGTAGACTTTTTGTAGAGTTAAGAGTGTACGATACCAATGATATTAGGAATGTAGAGCCCAAAAATCGTTGGGAAAAAGCGTCAGTAAACATCAAATATTGTTGTGATGAAGACGAACTGGAAAATCTAAAAAAATTTTTAAATGACATTAAGCCATCCTTTAACTCGGAAGGAACATTTTTTGCGGACAAAAAGAAGTAGTTCCTCTCAACTCAAAGAGTGTTAGAACGCCTTTATGTTTACATTTCTATTTCATTGAATAGTGACCACTGACCGATGCTCTTGATTTTATTTTAAGTGTGTTATTGAGTTTTTTTCTTTGCGGAGCGTTTTTAGTTTATTTTTATGTAATTTATTTAATCTCTCTATTTTAGGAAATATTTCCGGTAATAATGACGAAAAATAAGATATATTGCACTGTGTGTGACATAGAAGTGAACAATAAAGGCTTTTCAGCGCATCTGAAGAGTAATGCTCATAAAAATAATAGTGTTATTGAAATCAGTGATGGCATTCAAAAGATAAGCACCGCATTTCGTAGTCGAATAGCATCGTACAGAGTAGGAGCGGTGTCAGAGACGACCTCGAGCCAGCCGGAGTCAGCGTTCGCGCCCCCCGATCACTTCTTGCGTCAACTCTGCAAATCTGTACAAGCCCTAATCGAGGCAAAGAAGGCCGTGCATAATACAATCAAATTTAACTTCGAGTTTTTTGCTGAATTTTCACTACCGAAAAACGATTCCGTAGAAATAAAATCATTCGCTACGGAAAATACAATATTTTATAAGAATTCTGATTTTAAAGAGTACTACTCTCAAGCAGTTCGTAATATATGCACCAAGATTGATCAGTTTGAGCAAAAAGAGAGCGGCTGGAACTTCGTTAGAAACTTATACTTAGAAGTTAATATTAATAAGTACAATCCTTTGAGGGCTTCTAGTTTTATAGACCTGCCGCGGTGGTTGATAAATAAAAGAGCATGTGTTAATATAAAAAACTATGACAATTTCTGTTTTTTATGGTCGATTATGGCGGCTTTATTTCCTGCAAAGCACAATAGTAGCAGAACATGTTCTTACCCTCATTTTGATAACATTTTAAACACTGAAAACATGACGTTTCCTGTTGGATTTTGTGATATAAAAACGTTTGAGAAAAATAACCGAGACATAAGTGTAAACGTTTATGGATTAAAAAAAATGAAAGTCGTGGGTCCTCTTTACAAATCACACCGCAAAAAGAAACGTCATGTTAATTTGTTGTTTATAGAGAAGGGTAATCAAAACCATTACTGTTTGATTAAAGACTTGAGTAGATTACTTAGATCGCAAGTTACTAAGCATCATAGCAAAATTTTTTTCTGTGATGAATGTATGTTGTTTTTTAGAAGCGAAAGTCAAATAGACGCTCATATATGTGGGGGTGTGGCTACAATTTTACCGGAAGATGGGAGTTTTATACAATTTAAACATTACGAGAGAATGCAAGATTTGCCTTTTGTTATTTACGCAGATTTCGAATCACTTTTAGAACCAATAACCACCACTCAAGATGACTTAGGTAACTGCAAAACTAAGTCTTTGAACAAACACATACCTGCTGCCTTTGGCTATTACATCATTTGTTCCTATGACAGCACATTCAATAAATACGTTTCTTATAGGGGTAAAGATTGTGTAAGTAAATTCTTAAAAAATCTCCAGGCAGATGTAACTAAAATACAAGATCTTCTCAGCAAAACCGTTCAAATGATATTTACAGAAAAAGACTCAATAAAACACTTAAATGCAAAGTTTTGTTTTCTATGTAATAATTTGTTGTTTGATGATAAAGTTAGAGATCACTGTCACTTAACGGGAAAATATCGCGGGGCCGCTCATTCCTACTGTAACTTACGATTCAAGCTTCCCAAGTTCATACCAATGTTTTTTCATAATTTGTCTGGATACGACTGTCACTTATTTATACGCGAACTAGGTGAAATGGAGGGCGCAATAAAAGTTATTGCTAAAACTAAAGAAAACTACATTTCGTTTACGAAGTTTTTCGTTGTAGACAAAAAACGAACTGTCGTGGCTGTCCGCTTTGTAGATTCATTTAAATTTTTAGGCAGCAGTTTAGAAAAATTAGTTTCTACTTTAGATGATGAGGACTTTACACATTTGTCTCGTTCTTTTGCTTGCGAAAAACAATTAAATTTATTGAAGCGTAAAGGAATTTTTCCATATAATCATATGACTTGCTGGAACTCTTACGAAGAAGAATGCTTACCCCCGATTCACTCTTTTTTTAATACATTATGCAATGAAGTTATTTCTCAGGAAGATTACGACCATGCAAAGAGTGTTTGGAAAACTTTCAGTATAGAAAACATGGGCGAATACACGGATTTATATCTTAAATCAGACGTACTCCTACTAGCAGACATTTTTGAAAAATTTCGCAAAACCTGTAAAACGAATTATCGCTTGGACCCCGCATTTTATTTGACAGCCCCATCATTGAGTTTTCACGCTATGATGCTTAAAACTGGCATAAAATTACAACTTATAAGTAACTTGGAAATTATAAGAATGATTCAAAAAGGTATTAGGGGAGGCGTTTGCTTATGTTCTACTAGATACGCAAGTGCTAACAACAAATATATGCATAATTACGATAAATCTCTTCCCGATAATTATTTACTGTACATCGATTGTAATAATTTATATGGCTATGCAATGTGCGCCTACATGCCATGTTCAGATTTCGAACTAATATCTGGTTCAGATTTAACTATGTTTAACGTTTTAAGCATACCTGATGACTCCAATTATGGCTATATTTTAGAAGTAGACTTAGAGTATCCTGAATTCTTGCATGATATACATAACGACATTCCATTTTGCCCACAGAAGTTCACACCTCCAGGTTCAAAGAATGAGAAATTAATACCATGTTTATATGATAAATTTCAGTACGTTATTCATTATGTGCATCTTAAAACCTGTTTGAAACATGGGCTGTTGTTAAAAAAAATTCATAGAGCTATAAAGTTTAAGCAAAGCCCATTCTTGAAAAAGTATATTGATTTAAATACAGAACTGCGAACAAAAGCCAAATCCGCATTCGAACAAGATTTTTTTAAGTTACTTAACAATAGCATTTTTGGCAAAACATTAGAAGATAGCGAAAAAAGAGTGAATATTAAATTGGTTAATCAATGGGCTGATAAAAATAACAAAACAAAAAAGATGAATACAGCAGAACAATTGATAGCTAGACCTAACTACCATAGCTCAACCATATTCACAGAAAATTTTGTTGCTATTCAAATGAAACCGGAAACAATCGTACTCGATAAACCAATTTACGTAGGATTTACTGTATTAGAAATTTCGAAAAGCCATATGTATGACTTTCATTATTCAGTAATGAAACCATTTTACGGACATCTATTAAAATTGTGCTATACGGATACTGATAGTTTCTTATATTCAGTACAAACTAAAGATATTTACAAAGATTTAAATAAACATTTTCTATCTTATTTTGATACAAGCAATTATTCAGAAAATAACGTTTATGGTATATATCGATGTAACAAAAAGGTTCCCGGATTATTTAAAGATGAGATGGGTGGGAAGCCTATTGTTGAATTTGTGGGGCTTAGGTCTAAACTGTACTGTATAAAAACTCTAGATGAGGAACATAAAAAAGCAAAAGGAGTGAAAAAAAATGTTATCAACAAAATGAAGTTTAGTGATTATAAACAAGTTTTTCTTAATAATTCTATAGAATCAAAGAAAAACATTTTATTTAGATCCGTCAAACATCAAATATTTACCCAAGAACTGAACAAAGTCTCGCTTACTTCGAATGACGACAAACGCATTCTTCTGAAAGATAGAAAGTCTACTCTATCTTGGGGTCATCACAACTCCATTTTGTAAGGGCGGGTCTCGCTCATGTTTTATAAATAAATTTCGAGAATTAAATTTAAATAAAATAGTTTTCGAGATTTCGTAACGAGTCAGTCGGTTAGTGAGCGAAGAATCCTTATCGTAGCGCTCTCGCAAAGAAAAACTTTCAAGTACTTAGCTAAAAAAATAGAATGCTTGGTTACCTAAAAATAGAATACTTGGGTACCTACTTACTTATGAGTTAAGTTTAGTGAAAAGGAAGTTTTATGTAATAGTATTTTAATGTTCTAGAATAAGATGGGATGGGTTTTATTGTATATCTAGTTTATAATGTTGTATAATTTTTTTTCTTAAATAAATGGTGATATGAAAATATATGTCTTGTTTTTTAAACAACCCTTCACAGAGTTCTTAGATAAGTAGTGATATACAGTCAGCATTAATGAAAAGTATTTACAGTTCTAATAATATAGCTAACAAATATTTTTATTAAACTTTGAATGAAGTAGGTACTATTGCAATTTTAATGCTGACTGGATCAAATCACAAATGAATAGGTATTAGTGTACCATACTGCGCTGTGGTGCAAGTAAAAACAAGTTTAATTAGTTTGATGAAATGCACTTTAAAATAAAACATTATTGTATTATTCATTGTGGCGCATTCAAGTAAGGTCGGGTTGCTTTTTTAAAGGCGGAGTAAGTAGAATTTCATTATTTATTTGCTTACACCTAATATCATCTTTTGATTTTTATAAACTATTTACATATTTGAAATTGTTTCAGATGATGAGTGATGATACTATTTGTTTTTCACAATACGCGCAAACGTATGACGACCCGTTCCCCGAACCTGAAATATCGTCTGAAAAGAATAAATTTTCATCAAAACGCACGCCTGGATCTCGGCCTGGTGCATCGGGGAAATGTAAGCAGAAAAGGCAAACCTCAAAAAAACTTTGTGGAAAATCGTACGTCATAACAAAACAAGCTGACAAAGCTAATAGATTGATCAAAATCAAGGTGGTAGATATAAGTGTTGACTCGAATAGAAATAGTGAAGTGGAAAGTGATACCGACTCAAATGTGATGCTGCAAGCGCAATATGTGACAAAAGACCTTAATGATCCTATTTTGGCAGAAACTGAAGGTATTATTCGTAACATTTCTAAAAAATTATGTGAAACCCAAAGTTTTTTCTATTAATAACAATAATATGAATATACGCACTTATCTATCTATGCATGAATGTTGTTTTTATTTTAGATGTGTACCTAGTAATTGTAATAAAATATGTGTATAAGTATAACTCGTCTTTTTATCTTCCCTTGATTATTAGATCGGTAGGTAATTAAACTCTGAAAAGTAATATAAAATATTTGTTTATTCAAAAATCAATACGATTCACAAATCAATTAGGCTCTTATCGTAATACAATATTTTTGAAGACATAATGCTGTTGAGGGCTCTCGTTAATATCATTTATTATCAATCACTTCACAATTTCACATAGATATTTTGCATAGATTTTTTGTTCATAGATATCAAAGATTTAATGGTAGTAGTAATGCCATTAAAATCAAATAATTGCTCGCATTCGAGAATACAAAGATCTCACTAAGTATTATTTACAATTTTGTACGCAATTATCAGAATACCATTTATTTATACATATAGCATTTTTGAGCGCACAACATTTTTTGTGACTTAAGCAATTATAAAAATGTTCGCTATTACAGTATGTTGTATATAATGAATGAAAGTTAGGACAGCCTTTATCTTCAACGTCGATCAAAATACAATTGTCACATAACTCCTTCAACCATGTTTGTTTTTCAAGACCCTTCATAATTATTGTTTTATTCTCCAAAAGTTGTTTTATTATTCTTTTGAATTCTCTATAGTCAATATGTCCTTCCCTCCAGGTAATACCTCTGTTGCGTTCAATCCAACCAATTCTTCTTTTTTCTTCCGTTGATAGTTTTGCATATGGGTATGGAGGTTTTATTAAAAAAACCTGAGTAAATTTTAAGGTTGAGATAGCAAGCTCTTTTAATATAAACTGGTTAAGCGAGTTTTTGAAACCTTGTACATCGACAAAAACTGATGAATTCATGATATTTTTCGAACTATGTTTTTTAACGGTTTATATTCCACTAAGCAATCATTCAAAATAAGGCAATATGCTGAAGTATGATCAGGTATCTCTTTATCACTCTCTAATTCAAGGCGAATATTTATTACTGGTCCAGTTTTTATGTTGTCGTTTTGGCGGGAGCAATCTATTACAAACAATGGTGCTATATCTTTAAACTCTTGGGCACTGAGCAGACAGCTAGATCTACGTCCATAGTAAGACTGTTGAAAATTTACATATTGTTCATATATTAAAGCAAAATTGTGTTTTGTAAAGTTGGTATTATAACTTTCATAAGGATAATAAGTAGAATTCAAAAAAACTTTAACGTCACGTATGTCGCAGTGATCAAATTGGGACATATCTTTAAACCCATTATTTTTTCTATTAGTCTGCAACGCTAAAATAACATACCTAGGTTTTTCGATTTGTGATGAAGTTTTAATTGACCATGTATGTTTTGTGGTCTTAGGTAACATAGGGTACTCATAAAGATCCCAGTTTCTGAAAGCTAACTGAATAGGTCTATCTTTTTCTAAAAGCTTGAGTAAATTTATTTTTTCTCTATCTGACACTTTAACATGAGGCACTCGCCAAATCAGTTTGTGAATATCAACACTTAGCATTATCTCTCCCGCATTAAGTTTCAATGCATTAAGGTCAGTATTGCTCCGCAATAAAACGAGCTCATGTTTACAATTAACAATAACCTTGTTATAATCTTCTGCAAATCCCAAAATGTTCCTGAGAGGTACTGACGCCGCAAAATGACCTCCGATGTTGTTTTTGGTTCCATGTATATCCCAACCCCATACTTTTGATATTTTTGATTCTGCATCATTCATAGATAGCAACGATTTCATAGTTGTAGTTATGCCTGCATTTTTTACTTTATCTATTTCAACACCATTCAGTTCGTATCGTATGTCTTGAAACAGATACATTAAGGGATTATTTGTAAACTGTACGATAGGTACTGGTTCTTTGTTGTTATCATTTTTAACAACATTGATAACAGCCTCTACATACAAAGTACTTGCACATGGTAGTAAGTATAGGTCTTGTTGATTTATCGGAATTCTGATTTCATCATTCCTGTTGAAACTTGTAATATACGGCTTGTATGAATGAAACTCGATACTCTCGATAGAGTTATCATACGCAGGTGAATTTGTGATATTTAAGACATTCATTTTATAAGTCCAATTGATTTCAGAAATTGTCTATTGCCAGTCGATAGTTTAATTTTTTTATTTCGAGTATGTGTTATCTTTCTGATCGCTTGATTGATACTAGTCTCCCGAGTGCATAAAGTTGTATATTTATTGTAATCGATCATATTTTCTTAGATGCAAATATAACTGTATTTCTTCACCGCGAAAATTTACTAAATTGTTATTTATATCTAATATTCTTACATTTATATTATTAACGGTATTTCTGTTTACAGGAAAATATATCGTATTTTTTGGTATTTCTATAATTCTGTAACCTGGTGGTACATTAGGAGCAAATTCATGTATAACATGACTTGGTTTCCCGTTAATATACGAGCCACTTATGATATCACATTCGACCCTCACCACAGTTGTTGATAGAATGTTCACTGGAAGGGGCGATTCGTGTAATATATTACTTTTAAGAACCACTTTACTAAAACCTAGTAAAGCTCCAATCGAGTTAGGTTTTTCAAAGTGAAGTTCTTTATTGCAGAATATAGATGTTTTAAGTGTATTATTATTACAATATAATTTAAAGACGCAGTTTTTCACTTTAGATTGTAAATAGTCGCAGATATCTTGAAGTTCGTAAGCCCCTACAGGAATTTCAACAACTTCATTAACATCATAATACAGTTTATTGTTATTTTGTGTTACATTGGGTGTGGAATTAAAAGTAGAGAAATGTAAAAGAGCACACTCGTAGTTGCCATTAAGGTCCAAAGGAGGTGTATATATTGTAGATAATAGCGAACTATTCCCAGTAATGGACAGTGTGACAGACATTGTAGAAATGATTACCAATAAAACGCTTCTTTAATTATATAGCATCTTTATTCCAAAAATTATGTAAAAATTGTAGACATAAATGACCACATACAATAGTATCAAAGTTTTGAAAACGAGTATAGTTGTAATTCAGGTCTATTTTACCTAAATATTTTACTAATTCTTTCGGTGGTTTTAAATCACCGAAGCTATCAAAATATTCACAATATCTATTAATTTTTGCATAGGCTACCCAGTGTGTCCCACTACTTTTATAATCGTCCAAGTTAACAATACCACACTCCACTGCCTTTGGTTTAGCTGGTAATCTATCTCTCATGTAAACTCCGCGGAAGTATGGTATTCTTTCAGCGTATTTGACAATGTCAAGATTTGTCAAAGCACGGTGAGGTAGCCGGTGAATTAGTTTTTTGTATGTTTTATCATTAACCCCTCACCTTTTTTGTATGGCTTAATGTATAGACCTTTCCCTATAGCTATGGCTTCCATAGTTTTGTTGTGGCGTTCCGATTCTTGTAAGTTATCTCTTGCATTTTTAAAATCGTTTATAGTTTTTGCTACACCAGCTGCACCACCAGCCAAAGCGCCTAGTGCAGATAAACCGGCAAAAATTGGTATCAAAGGTAAAATTCCTCCTGTTTTAGGCATTGGTATAATTCTTGGTAGTCGCACATGAGATTTTTTAGGTATAAGTTTCTTGGCAACTTCATAAGCATATTTGATAGCAGTTTTATTATCTTTGTGCTTTATTTTTTTTATTTTAGACCCTATGTTAGATACTATGCTTCTAAATTTCTTAATTCCTGTGCCAGTTCTGAGCTTTGTTTTCATAATTTTGCTGACCAACCATGACGCTATTTTTTCTCCTTTCCCAGTGTCTTTGGAATTTAATCTGTTTTTAGCCATTTTCAACAACTCTAAATCTGCTCTATGACGATCGCTTAAATTATTAGAATTAGAGTATGCAATATCGTGATATTTACAAGCTTCATCCAATTTATTGATTCCTTTGTCACCTCGCTGTAATCTTTCTTTTAATTTTGTACCCGGTCCACAATAATTATATCCTGGTAGGTGAAGCTCGAACGGTATATTATTTATTAAGTTATTAACGAGTCCTCCCCCTTGCATTTCTAAATAAACAATGAATATCGTGTTTCATTACTATGATTTATATTATGATAGAAGTTTTATCAACCCAACTATTTTCATGATGAGGAAGTCCTAACCATTTCACTAAAAGTTTGTTTCCTTTTGTTTTTATAATTTGTTCAATTAAATATATATCAGGATACTTTGTTTTTTGCAATTCCTCTTCATAGAACGAACCTAATATGTCTTGTTTCCTTTGATCTTGTATATGGTATGTGATTGGGTTTGTTTTATTAACAGTTTTAATTGTAAATATTTCAGTTGACCAGTTAGGTGTGTATCCTTTTGCAAAACTACTCTTATATTTGCTTATTCGAACACAATCACCTTCTCTAAATTTATTTTTTAATAGTTGTTTTCGTTTTTTCTGGAATTTCTTTATATTGTTATTTACGAGTGATTCATTTTGCATATTAATATCAACAGGTTTGAATTTAGTCACGCGATGCTTACTGTTATTATAAGCAATTAAAATGTCTTCCAAACATTTTCCTATCCACTTATAGCTACCTCTATAACTGAAACTTTTGTATAATTTATTCTTTAATGTTCTTATCAATCTTTCTACTATGGATGCTTTTTTAGTTGAATAAGATGAATAATGGTTTATTTTTAACAAACGCATCTGTCTTTGAAACACGTCATTATAAAATTCTGTGCCCATATCAGTTTGCAAGTTTTGTGGTATACGACCACTACTTTTGGTGACAAAGTTGAATGCATCTGTTACTTCATTTTTTGATTTAGTTTTTAATGATACTGCCCAAGCATATTTCGTAAAGCAATCAATAACAACTAAAATAAAATTGAACCCATCATTGTATTTTTTTAGAGACTTAAAATCAATGAGGTCTGCTTGCCATAAGTCATCAATTCCCTTCAATAAAACAGAACGCCTAGGAAAATTTCTGCGTGCTGATTTGTGAATTTCATTTACCACTTGCTCTTTGGACATTCTGTGGTTTCTTAATCAACTGGTCAACGTACTCTTTAGTACAAAATTTTTTTTCAAACTGCTTAAAATTGATTCGTACATCTTCTTTTATTGCATTTACTAATGTTGTTATTTCGTCAGATATTCTTTTATCCACATACTTTTTGCTCACAGCATCTTCAGGTTTCACAGGATCTTTTATTCCGGTTAATGAAGAAAATTGTAAATCAAAATCTCCTGCTTCAGTTTTAACCAAACAATTTTCTGAGTTAACCAGTAAATCGGATAAGCGTAATCTTTTATGGACATGATGTCCAAATTTATCGATATTCATTTTGATAACTCTTTGTCGCTAGAGGTCGAATTCTTGAATAAAATATATCTAATTATGTTCTTTAATTTATAATGCCGCTCTCACGTAACTCTTCTATAATTGAAATAATTTCATTATCAAGTCCTGTGTTGCCAGCATCTTTGGAGGCTATCAGCAACTTTAGTCTATCTACAAGCTCATTAGGATTATCCCAATAGACATAATCAGTATTTTTGAAATATTTTTTCTTAATCATTAATCCTTCTCCTTCTGTTAGATCATCAGAATTGTTATCTAATGATGATGCAGAAGATTTAGGTTGATCACGTGTCTTAAAAAGGGGCTTGATGATTTGCAAATACTTCAGACCCTTATTGGACTTTATTGGTTTACTGGGATCAAAATCACGTCGATGAGCATTTGTTTCTTTTAACATAATTTTGTAGTTTTGACAGTCATTATTTGTGATTAAATTTATTTGAGGAATCTTATTAAATAGTAGTTCCATAAGTCCTGGTGTTTTTTTATAGGTACGACCAGCTATGCATAGATTTTTTTCATTAATTACAACACGCGAAGTACCCATCATTAGTCTACCTAGTTCTCTTCTAACTCCAAATGGAACATCATCGAACACTTCTGAAGTTAGAGACCAAGATGAACAATCCTTGAGAGAACTTAAGGTTGAGTCGTCCGTTAGGACCGATGCTTCGTCGATATTTATTTTTCTAGTTTTGTCGCCATTTAAAAAATTGTCCTCGGCATTATTGATTTCTTCATCAGACGAATCTTGTGCAGAAATGATATTAGAATTTCTTTGAAGTGTTTTATTTAAATAAGATACCGGAGTAGAAAATTCATCCTTCATTGTGGGAGATTCAATCACCGTATCTGAATTAGATTTCGAAGTTTTGAATTGTTGATTGTCTTTGATAATAGTATTAAGTGGATCTGTAATAGGTTTGAAAACAGTCCCTAACATATTTTCATTATAAGATTCCATAAGACGCATGTCTTTTATTTTCTTTTTAACAGCATCTGCAACTTGAACAACTTTTGCTTTTAATTCAGTCTCCATTATAGTTTCACGTTATTTGTCTAACGAAACAAAAATTAAAATGAAACTATTCGATCATGGGAACCTTTTTATATTTGTTTGTTATTCAAACTTTACAAACGTGTCAAAGTTCATTCTATAGCAGCCATTGTTTTTTGAACAATCCTTGTTGATAATAACATAGTTGTAGGGTTTACACCATATTTTTGAACACATTTCTCGAAATTCTATCCACGTCATATCGGTATTGACATGTTCATCATAAATATGATGCAAATTTATATCATCTTGTTTAAATAATATTAAAAGGTTTGTATTATCTCTGATAAGCTGTTTAGGAATTTTGCTGTAAGTTTGATTCAAATAGAAACAGTCTATGTTTTTATGTCTACCCAAAGCAAAATAGTCCCTCATATTAGATTGGTTTTCACAAGCAACATCGTCAAATATAATTACTGAATCACATTTTGCATCATGCGGACTCATTATAAGTTCACCAGCATTGAATTTTTCAAACGATACATCCGGTACTAGATTGAGTACTTTTTCTAAAAACAAATATTTAGGTTGGTATAATGTTTTAGAATACACATAAACGTTCCTAAAACGTAAACCGCTTTCATGTAATAAGAGACCTATTACAACGTTCGTTTTCCCGCAATTCGAAGGACCACAAACTATACATCTGATTGTATTAGGCAGAAGATTCCCATGTCGGTTTTCAGATGTTTTTGATTCCGGACATATTTCGTCTAAATGCAACTTCTGAGATTGCTGTATGAATTTCATTTTAAAAGTAGTGGTTATCCGGAATTCCTTCGACAAAATGGCATAAATTCGTGATTTTATTTCTTATATACAGTACAGACCGGCTCGGCACTAGGTGAGTTGCTTTTCTTTCCAATTGGTTATTGGGATTGGAATGAATGCAGTGAGGACAACATGATATCTTTGTGACGATAATATTAGTACAATAGCCTGGGGCAATATAAAATTAAATAAAAAAACTTGTTATATAATTGTAAAAAAACATATTTTATTTCCCAAATTATCCTCCTCCTCCTTTTCATAACTCGTTAACATAATAGGAACACTTTTTAGGATAGAAATACATGTAAATGAAAGGACACTGACTAAAGTAACGAAGATGTAGCATCCAAGGATTGTCATTTTCTTCCCAGTCCTCTAGACCTCCACCACAATAGAAACACATAGTTCTATCTTCATCACCGGTGTAAAAGAATCCTGCATCCGCAAGTTGACTTGGTTTTTGATGTTTGTCCTTAGGCCAATCAATAAAAGTACAGATACGCGCTTTTCTTGAAGTAAAGTATGGAAACTGAGGATAGCTTTTATACTCGTTCAACATTTTTTAACTGTTCCCTTTTTATTAGCTTTGAAACATATAAAACGTGCACTCTGACAGAGAATTCAATTTTAACTAATATAATTTAATACTCACAGTAAATCAATACACAATGATTTAACGTACCTCCCTTATCTATAACCATAATTTGTCTGTCGTCATTTGTTTTATATTTTACTGCATGTTGTAGAGTTTGGAATCGCGCTCCAGATGGTGAATGGTATGATTGAACGCTAGTTGGTGCAGTGATAAATGAAGGATTAACTTTGATTTGGGTTTGCTTTAAATGTGTTGTGAGGGAACAATCATCTCTAGGTGTCAAAAATTTGACACGAGCAAACGGCCTAGAGATTGATTCATCCCCTGAGCAATCGGCCACAACACAGTAAAGACACCCCAACTTTGTGAGAAAATTTTCAACAACTATCTATAAATTGATTCGGCTGTTGAAATGTTTTCTGAGCAACCAGCCACATTGAATAGTCAATGTAATCTTTCTCAAAACTGTGCTGATTTGAGTTTACTTAGGAAAAATATGTGTTGTGAAGGAATATCATCTCTAGGTGCCAAATATTTGACACGAGCAAACGGTCTAGAGACTGATTAATTCCTTGAGCAATCTACAGTGTTTTTCAAAAAATCGAAAAAAGTCATTGGGAATTCTAAATCCAAATGTTATTGGGCATTCTAAATCACTTTGATTTAGAATGCCCAATAACCACCTACTCACGTCAGAGTCCTCCAGGCGGGTCTAAAACTCTGACACCAGAGCTAGCCATATACAAACTTACCTACTTTAATCATAATAATGGTTTTTTTACCCTGTCATCACGCCTATTATCAATTTACATCATATTTATCATGGTTGAAACATTTCTAAGTATAATTTCCATTGTTTCGGAATATAAATGGAGCGTCGTCTCGGCGCTAACTACAAGTAGGGTTGCCAGCTCTGAAATTCGGCAACCAGGACAAGTTGCGTGATAAGCCCGGATTTTTGAGTCCGGGACCCGGACATGTCAACATATTAACAGATTTTAATTTTTAACCGTGGAAAAGAAGTTTTGGCGGGAACGTGGAAAAGTCATGTCGCCTCATTGTATTATTTTGTTAAACTTGGGTTTTCAGTCAGTGATAATTAGTGAAAAATTTGATTGTGAGCTGATTTACGTGCATGAGTGTAGGCAAGTGATATAATGTGACGTATCATGTCGTTCCGTGTTGTTACCAAAACTCCATAGACACCTCTAGTAAAGTCTCCACTGCTTTACTGAGGTACGACTTGGACTGCGTTTGGACTTGACCGCGACTTTATTGGACTATGACGTAGTCACGTCATAGAAGAAGAACCGTGGAAAAAACGACAGGGGGAAGAGGGGAATGGGTGGGAGGGTTACCGTGGTTTTGCGAATCCAGACCAGGACTACGAGTGAAACCCCGAACTACAACTGAAACCCACCCGGACGCTCCCCGGACACCCTCCAATCTAGGAAAAATCCGGGGAAACCCGGACGGATGGCAACCCTAGCTACAAGTAGGTCGAGTTTGATGGATGAGCGACACGCGACAAATATAAACCCTGCACACATAGATAACACACATTCATGAGTTTTCACGGAAAATTATGTCAATGAAAATAAATTGTCAAGAGCTAAATTCATCCTACTTATATTATAAAAGCGAAAGTTTGTGAGTATGTATGTGTGTTTGATATTCTTTCAAGAACAAACGGCTGAACCGACTTAGATAAAAATTCGTATCGCACGGATCGATGAAGTAAGGACATGTCCACAAAATGTATGGAGGCTGGTATAATAATAATCAAAAATTCTAACCACAACACTCATAACATTTCGAGAAAGAACATATTTTTCTGAGTCTATTACATCAGTTAAAAATAAAGAATTTAATTTTGAATTTATTAAGATAAATCAATATATTTGGCTCAATAGGTAGTTTATCTTTATCAACCCTGATTAGGTAACCTCCAAATTGTTAAATAAAAGCATTTTTACCAATTAGAAACACTTTTTAAGTGTTTTTTGTCACATTGTACCTACTAACTGGTCACACTGGTAGGTTATAATTTTTAATTTTAGCAAATTAAGAGATGAATGTGGAAGAATCATCTACGAATGGAAGTAAAATAACGATAGAAACACTTCAGTATTGCTAAACTAGTAAAAATAAAAGGAATTTTTAATACAATTTATTTTTTCCATTAAAAAAAAATGGAGGGATGGAAAAATCTAAATTAAATATTTTTGAAAAGCCCATAGAACAAGCTTTAAAATGACGTATATTATTATCATCTTGGTTCGATTTTTCTCTGAATAATATACCACTTGTGGACGTCATCTTTCACACTATTGTTGATTGATCAAAAATTTGGTTAGCCGATTGCGAAAAAAATTAAGAAATAAAGAAAAAAAGAAAGAACGTTTATTTCGTGACATACATGAACAATTACAGCTAATAACAAGACATAAAAACCGAGCAAACAACAAACGAGAGTAACAGTGGTTATGCAGCAAGTGCGCACGGTATGCCATGACAACCGATCCCAACTCAGCGTGTATTGCTGACTGAATGAGGCTTTTTCAGACAGCTGACTTAAAAAAAATGATGTAAAAAATGTTCAACAGATGGCGTTGTATCGTGAGTGTACAAGTGAGTTCTCCATAGTACGTGAAACGGAACGTTACATAAACTTTACAATGCAATTTTATTTTTATTCAGTATGAGTGAGACAAGTTATTGGTAAAATTAAATTTATTGTTACAAAATACGGATTTAAATGTTAGACAACGATGTCATTAAAAATATTCGACATTTTTTTAGAAGATTTCATCTGACATGAGATATATTTTGACATCCCACCATGATTTGTGTTTGTGTACATTTTGTGTATCGTCTGTGTTTTCGAAGTAAAATGAAGAAAAACTGAAATATTGAGTTGTTTTTGTTACACCAGCCTATGCTACAAGTTCAGAGTTCATTTATTGACAACAAAAACAAATGAACGTATACAACTTGGTCTTAGATTATAGATATAGTGTACACTCACAGTACAGTGATACTCGTATCTATTTAACCTATTTTAAACAAATTTTTTTTAATTGGCTCCTGGAAAAAAGCTCGTTAAATGCGACTACCTTTGAAGTATGATCTACCAACTGCCTACCAAACAAAAAAAAAAATCAAAATCGGACTACTCTGTAAAAAGTTATGCGTGGTCAACCATAAAAAAAAAATATACGCGTCGACTTGTAAACCAGTTTCATCGGTTAAAAATGTAATTGTCCATAGATTTGCCCCTAAATGGTTACTATAACAAAAAGCTTCCATTGAGGGAAGGCTATGTCCAGCAGTGGACTTCCTAATCTGATAATGATGATGATGACTCTTAATGATACTTTCACAGGAAATCATTTTAGTTTACAACAGAAGCAAGAAATAACAGATATGTATAGATTTCCTCATTTAATGACGTCATAGCTTGTATATTGTGTTAGTAGGACTGTAAAAATTACTTTATGGTTTTTCCTAGTATTAGTTCTTAATTTTTTACCGTTCAATGACTGGCTAGGTTTTTAATCAAGTTTATTATAGCCTTAAGGGCCTTATAGCCGTCAAATTCGTTCTAGCTCGCGCAATCTATAATGTTGAAGAATATTTTTTTTTTAAATTCACATAAAAGAATTTCTAATATGTTATTGCCAAAAAATAAGTGGAACATTTGTTAAAAAAAAGTGTGTTTCAGTGTGCATTTCATTCGACCTTTACAAAAATAAAATAAAAAAGCCTTTAATTTTTCATCTTATCATTAAATACATCAGTTCGTCATTAATATCATTGTTAGAATAATATAATAAAAAATGTTAATAATAACACAAATCTACAAAAAAAACCCCTTCGTGGGTAGGCCTACGTCATGCAGGGGACTATTAAAAAAAAAGGCTGGTACAGTACAGTACAAAAAAAATGTTTTTTGTAGCCCTGGATATTAAGAAATTTTTATAATATTTATTTGTTGTTAACGGATTATTAAAATAGTATTTAAAAAATATATAATAGAAAATAAGTGATATTTATTATTATTTTATCTATTTTGTAAAATTATGTTTTTAAATGTATAATTATTTTTTTTTTATAAATGTCCTTAATGCCCTTAAACTTATTTGCCTACAACAAGATAGCGGAAATACACTACATATTTATTCAATACATAGATTTGAAGATGAATTTCCGCAAAGTAACGCCTGATTCAATCAACTGCCCTGGATATTTCATTTGACCTTTAATGATATTCAATTATACTCGTATTATGATGATAATGATTTCATTCCCATTCAGAAAATTTAATGTTTATGTTCAAACATTAATTTTTCTGAATGGGATTGCTATGGGACGACTAAAACACCGTTAATAAGGACTTCTTATGTATCGGTTTATTTTCCTCAACCGATGAGAGAACAAGTTTTTTGGATGATTAATCACATATTTAATCAAACATATGGCAAAAACGATAACGACTGATTAATGATGTACTTTACATGTTCAATGTTAGGTTTGTATTTAAATTCTTACTAATATAATAAATCTGAAAGAGAGTCCCTCAAGGAAATCGGGCTCGAAATAAATACGACGAAGTGCGAATTTTTTGCCTGTAGTCCGCTCGCTGCTGAATCGAGGGCCACGTTTATGTCCTTAATACTTGGATTAAGACTCTTAGATCGAAGTGCGCTAACTCTTTTGGGTGCCCCCATCTTCACCGAGGGCGTACCTGGCAGTTTGAAGTCTAAGACTCAAATGCTAGAATCCCTCGCAGTCCACTTCGAACACCTTCCTGCTCACGTTTCATTGCTGCTGCTCAGGAGCTGTTTTGCCATGCCAAAACTGATGTATGTAATCAGAACGGCCCCGACATGGAAGTTCCCTGATGAGGCACAAAAATTCGATGAGACGCTAAAGGGAATACTCGAGGTAGTTCTTAACATCCACTTAAACGAGTCTCAGTGGCTACAGGCCGGTTTGCCGGTCCGTCATGGTGGTCTGGGCGTGAGACGGTTGCGGGAGACAGGACTCGCCGCATTTTTGTCCTCTTCGTACGGTGTTGCGAAGCTTGTCACTCACATTATTTCCGCTAATGGTGACACGATCCGCATCCCGTTCGCTGCAGAGGCTTTCAGCGCGTGGCTGTCTCTTTGCCCGGACTCTGAGCCTCCGGAGAAGCTAGGTGTTCAGAGGGGGTGGGATGACGCGTTATCCAAAAACATCGCGAGTCAGCTTCGGAATAACAGCACAGGGTCTGATTTGGCTAGACTTCTCGCCGTTGCCAGGCTAGAATCGGGCGCCTGGTTGCACGCGTTGCCGTCTCCCCAAATGGGTACCCTCATGGACAACGACTCCCTCCGTGTGGCGGTAGGCCTTCGATTGGGTTGCGACGTGTGTAACCCTCACGTCTGCGTATGTGGTGCGCGTGTCGACGCGAACGGTCACCACGGCCTGAGCTGCATAAAGTGCGTGGGTCGGCGTCCCCGGCACCACGCAATTAATGAATTAATCAGGAGGGCCCTTATAGCGGCAGATATACCGTGCGTCCTGGAGCCCCCTGGCTTGTCGCGCTCTGATGGTAAGCGTCTGGACGGGCTCACACTGATTCCGTGGAGTAGGGGCCGCTGCCTTATTTGGGGTGCCACTTGTGTCGGTACTTTCGCTTCCTGTCATCTGGCGGCTACCCAGCAGACTGCAGGTGCGGGAGCGGAAGCGGCCGCCAGGGCCAAGCGTCTCAAGTACGGAAGCTTGGAATCGGTGTACGAGTTCGTCCCGTTCGCAGTCGAGACGGCGGGCTCCTGGGGCTTGGATGCCATAAAGTTTGTGAGGGAGCTGGGACGCCGCCTGAGAGACAGAGGTCGCGACCCCAGGTCGGGTAGCTTCCTCACTCAACACATCTCCTTGGCAATCCAGAGAGGTAACGCGGCGAGCTTGATGGGCACGTTTGGGAGAGGGGCCGCACTCGAAGGACTGTAGGTACTGACTTTTGTCATCTAGGCAAATTATATAAATAGTTTTACTTTGTTAATTAGTGCGTAGTTTTAAGCGTGACAGTTTTTATTTTAACTTATAAATTATTATTTTAAATTTGACATGTATTTATGAATTTTAATATACATAGATTTGAAGATGAATTTCCGCAAAGTAACGCCTGATTCAATCAACTGCCCTGGATATTTCATTTGACCTTTAATGATATTCAATTATACTCGTATTATGATGATAATGATTTCATTCCCATTCAGAAAATTTAATGTTTATGTTCAAACATAAATTTTTCTGAATGGGATTGCTATGGGACGACTAAAACACCGTTAATAAGGACTTCTTATGTATCGGTTTATTTTCCTCAACCGATGAGAGAACAAGTTTTTTGGATGATTAATCACATATTTAATCAAACATATGGCAAAAACGATAACGACTGATTAATGATGTACTTTACATGTTCAATGTTAGGTTTGTATTTAAATTCTTACTAATATAATAAATCTGAAAGAGTATTGGTTTGTTGTTCGTTTATTCTTCTTTCATACAGCAACGGAACAACGAATTGACTTGACTTTTGGCATGGATATAGTTTGATAGAGGGAAAGTGACATAGGCTAGTCTTTATCCCGAAAATAATCGTGGTTCCCGTAGGATAGGCAAAAACTTTATCATCATAAATAAAACGTGTAGGAACTGTCTCAATGACACCCTAAATTACCTACTCTATAAAGCACCAGTCTCGACGACTAACCTTGCACTAATTCTTGTTTATTCCCGATAAAAAAAATCCCTAGAACTTGACAATTAGTTTCTTGTCAAATCCCAAGAATCGATGTAATAAAAGAACTTTCTAAATTCGACCTTATTTCAATGGAACAAAGACAGTAATGGTAACATTGACGGTAGTTGTAAATAATCTAACTACAATTTTCTTTTTACCTTCAACTTGAAAATAAACTTTCAAAACTGGGCTCTATGTCAATGTAATTTAAGGTAGTGGCGCCAAAATGAACAATACTTTTCTTAAAATTCATACAACAATTTTCTGTCTACCGTCAATTTGATAGTTAACATTCAAAATTCGACTCTATCCCAATGTAAATACAACACTACCCGTTGATAAAGTGAACTGTAGTTTTGAAAATTATCTAGACACAATATTTTACCGTTTATTTGAAAATAAACGTTCAAATTTCGACTCTATATCAATGTCAATAAGGTAGAGCTGGTAAAATTGAGGGTATTTGTAAATAGTACATTGTCTGGAACAGGGAGACGGTTGGCAGGAGTCCAGATGCGATGACTGTTGGACGTAGAGGAAGAGCAATGAGTCATTAAGAGCTAGTCTGTTATACTAGAGTTTAACGACACATTTCCATTACCTAGTTAATTTACACGATTTACTGTAATATACGATGGGCCACATAGCTTTTGTCCGCGGCTTCCCCCGCGAGGGTTTTAGTTTTTATGCTATCCCATGGGAACATTTTATTTTCAAAATAAGGTCATCCGTCCACCTTCCTACGGTGCATTTGACGGTACGTGGTCTCCACTCGAGAACTTTTCGACCCCATCGGTCACCAGCCCTCCGTGCTATGTGCCCTGCCCACTGCTATTTAAACTTGCCAATCCGTTGAGCTATGTCGCTAGCTTTGGTTCTTCTACGGATCTCCTCATTTCTGATTCGATCCCGAGCATAACCCTCTCCATAGCTCGTTGTGCTACTTGGAGTTTACTAATAAGGCCCATAGTTAGAGACAGCGTTTCTGTCATCACTGGCAACACACACTTGTCGAAAACTTTCGACTTGAGGCACTGAGGTATATCGGACGAGAAGAGAAACATATCTAATATAAGTACCTATAATATACGTTCATGGTAATGCGTATTATTAGTTTTGATTGAAATAGCAGGTGCTATTTTAAATACATACAACAATCATTTATAGCGTGTTGTATTATACGTTATAAATAATTGTTATTAAGAGACATTTGTACATTTATTTATTGTCACCAACTTTATAATGGTCATTCATACATAACGTTACTTTTTAGTTATTCCATCCTATCTGATAAGATAACCGATGGGATCGAATAGTTATGTAGTGGAGACTGTCGCGTCAAACCAGTATAGTTGTAAATCTATAGGGGAGGCCTATGTTCAGTAAGGACGTCATATTGCTGATATTATGATAATACGGACAATATACGACAATTAAAAATAAACACTAATTTGTTATTTTTAAACTTTCGATTAGAACACATTATTATTATATACTACGGGACTAATCGCGCACTAAAATTACAAGATAAATAAATACCGACCGAGTTGCATCGATGTAGACTCAGTCGTGCGTGACCACGATCGATGCAACTTTTTGACTGCCTCGGTGGCTCAGTAGTTAGTGACCCTGACTTCTGGATCAAAGAGGCGTGGGTTCGATCCCCACCCAGAGCAAATATTTATGTGATGAACATAGGTGTTTGCTCTGTGTCTGGGTGTTATTTAGTTACTATCTGTATAAGTATGTATTTAAAAATATGTTTATGTAGTATATCAGTCTCTGGCAGCCATATCACAAGCTTTGCTTAGTTTGGGTTCAGAGACCGTGTGTAAGATCTCCCCAAATATTAATAATAATATGAATATTTATTTATTTATATTTAACTCTAAACGTCGAGATGATGAAGTATTTATTTATCTCGTAATGTTAGTGCGCGATTAGTCCCGTAGTAGGTATAGCTATAGGTATATAATAATAATAATAACTACTCATTTTTAAGGAAGTTCCGCAAATTACAACTTGTCATTACTTGTAATGAGTAACGACGTAAACTGTAACGAATCAAATAAATATATTTACCTTTTACATACGTAATGCTTTCATTGTAATTGGTATATGAGTAATAGCAAGTGTATGTCTATTTATGGCCTTTTATATTGAAATGGCTTAACTTTCGCATAATTTGAGGCCATAAAATTGACACTTTTACTGGAGAGGGGAGGCCTATGTCTATGGATGGATGATGGTAAAATTCTCGCATAAAGACCACGAACCGGCACGCGAAGATAGAACGTCCACCACGTCTTGAGGTGGAATGATCTTCACACCAAGTAAAAAAATCAAGACGGAACGTCGGGAACAGACAAGTGAGGCTGGTTTTTTTATACATGTGTGAGTGCGTCGGTGTTGCGCCGCCATAGTTCGACTGACGAGCCAAGGCATAGTTTCTTTGTACATGTGTGCGTTGTGTCTGTACACGGCGAGGCATAGTTATGCCGGCCTCACTTGTTTGTTCACAACTTTCTGTCTTGATTTTTTTATTTGGTCTGAGGAATGATCAACTGACTATAATCGCGGAATCCCGTTGGATACAAGCCGCTTCCAATCTGATTTATTGTATTATACGGGAGGCCTTAGATCGAGTAATGGATTTCCAACGGTAGATAAGCAAATAGCCACGGTGACTTTGGTTTAATTTCTTCAAAGACACAAAAATAGTACCCAATAATTGCGCGCGCGCCGGTGTCGCGATTCAGGGACTCAGTGGGCGACTACCTGCGAGCGAACACAGGGATTAGTCCAAGCAAAGAAGATCTAGGTTTACACGCAAATTGAAACTGCAGTTGTTTCCGTATGGCTCTATACATTTTTGTACAGCGCCCCTGGCGGAAACGAGGAAGAACTAACCAAAATGTATGGTGCCACACGCGAACGCGAAAGTTTAAGTAAACTACGCGGGGGTGCAGACGCGGGACGCGGGGGGTGCGGACGCGGGACGCGGGCGGCGAAGGGATGCTCGCCATCCCCTTAACGAATTTCTAGGAATTTGACCGCCCCGTGCTTTTCTCGCCCGCACACGACAGAGTTCAAAAAACCTGAAATAACTTCAAGGAATGTACTGGAAAAATCTCGGAATAATTCATTTGGACGTTTTTTTTTTGTAAAATGTTGCATCATTATAATAAAATATGAATGAGGCAAACTTAATTTAAATACTAAGCTTTATTTAATGTAAATCAGCGGAAAATATATCTAGGTAATCATACTTTTAAATAAAATATACATTATAATAAAATTATACGCATGACAATAAAATTATTTCAACGGACATAATACAAAACTGGATCTATTAAAACTAGATGCCTGCCGCGACTTAAAAATATATACAGGGTGTTTTTTAACCCCCTACGTCCCTTCCCACTTAGAACGATAAACAATAAAACAAACAAATAGCAAAAATAACTGCAAGATAATATGTTTTTACCGACTTCCAAAAAGGTTGCGGTACCTCTACCTACTATGTTTGTCTGCTTGTTTTTTAGGGTTCCGTACCCAAAGGGTAAAAACGGGACCCTATTACTAAGATTCCACTGTCCGGCTGTCTGTCTGTCACCAGGCTGTATCTTATGAACCGTGATAGCTAGAACGTTGAAATTTTTACAGATGATGTATTTCTGTTGCCTCTATAACAACAAATACTAAAAACAATAAATATATAAGGGGGGCTCCGATACATTAAATCTGAATTTTTAGCCATTTTTTGCTCGATATTTATAAAGGCGACAGGTGTGCGACAGATAATTGAAATATTCACAGAATATTTAATTAAATGAATATAATGCAGTTTAAAGCAAATACATATTTAAATTAAAACAAAATAAAAATAGGTATAAGGGCTCCCATACACAGTAACGTGATTTCTTGCTCGATATTAATAACGGAAACAGGAAGATTCTTGAAATATTCACAGAATATTATGTTGTATGTTCTTTCAAAAATAATTAATTATAATAAAATATATTAAGGTAAATATAATACAAATATATAATATATATATAATATATTAAAGCTTCCACTCGGTACGGATCCCTTGGAGCGCGAGCCCGACTCGCACTTGGCCGAATATTTGTGTATGTTCATCGATATTATTGTAAATTGTGAACTGATCTAAAAAAATATTTTATTTCGAAACGGTGCACTGCCGAGGTCTCATTTAAATTTTATTAAAATCGGCTTAGCCGTTTTTGAAAATTCAACCATAATGTATTCCCCGAATTCTGTACACGGTGGAAGTCGGTGGTGCCATTTTTTGCAAATAATAATTATTATCTACAATCTACAAATGAACTGGAGACAAGTGGTGACATCAGCAGTACCCCTGCCAAATAGACAAATGGTCTTTCCACGAATTTATCCCTTGGAAAGAGAAACAATGTATGGACTGACAAAGTGTAAGTGTACATTTTTTTTGCCAATACGCAGGTACGGTGCAGTACGCAGGTATAAGTAAAAACATTCTAAACCACGTGAAAAGCTGGGGCAAGCCGTTAGTATTGTATACGGTACATACCTATAGGCTATATAGGACACAGCGAATTTAGAGATTTTAACCGATATACAATTTGCAACATAAAATATGACTAAAAAAGTACAAAAACCGCAATAAATCACTCACATTCTATAAAAATAACTTCGTTATCAGATACCTACGAACACAAATCATGAAATGATGAATGAAATTCATGCTCACGAATCACTGAAAATTATAACTTAAAACTTGCTTACTGAATTCCAGTTACACTTATAAACTAAATAACTTGCACACTAAAATAAAAACTAAATTAGTATCTCTGCGAACTGTAACTAATTAATGTTATAAATTGCATACATGACAAAATTGATAAAATGTAAATGCATGTAACATACCTCATATATAACAGAAGCACTATGTCACATCATAACAATATCAAGTCCGTAAACCATTAAAATAAAAATAATATGTAAACGCAACGATATTATAAACTTCGGAAATTAAAGCGCGGGAGGCAGCACGTCTACTCTCGACGACGCTCTCAGACCGACTGACTGAAATCGAGTAAATCGACTAGTTCGGCATTGACACGCGGTGTTTAATTTAGCCGTGCACCGTTTGTATTGGTCTAGTGCGCTGGCAAGTGGTGTAAATAGTCGTGAGTCATGTTTTATTTACGGTGGTGTCGCGGACGGCTATAAGTTATAATGATCACATCTTAGAGTAAATAATGATTATATAGACATAGGTATTACACTGGGTTATATAATCTTAAACCGAACATTACGATTGACTTTTACCACATGATCTACTCTGAAATCGCAAAAAAAAAAATTGTAGAAATAATTTTGCTTTTGAGACTGTCTTTTCAACAATGGGTTTTTTCTATTATCAAAATTTGATATTTTGATATGATTTGTCCAAAACTACAACTATAAACGATTTCCCGAAAGTCCTATCCACCGAACAACACTATTTATATCATTACATAATAGTTCGAGCGGCTGAAGAAATTAATAAAAAACATCGAATTTTCAACCGAGAGGTGTCGTGGAATGCTGTAGTCAACAAGTGTAAACTGCGTGGTGTAGGCAAAAGACTTTTAATGACACTGTCAGTGTGGTGTGTCGTAGTGACAATTTTAATTTGAGTGGTACGACGTCGCATCTAGTCTGCCCGTGACCACGATCGATGCAATTTGGTCGAAACGTCGGGAGAAAAAGAGGTATTTAATTAGCACATATCTTATTAATTGCGCGATAAGTTCCGTATTATAAGGATCATATAAACGATTTCATTGTAATATTGACACCTCAATGAAAAACACCGTTAAATAATTCGAAGGTAATAAACCTACTATTTTTAAACCGAATTTAGAATTTATTCGAATTTAGATTTCATTCCAGCTACTAAACAGAAATAAACGCGGCTCCATTGTCACGGAGGTGTATAGACAGGTCACCAGTGCGTGAAATGTTTACATTTACATAGTACGTGTATTTACTGTGGTACGAGTGTTTGAATGGTTCTAAACGATTAATAGTACCTATAACAGTACTTGTGGTTGTGTAAACTGCGATTATTCTTTTTCTATTATAATCTTGAATCTAGCGCAAATACAATGCCAAATATAATTAGTACAGTATAGTCCAGGTAATAATACATGAATACATTCACACTGTGGACCGAAAAGGCGAAATATTGGTTGACGTAGGGAGGGCCTAGAAAAACTTAGCTTAACTTAACTAAGTACAAAGCTTAGCTTAACTACAAAATTGTCGACTAAGATTTCCTAGGTGCAAATTCCGCCTTCATGAATAAAGGTCAAAGTTTCAGTTTCAGGTCAAAGATTCAGTTTTTTTTAAAATAACTCAGTTCTCCGTCGGTAGGAAACTTAAGCAATAGGTACTTTTCATTTTTATGTTGGTTATTTCACAATTTAGGTTCTGTACATTTTTCATCATTATTATCTCAATAATGATGAAAAATGTATTGATCGAAAAAAAAACATATAAGTTGTGAAATTGGTTTTTACTACATTCTTTGTTTCTTGCGAAAGATATTGAAAAATTAATTTAATTTACTAAAGCAGATGTACTCCGACAGGCGATATAGTCTCGACTTGGCAACATTTTACATGTCTTTTTTTGGTGGTATACAATACTTTTATTGAAGCCATACCTAATAATTATTTTTCGTCAAAAATGGCAAGGCAAAGTCAAAAAGGCAAAGGCCAAGTCGGTTGAACCATTTTTGTGCCGTGTACATATGTTCATGTGCAGAATTCGAATAGCTTGCACGAATCGATTTACATAAAATTATTATCATCGATGTACATAGTAATTTTTTTTCACTTTCTCGTTATCGAAAATTACACATTGTTAAAATAATTAAAAACCTGTTTTAGCATGTGCTAATGAAGTTCTTTTATATGATACCTTACATGATACGATTTACTTACTTTTAATTTTGAACCCATATTTTGTGAATTTTGAGGCCCTATTTTTTATGATTTAAATAAAAATGTACAGTTTTCAGATTTATTCCTATATGTGTACTCTGAGACAATGCTTCTCGCCAAATTTCATAGTTCTATGTCAACGGAAAGTACCCTGTATATAATATAACTGTGAAGTTTTTCTTTTACACAACTACAAGAGACCATGGATATACGTATACAGTTTAAATTTCAACTCGATTTATTTACGCGT